>OX155895.1:78794492-79394492 GCA_944588485.1 Phosphuga atrata
GTCAAAACGAGTGAATGCTGATAATTGCCGAGGAAATGAAAGCGGGAGAAGCGTGATGAAGTAATGCCAATTTTGGATTCGAACACGTTTCTCTGATTTTTGGGCTGGGGGGTATAAATGGTGGGGGGGTTTTAGTGGGTCGCTGACTAGTGGGCATCCCCACACTACCACTCGGCACGGGCCGGGTGGTGTTTGTTTGCAGATGTTCACCTCCAAGCACGTGCGAAAACGTGCCCATTTAAAACAATACAATCATTATTTGACAGGTGATGTCGCGTGACGTCGCGCAGCTGAGTGTCGCGTATATGAGAGTCGGCCTTTAAGATCAGTAAATGAATCATTCGTACAACTCATATATTTTGAGTGTTGCATTTAATTTCTTCTCCAATACATTAACGTATCCAATTGATGTACTTACACATCGCTTAATATTTTGTAAATACTGTTTTGTATGTAATTTCTTAATTTTATGTTGCAGTTGTATTGGATAACGCATGTTTCATTGCCTCACCTTCTAAATACCAAATATATTCTAATCGCAAACAAAATATATTTCAACACATTTTTTCGTTTCATTCATAAATCGGCGGCTCGAACGTGTAATAAGCCAATTTACACTCGCTATCTTCCAGCTCGCGATAATCGACGGTGTTAATTTCCGCGTGCTCTCGCCAGAACTTCTGCTGGATCGGCGACATGTTTCTAGTCCACGCCTGAAACACACAGATCCGTCACTAATCCCGCGACCAATTCCCAAAGCGAAACTTGCCAATTCCGTGTGAGTTATCCAATTAAAGTCGTACGTGTTTCCGGTTAGCTCGGCCGCTTTGAAACCTTTCTTCAAAAAGTTCATCGCCGACATGCAATCTGCCTTCACCATCGCAAACAACGCTCTTAAATGATATAATCTGAAAATTAAAAAGAAAATAAATCTAGATATTCAAGGAAAAAGTTCGGGAATTTTTTGAGGTATACGTGGTATACCTCAAGTATCGGACCTTATTTTTTATTCTGAAAACCTGATGGATTTGAATCAAGCGCGTTTGCATGAACCGACCTTGAACCTTAGTGCGCATGCGTGCATTTTTTTCCGCCAGTAGATAGCGTCAGTTGATGTCGAGCAGTGTTCGAGTGACGTAGTGTGTAGTATTCTCGTCGGTTTTCCTGGTAATTAGCAAGCAACCTAATATCATAGCTAACATAACAGTTGGGGATGAACTATTGAAGCAAGTAAACCAAATAAAATATCTAGGCAGCATAATAACTAACAACGCGGATACTCAAACTGAAGTGAAATCAAGGATTGAGCAGGCTCGAACAGCTTTAAAAACATGAGTAGGGTCTTGTGTTGTAGAGATCTGAAGTTAACTCTAAAAATCCAACTGCTCAGATGTTATGTCTTCTCCACCCTGCTGTGCGGTATGGAAGCCTGGACTATAAACATGTACGAAGAAAGACGACTTGAAGCCTTTGAGATGTGGGCTTACAGGAAACTATTAAAAGTTTCATGGACGGAAAAAGTATCCAATTTGGTAATACTCCAATGTCAGAATAAATCCACCGAAATTCTTACCACCATCAAAAGAAGGAAACTGCAACCGATTACTGCAGAACATCATGATGGGAAAAATTTATGATAAAAGAAAGCCGAGCCGCAGTCTACGTGACTGGTATAAACTCAACTCAAGCTCTCTGTTTAAACTTGCCGTAAATAGAGTAAGGATAGCCTTGTTGGCGACCAACGTTCTAGAAGGACATGGTACTTAAGTAGAAGAAGAAGGATAAGTTGTATACCTAGCTTGGATGACGTTAAACATTTTGGAACATTTTTTCAAATTTGCAATTAAGTCGTCAATTTCGGCGTAGAAATTGTTGATCGTGATCATATTCTTGGTGTCCATGTTACTGATTACGTTCAAGAGCAGGCCTTCCAGATAGTACAGTTGCGAGAAAAGATCCACGATGTTGTTCTCCCTCTTCTTGTTCTTCCAGCAGTTGTCGACGCGCACTTTCCACACCAGCGCTTCTTCGAATTGCTCGTTTCTTAAAAACCTGGAGATGTGTTAAATAATTTTGTAATTTTGCGGTACTTACCATAACCAGACGGCGGTGAAATAACGCTTTTCGGCAGAAGTGTCGCTCAGTTTGTAATAAATGTTGCTGGTTTGAAGGAAGTTTTCGCACAGTTTCACGGGCAAAATTACGAATCCGGTATCCAGGTGGAACGATATGCAGAGGGCGTAGTACCAAATTAAACCTGAATCGATACAAAATATCAATTATTTCTAGCACTGAAAGGAAACCCAGTCGTTTTGTATGAATTCGATAAAATCAATCGACTAGGAGTTTCTTCGCCAGTTTACTGCTACCAATACCTTAAAGTTGACTGCTTTAAAACACGACACTCGTTCGAGAAAAAAAAATCAAAATGACATCCCGAACAACGAAAATAGACTACATCCAGGTTTGTATACGGCTTAAATACAATTGAACTTGAACAATTAACTTCTTCTTCTACTTCTTCTTTTTCTCTGCCTTTCTATATATCACGTAGGGTTGGCGTTGCTTTGTAGGATTCTTCTTCTCCATAGATGTCTATCCAATGCGTCCTCACTCTTCCAACCTTTTTCTCTCAAATCCCCTGCTACCTTCTCTTTCCATCTCATTTTTGGTCTTCCTCTCATCCTTGACCCTCCTAACTCCAGCTTTGCAACTCTTTTTCCCACGTAGTCCTTTTCTCTTGTCTGCACATGTCCAAACCACCTTACCTGCTTCCTTGAACCTTCTTTCCTATGGGTCCCATTTTCACTGTTCCTCTAATTTGGGTCTTACCTGGTGCGCATCGGAAAACTGGTTGAAGCGCGCTGTAGATACTGTGGAGCGAATGAGGACACAGCAGAGCATACAATCTTTGAGTGTATGAGATGGGTGCGAATGAAGAACGAGGCAGGACGCAGCATGGGAGAGAATGTAAACAAGGAGAACATGGTGAGGATCATGCTCCGCGGTGAGTATGGATTACATATATGGATCATTCCTTATTCTATCCTTTCTTGTTACCCCGCTCATCCATCTCAACATTCTCATTTCTGCCACTTCCATCTTTTCTCATGCGGTTTTGTAATCTTTTGGTCTCACGCATATTTGTAGAGCTTTCCTTTCCTCCTGCAGCTGCTCTTCTTGTCACACACTACTTCACTCAATTTCCTCCAATTCATCCATCCACCATTTACCCAGTGTTGTATTTCAGACTCCAGCCCGGCATTACTTTGAATATATGATCCCAGATATTTAAACTTCTTGGTCGGTGGAAGTTCTTCTTCCTGCTGGTTAATACATAGATCTTGAGCTTCCTTCATACACATATATTCACTTTTCACCCTGCTGATACCTTTTTCCTTTCCTTCTAGGGTATTTCCTCCACTCTTGGAAGTTTCTCTCGGGTCAGTTCACAGAGTACAACATCGTCGGCGAACATCATGCTCCATGATGCGCTGCTTTTCTCACATCCATGACTAGCACGTCCATTGCCAGGGCAAAGAGATATTGGCTGAGAGCAGATCAATGCTGTAGCCGCACTCTCACTGGGAATTCCGTTGTTTTACCCAGGCTGCTCTTAACCTGTATCAGCACACATTCGTACATTTCTTTCAACAATCTCACATACCTTTCTAGTACACCTTTACACCTCATACATCTCCATATCTTTTGCCTGGGCACTCTGTCATACGCCTTCTCCAGGTCAATGAAGGCCATATGTAAATCAACCTGCATCTCAATCAGTTGTCCACGCATGTGGCATTGTTTCTCCGTTCCAAATCTTCTTCATTAAATCCCAGAGGAAATCAATAGCTCAGTCTCCCAGGCTTCTCCAGGCTTCTGTCGAACAATTTGCTTTATAATACTAACATGTCGGCATTATAGCCTAGATAGAACGTTAGCTTATGTATCGTTATCTAGACGTTAGATAGAGAGTTAACACATGAATCAGGGATCCCGAGTTGAATTCGAGAGCGTTCGTGTCCAAAACGCATTGGTTTGAATAAAACTAATGTGACTACTAACTTACCACCTTTACAGAGAACTTAGGCATACGACATAAACATTTCGAACCCAACAATGAGAGGGGAGTATGTAATCTTTGAAACCATTTCTTAGACAATGAAGAGGGAAGTAGCAACCTTCAACCACCTAGCACAAGCAATGATAAAAAATGGGGGCAGTACAATATTTGTACTGGTACCATATCATTGATAAAGGCCAGGAAGTACTGGCACCGTATCATTTATAAGGACTATACCATATCATTGATCACCACATCAAAAAAAATTCTGGACTTGGTTCAAATCCTGGACTTGGTAAAAATAAGCCACCGTTCTCCTGTAGATGGCTTTGGCAAAGTCATCACAGTAAAAATCTGCCACGAAACCTGCCCTAATAGTGGTTCTCCAACCACGTTAAAAACTGTAAGATGATCAAGACATCAAGCACAAGTGTAGGCATTGGGAGGAGGTCCAAGTTCAAATAGGACTGTAGCGCCTCGAAGAGAGAGAGCAGCATCCAATATGCTGCTGTCGGTGCCGAAGGATTTCTTGCTCCATTCATGATACGTTTCCAATCTTTCCGATAGATTACGATGTCCTTGGCTTGATGGGTATCCAAGGTATATCCAAGCTTGATGGCCATCCAAAAGGTTATCTGGTAGTCTTTGGTCTTCTTTCCTCTTCTTCCACATGTTTCAACCATGTCTTCTTTGACGCGTTCCTTTGTATTTTCCAGTCTGGCGTTCGCTCCCGCCGAAGGAGTTTTCAAACCAACGTAGTCTTCCTTTTGTATTTCTTCTTCGATCGGTGTCTGTTGGTCGCAGCTTACTCTAATCGCCTCATTTCGGAGTCGATAGCGGATAGAGACACCGAGTATTTATCTCAAGCATCGCATTTGGAAGACCTCGAGCTTGATTAGGTCCGGTTTGAGTAGTGTCCACGTTTTCGGTCCTCAAAGAAGAATAGGAAGGATTAACGTTGGGCGTAGGCGAATTTTGATTTTGATGGCGATATTCGTCCACTTCCATATGCACCACTTGAGCGAGGCGAACATTGCTGTTGCTTGACCGGTCCGACTATGATCTTAGGCCGTCGACGCCAATTTCTTCTCTTTCACAAGCGATACCAAGTACCTGTTAGATTTGGGTTTCATCGAGGTAAACCCTCACTTCCGATCCGTCCGTTGTGAGCAGTTTGGTTTTATCCGCATTGATTTTTAATTCGTATGACTGGGCGATATGGGAAATGTCGTCTGCGAACATCAGATCGGTTATGAAGTCGTCACCGTCACCGTATCGGATTCCACGTCGTTCATCGAACGCTTTCCGCATAATCGCGTCAACCACAACGTGAAAAAGTAGTGGCGAGGTGACGTCTCCTTGTCGTACTCCAGTTCGAATCGGAAACTCCTCGGATAAGTCATTTCGGATACGAACGCTGCTGGTTGAACCGTCGTACGATACTTGAAGAAGTTGAATGATTTTCAGCCGTACGTGTTCGGTCTCCAAAGCTCTCCGTAAACTGGTATAGTGGATCAAAGGCGGATTTGAAGATGAAGACGATGTCGGTTCGATGCCAGTTTGAATCGGATAGGTCATTTTGGAGGCTAACACTGCTGGTTGAGCGATGCATGAAGAAGTTGAATGATTTTCAGCGACACGTGTGCGGTCTCCAAGGCTCTCCACAAACTGGCCCAGTCGATGCAATCAGAGGCGGATTTGATGTCGATGACGGTTCGTATGCTGCATCGAATTCTTTCTTCCGTTAGCTGACGGAGAGCGAATATGATCGATGCCTTTTCGATTTTCCCCCGGCTCGTTTGCTTTCGATCTTTCCTTAGCCTCGATTGCATGCTTTTCATAAATACTTTACCGACGATCGAGAGGAGCCTAATACCACGGTAGTTCTTGCATTCTCGACTCACTCCTTTCTTCAGAATAGGCACAAGGATCACTTGCTTCCACGCCGACGGGATAAGACGTGTTCTCAGGCTTTTATCATCTCGGCCGTTACTTGATCTCTTCCTTGCGCTTTACCGTTTTTTAGCGATTTTATTGCCGTCTTCACCTCGGTAATTGTTGATTGGGTGTCGAGGAACTGATTGGTAGGCTGCTCGATAATCGGTGATTCGGGCGCTGGACCTTGCGGTTGCACAGTTGATGGAAGGATTCTGTAGGCGCTTCTGTAGTACCGCTGTAGGCGCTCGTGTGGAAAGGTCACGAAGGTTTCGCCCATTTTTTTGATGTTTTCGTTCGTTGATGTTGTCGGATTGTCTGGTACAACGTCCGGTACTCGTGCCTCGACGCTGCTTCTTCCATTTCAGCTGATACGTTATTCCAATACGCTTCTCGTTCCGATTTCATTTTCTGTCGCACTTCTTTGCTCAATCGACGATATTGCTCGAAATCGATGTGTTTCATTTGTTTCCGCTGGTTAACGAGGTGCAGACACCCGAAATGCCGAAACCCACGACATGCCGAAACCCACGGCTGTGTCCGTCGACGGATGAGTGGGCAAAATAGACCTTAGTTGAAATTTTTTGTGCGCATGTGTCAATTTACGCATGTTATATGTCAAAAAGTGCCCGAACTTTTTGACGAAACTTTCATATTCCCGCCTATCAAACTTGGCGATTGCGCATGCGCTTAACTAACCGTAAAAGGTCTTTTCCGTTGCACACTTCACAATGGATCCCGAAAATTGCTCTTCTCCTACATCGATATCGTCTGACATTGAGTGCTGCGAATCTGTTGGACAATGCGATTTTACTCATTGCAAGTTTCCCCAGTACGGATACCGTACGGATAGCGTACAATAAGGCTGGCCGCATACGCACAGTTTCTGGATTCGGTTTCCTGATCCGGATTCCTGAATCGGAATTCTGCGAGACTAGCGCATACGTTCGATTTTTTGTATTAGGAATTTAAACTGCCAGTAGGTAGAGAGACGCTTTCGTGAAAGAACGTTTAAGATGGACGACGACGAATTAATTTCTATTGCACATTTACTGACGCTAAGTAAAATAAAAAGGAAACGTCGATATTGGGTACACCCACTAAACACCAAAAGAATAAAAGAGAGTAAATTCTATATGGAAAGAGCAAAATTGCGAGCACACCTAGAAGAGTTTTTCAAATTTTTTTAGACAATGAAATCCTCTGATGAACTTCACAATGACATAAAAGACAAAATTAAACAAAAATACGTGCATGAGGTTATGTTTGGATACGGAAAAAAGTTCCGAACGGAAATTTCCGTTCGTGTGCGGCGGATTATCAAAAATGTATGCAACCGCTGCGTTCGGGATGACGTCATTCGGTTTTTTCCGTTCTGAATGACCCGAATGCACGGTTTGTTTCCGAAACGAACGCCAGGTTTTTTTCCGTTCGGAAAATGTACTAACGTGTGCGCCCAGTTAAACATTTTATATGTAAGTCAAGCATTCGGGTCTCCGAATCACGAATCCTGATCAGGAAACCGAATCCGGAAACCGTACGTATGCGCCCGGCCTAAAGCTACGAGTAGGAGCAAAGTACATTAGGAATGACATATGGGGTAAAATACTTTCTTGAACCATCATTGCAAAGGGAGAAATTATGAGACTACAGAGAGAGTGTATGAGAAGTACGGCAGTTACTGCTCAAACGCTCTCTCTGTATAAGAACAACCATCCAAGGGATGAAAATTTGGAAACAATAGAATAGGCCACATGGCCGCAGTGCTTGAAGGGCTGAAAACTAGCCCTGACATCCACGTTGGTAGAGAGAAAAAAACATATATATTACCTATATCTTCCGAGTGGTGAGTGGCGTATCCAAGATCTATAATATTTGCAACGGCGTCCAAATGTTTGTCGTTTAGTATCAATATTTGGATATATAATGGCAGTACGTCGAAACACAGCAACTTGTAGGGTAGTGAGTTGTATATTCGATGTACGACTCTGCCAATATCTATACTGGTACCTAGTTTGCCCGCCAACACGCTACAATAAATAGAAATATTTTCTAGTTCTCATCATCTCATCATCCTCTCATCACGATTAAAGGAGGCGCTCTAGCTACACGGAAAAAAGTACACTCTAAAAATTACAGTTTAAACTGTAACTGTAGTAGCATCGGCCTTAGGAATTTGAAACTGTAAAAACTAATAATTGCTTTTTTAAATTACAGTTTCCAATATTATTAGTAAATAAGTTTTAAAAATTTCAGTATGCGACTGCAATCTTTACAAATTTGTATTGGTAAGGCCGCTGCTACTATTTAAACTGTAATTTTTTGAGTGTGCTTTTTTCCGTGTATGTAAGCAACCACCCTGGCATGGGCGTAACCAGGAGGGGGTGTTTGGGGGTTCAAACATGCAAAATATAACATAAATATTATATTGAAATCAGGTGGGACGAGTAGAGACGGCTATCTTCAAGAGAGCATAGTAGATGTGGAGTTTGGGAACCCTTGTGTGTCAATTTAAAGTAAATTGGTGCATTTGTGCAAACCCCCCCAAAACTAAACCCTGGCTACGCCCATGCACCCTGGTGAAAATGAATTGTCGTCTGAATTATCGTCGAAGTTAAACTTAATAAAGACGGAACAAAGCTTGAATATATAAATATACTCAACCTTTCCGGAACTCTATAATACTAATGAGTCTTTTTAGGACTACCAAGAACAAATGTCGTATGAAATTTGTCAGTTATTCTATAGCTTTCAGTCCACCTTCGTGGCACTCAATAAAAATTAAAAACATCTAACCCTAATCAACACATGGGTTTTCAAGTGAGTGATTTACAAAATATTGTTCATGGAAGCAAAGCTGTGCTGATGAGAGATAAATCTCTAAACGCGTCCACAGATGGCTATCCACTCAAGGTATCGGAAAGACATGATCTTAAAAATCAATGTTATTTTTATGGTTTTTGTTGAGTGCCACGTAGGTGGACTGAAAGCTATAGAATAACTGACAAATTTCATACGAGATTTGTTCTTGGTAGTCCTAAAAAGACTCATTAGTATTATAGAGTTCCGGAAAGGTTGAGTATATTTATATATTCAAGCTTTGTTCCGTCTTTATTAAGTTTATCTGATTATCTATAATGTTGTATGGTTTTACCAATTCAAAATTTATCGTCGAAGTATTGGCCAAGTTCAACTATGTGTTTCTGAGGCAAACAAAGTGTCATCGAAGTTCAATAAAGTGTTTTTCGAAACAAACAAAGTGTCGTCGAAATGCAACGAAGTGTTTCCGAGACAAACACAAACACAAAAGTGTCGGGCACAAATTTCAACACTTCCCCGAGATTTCGACGACACTTCATAAAAAGAAAATTCAATGAAGCAGATTCAATTCCCAGACGTTTTCCCCAAAACTTCCACACCTGCTTTCCTGATTGCTTCTTCATTTACTGTCCACCAGCTCTTAACTCCTTCCACTGTCCGTGTTCCTTGCAATACCTTTTCCTTGAATTCACTCCTCAAAATTGGATCTTTCAAGGATGAAAATGTACAGTGAATCCCGTTCATCCTTGAAAGATCCAATTTTGAGCAGTGAATTCAAGGAAAAGGTGTTGCAAGGAACATAGCCAGTTGAAGGAGTTCAGCGATGGTGGACACTAAATGCAGAAGCAATCAGGAAAGCATTTGTGCAAGTGTTGTAGACGACGTCTGGGAAAGAGAGATGACCGCGTGCCATTTTTTTAAATCTTCACATTTTAAAATGCTGACGTGCCAGGTTACTTTTACAATGAATTAACATTTCTGATGGTGAAAATCAGTTACCGTATTAGCCCGAATATAAAACGTCTTATATTTTAGACCTTTGATGTTGCACAAAAGTGGATTGAGTACCTTAGAAAAGTAGAAGGTTTTAGTTTGAAAGGCACGCGTGAGAAATAGTTCGCGTGCCAACACAATTTTCCTTCGTGTCAGCTAGGTCACGCGTGCCATAGCTTCGCCACTACTGGTCTAGACAGTCAAGAATTTTCGAAAGCTGTTTATGCGTCTCTGATTTCTGCACAAAACGATTTTGTCTAATTGAGACTAAGTCTGTTATTTGTTAATTAGTCTAGACAGGTGAGAATTATTAGATTGGTTTGGACATGCTAAGTCTTCTGTTCTTATCTGTCTGTTAAGGTTTTAGATTCGAAGGCACGCGTGAAAAATAGTTCGCGTGTCAATGCAATTTTCCTCCGTGTCAGCTATGACACGCGTGCCATAGCTTCGCCACCACTGGTCTAGACAGTCTAGAATTTTAGAGATCTGTTTATGCGTCTCTGATTTCTAAACAAAACGATTTTGTCTAATTCAGACTAAGTCTGTTATTTGTTAAGTAGTCTAGGCAGGTGAGAATTATTAGATTAGCTTGGACAATCTAAATCTGTCTGTTCTTATCTGTCTGTTAAGGTTTTAGTTTAGAAGACACGCGTGAGAAATAGTTCGCGTGCCAAAACAATTTTCCTCCGTGTCAGCTATGACACGCGTGCCAAAGCTTAGCCACCACTGGTCTAAACAGTCTAGAATCTTCGAAATCTGTTTATGCGTCTCTGATTTCTAAACAAAGCGAGTATCTCAAATTCAGACTAAGTCTGTTATTTGTTAATTAAACCAGACAGGTGAGAATTATTAGATTTGTTTGGACAGTCTAAATCTGTCCGTTCTTATCTGTCGGTTGAGGTTTTAGGTTAGAAGGCACGCGCGAGAAATAGTTCGCGTGCCAATACAATTCTCCTCCGTGTCAGCTATGACACGCGTGCCATAGCTTCGCCACCACTGCTCTAGACAATCAAGAATTTTTGAAATCTGTTTATGCGTTTCTGATTTCTAAACAAAACGATTATGTCTAAATCAGACTGTGTCTGTTATTTGTTAATTAATCCAGACAGGTGAGAATTATTACATTTGTTTGGACAGTCTAAATATGTTTGTTCTTATTTCTTATCTGTCTGTTAAGGTTTTAATTTAGAAGACAAGTGTGAGAAATAGTTCGCGTGCCAATACAATTTTCCTCCGTGTCAGCTATGACACGCGTGCCAAAGCTTAGCCACCACTGGTCTAGACAGTCTAGAATCTTCGAAATCTGTTTATGCGTCTCTGATTTCTAAACAAAGCGAGTATCTCTAATTCAGACTAAGTCTGTTATTTGTTAATTAAACCAGACAGGTGAGAATTATTAGATTTGTTTGGACAGTCTAAATCTGTCTGTTCTTATCTATTTGTTAAGGTATTAGTTTAGAAGGCACGCGTGAGAAATAGTTCGCGTGCCAATACAATTCTCCTCCGTGTCAGCTATGACACGCGTGCCATAGCTTCGCCACCACTGCTCTAGAAAATCAAGAATTTTCGAAATCTGTTTATGCGTTTCTGATTTCTAAACAAAACGATTTTGTCTAAATCAGACTGTGTCTGTTATTTGTTAATTAGTCTAGACAGGTGAGAATTATTACATTTGTTTGGACAGTCTAAATATGTTTGTTCTTATTTCTTATCTGTCTGTTAAGGTTTTAATTTAGAAGGCAAGTGTGAGAAATAGTTCGCGTGCCAATACAATTCTCCTCCGTGTCAGCTATGACACGCGTGCCAAAGCTTAGCCACCACTGGTCTAGACAGTCTAGAATCTTCCAAATCTGTTTATGCGTCTCTGATTTCTAAACAAAGCGAGTATCTCTAATTCAGACTAAGTCTGTTATTTGTTAATTAAACCAGACAGGTGAGAATTATTAGATTTGTTTGGACAGTCTAAATCTGTCTGTTCTTATCTATCTGTTAAGGTATTAGTTTAGAAGGCACGCGTGAGAAATAGTTCGCGTGCCAATACAATTCTCCTCCGTGTCAGCTATGACACGCGTGCCATAGCTTCGCCACCACTGCTCTAGAAAATCAAGAATTTTCGAAATCTGTTTATGCGTTTCTGATTTCTAAACAAAACGATTTTGTCTAAATCAGACTGTGTCTGTTATTTGTTAATTAGTCTAGACAGGTGAGAATTATTACATTTGTTTGGACAGTCTAAATATGTTTGTTCTTATTTCTAATCTGTCTGTTAAGGTTTTAATTTAGAAGGCAAGTGTGAGAAATAGTTTGCGTGCCAATACAATTTTCCTCCGTGTCAGCTATGACACGCGTGCCAAAGCTTAGCCACCACTGGTCTAGACAGTCTAGAATCTTCGAAATCTTTTTATGCGTCTCTGATTTCTAAACAAAACAATTTTGTCTAACTCAGACTAAATCTGTTATTTTTTAATTAATCCAGACAGGTGAGAATTATTAGATTTGTTTGGACAGTCTAAATCTGTCTGTTCTTATCTGTCTGTTAAGGTTTTAGTTTCGAAGGTACGCGTGCGAAATAGTTGGCGTGCCAATACAATTTTCGTCCGTGCCAGCTATGACACGCGTGCCATAGGTTCGCCACAGTTCGCAGGTTATCCATCAGTTTCTAGCTTATGGCAAAATTTACTAACCGAGCTGTAAATAACACCGAGTACAAATTGTAGACGGCATTGAGATCATTCGATTCGATGAGGCCCCTGTAACATTTGATGTAAATCAAAGCTTTCAGTTCCAGGGTGAGGATCGTGTTCAGTTTCCTCAAATGGATCGCGGTGACGATGACGTTCGTGTACGCGTTCAAGATCACTTGGAAATTTTGTTCGCCCTGCAGGGCGTTCTCCAAACTGAATATCGCCGCCAGTTCTGCATTACACCACTGCCCCAAGGTCTAAAACAATAGCATATTAAAGAACGAGTTCAATAAGCGCGACTTTTCAGCACGCGTCCATGTTTAGAAAACATGGACGTTTTCTAAACATGGACGCGTGCTGAAAAATCGCGCTTATTGAACTCGTTCGTAAAACTATTTTTCGCGCTTTTATGTCATTTCTGAATAAAAAAAATCGCCGATACATATTGAGAAAATTGTATCGCACTCGGCGAGCCATTAACGAACCCATACAAGTGCTTGAATGACTTCATTATAGACGCAAGATACTAAATAGTGGATGAAAGAACGAGTTCAATAAGCGCGATTTTTCAGCACGCGTCCATGTTTAGAAAACTCCTCGCTGCGCTCGTCGTTTTCTAATCATGGACGCGTGCTGAAAAATCGCGCTTATTGAACTCGATCTTTAAACTATTTTTTCTATTTTGCGCCCATATTTTATGCCATTTCTAAATAAAAAAATCGCCGATTTGTATTTAGAAAATTGTAAGGCTCGGTAAGCCATTAACGAACCTATATGAGTGTTTTAATGGCTTCATTATAGACGCAAAAGGGAAAATATTGTATTAAAGAACGAGTTCAATAAGCGCGATTTTTCAGCAAGCGTCCATTTTTAGAAAACTCGCTACGCTCGTCGTTTTTTAAACATGGACGCGTGCTGAAAAATCGCGCTTATTGAACTCGTTCTTTAAACTATGTTTTCTATTTTGCGTCCTTTTATGTCATTTCTAAATAAAAAAATCGTTGAATCATATTGAGAAAATTGTATCGCACTCGGCGAGCCATTAACGAACCCATACGAGTGCTTTAATGACTTCATTATAGACGCAAAATAGAAAATATTGTATTAAAGAACGAGTTCAATAAGCGCGATTTTTCAGCGCGCGTCCATGTTTAGAAAACGACGAGCGTAGCGAGACACGGACGAGTGCTGAAAAATCGCACTTATTGAACTCGTTCTTTAAACTATTTGTTGCTATTTTGCGCCCTTTTATGCCATTTCTAAATAAAAAAAATCGCCGATACGTATTGAGAAAATTGTATCGCACTCGGCGAGGCATAACCGCACGCCTATGAGTGCTGTTATGAGTCCATTACAGAGGCAAAATAGAAAAAGATATTAATCTTTGTGCTTCAACTTTTGTCGATTTTCCAACTTTTGTCTAAGTTTTTTTATACGTACGATGTAAATATTGGTAAGTAGAATAAGACATTCAGCAACATTGTCGCAATACTCGGCATCGTAGTCTTGCTTGTGTCCAGCCTTGGGGTACACCAAGTAATTCAGTTTGAAGCGTTGGAACAGTTCAGTAACTTTTATCTTGATCTCCGATTTGTAAGGAAAATTGTAACCTAGTGATATAATAAAATTATTACATAATTATTGATAATCAAGGTACGGACCGTAAGTCTTCAGTGCCGAAAGAGTGACTTTAAGAGCCTCATCAGTTTGTCCACTCTCGAACCTTGTTTTACCAATAAGCGTGTGGATTTTGGCCTGGATGAAAGGCAGCTTCCAAGTTTGTTCGGGCTCTATCAGAGCCGCCTGATTTTCCTAGACAAACAAGAACAAGTGGAAATGATCGAGGTGCGACACTGCATTCCAAATTTTACCTCCAACACTTCCAAGGCGTGAAACAAAATCTTCAGTGCCAATGGCCTATTGTAATTTTCTATACACAAACTACCATATTCCAGAACGGCGTACATCCATTTACTCATTTGACCTGAAACGTAAATATCAGACTATACATGGCGTTTCATAAATGTACGACAGAAATTCATAAAGCGTATAAGTAGCCTCTCAACTAGAACCGTTCGGAACCTGCAATAAACTTTAGGTCCCATATAGTTGTGTTGTGATGATGCGTTTCCACAGCAAGTTGCCTACGTTCTCGGAGAGAGTACGGCACCTCTCCGAGAACGTAGGCAACTTCTGGCGCGTACTTGTGGACCTCATTATCCACAAATATACGAGACCTACAGTTTATCACCGGTTCCGAACGGCACTAGTTGAGAGGTTTTACTTGGCAGAATTACTCGTGCTAGTTTGCCATTGCTTTCCACGTGGTGGTCACAACATAGCTCCCTGAAAAATCTTGGCAGGGGATTGAACCCGGAATCTCATGCATGGCAAGCGAATTCGATAACCACCACACCACTCATAGCGTGTTCTAGAGCCCAAAATAAGAAACAAAAATGTGCGAGTTGTGACTCGCGCACCGAGGGTTCCATACAAACTTCTAAGTAAGGTATCTTTTTTTTGTGGAGGACGTAGCAAGCACATTGAGTTAACTTGACAAGTGGCCCTCCTGAAATTACGACCAACTTAGAACCGCTGCAAGCATAACCTCAAGATGTCGCTGTCGTACGATGGAATTCTACACTATATTTTATAACCATACATTCCCCATTCACATCATTTAGGGGTTCTGGAACTTCACTATTTGTTTTTACTGCTCAATTTTGCCTCTATACCTATATACCCTGTATAAAGGTATACAGGGTATTTTTTTTAATAACGCAAATATTTTTAAACTTATAAAAAGAAAACTTTATTTTAGTATTACACTTATTCACTAGCTTATGTTAAGATCTAACTATTTCTAGATCTAATATAAAGTAATATATTAACTATTTCTAGATCTATTTCGATAATCTTAACATTTAGTTGTTCAATTGACTGCTTTTGGGCAATTGACTACCAAAAAATATAGGGCGTACGTGATTTAAGTATATGTAGATTATAATCAAAAATTAGACGAAATATAATATATACAGGATGTTACGGGACTTGAGTATGTCGCATGTCGGTTATAAACAAGCAAAATTTAGACATAATATATACCCTGTATATATTATGTATATAGAGCGTACGTGATGAAATGCATAACGAATATAAACAACGAAAATTCAGAATAAACAGCTTGGTGCCGACACATACTTTTTAACCTTCGGACCTAACCGAGGAGGACCTAACTCTATGCAACCTATATGCTTCTGGTGCCTGACAATACCACGCAACACATTAGTTTATTTTCATAAGTTTCTAATAGTAAATTCGCAATTTTCTTGTAACTAAACCACATATCTACGGTTTTCAGATTTTTCCCTTTAGATGTGCTGTAAGACACCGCTTCTTGCCAAATTTCATGATTCTAGGTCAACGGGAAGTACCGTATAGGTTTTGATTCCCTTGTGAAATTGCAAAATATGCGACATAAACGGTCATATCTTTTGATCGCGTTGACTTACAAGTTTGAATTTTTCACAGCTGAAAGAGACTGCAGACCCGAGTATTTGATACAAATTTCAACTTGTTACCTCTACGCTTTCCTGAAAAAAATGGTCTTGACAGACAGACCGACGGATGGACGGACGGACAGACGGACAGACGGACAGATGGACAGACGGACAGACGGACAGACGGACAGACGGACAGACGGACAGACGGACAGACGGACAGACAGACAGACAGACTAACAGCGTATTTATTTATTACATATAAACAAGAAAATATGCAAGTATATCCGATGTTCATATGTATCCAGCACTCCGTCGCAACGACATTAGGCTGTTAGATCATTTAACCAGACAGACGGACAGACAGACAGATGGACAACAAAGTGATCCTATAAGGGTTCCGTTTTCGGTACGGAACCCTAAAAAGACCCTATAAAGATTTGTCCGAAAGCTGAGGTACAGCCCTTAAATGGGGTGACCTCACACAACATTCTTGCTAACATCTCAGACGCTAATAATGATAATTTATTCAAATACTGTGTGTACGCCTTTCTGGTGCCAAACTACCGTTTGGTTTATTTTCGTGTAGATAGCCTACCAGTGTCCTACTTCATTCCCAGTTTTGCAGTTGTCTCACGAGACAACCAATCGTGCGAAGTGAAAAGAAGAGTTACACTATCTTTGGCAGCCTATCTGAAACTTGCGGAAGTCTTTAAAAGCAACATACCACAATGTTTAAAGAGGAAGGTGGATCAATGTGTGTTGCCCGTCATGACCTATGGAGCTGAAACCTTAACACTAACCACAGCAAGTGCTAAGAAACTTATGGTAACACAGCGCAGGATGGAAAGATCTGATGGAATGCTTGGAGTGTAACTGCGGGATCATATAAGAAATGAAGATTTACGAAGAAGAACCGGCGTCACAGATATACGTAGGCTGTTAGAAAAGTATCCGATCTTATTTTTTATTTTTAAAACCTGATGGATTTGAAGTGTAACTGAGGGATCATATAAGAACTGAAGATTTACGAAGAAGAACCGGCGTCACAGATGTACGTGGTCTGTTAGAAAAGTATCCGACCTTAGTTTTTATTTTGAAAACCTGATGGATTTGAAGTGTAACTGCGGGATCATATAAGAACTGAAGATTAACGAAGAAGAACCGGCGTCACAGATGTACGTGGTCTGTTAGAAAAGTATCCGACCTTATTTTTTATTTTGAAAACCTGATGGATTTGAATCAAGCCCGCTTGCATGAGCCGACCTTGAACCGACGTGCGCATTTGTGAGTTTTTTCCCTCCTGTAGATAGCGTCAGATGCTGTCGAGCAGTATTCGAGTGTCGTAGTGTGTAGTGCTCTCGTCCGTTTTCAATGCAAGTAAAATGACGGAACGACTGGAGCAGCGCTACTGCATCAAATTTTGCCAGAAACTGGGCGACAACCAGGTGGAAACCATTTGGAAGATTCGGTGACGATGCTATGAGCATCACACAGATTAAGGAGTGGTATAACCGGTTTAAAGACGGTCGCACATCGGTTGAGCAAGCGAGCTACGCTCTGGTCGGCCATCAACATGCAGAACTGACCATGTCATTGCCAAAGTGAACGCTGTGGTGATGCGGGACCGTCGTGTGACTATCCGAGAAATTGCGACTGGAGTTGTGGTCATCAGGAAATTGGCGACTCCATCACGACAATGCTGCAGCACATTCTTCGCACTTGGTTCACAATTTTTTAGGCTCCTCTGGTTCGACAGGCTCCTTACTCTCCTGATATGCCCCCCTACGACTTCTAGCTATTCCCTAAAGTCAAGAGGCCATTGGAAGGAACCCGATTTCAAACAAGAGAGGACATTATGGCTGCAACGACAGCCGAGCTAAAGTCGATTCCGAAAGAGGATTTTCGGAATGCGTCCAACAATGGCGGCACCGCTGGGAGAAGTGTGTGGAGTCCCAAGAAGACTACTTTGAGGGTGATAGGTTTCCAACGCTCTAGGTATACCAGTTTTTTTTTACCGGCTAAAGGTCGGATACTTTTCTAACAGACCACGTAGTTATCCAAATTCGCAAGTTCAAGTGGAAGTGGGCTGGACATTTGGCACGAATGACGGACGGGCGATGGGCGAAAAGGCTGCTCGAGTGAAGACCGCGCTTGGATAAAAGAAGTAAGGGAAGACTCCCTACACGTTGGACGGACGATCTAAAAAGATGTGCAGGCAACTGGATACAGAAATGGGGGAGGCTTATGTCCAACAGTGGACACAAAGAGCTGAATGATGATGATGATGAGCCTTATGTCCAGCAGTGAACATAAACAGCTCAATGATGATGATGATGAGCCTTATGTCCAGCAGTGGACACAAAGATGATGATGATGAGCCAACCACTGGCGGTACATGCGGGGAACCACCTTCGAAATTTTTGTAAATATGTTTGCCATCTGCACATTTAGCAAATGCTTGATTGCATGAAATTGTTCGCAATCAAAAACTACACTGGGTACTGTAAATGTACTCTGGGTGTCTGTCGCTCAGGATAACAGTTTTCGAGATAAAAATATTTCGTGATTTTCCAAAAAGAAATCTAAACTGAAATTAACAGCTTTCGCAAATGAAATATCTCCCAAAATATCAGCTATTTCATTTGCAATAACCTCTCATCAGACTCACCCGCTCCCTCGCAGTGTTCGATCAACTGCTTGTACATGGAATCCAAAATCCTGTAACACTCGCAATTGTTGTAATTCAAGTCCGAAAACGTCCGCACCAACGATTCCCGGTCCATCAGCTTCCTCAAAGTCTTGAGCGGAGTAAGCAATTCATCTGAAATCAAAGTTCAAACAAGATCAAATTTATAGAAAGCAATCCGTGTATTAGATCTCCTGTTGAAAATGAAGTGTTGTATGAAGTATCGATGAAGTGTTGTATGAACTTGGTCTTGCGAGCCGGCGCGAGTGGTGTAGGCCGGCGCGAGTGGTGTGGGCCGGCGCGAGTGGTGTAGGCCAGCGCGAGTGGTGTGAGCCGGCGCGAGTGGTGTAGGCCAGCGCGAGTGGTGTAGGCCGGCGCGAGTGGTGTGGGCCGGCGCGAGTGGTGTGGACCAGCGCGAGTGGTGTAAGCCGGCGCGAGTGGTGTAGTGGTGACGCTCGTGGCCTCATGTTAGAGCGCTAACTAAGAAGTATAGAGGTCCCGAGTTCTATCCCCAGTGCCGGCCGCATTTGTACCAGAAGACAAATGTGATAAATTAAAATAAGCGCAATTTATAATAACAACTAGGTTTCTGGGCCTATAAGTGAATGTGAATACAAAATACAATAGGCCATAAGTAGGCCGCAGTGTTTGAAGGGTTAATACCCGGCATCCACATTGGATCAAAACTTAAAAACAAAAAACTTGGTCTTGGTCTTCAAAGTGCCTAGCAGTGTTTCCGAGACAAACGAAGTGTCCTTAAAGTGCAATGAAGTGTTTCCAAGACAAACGAAGTGTCGACGCAGTGCTGCGAAGTGTTACCGAGACGTACGAAGTGTCGTCACTTTCAAAGGGACAAGCAATGTTTCCGAGACAAATGAAGTGTCGTCAAAGTGCAATGAAGTGTTTTCAAGACAAACGAAGTGTCGAAGTGCTACGAAGTGTTAACGAGACATTCGAAATGTCGACACTGCATCGACTCTCCACAATAAAAAAAGTTCAACGAAGCTTCACTGTTCAAATTTCCCAAACACCCAAACAGAATACCCCTGCAGGATTTCCAAGAAATTGCATTAATAAGAGGAAAGAAGACGAAGAAAGTGTTTTCACAGACTATGATTTCGAAGGGAGCATACTTCAATGAGAAGGGAGCATACCTCAATTACCTCAATGAGAAAATTGCAATCGGGAACTCGTTTAATCCGTTTATTGAATGGAATGATCCTAACGATTAACAACTGATTTAGAACTCTCAGCTCGGTCTTATATACCCGCTGGAATGTTTATTAAATTAAACGAAAAACAATCCTAAGAAATTGATTACACCGCGCTTTATAATTTATTATTTTCTCCGCTCGCGCACAACTGTTAAGATAATAGGGAGTTGTTATGAATGCCAAACATCCGGCAACGCTTAACCGATTACTGATAAATCAAAATAAATACGCAGATTATTTTCAAGAAATTGATTACCCTGGGTTTCATAAAATTCGATTCAGCTGAAAAAAGGGTTTAAACAACCATCACATAAATATTTTTTATTGCGACGAGATGATTATTTCTCCGCTCGCGCACCGCTGATAAGATAACAGAGGGTTGTTATCTACGGCAGACATTCGGTCACGTCTAACGAGAAATCAAAATAAAAACACAGATTATTTTCCGAGAAATTAATTAAACCGACATAATTTATTAGTTCCACGCTGTATGCAGTTGCAAAAAACCGTTAGCAGTGGTACATCTTCAAATCTCACGCATGCACAGATCCAAAAAGTGAGGTCAGGGTCGGAACAAGATCAGGGTCAGAGGTCAGGGTCAACGGTCGGGGTCAAGGTCAGGGGTCAAGGTCAGGGTAAAGGTCGAAGGAGGTTGGAGGAGGAGGAGTGACCTAGAAGGAACTATCTTTCCCTACTCAGCTTGAAACAGTCTGCATCACGGGGGCGATTGGGTCGTGTCCGACAGCAGCAATCGAGCTGCTGATGGAACTGACTCCGCTTCACCTTGTGGTGGAAATGGCCGCCAGATCGGCGATTGTAAGGTTCAGCAAGGAAGGAATAGGCAGAGGTAAGATAATTGGGAGCAGAGACCGGAACAGCCTAGCTGCCAAGATCCCCTGGCTGGAAGCACCAAAAGACGAAATGGTATGCAAATACCACTTTCAGAAAAACTACACAGCAATGTGTAGTAGTAAAGTCGATTTTAGTAAAAGTGTAGTAGAGCGACGAATCCTCAGCATACCACATTGAGCAAAATACTATCAAGTGGTATACATATGGTTCGAAGACAAAGGAAGGTACTGGTGCAGGAGTGTTTGGACCTCGTACCAAATACATCAAATCCATGGGAACATTCCCAAGTATCTTCCAAGCAGAGGTACACGCAATCGAGAGATGTGCACAGCTTAACCTCGACAGGAATTATGGCAAAAAATCAATTGCTATCCTGTCAGACAGCCAAGCAGCCATCAAGGCCATTAGCTCATACACCATCAGATCCAAACCGGCATGGGACTGTGTGGGAAAGCTTGGCAAAAACAATAAAGTAACGCTATACTGGGTACCAGGACACACTCCTATAGACGGAAACGAAGAAGCCGATCACTTAGCAAACAAGGGATCCAGTAGTCCCTTTATTGGTCCGGAACCCTTTTACGGCATGAGTGTAAACACCATCCACAAAAGTTTAAATGAAGAAATGAGAGAACAATGGATGAAAACCTGGAAAGAACTTCCAGGGTTAAGGCAGTCCAAAGTGATGCAGGGATCTTTTAACCAGAAAATGACAAAAGCTTGCCTGAAACTAAACAGGAACAAGCTTAGAATTCTGACAGAAGTCCTGATGTGACACTGCAGACTTAGAAAACACATCAAGGCCACTAGGCCTAGAAGAGGATGACGGATGCAGATTCTGTGGTTCAGCAGAGGAAACACCCATACATCTCCTCAAAGACTGCGGAGTACTGCTCCGCAAGAGACAGATGTACCTCGGGGCTCACTGCCTGAACGCAGAGGAGTTGCAGTCCTTGAATCCTACCCAGATCCCGAAATTCCCAAAGAAATCAGGATTAGAGGAATCAGGATTAGAGAAGGAGCTCTAAATGGGTAAGTACACCAACACTTAGAGGAAGAGGGTGGGGTACAATAGATCTATAAAGCTCGCAGTACAAGTCGTCACCACCTTATTTACAATCTTCTACTTCAGTGTTTCAAAAGACACTTTCCTGACACGTCGTTGACACCTTGACGACATTTCATTTTCACCAGGGTCGTGTAATAAGTCCTCCTCAGTAGTGTAGTGGACAACATACCCAGCTGTCAAGCGGGAAACCGTGTAAAGCTAGGTCCACACTGGGCAACAAATTGTTGGCAACATGTTGTCAACGCAAAGTTGACAACATGTTGCTGTAAACAACCAATACTCAACATTTGGCGGCATACATCAAAGAAATTTGTTGATGGTGGTTGACGCACAACATCACAGACAACATGTATCCAGATGCAATTGAAGCAACTTCATGTTGTCATGTCAAAGTGTTGGCAACATTTTGCCACCAATTTGTTGCCTAGTGTGGACATACCTTAAGACGCATGTTTACTATATCGTTGATGGAATAGAATAAATGTAACAAATATACTATACAATTGATAACAGATTGCTTTAAAGCCCTCGACTCCCTAAGATTTATCGCCCTCTCCAAATAATAAATGCTCCTGTGGGCTTTGCCCGGTTCCAGTCCCCAATTCTCCAGAACGTTCGCCGACGATCTATATGCAGGACTAGGCCGCGCTTTCATATTTTTAGCCTTCTTGGTGATTACATCCTGAAAACAAACGAATTGCTGCTAATTGCTGTACGGCGAGCGTAGTCGAAACTAATATACCTGGTCGTAACGGACGCCCATGAGTTTCACCAGACTCCCGCCCCCGCAGGAATGGCATTTCTTCGTCTTCTTCTCGAGATATCTCATGGCTTTCGAATGGAAATCTTTCTTCTGGTCCATTGGCAGAATCTCGTAGGTGGTTTCACGGAAAGAATGGATCTTGAAGCGAAGGTAGCCACAATACGCATATTTTGGAAGACTGTTATAAAACACTGTAAAGATAAATGTTATCTTTCTTATTATATCTCTAGTCTGCTTAGTCCGTCTAAGTCTAGGTTCGTCTTTTCGTAGTCTTGTTATCTAGTCTAATATAGCTAATCTTAAGGTATCTAATATTATAGACTTACATATCTAGTTTTATCACGAGCGTAGCCAAGTGTTTGAAGAAAATGCGTGGTCTGTTAGAAAAGTATCCGACCTTATTTTTTATTTTGGAAACCTTATGGATTTAAATCAAGCGCGTTTGCATGAGCCGACCTTGAACCTTCGTGCGCATGCGTGAATTTTTTCCCGCCCGTAGATAGCGTCGGTTGCTGTCGAGCAGTGTTCGAGTGACGTAGTGTGTAGTGCTCTCGTCGCTTTTCAATGCAAGTAAAATGACGGAACGACTGGAGCAGCGGTACTGCATCAAATTTTGCCAGAAACTGGGCGACAACCAGGTGGAAACCATTCGGAAGATTCAGACGGCTTTCGGTGACGATGCTATGGGCATCACATAGATGCCCATAGCCTCTTTCGGAATCTTGACAGCAGATGCCCATAGCCGGTACAACCGGTTTAAAGACGCACATCGGTGGAAAGCGAGCCACGCTCTGGTCGGCCATCAACATACCGGAATGACCATGTTTTGAAAGTGAAGCGGCACCGTCGTGTGACTATCCGAGAAATTGCGACTGAAGTTGTGGTCATCAGGAAATTGGCGACTCCATCACGACAATGCTCCAGCACATTCCTCGCACTTCGTTCACATTTTTTTTGGCGAAAAACCAGACTCCTCTGGTTCAACAGGCTCCTTAGTCTCCTGATATGGCCCCCTGCGCCTTCTGGCTATTCCCCAAAGTCAAGAGGCCTTTGAAAGGAACGCGATTTCAGACAAGAGAGGACATTATGGCTGCAACGACAGCCGAACTAAAGTCGATTCCGAAAGAGGCTTTTTCGGAATGCTTCCAACAATGGCGACACGGCTGGGAGAAGTGTATGGAGTCTCAAGGAGACTACTTTGAGGGTTGTTAGGTTTCCAACGCTCCAGGTATGCCAGTTTTTTTTTACCGGTTAAAGGTCGGATACTTTTCTAACAGACCACGTACAATAACAGAAATCTAAAAGAAAGAGTTTTCTTGAGTTTGCTTTCTTGAAGAGAATCTCCTCTCTCGAGTTTTCGTCTCTCCTTATTTAAATATAATATTTATTGAACTCCTAAAACCTCCCCTGGCTACGACCATGAGTCTTATAGTCTTACAAATCTATACTTGGGCGGGCGAGAGAATGCGTCGCGTCTCGACGAGTTTAGCATTGTTCTGCGCATATCCCCATATTTTTCGCGAGCGTAGTTATCCATGTTTGAAAAACTGACCCATATTTCTTAACTCAAACTAACCTGCGCGTTCCTCGCCCCGCATACCTCGGAGAAGTACAGCTGCATTCTCTCGCCGGCCCGAGTATAGTTATATTATTCAATATAAATACTTACTTGGAGGAGAAAGCCCTTCACATCGACACACGGCGATGCGTTCGTCTCGCGGATTTACCTTGGGGTAATTTAATATGGCGTTTTGATATTCCTCGCTGAATTCGCCGCCGGAACAGCCCAGTACTCCAATTTCGAACAGATTTTGTATCGCTGGTGAAAGATTTTTGTGTAGAAGATGTGATTTATTTGTGTCGTGTGGTAGAGTAAAACCGGCCCATTTCAATCAGGATTTACATAAGAAAAACCAGTTTAAAAATAGGGTTTCTGATCTTTACACGCGTTTGAAGTAAAACTTCTTTTACGGTTGGGAGGCACGTATTACCACAAACTTAAAACTAAAATTCAGTTTAATTTATGGAATAATAAACTTGCTTGCATAGAATTCGGCCCACTGTAAACTTTTGACATTAACTATTTCGTTTGAGCCCTTTTTAGGGTTCCGCACCGAAAACGGAACCCTTATAGGATCACTTTGTTGTCCGTCTGTCTGTCTGTCTGTCAAGACCATTTTTCTCAGTAACGCCTAGAGGTAACAAGTTGAAATTTGTATCAAATACTCGGGTCTGTGGTCTCTTTCAGCTGTGACAAAATCAAACTTGTAAGTCAACGCGATCAAAATATATGACCGTTTATGTCGCATATTTTGCGATTTCACAAGGGAATCAAAACCTATAGGGTACTTCCCGTTGACCTAGAATCATGAAATTTGGCAAGAAGCGGTGTCTTACAGCGCATGTAAAGGAAAAAATCTGAAAACCGTAAATATGTAGTTTAATTACAAGAAAAATGCGAATTTACTATTAGAAACTTATGAAAATACACTAATGTGTTGCGTGGTATTGTCAGGTACCAGAAGCATATGGGTTGCATACAGTTACGTCCTCCACATAAAAAGATACCTTATTTACAAGTTTGTCAATAAGGCCGGTTTTTTTTTAGAAATAATTTTTGGGATGAAATAAAGAAATATGTCGTTTATAAGACAATTTACTATGCTTTAATATGAGTTTCAATTTATCACGAATACTTATCGCCAGTAGGGAAAGATGGTATGTTCTGGATCTTTCACCTGCACTAACCCCACCCCACGATCCCCACCCCGCATCCCCAGGTCCCGCCCCCAAAAAATAGCCAAATAATTTCTGTACAATATGCAATCAACAATCCCCAACAAGGCTACAGTATGCAGATCTACGATCACAGAAACACCTCCAAGCAACAGTGAAGCCGGACCGGCAGGACATCATCCCAGCTTATGTCAGTTTAGGAACAGAGTGGTCAGCTATAGAATTGATGGTTCAGGGATTGATGTAGATTTATTAGTAAATTGAATAGCCGTTGTACGAGAATTCGCATTCTATCCATACACTTTCCGTCAACTTTCTGTCCACTTTCCGTCCACTACGTCCACTTTCCTTCCACTTTTCGTCCACTCCGTCCACTTTCCGTCCACTTTAATCACCTTTTAAACAGCTTTTAATCAGCTTTTAAACAGTTTTAAACAACTTTAATCAGCTTTTAATCAGCAATAAACAGCTTATAATCACCTTTTAAACAGCTTTTAATCAGCTTTCAATCAGCTTTAAACAGCTTTAAACAGCTTTCAGACAGCTTTTAAACCACTTTAAACACCTTTCAATCAGCTTTTTTGTCAGCTTTAAACAGATTTTGAAAAACGAATAATGCGCAAATTTCAATTGCCCCGGCAATAATTACTATCTTTCACAAGTTGGTTATTCTCGTTTTAACAACCCCATAAATACGTTCGTTTTTGTTTACCGGTTACTACGTTAATAGGCGATATTTAGCGATATTTAGCGATAATTAGCTTTTAAACAAATTTTGTATGGAAAGAGGACGGAAAGTGGACGAAGTGGACAAAAAGTGGACGGAAAGTGGACAGAGTGGACGGAAAGTGGATGGAAAGTGGATGGAGTGGACGGAAAGTGGATGAAAAGTGGACGGAAAGTGGACGGAAAGAGGACGGAGTTGACAGAAAGTGGACGGAAACTGGATGGAGTGAACGGAAAGTGAACGAAAAGTGGACGGAAAGTGGACGAAAAGTGGACGGAAAGTGGACGAAAAGTGGACGGAAAGTGGACGAAAAGTGGACGGAAAGTGGACGGAGTGGACGGAAAGTGGACGGAGTGGATGGAAAGTGGACGGAAACTGGATGGAGTGGACGAAAAGTGGACGGAAAGTGGACGGAAAGTGGACGGAAAGTGGACGGAGTGGACGGAAAGTGAACGGAGTGGACTGAAAGTGGACGGAAACTGTATGGAGTGGACGGAAAGTGGACGAAAAGTGGACGGAAAGTGGACGAAAAGTAGACGGAAAGTGAACGGAGTGGACAGAAAGTGGACGGAGTGGACGGAAAGTGGACGGAAACTGGATGGAGTGGGCAGAAAGTGGACGAAAAGTGGACGAAAAGTGGACGGAAAGTGGACGGCGTGGACGGAAAGTTGACGGAAAGTGGACGGAGTGGATGGAAAGTGGACGGAAAGTGGATGGATAGAATGCGGATTCTCGTACAACGGCTGTTCAATTTACTAATAAAGCTATCTCACATCAATTCCTGAACCATCAATTCGGGGGGTGGGGCTAGTGAAGGTGGAAGATCCAGAACATACCATTTTTCCCTACTATCGCCTATTAATGTAGCAACCGGTAAACAAAAACGAACGTATTTATGGGGTTGCTAAAACGAGAATAACCAACTTGTGAAAGATTGTAATTATTGCCTGTGCAATTAAAATTTGCGCATTATTCGTTTTTCATAATTTGTCATTTTCATGTCAGTGTCAGTTTCAACATTTGTTTAGTTTCCAATAGTGTTAATTTAATGCATGCTACACCGCAAAAAGCCGCCCTAGTTTTTGTTCTAATCGAAAATGGACTTAGTCAGCGAGCTGTGTCTCCACAACTGGATATGACACGCTCCGCGATTTGAAGAGCGTTCCAACGTTATGCGGAGACTAAATCCTTTCATAGAGAACCTGGAGCAGACAGAAGGAGATTCACAACACCTCCGGATGACCGCTTTATTGCGTCCACATCATTAAGAAATCGTCACCTTAATGCTGTTCAACTGCAACAGCTCCGTGAAGTACGAAGAGTAGCTTTTAGTCAGTGGACAGTAAGACGAAGACTGCAGCAAAGTAACTTGACCCCTAAGACACCTTAGGTGCAGTTTGTCAAAAACTTACCCCGGCTAACCGTCAAGCACGCCTGCGTTTCGCAAGGGAACATTTAAATTGGACGTTGTAACAATGGCATCTGTTCTGTTCTCAGATGAGACCAGAATGTATCTCTATGGTAGCGACCGAAGAAGAAAAGTGTACCGGAGACCAAGAGAGCGATTTGCAGAAAGCTGCATTGAAGAGCGGACTGCTTAGGTGGTTCCTGCATGATCTGGGGTACAATTTCTATGGGAGAACGAACCAACCCTGGTTTTATCATTAGGGGCGCCTGCGATCACGGAAGCAGAGGTTTAATCGGTGCTATGTACATTTTTTTTAGGTGGAGTTCCTACAGCCTCTGTCGCTTTCCACATTTCGACCGCCATCGATCTCTGTCTCGCCAGTCTTTCTCCTCAATTGCTCTGTCTTCCATTATCTTCCGGATGTTATCTTCCCATGTCGTTTCTGGTCTTCCTCTTCTGGTTCTATGATAGGATATGTAATCTAATAATTTTTTTGGTAATCTTCCTTCCCCCATTCTTTTCACATGTCCCTAACATAGTAGCTGTCTAGTCTCAATCCTGTCTATAATGGAATACATACTGGCTGTTCTTCTTCGTATTTCTTCGTTTCTAACCCGCTCTATTCTAGATATTCCGCATGCTCTCCGCAGATAATCCGTTAAGCTAATTTTTGTAAAATATGCAAACAACAATCTCCAACAAGGCTAAAGTATGCAGGAGATCTACGATTATAGAAACACCTCCAAGCAACAGTGAAACCGGACCGCCAGGACATCATCCCAGCTTATGTCAGTTTAAGAACAGAGTGGTCAGCTATAGAATTGGTGGTTCAGGGATTGATGTAGATTTATTAGTAAATTGAATAGCCGTTTAACGAGAATCCGCATTCTATCCATCCACTTTCCGTCCACTTTTCGTTCACTTTCCGTCCACTCTCTGTCCACTTTCTGTCCACTCCGTTTACTTTCCGTCCACTTTTCGTCCATTCCGTCCACTTTCCGTCCACTTTCCGTCCACTTTAATCAGCTTTTAAACAGCTTTAAACAGCTTTTAGTCAGCTTTTAATCAGCTTTTCTGGTCTTCCTCTTCTTGTTCTATGATGAGGTATGTAATCTAATATTTTTTTTGGAAATCTTTCTTCCCCCATTCTTTTCACATGTCCGTACCATAGTATAATGGACTACATACTGGCTGTTCTTATTCGTATTTCTTCGTTTCTAACCCGCTCTATTCTGGATATTCGCATGCGCTCCGCAGATAATCCATTTCTGTTATTTCAATTTTCATTTTATCTTTCTGGGTCAGTTTCCAAGTTTCTGCCCCATAAGTCGTGATAGGCTCCACAATTGCGTTATATATTGTCTTCTTTGTTTTTAAATTTATACTCTTTGACCATAGTAAAGGATTCAGTATGCGGACCACTCTTCTGCCTTGCTGAGTTTTGTTTTCTATATCTCTCTTAGAATTCCCTCTTTCTGTTATTATGGAACCCAAATATTTATATTCTTTGGTTCTCTTTAGGCTTCTTATTTTCTTATTCCTGTTCTTCTGACTCACTTACAAACATAAGTAATGGGACGTGCTGACTGGAATAATAGGATATATAATGAGGAGAAAGGAGAAGGATGAAAGGGACGAGCGTAAGGCGGGACGAGGGGTTGCTACGCGAGAGCCGAGCGTGTCAACGCAGGGCCCCCCTTAGTGCAAAGGGGGCGCACAAATTTATTGTAAACTCTCATGTGAGGGGGCGCACGGCGATTAACGGCGCGCACGGCACAACGAATGAATGCGGATGAATGCTTTGGATATTAAAAAGGGAGGAACGTGATGAAGTTATGCCAAATTTTGGATTCCATCACGTTCTCTCCGGTTTTGGCTGGGGGGCTCTGAATGGTGGGGTTTTTTTAGTGGGTCGCCCCTTTTGGGGGGCAGCCCCACACTACCACTTGGCACGGGTCGGGTGGTGTCTGCAGATTTTCACCTTCAGCACGTGCAAAGAAAAAAAAAGGTACATAAGTAAGCAAATGTATAACACTGAAACTGTGGAAAGGTGTTGGAAGCAATGCCGTGCGCAAGCTAACCGAGATCATCCAGGACATCTGGGAAACAGCAAAATTACCATCCGATTGGAATTTTGCTTTTATCCATCCGCATCGCAAAAAGGGAGATTTTACTGATCTAAACAACTACCTTTGAATTTCTCTACTTCCGGTAAAATAACACAAGATTCTCTCCAAGGCGTTACAAACAAGGGCAGAAAATTAGCTGGATAGTCAACTGGGAGAATACCAGGGAGGCTTCAGGAAGACCCTATGCTGTGTTGAACAGATCCTTAATCTTAAAACCTTAAATGGTGAGAAGTGGACTACTGGCCAAAGACTCAGGTTAATCACACCGAAATCAGAAATACGAATCGCCGCATGGAATGTGCGAACGGGACATCACGTTGGTCAAAAGGAAATTATCGCCAAGGAATTATTGAAATGCAAAATATCGATCTGTGCATTATCAGAACTGCGGCTCACAGGATCTGGGACAATGAAGGTTGACCCACCATCAATCGACGAGACGATGACGCTATTCTATTCTGGTGGCGACAAACGAGAAGCGGGCGTTGGCTTTATGGTTGATCGACGGGCCTCTGCCAGTGTTATCGCATTCTAACCGATATCCGAGCGTCTGGCGGTTATCACTATTGATGGAACGATTAAGACCCATATCGTATCCGTCTACGCCCCAACTGAGACCAGCCTGGACACAAACAAGGATGAATTTTATGCCCAGTTTCAACACACACTGGATACAATACCCCAAACCGAATTAATCGTACTTATGGGCGACTTTAATGCACATACGAGTGCAGATCGAACCGGTTGGGAAGAAACGATGGGAAAATTCGGATACGGGGAAATAAATGACAACGGATTACGCCTCTTATCATTTGCAGCGTCAAACAACTTGATCATCGGCAACAGCATCTTTCGTCACCCCCTCAAACATCAACTCACGTGGCGAAATCCATCCGGAAACGATTCGGCGATGTTGGACTGCATTTTGGACAACACCAGATTCCGATCGACGCTCAAAAATGTACGTGCGATGCGTGGACCCGACTGTGGATCAGACCATTATCTTGTCCGAGTGAAACTACAATTGAAATTACAAAGAGCAAAGAAAAAGGCACCACCATCAGCCAAGAGGAACTGGGCCTGTCTGCGAGACCCTGAAACCAGCCGAAAATTTCAAATCGCATTATCCAACAAATTTGCAGCACTCACGATACCAGTCGATATCAACATAGAAGAAAAACAACTTTCTGAGTCTATTGTGGGGTGTGCAACGGAGCTGTGTCCGCCCATCCGTCGACGGACGCAGCAATGGATCTCGGACGACTGTCTCAATCTAGTCGACCAGCGGAAGCAAATGAAACACGTCGATTTCAAACAATACCGACGATTGAACAAAGAAGTTCGACAGAAAATGAAACTGGAACGGGAAGCTTACTGGAATAACATCGCGGCTGACATGGAAGAAGCAGCGTCAAGGCATGAGTACCGGACGCTGTACCAGACAATCCGACGGTTAAGTGGCAAAACAACATCAACAAATGACAATATCAAAAAATTGGATGGAACTTTCGTGACCTCTCCTCAGGAACGTCTACAGCGGTGGAGAGAATTCTTTCATCAGCTGTACAACCACAATCCGCCAGTAGGTCCAGGAACTGCCGATTATTGAGCAGCCGATAAATCAGTTTCCCGATACTGAACCAACAATCAATGAGGTGAAGACGGCAATAAAATCCCTGAAAAATGGTAAAGCGCCGGGAGGAGATCAAGTAACTGCCGAAATGATCGAAGCCGGGGGAGACGTCTTATTACATCAACTTCACGTTCTCACAGTGCATATATGGCATTCAGATTGTGTTCCATCCGTGTGGAAGAAAGCGATTGTTGTGCCTATTTTGAAGAAAGGCGACAGTCGGGAATGCAAGAATTACCGTGGTATTAGCCTCCTCTCGATCGTCGGCAAAGTATTTATGAAAATCATACAATCAAGACTACAGAAACATCGAGAGCAAACAAGCCGGGAAGAACAAGCTGGATTTCGACCACATCGAGGATGCATCGATCAGATATTTGCTCTCCGTCAGCTAATGGAAGAAAGAATTCGATGTGGCAAACGAACTGTCATCGTCTTCATCGATTTCAAATCTGCTTTTGATTGCATCGATTGGACAAGCTTGTGAGAAGCCCTGAAGATCGAACACGTGCCACTGAAAATCATTCAACTTCTTCAAGCATCGTACGACGGCTCAACCAGCAATGTTCGTATCCGAAACGACATGTCTGAGGAATTCCCGATTCGAACCGGAGTCCGGCAAGGAGACGTGGCCTCGCCGCTCCTTTTTAACATTGTGATCGACACGATTATGCGAAAAGCGTTTGATGGGCGACGCGGAGTTCGATATGATGACAAAAACATCCTAACCGATCTGATGTTCGCCGATGACAGTGCGGTTTTCGCCAACACAGATGCCGAAGCAACAGACACCTTGTATGACATTTCCCGCATTGCCCAGTCATACGGACTGAGAATCAATGCGGATAAGACCAAAGTGCTTACAACGGATGGATCTGAAGCCAGAGTTTACCTCGATGGAACCACAATCGAGCAGGTACCACAGTTCAAATATTTGGGATCACTGGTTGTGGAGAAGAAAGTAGCTTCGACAGCCGAAGTTCACAGCCGGATAGGCCAGGCAACAGCAACGTTTGCTTCACTCAAGTGGTGCATATGGAAGCGGACGAATATTACCATCAAAACCAAAATACGCCTATACCGGACGCTGATCCTCCCAATTCTTCTTTATGGATCGGAAACATGGACATTACTCAAACCAGACCTTAACAAGCTCGAGGCCTTCCAAATGCGATGCCTGAGACAGATTCTCTGCGTCTCACTCCTCAACCACCTCCGAAATGAGACAATCAGAGAAAGGTGCGACCAACAGACACCGATTGTTGAGGAAATTCAAAAACGCCGATTACGATGGTTCGGCCACATCTGTAGGATGGGCGACAATCGAGTACCGCACAAACTCCTATGGAAAAAACGACCTCTTGATTGGAGAACACAAAAACAAGCACCGAAGACCACATGGTTGAAACACGTAGAGAACGATTTAAAAAACCAGCGAATAACAACAGCTGAGGCAAGAACCGTTGCAACTGATCGATTAGCATGGGAGCGTATAGTGAATGGAGCACGGAATCTAGCGGCACCAGCAGCAGCGTACTGGCTAAGAGGTCGACCACCTCTCCATGCGCCGGCTATGGATTAAAGAAGAATCTACCTAGGACGTAAGAACGATGGACTGGTTGTAGATTGCCTGGACTTTACAGATGACATGGCACTGATTGCTGATTCTCTTGAAATGGCAACAATGCAGGTAAATTGCTAATTTATATTAAAATTTTGATCAATTTCTGCAGAATTTAAAATGGTCAAAAACAAAAACGGTGTAAGCAGAATATAGACTTTACTCAACGTAAGAAAAAAGTCTGCGTTACCCTCGAGTCGCGCCTAAAGTTGTTTTACTTCAATGCTGAGAAATGTTGGAATCGTTAAAGAACGATATCTATGTAGATATGACTTAACCTAACCGTATTCCCGTCTGTGAACGTCATTTCCGATTGCAAAAAGAACTGAATTAATCCCGCGCCTAAAGAAGTTTTACTTCAAAAACTGTTTGGATTTAAAGTAAAAAAGTAAAATTTACGTGTATGGAATTGGGCGTTTAATTTCTACACCGACACGTTAGTAAATGTAGTCTTACCCATTCCTGTTCTTCTGCTCTCAATGGCATTCATTACGTACAGCAACATTTCTCTTGTGAAAAACTCTCCAATTACAGAGCTGCACTTCAGTATCAATTGTTCGTACGACGTTAAGGAATCGATGATCTTCATTATCCGAACTATGAAGAACCAATATATTTTTCCGTTTATATATGGAGCAACAATACTACTTCTCCACGCATGTGGCATTGTTTCTCCGTTCCAAATCTTCTTCATTAAGTCCCAGAGGACATCAATACCCTGGTCTTCATAAATCATATTTCTATAGGTCAAAAAATACACTGGCGAGCAAAAAATTTAGGTCACTTTAGAAATTACAACTCAGAATGGCCTGGGGAAAACAAACAATCGAAAGAACTAAGAGCACGAAATACCTAGGCGTACTAGTAAACGCCTGGAGAAGCCTGGGAGACCGGGGTATTGATATCGTCTGGGATTTAATGAAGAAGATTTGGAACGGAGAAACAATGCCACATGCGTGGAGAAGTAGTATTCTTGTCCACATATACAAAGGAAAAGGTTATATCCAAAATTGTGGCCATTATAGAGGTATAAGCTGATGTCTCACACAATGAAGACATGGGTAAGGAACATTGAGACAAGGTTGCGTCGGGAAACTGAAGTGGGGGAAGAACAGTTTGGATTTATGCAAGGCAGAGGAACAACTGAAGCAATATTTGCACTAAGGCAACTGATTTAGATGCAGGTTGATTTACATATGGCTTTCATTGATCTGGAGAAGGTGCATGACAGAGTGCCCAGGCAAGGGCCAAAATAACGAATTCCTAAACTCATACTCGAAGAACAGATAAAAGGTAGAAGGTGCATCGGAGCAGCAATAAACAAAACATTAACAATTATTCAATAAATGATAATTTGCCAACGCAGTTATCAATATTTGATAAACTTGAAATATTTCAAACTACGTAGATAACATTATAATTACCTTCTATAGTGTATTCCGGATCAACGTCGCTGAGTTTAACCCCCGGCGTCATTTGGCAGATAGCGATGACCTGTTGCTTCAGAGCGTTTTTCGAAATGGAAGAGCCGTTCTCGGACATGCTTTCGGATTCCATGGCGCTGTCCACCGTCATCTGCGATTTATGATGGTTCAAGCCGTACTTGGTTATCCTTTCCTGAACCTCCTCCGCATAGTGTTGGTTATATCCGGTCAAAACTACAATCTCGTCTTCTATTTTAGTAGTGCTGTCCTATAAATTGAATAACACTATTCATATTAGAATACGCACAGAGGTGCCAACTAGAATAGAAATAGCGAGAACAATCTTCATGAATATGCAGAAGCTGTTGAGAAAATGAATAAGCAACGTGAAATCATACACACAATAAAAAGAAGGAAGCTACAATATCTAGGCAATGAGTTGCTTCAACTGATAATGCAGGGCAGAGTAATAGGCAAACGGAACAGCGGTAGACGCAGATACTCATGTCTGCGTAACATGAGAGAATGGTATGATACCACATCCCAAGAGTTATTCCGAGCTACCGCTTCCAAGATGAAGATAACGATGATGATTGCAAACCTCCTGAAAGGAGATGCCATATGAAGAAGTTGAACAAATCGTAGCCTAAAGACGTTACCGTTTCGTTCAATGTTCAATACGTGATCTGTCAGAAAAGTATCCGACTTTATATTTTATTTTGAAAACCTGATGGATTTGAATCAAGCGCACTAGCAAGAGCCGAACTTGAACCTACGTGCGCACACGTGAATTTTTTCCCGCCTGTAGATAGCATCAGTTGCTGTCGAGCAGTGTTCGAGTGATTTAGTGTGTAGTGCTCCCGTCGGTATTTCAATGCAAGTAAAATTACGGAACGACTGGAGCAGCGCTACTGCATCAAATTTTGCCAAAAACTGGGCGACAACCAGGTGGAAACCATTCGGAAGATTCGGTGACGATGCTATGGGCATCACACAGATTAAGGAGTGGTACAACCGGTTTAAAGACGGTCGCACATCGGTGGAAAGCGAGCCACGCTCTGGTCGGCCATCAACATGCCGAAATGACCATGTCATTGCCAAAGTGAACGCTGTGATAATGCGGGACCGTCGTGTGACTATCCGAGAAATTGCGAGTGGAGTTGTGGTCATCAGGAAATTGGCGACTCCATCACGACAATGCTCCAGCGCATTCTTCGCGCTTGGTTCACATTTGTTTGACGAAAAACCAGACTCCTCTGGTTCTACAGGTTCCATACTCTCCTAATATTGTCCCCTGCGACTTCTGACTATTCCCCGAAGTCAAGAGGCCTCTTGAAGGGAACGCGATTTCAGACAAGAGAGGACATTATGGTCTTGTCTGTCTAGTCTTGTCTGTCTAGTCTTGTCTGTCTAGTCTTGTCTGTCTAGTCTTGTCTGTCTAGTCTTGTCTGTCTAGTCTTGTCTGTCTAGTCTTGTCTGTCTAGTCTTGTCTGTCTAGTCTTGTCTGTCTAGTCTTGTCTGTCTAGTCTTGTCTGTCTAGTCTTGTCTGTCTAGTCTTGTCTGTCTAGTCTTGTCTGTCTAGTCTTGTCTGTCTAGTCTTGTCTGTCTAGTCTTGTCTGTCTAGTCTTGTCTGTCTAGTCTTGTCTGTCTAGTCTTGTCTGTCTAGTCTTGTCTGTCTAGTCTTGTCTGTCTAGTCTTGTCTGTCTAGTCTTGTCTGTCTAGTCTTGTCTGTCTAGTCTTGTCTGTCTAGTCTTGTCTGTCTAGTCTTGTCTGTCTAGTCTTGTCTGTCTAGTCTTGTCTGTCTAGTCTTGTCTGTCTAGTCTTGTCTGTCTAGTCTTGTCTGTCTAGTCTTGTCTGTCTAGTCTTGTCTGTCTAGTCTTGTCTGTCTAGTCTTGTCTGTCTAGTCTTGTCTGTCTAGTCTTGTCTGTCTAGTCTTGTCTGTCTAGTCTTGTCTGTCTAGTCTTGTCTGTCTAGTCTTGTCTGTCTAGTCTTGTCTGTCTAGTCTTGTCTGTCTAGTCTTGTCTGTCTAGTCTTGTCTGTCTAGTCTTGTCTGTCTAGTCTTGTCTGTCTAGTCTTGTCTGTCTAGTCTTGTCTGTCTAGTCTTGTCTGTCTAGTCTTGTCTGTCTAGTCTTGTCTGTCTAGTCTTGTCTGTCTAGTCTTGTCTGTCTAGTCTTGTCTGTCTAGTCTTGTCTGTCTAGTCTTGTCTGTCTAGTCTTGTCTGTCTAGTCTTGTCTGTCTAGTCTTGTCTGTCTAGTCTTGTCTGTCTAGTCTTGTCTGTCTAGTCTTGTCTGTCTAGTCTTGTCTGTCTAGTCTTGTCTGTCTAGTCTTGTCTGTCTAGTCTTGTCTGTCTAGTCTTGTCTGTCTAGTCTTGTCTGTCTAGTCTTGTCTGTCTAGTCTTGTCTGTCTAGTCTTGTCTGTCTAGTCTTGTCTGTCTAGTCTTGTCTGTCTAGTCTTGTCTGTCTAGTCTTGTCTGTCTAGTCTTGTCTGTCTAGTCTTGTCTGTCTAGTCTTGTCTGTCTAGTCTTGTCTGTCTAGTCTTGTCTGTCTAGTCTTGTCTGTCTAGTCTTGTCTGTCTAGTCTTGTCTGTCTAGTCTTGTCTGTCTAGTCTTGTCTGTCTAGTCTTGTCTGTCTAGTCTTGTCTGTCTAGTCTTGTCTGTCTAGTCTTGTCTGTCTAGTCTTGTCTGTCTAGTCTTGTCTGTCTAGTCTTGTCTGTCTAGTCTTGTCTGTCTAGTCTTGTCTGTCTAGTCTTGTCTGTCTAGTCTTGTCTGTCTAGTCTTGTCTGTCTAGTCTTGTCTGTCTAGTCTTGTCTGTCTAGTCTTGTCTGTCTAGTCTTGTCTGTCTAGTCTTGTCTGTCTAGTCTTGTCTGTCTAGTCTTGTCTGTCTAGTCTTGTCTGTCTAGTCTTGTCTGTCTAGTCTTGTCTGTCTAGTCTTGTCTGTCTAGTCTTGTCTGTCTAGTCTTGTCTGTCTAGTCTTGTCTGTCTAGTCTTGTCTGTCTAGTCTTGTCTGTCTAGTCTTGTCTGTCTAGTCTTGTCTGTCTAGTCTTGTCTGTCTAGTCTTGTCTGTCTAGTCTTGTCTGTCTAGTCTTGTCTGTCTAGTCTTGTCTGTCTAGTCTTGTCTGTCTAGTCTTGTCTGTCTAGTCTTGTCTGTCTAGTCTTGTCTGTCTAGTCTTGTCTGTCTAGTCTTGTCTGTCTAGTCTTGTCTGTCTAGTCTTGTCTGTCTAGTCTTGTCTGTCTAGTCTTGTCTGTCTAGTCTTGTCTGTCTAGTCTTGTCTGTCTAGTCTGTCTGTCTAGTCTTGTCTGTCTAGTCTTGTCTGTCTAGTCTTGTCTGTCTAGTCTTGTCTGTCTAGTCTTGTCTGTCTAGTCTTGTCTGTCTAGTCTTGTCTGTCTAGTCTTGTCTGTCTAGTCTTGTCTGTCTAGTCTTGTCTGTCTAGTCTTGTCTGTCTAGTCTTGTCTGTCTAGTCTTGTCTGTCTAGTCTTGTCTGTCTAGTCTTGTCTGTCTAGTCTTGTCTGTCTAGTCTTGTCTGTCTAGTCTTGTCTGTCTAGTCTTGTCTGTCTAGTCTTGTCTGTCTAGTCTTGTCTGTCTAGTCTTGTCTGTCTAGTCTTGTCTGTCTAGTCTTGTCTGTCTAGTCTTGTCTGTCTAGTCTTGTCTGTCTAGTCTTGTCTGTCTAGTCTTGTCTGTCTAGTCTTGTCTGTCTAGTCTTGTCTGTCTAGTCTTGTCTGTCTAGTCTTGTCTGTCTAGTCTTGTCTGTCTAGTCTTGTCTGTCTAGTCTTGTCTGTCTAGTCTTGTCTGTCTAGTCTTGTCTGTCTAGTCTTGTCTGTCTAGTCTTGTCTGTCTAGTCTTGTCTGTCTAGTCTTGTCTGTCTAGTCTTGTCTGTCTAGTCTTGTCTGTCTAGTCTTGTCTGTCTAGTCTTGTCTGTCTAGTCTTGTCTGTCTAGTCTTGTCTGTCTAGTCTTGTCTGTCTAGTCTTGTCTGTCTAGTCTTGTCTGTCTAGTCTTGTCTGTCTAGTCTTGTCTGTCTAGTCTTGTCTGTCTAGTCTTGTCTGTCTAGTCTTGTCTGTCTAGTCTTGTCTGTCTAGTCTTGTCTGTCTAGTCTTGTCTGTCTAGTCTTGTCTGTCTAGTCTTGTCTGTCTAGTCTTGTCTGTCTAGTCTTGTCTGTCTAGTCTTGTCTGTCTAGTCTTGTCTGTCTAGTCTTGTCTGTCTAGTCTTGTCTGTCTAGTCTTGTCTGTCTAGTCTTGTCTGTCTAGTCTTGTCTGTCTAGTCTTGTCTGTCTAGTCTTGTCTGTCTAGTCTTGTCTGTCTAGTCTTGTCTGTCTAGTCTTGTCTGTCTAGTCTTGTCTGTCTAGTCTTGTCTGTCTAGTCTTGTCTGTCTAGTCTTGTCTGTCTAGTCTTGTCTGTCTAGTCTTGTCTGTCTAGTCTTGTCTGTCTAGTCTTGTCTGTCTAGTCTTGTCTGTCTAGTCTTGTCTGTCTAGTCTTGTCTGTCTAGTCTTGTCTGTCTAGTCTTGTCTGTCTAGTCTTGTCTGTCTAGTCTTGTCTGTCTAGTCTTGTCTGTCTAGTCTTGTCTGTCTAGTCTTGTCTGTCTAGTCTTGTCTGTCTAGTCTTGTCTGTCTAGTCTTGTCTGTCTAGTCTTGTCTGTCTAGTCTTGTCTGTCTAGTCTTGTCTGTCTAGTCTTGTCTGTCTAGTCTTGTCTGTCTAGTCTTGTCTGTCTAGTCTTGTCTGTCTAGTCTTGTCTGTCTAGTCTTGTCTGTCTAGTCTTGTCTGTCTAGTCTTGTCTGTCTAGTCTTGTCTGTCTAGTCTTGTCTGTCTAGTCTTGTCTGTCTAGTCTTGTCTGTCTAGTCTTGTCTGTCTAGTCTTGTCTGTCTAGTCTTGTCTGTCTAGTCTTGTCTGTCTAGTCTTGTCTGTCTAGTCTTGTCTGTCTAGTCTTGTCTGTCTAGTCTTGTCTGTCTAGTCTTGTCTGTCTAGTCTTGTCTGTCTAGTCTTGTCTGTCTAGTCTTGTCTGTCTAGTCTTGTCTGTCTAGTCTTGTCTGTCTAGTCTTGTCTGTCTAGTCTTGTCTGTCTAGTCTTGTCTGTCTAGTCTTGTCTGTCTAGTCTTGTCTGTCTAGTCTTGTCTGTCTAGTCTTGTCTGTCTAGTCTTGTCTGTCTAGTTTTGTCTGTCTAATCTTGTCTGTCTTGTCTTGTCTGTCTAGTCTTGTCTGTCTAGTCTTGTCTGTCTAGTCTTGTCTGTCTAGTCTTGTCTGTCTAGTCTTGTCTGTCTAGTCTTGTCTGTCTAGTCTTGTCTGTCTAGTCTTGTCTGTCTAGTTTTGTCTGTCTAGTCTTGTCTGTCTAGTCTTGTCTCTCTAGTCTTGTCTGTCTAGTCTTGTATGTCTAGTCTTGTCTGTCTAGTCTTGTCTGTCTAGTCTTGTCTGTCTAGTCTTGTCTGTCTAACAAGACTAGACATTATGCAACGATAGCCGAGCTAAAGTCGCTTTTCAACTTCCAATGCTTCCAACCATAGCGGCACCGCTGGGAGAAGTGTGTGGAGTCCCAAGGAGACTACTTTGAGAAAGATTAGGTTTCCAACGCTCCAGTTATGCCAGTTTTTTTTACCGGCTAAAGGTCGGATACTTTTCTAACAAACCACGTATATCTAGAGAAGAAAAGTAGGAGTTGCTTCAACTGATAATGCAAGGCAAAGTAATAGGCAAACGGAACAGCGGTAAACGCAGATGGCTGCGTAACCTGAGAGAATGCTATGATACACATCCCAAGAGTTATTCCGAGCTACCGCTTCCAAGTTGAAGATAACGATGATGATTGCAAACCTCCTGAAAGGAGATGCCATATGAAGAAGAAAAAGAAGTTGAACAAATCGTAGCTTGAAGACGTTACCGTTTCGTTCAATGTTATATGTATTCAACGTTGCTTTACGGTGTAGAGACATGGACTATGAGAAAGAACATAAAAAGGAAAATATAGACATTTGGGTTCTATATTTACCGACGTATGCTTCGAATATCATGGATGGATCATGTGACAAACGAAGAAGTATTAAGAAGAATGGGAAGCTATTATGTACGATAACAAAACGAAAAACATCTTACCATGGACACGTTTACCGTAACAACAAATACTAACTTTTACAACTACTTATGGAGGGAGAAATAGAATGAAAGAGAGGACCAAGTAGAAGGAGGTGCTCGTGGCTCAAGAAAATTTGGAATTGGACAGGAATTAACAGCAATTCACTAATAAGAACAGCCAAGTGCAGAAATGATTTTGCCCAAATTGTTACCAAACTTCAATGATGAAGACGGCATCGCTGAGAAGAGATATTAGATTACCAATGAAGATGTAAAATACTATCTGATAATGGTCACAAAGTGCAATTGTAAAAATAACCTCGAATTGCAAATCCATATCTGGTACTAACGTGTGGCCCAAAGGTCTTGGAATCAACTCATGAATTTGGAAAGGCAGGTCATATTTTGCCAAAATAATGGAAAGATGGAATAAGTCAAACGACTTATTTTCATTGGTTAGACCGGATTATATTATTAGCTAAAGTCTCAAACTTTCTGATTTGCACGAAGAATTCATTGCAAATGTTTCGGACTCTACATGCAAATTGCAAATCAGTCGATATCGAAGATTTGCAAGCAAAATTGATGAACCAACTTATTAGTTTACGGCATAACGATGTAGAAATCAGCAGCAATTTAGCAGCAAAACTAAGAGTGACTCAAAAAGCAATGGAACGTGCGATGCTGTGAACCACTCTAAGAGACAAAATGCGCAACACAGATATCCGGACAAAAAGAAAAATAATAGATGTCATGGAGAGAATAGCGGATCTCAAATAGCAATGGGCAGGACACGTGGCCAAAAAGAATATAGAAGAATGGAGCCACAAGATTACCTTCTGGAGACCCCGGGAAACAAAAAGAAGCACGGGAAGGCCCCAAACGAGATGGATCGATGACATAAAGACGATATCAGGAAAACAGTGGATGGTGATTCTCTCCAAGGCGTTACAAACAAGGGCAGAAAATCAGCTGGATAGTCAACTGGGAGAATATGAGGGAGGCTTCAGGAAGACTCGATCCTGTGTTGAACAGATCCTCAATCTTAAAACTGTACTTGCATACTCCAAGATGAGAAACTGCAAGGTGGTCGTCACCTTTGTTGATTTTAGGAAGAACTACGATTCCAATGATAGAGAAAAGCTAAACAAAGTACTACAGAAACTAGGACTAGACAACATATCCCGCAGACTCATCCTAGAAAACTTGACCAACACGCATTCCAAGGTTAAATTTTGAGGAGAGATCTCGGAAAGCTTCGAAATAAAAACTGGAGTGGGACAAAGTAATGGACTTTCCCCAACTGTGTCCTTGAAAAGGTTATGAGAGAATGGCGCAAGGAACTGATCAATTTGGGTGCTGAGAATGGTATCTACCTGGGACGTAAGAACGATGGATTAGTTGTAGATCGCCTGGCCTTTGCAGATGACATGGCACTGATTGCTGATTCTCTTGAGATGGCAACAATGCAGGTAAATTGCCACAGAAAACAGGTTGGCAAAGTGGGTCTTTAAGTGTCGCTGGAGAAAACAGAATTCTTCACCATCAAAGAAGCAAATAGCGAGATGTTAACAGAGCAGGGAAACCTCAAGAGAACTGAGCAATTTAAGTATCTCGGCAAATGGATTGAACACAACTTATCAGGAAGAGCATCATTCTCCATGAGAGTCAAACAAGTTAGAACTAGCCTATCGACTCACTAAGAACACCTACACCAAGAAATGCCTGTCAGGCAACCTGAAACTTAAGCATTACGCATTAGTCTTACGACCAGAAGCCCTGTATGTCATGGAGTGTCTTTCCTTAAACCGAAGAGGTCTGGTAGAAAAGTTGGAAATCAGAGAGGAGAATCCTCAGGAAGATCCTAGGCCCGGTAAAGGAAGATGGGGAATATAACTCTTAGCTCTACGAATATATTGAGAGGCTCTCTGACTTTGCAAGGAAAAGAAGGGTAGCTTTCCATGGCCACGTTGCAAGATTGCCTCCAAACCGACTAAACAACCGTCTGTTTACCTTCTGGCAAAACAAGAAAGTTCGTACCACTTGGTTGACAGAAACTGTTATGTTGTCGACACTGGGAAAGAAGGGTTGGCATCACGGAGCTTCGCAAGTTAGTAGATGATGAGTCATGAGTAATGAGTTACGTTTTACTGTATTATTATGTTTGCTGTTAAACATATGCTAAAATATAGTGTGTTCATTAAAAACCCATTCTTTACTCTTAAATAGTGTATATTCTTTTAATCCGGACATAACAAAGTGGCGACGAGGAGAAAACAAAATCAAAAAATGTGTTCAAGAAAATGTGTTGTGTTCTAAATCTTTTGTGATCTAAATACTTTTTATCAAAAAAAAAAAACATTTAGTAAACATAGTTTCAATACTTTTGTAACATACTTTCAAATTTTCAAAACAAACGTGCAACGAAAACTTTCATAACCTCCAAAAATGGATGCCCACCAATTCGCTCAATTCATGCAAATGCAGCAACAAAATTTCCAAGCAATGATTCAAAGTTTTACAACCAATCAAAACCCTCAACCAACACTCGCTTATGTAAGTAAATTTGATATTTTCGACAAAAACATAGAAACCTTTGATCAATACAAAGAAAGGTTCACAAACTTCTTGGAAATGAAAGGCTTAAAATCAGACAATACCGCTTCAAAAACAATTCTTTTAAATAGTATAAGTCCTGAATATTATGAATTATTAAAGTTATCGGTAGCACCAAAAGAAATCAATACATTAACCTTCGATGAAATTGTCAAAAGCTTGGATGAGCAACTGACTGAGAAAAAAAACACCTTAGTCGAAAGACACAAATTCCTTTCACAAAAACAGGAATCTGGCCAATCTATTCAGGATTTTGTCACTCAACTACGTAAATTCATTCCATCGTGTGACTTTACTTGCGAATGCAAGAAGCCTGTAGCAGATCTTTTTCTTCACTCACAATTTATAAGAGGACTGTGCAATCAAGATATACGTCATCAGTTGTTGCTAGATAACTCAAAAACATTTCAAGACGCAGTAAAAAGAGCCCAAACACTAGAAGCTTCAAACCTAGCCAGTCAACAATTCGATACCCAAGTAGAAAATGCAGAAACCAATGTGAACAGAATCTCTAGACCACAAAACAGAAGCCCAACTAATTTCAATTCAAGAAGTGCAAGTAGTTATAGCTCAAGAACTAGAGATACAACAAACTCAAGACTAAGGTACTATCAAAGAAGTCCTTCACCACGATATAAATCCCGTCTTAACTTAAAACATCTTGGAATTGAAGGGCTCTGCCTAAAGTGTGCAAGAAATAACCATACATCAAAGCAATGCAGAGTTGATTCAATAAATTTAAAATGTGGATTCTGTGCCAAAAATGGTCACATTGAAAAAGTATGCCTTAAAAGACTAATGACTGAGAAAAAAGATGTAAAAACAATTGATACCGATGATTCATATTTTCAAGACCAATTCACAATATACGAAATTTACAACCCTAATCAAGACACAGAGAAATTTCTAATTAATGTAAAAATAAACAACAAATTTCAACAGTTTGAGGTGGATTCGGGAGCTGGTCATACCCTCTTAAATAAATCAAATTTCGACAAACTTAACTTGAACACTAAACTTCAAGAAACTAAAACACGATTTCGCTCCTACACGGCCGGTATATTTGCACCTATCGGAGTAGCGGAAGTAGAAGTTCAATATAAGGACATCAAATCGACTGAAATACTTTACGTAGTTCCAGACAATTTCACACCACTCCTGCGACGTTCTTGGATAAGACACCTAAAAATTCGTTTACACGACATCGACACACAAAAAATCAATACTAATTTAGTATCCTCACTAAACCTTGAAAACATAGAAAAGGAAATTGTCAATAATTATGCTGACTTGTTCCAAAAACGAGTAGGCTGCTGCAAGAATATAAAAATTTCTCTAAAATTAAGGAAAAATGCAAAACCCATCGCCTTTAAAGCCAGAGAAGTCCCACATGCTCTCAAAATTAAAGTAGAGGAAGAACTCGACGCACTTGAATGCCAAGGTATTATTTCAAAAGTTCAAGAAAGCGACTGGGCTTCGCCGCTAGTTGTTATTCCCAAGGCTGATGGCACTGTGCGCCTGTGCGTCGACTATAAAGTAGGGGTGAACCCCCAACTACAAGACGCACACTATCCTATACCAAGAATTGACGATCTTCTAACAGCTCTGAATAAATCCGTATACTATTGTTCCCTGGACCTAGTGAAAGCATACTTACACGTCCCAGTCGATAAGGAAAGCGCTAAAATCCAAACGATTATTACTCATAAAGGTAGACTCCTTTAACCGCCTCTCATTTGGAATCAAGACCGCTCCAAATGACTTTCATCTTGTCATGGACAAAGTTCTAGCGGGCCTTGAAGGTCTCACTACATACTTTGATAACATAATCATTCATGCCAAAACAAAAGAAGAATGTTATAAAAATCTGATTGCCTGTCTAAACAGATTGAAAGAATATGACCTGCATCTTAATTTAGGAAAGTGTGAGTTTTTCAAGACAAAAGTTCAGTACCTCGGATACGTAATTGAACAAGGAAAGATATCCAAAGATCCGAGCAAAGTCACTGCAATAATAAATGCACCAAGGCCAACAAGTCAAGATGATGTCAAGAGATTCTTAGGAATGGTGACTTATTATGCAAAGTTTATACCAAACACTTCGACGCTAACGTACCCATTGAGATTACTTTTACAAAAACATCGCAAGTTCTACTGGTCCTCAGCATGCGAGGCGTCATTTATACATCTGAAAAACGAAATAGCAGGCGATAGAGTGTTGATGCCATTCAACCCAGACCTTCAACTTATTATAGATTGAGACGCGTCACCAACTGGTATTTCAGGAATTCTATCACACACTATCGACGGAGTAGACAAACCTGTTGCGTTCGCTTCACGGTCATTAACAAAAACAGAGATGAATTACAGCCAACTCGACAGGGAGGCACTGGCAATTGTGTTCGCTCTGAAAAAATTTTATTACTATATATATGGCAGAAAATTCATTCTTTGCACCGATAACCGTCCACTGACTCATATTCTACATGAAAATTCAAAACTTCCCGCTATGACCTCCGCAAGACTAGCAAGCTATGCAACTTGGCTCACTAACTTTGATTATCAAATTAGGCATAAAAAAGCAGAACAAAATGTCCATGCTGACTATCTGTCAAGATCTCCTATTCAAGAAGAAATTTCGCAACTTGAGCGTTACTTTGAAGAAGAAGTATCATTAATATCTAATGAAGTTATTTATCAAATCTCTAACGAATCACTCAATTATGAAACTCTTGCCGAAGAAACCGAACGTGATGAAAAATTGTCAAAACTGAAGTCAGATCTTTTGAATGGTCAAAATTATGATTCAGAATTTTACCTTCAAAATGGCATCATATTTAGAGGACAAAGAGTAATCGTACCAACCTCAATGCATCAAATAGTCCTCACAGAACTGCATCACACCCATATTGGGATTGTGAAAATGAAACAATTAGCTAGACGATACGTCTACTGGAATAATATAGACAAAGACATAGAAAATCTTGTCAAAGCTTGTCAGGACTGTGGGCAGGTAAGAAAAAATCCCCCGAGAGTACCCATTCACCACAGGGATGAACCTTCCGAAAATTTTGAAAGGGTTCATATGGACTATGCGGGACCCTTCCAAGACCATAATTTTTTCATCCTAGTCGACGCAAAGTCCCGATGGTTAGAAGTCCGCTTCTCTAAAAATACACCGACAACAGACTCTACCATTCAATATCTTCAAGACATATTTTCAATTCATGGTCTACCAAAAACCCTAGTCTCTGACAATGCGACAATTTTCAAAAGTGAAATGTTTACAAAATTCTGCACAAATCAGGTGATTGACCAAAAATTTATAGCGCCAGGTCATCCCGCCACCAACGGACTCGCAGAACGCAACGTACAGACTCTCAAAAAAAACTGAAGGCAATGACTTTGTCTAAGCTTCCTATTCAAAGAAAAATCCAAGAAATATTGATGCGATACCGAGCTACACCACTCTCCTGTGGAAAATCGCCATCAGAATTATACTTAAAACGTAAGTTGCGCATTAAATTGGACATGCTAAAGCCACCGCCACCACAAACTCCTTCTCCCTCGATCTCCATTCCTAGGGTGCGTCAATTAAGTGTGGGAGATCGGACACAAGCAAGATGGTATCTCTCTGGCGGAAAACAAACATGGAAACTCGGAACTATAGTCCAGAAGCTTGGGAAGCTTCACTATATTGTTAAACTTGATGGAGACGGTTATTGCCTGAAGCGGCACATTAATCAACTGCTACCATCCAACAATGTGTTGAAACCAAGAAGGAGAGTGACTTTTGCTGATCAACCAGGAGGCCCTCTAGAGGAGCAACTGATGGCCCCCCCTGAGGTCCAGGTCCACCCAGAACCCATAGCTCCACCGGAGCAGCCCGTGGTGGAACACATTCCCCCCAGACGATCGGGACGGGAGAGAAGACCTCCGCCAAGGTTTCAAGATTATGAACTGAACTTTGTAAATGACTATGTGTAACTTTTATTTGAATTATTCAATGTATGTGTTTTAATTTTACTTAGTATTTTTAAACGTTTATTTCCCAAAATTAGTGTGGGAGATTGTTATGTTGTCGACACTGGGAAAGAAGGGTTGGCATCACGGAGCTTCGCAAGTTAGTAGATGATGAGTCATGAGTAATGAGTTACGTTTTACTGTATTATTATGTTTGCTGTTAAACATATGCTAAAATATAGTGTGTTCATTAAAAACCCATTCTTTACTCTTAAATAGTGTATATTCTTTTAATCCGGACATAACAGAAACCGAGAAGGATATTAAAGAACTGGGAATAACAGATCTCCAAAACAGACCTTGAAGGAAGTCGGTGGATTTCAGGAAAAACCCCGAAGGAAAATTATTAATTATTTTATTTTAAATTAAAAAACCTATTCGAAACAAGAAGAAAGGCAAACAACTATGGTAAACCCAAGAAGACCATTCTCTCCCATGATCCCATGATTAAATGACTCCCATGATCAAAATCAGAACTCCCCCAACCCAGTTTGTTAATTTTTGATAAAAGCGCTCGAAGTAATAGAAATAGAAATGTTTGTCGCGCTAAATAATAAGAAATTATAACATTTACCCTGTACGTATCCTTGAAAATTTTCCACTTGTGGTCCAAATTTGAGGGAGACGATACATCAATCACCTTCTTGATGTCTATTGTGTCGGTATCTCTGCAAAGAATATGAGACATACACATTTCTCGAATTATCCCTTGTCATATACGTTTACCTAGTCATCATGTCCTTAGGTGGTATACACAACGGATGCTCCTCCAGTTCGACCAAGGGAATTTGCACGATCTGTATTTCGTTCTGCTGTAGTAAATTAATCAAGTAGCTCTCTACCCATCCGGGGTTCCCGTTACTCTTCGACATCAATATCCTGGAAATGTAATGTTTTTATTAATAGACCTTTTTACGGATAGTTAAGCGCATGCGCATCCGCCAAGTTTGAAAGGCGGGAATATGAAAGTTGCGGGCACATATTTAGTTATACGTCAAAAAGTTCGGGCATTTTGGTTTCGGGCATTTTATTATTAAATTAACTCATACAAAATGGTCCACAGGGCCGGCCCTAGTAACTAGCCCTGTATGGCGCAGCGGTGATGTGGCGACTCCTCTGTCCCGCGGTTGTGCTGCATACTAGTAGTCGGTCCGTTATATAATTTCTAATCATCTTGACTAAATAGCCATGCATTCCCTCTCGGCGCTGTAGCGCCCCGACTATGACCACCTCGCCGAATTGAAGGCGTTCCGTACATCTAGTGTAGTCATCGCACAGGGCGTCGCAAAACGGCCCTTCCTTGCCTTCGCCATACGCGCGATGTTCAAAATGGCTTTCATTGCATCCATTGCATCAGTTCCACAGCTGAACTGTCTTTCGGATAATCCCCCTGTATGGTCAATGGCCTCATTTGGGATACCATCTATTCCTGGCGCCTTGCCAGATGGCAACCTCTTCGCTGCTGTCCGCAGCTCCTCTTCTGTGAAGTCTGGGGGATCCTATTCGACCACGCCCGCAGCTTCCCAGGTTTGTCCCTCGTGAGTCGGGAACAGGTTATCAATTATGCGTTCCAATTCGATAGGGTCTTTTGTTACAGGTGGTAATCTGCGTCCTAGCCGTCCGGTAACAATACGGTAGGGGCGTACAGCTTCTTGTAGCTCTCTCCAGCAGGCCTCCTTGCTACTCTTAATGGCAAGGCGGAACTGTTTCCTCACGGCCTAGTGGGCCGCCACAAGATTATCTTCTATGTCCTCTCTGGACTTCTCTGTCCATTCTGTTGGTTGCCCAGCCCCTTGTTTGTAGTTGCGGTCTCAATCTTCTAGTAGCCGGCTCGGATCTACTGTATGTTATGTAACGGTGGACGGACCCCGTCTCGCACTTTCCATCCGCTAATAAGTTGAGCGAGCCCCGCACTCGCAAAAGTCACGTCAATCACCGAGGCTGAGTACGTGTTCTCTCGGACTCAGGTTGGCACTGTTCCTTCATCAAGGGGACGTAGATCAACTCTCGCCATAAACTCTGCCAGGAGGAGTCCCCTGGCGTCTGTGCGAGACGAGACCCATTACGTGCACTTCGCATTGAAGTCTCCCGCAATCAGTACCTCACCATCAGTTGACCTAATGCTGGCTTCCAGATCATATAAAAGTGTGCCGAAGTTCTCCGAGGTGGTATTGGGCGACAGGTAGCAGCTGTAAGTTCTAACTCCCGAAACTCTCGCCCATATGAAACCCACACCACACCACGGACTGGTTATTATGTTTTGGTCGAGGATGACGATCGCCGCACTCCCCGTTGTGTCAATCATCCGAATTCCCGGCCCACCAGCTCGGTTGTATTCAGATAGTAGAACTCCGGCTTTCTCTTCTCTAGCTGTCTGGTACACCAAGTCTTGGGCACCTGTACATCTATGGGCTATGAATGTACTTGGGCATAATCTAGCTAGTTCCCTCTTGAATGCCGGGCAAGGGTAACTGCCCAACATAAGACTAGCTACCTCCGCACCGCCGTCCTCAGCACAAAGGCAGCAGTAGGGAGCCGCCTCGCACTGTGCAGCCTTGTGACCGGCTTCTCCACACCTCTTGCAGATAACTGATCTGTCTGTCGGGTGTCTGCAGGCTTGACTGCGATGTCCAAATCCCAAGCAGCGATAGCACCTTAAGACTTCTATCCTTTCTTTTAGCCTTGCATATATCCATCCCACCTTCAGCCGTCCCGTCTTCAGGATATTCTGCCCCACATCACTTGGTAACCGGATAATTACTAATTGTGATCCTCTGTACGCTGGGCGGAGGTTAATATCCGCGGAGTACGGCAGTTCACCCCTGTCTAGCAGAAGATTCGTCAGGGCACCTCGTGGCTCTTCTTCATCTGTCGCACCGTCGAGATCTCGGACTTTAATCGTCATTCGAGGCTGGAGAGTGTGGACCGCGGCTGATTCACCCAGGTTAGAGGACAGCACATCCCGTAGAGCTGCCACCGCACCGCCACAGCCCTTCTCCAGTTCCATGAAGAGATCACCCTTCCTCGTTTGTCAGACTGCCGCAATCTTGGCACCCATCGTAGTTGGGTCTATATTTTTCCTGATCTCTTTCAGAATATCTGCATAGGTATATCACAGCAGTAGGTGGATCAGGTTGGCGGCGCCGTCTTTCTCGTGGTCGCAGTGCTGTTATCGTTGGTTTTTGCATCTCAGGTTCTTTTGTTGGTTGACATCTGACTTTTGCGAGTCTACTGTGTCGGACTGATTGCCATCGCTCATCTTCGATGTCTGAGTAACGTTCTTGATTACGTTCTGGATGTTCGTCCTCAGCCTCAGTGTGCAGCGCTGTCCTGGACTGTGTTGTTTCTGTTGTGTAGGTTGGAGTCTTCGCCATGTTCTTCGTCTTCTCGTTGCGTTGGATCGCCTTCTGGGGTCGTTTCCCTCCTTTAATTGTTGGCTTATTTGTTTGTACCGCGCAGTTCACATATTCCTTGTCTGTCGTCCTCCTAATTTCTAATTATGTCTCCGTCTGGACGGCGGCATGCAACGCCTCTCCTGCTCCAGCGTCCTAGTGTTCAGGAGGGCTGCCATGGTGGTGTTGTCGCGTTCCACACGTCTCGCCAGTATTACGGTTTCGGCGATGGCCTTCTTTAGATATATGTGAGCGTTCTTTGTAATTTTTGCAAACTCATTCATTTGGTCTACGACGTTCTTTAACTTTTTGGTTGTCTCTAGCCACTCTTTGATTGTCTTGTTGGTTTCATTTGCGTATTCCGGGGTAGAAAACGCGATTGGATCTTTACATATTTCCCTCTGGGTAGTAAGGGCACTTTGTATCTCCCCGGTCTCCTGAACTTCGGTCATTTCTATCGTAGTTATCGCGTAGGTGAAGATATTCCTCCAATAGGAAATTATTGTCTCATATGCCTTGTTTGGACCGTGTCTCACAAAAATCAAAACTTTCAATCAAAATACAGGGCTGGTCTAATCACTTACCTGTTAGGGCTGCTCGCGTCTCCGCCATGAGTGAATCGTCCTTCCGGCGCCTATTTTAAGGGAGGAAATGAAGATAATAAGTGGAGGGATTCCCTTAAAATTGTTGTCTTCCAGACGTTGGATGCCGCTTCAGCCCTTTGGGCTCGTGATTACACCCCTGGTTAACTTGATTTGAAACGTTAAACTGAATAACGCGTGCACGTGCCGGTCGAAATTGGCTTCACGCTTCGATTTCGTTCTACACGCTTCGCACATTCGCTCCTCGACTTACATAAATTCGCGAAGTAAATTGATACGTAAATCGCACGATTTCGGCCCAGGTCGATACACCTTTCCTTTTCTGTTAATCGGTGCCGAAATCGATTCAAATGATTGAATAAAAATATAGATTTATTAAAATTGGCGCGAACATGCCTAATAATAACAAAGAAATTGGACACACACTTTAAGTCAAAACACATAAAGCAATACAGCATATGAGAATGAAAAACAAATAAAATACAACCTAACCTAACATCTTACAGAACAAACAGTTGACAGCTGACACATGAGTAATAATAGTGCAATTCTGCTTGCTGTTCCACACACAACCCAAAACGGTGCTAAAAGCGCTACAAGAGCCGCACATGTTGTTCCACATTCAACACCATGTGGCGCTGAAAGCGCCACCATTATCACGCCTCAAGCATTCTCTGTACTATTCCACCCTCATCAACTCATCCACAACGATCTGACAGTTGACAGCTGACATTTGAGTAATAGTGCAATTCTGTTTACTGCTACATATGTAACACAAAGTGGCGCTGAAAGCGCTACAAAATACGTGCCATTGTTCCACATACAATACTAAGTGGCGTTGAAATAGCCATTACGTTGGGGTGAGACGATTGGGCTCTCGTATACCTCAAAAATTCTCTACCACAACAAATATTAGTGTACTATAGTATTATATAGGAAGTTGATCGTACAAGGCACAATTGAGGGAAAAAGACCGCGAGGCAGGTCCCCGTCGAGGTGGTTGGACCAAATCAAGAACATAACGGGACAACCTCTGCAAACCAACTTAAAAGCGGCAGAAGATCGCAGGCAATGGAAACAACTAAGCAATCAGTGTACATAACCTTGGTGTCACAAGCCTCAACATACGTTGATTCCGCGTGGTCCTAAGCGATCCATCCGCGAGAAGAAGAAGAAGAAATGAGATTGAACTAGTGGAGATGGGATCGCCAGATCTGATGAATAGAAATGTGATTAGGAATATTGTTCACACAAGGAGATTTGAGGGAGATCAGAAGAAACCAACACGACGTGCATGGTCCGAGGAACAGAAACTACAATAAACCATGCATATGAAGAGCTATTGCGCAAGGAGGAAGGCTCAACAAACGTTGATTCCGCGTGGTCCTAAGTGATCCATCCGCGAGAATAAGAAAAAGAAATGAGAGGGACCTAGGGGAGATGGAAACGCCAGATCTGATGAATAGAAATGTGATCAGGAATATTGTCCACACAAGGGGGTTTGAGGAAGATCAGAAGAAACCAACACGACGTGCATGGTCTGAGGAACAGAAACTACAACAATCTGTGCATATGAAGAGCTATTGGGCAAGGAGGAAGGCTCAACATACGTTGATTCCGCGTGATCCTAAGTAACCCATCCGCGAGAAGAAGAAGAAGAAATGAGAGGGACCTAGTGGAGATGGGATCGCCAGATCTGATGAATATTAATGTGATCAGGAATATTGTTCACTCAAGTGGATTTGAGGAAGATCAGAAAGAACCAACACGACGTGCATGGTCGGAGGAACAGAAACTACAACAATCCATGCATATGAAGAGCAATTGGGCAAAGAAGAAGGCTCAAAATACGTTGATTCCGCGTGGTCCTAAGTCACCCATCCGCAAGAAGAAGAATGAATTAAATGTACTAACGTTTCCAATTCGGCCGGTATTCCGTGAACGTTCATCATTTGACAGGCCAATCCGATCTGATACCATTTATCCAGCGGTTTCAGCGTCATAACTTTGTATCTGGGATGCGTGTGCGCCTTGACGATTTCGGGACTCAGCTCAGTGTTCACCCCCATAGTTATGACCAGGGCCGCCGTGTACGTCTCGGCCACCGAATCTATCAACCGCCAGGAAGCGTGATCGATGAATTCTCCTCCGTCGATCACAACCACCCAAATCGAAGGGAAACACTATCGAAAAATTAAAAATAAGAATTTGTTATATTTACAAGCAAAACTTCTTTGGCGCTTGTTTGCAAGATGAAATACGTAAGCAGTATATAGACTTTACTAATCGTTATTTCCGTTATAACGTTATGTCGCGTTTTTTGTCAAGATCAAAAACGTAAGCAGTATATAGACTTTACTAATCGTTATTTCCGTTATAACGTTATGTCGCGTTATTGTCAAGATCAAAAACGAAAGCAGTATATAGACTTTACTAAACGTTATTTCCGTTATAACTTTATGTGGCGTTTTTTGTCAAGATCAAAAACGTAAGCAGTATATAGACTTTACTAAACGTTATTTTCGCTATAACGTTATGCCGCGTTTTTTTTTGTCAAGATGAAAAACGTAAGCAGTATATAGACTTTACTAAACGTTATAACGTTATGTCGCGTTTTTTGTCAAGATGAAAAACGTAAGCAGCATATAGACTTTACTAAACGTTATAACTTTATGTCGCGTTTTTTGTCAAGACCAAGAACCTAAGCAATATATACACTTTACTAAACGTTATTTTCGCTATAACGTTATGTCGCGTTTTTTTTTGTCAAGATGAAAAACGTAAGCAGCATATAGACTTTACTAAACGTTATAACGTTATGTCGCGTATTTTTGTCAAGATAAAAAACGTAAGCAGTATATAGACTTTACTAAACGTTATTTTCGCTATAACGTCCTGTAGCGTTTTTTTGGTCAAGATGAAAAACGTAAGCAGTATATAGACTTTACTAAACTTTATTTCCGTTATAACGTTATGTCGCGTTATTTTTTGTCAAGATGAAAAACGTAAGCAGTATATAGACTTTACTAAACGTTGTTTCCGTTATAACGTTATGTCGCGTTTTACTCCAATTTTCAAGCCTTTTTCTGTTCTCCTATCAAATAAAAGTGAGTTTATTCTTACCCCTAGACAAAGCTGTTTGATGATCTTACTGAGAAGATGATGTCTTTTAATTTCGCTGAACTGCAAGTATTGGTCGGTTTTCGGGAAATTCACCTTGAACACGTTATTCAAAACGCACAGCAAGTTTTGCACGTTGACGCCCTTGAGTTTCGACGAGATTTTCAGCTCTCTGTCGGCCAAACTGGATTTCTCGGTTAATCCCAGAGGCACGCCGAACATCAATCGGATGGCGTGAAAAGGGGTCTGAAAGCATCACTCGTTTAAAGCTGCAGTCAGACTATGCAAGCTCTTTTAAAAAGCTTTCGGAAAACACTTTCTAAAAGCACTCCCAGAAAGTAGTATAGTACCACTAGTAGTATCATAGTAGTACTGGTAGTATAGACTGACTTAAGATCAAACGCCTTAAAGGTTTATGATACTATAAACGCTTTGTGGCAGTGCCTTTACAAAGCGTTTATAATATAATTAACCCTTTCGCTTACTTTTGCTTTTCTACAAGTCGTGCCCTGTGTAAGGGGTGCCGAGGGTAGTGCGGATTCGTCCGGTTCCCATAGTTAGGTACTTACTCTTTGCGTATAAATACGGTTCCCGCAGTCTGTTCCATATTAAGTACAATTGTATTTTCTTATTATTGTTCTTTATTATTGATATCTTATTGATACTTTATCTATTATTGTCTTTCCCATATTAAGTACAAAAAAAAACGCTTGCGGATTTATCCGGTTCCCGTACACAGGGCACGAAAATATTTTTTCGTCATTATAAACAGGAAGGAACAAAATAAGAAGCAGAAGGAACACAAAAAGACGAAGAAGGAACAGAAGAAGAAGAAGAAGGAACAGAAGAAGAAGAAACAGAAGAACATTTTGTGCTTCTACAAAGCGTTTATAATATAATTAAGAAGAACAAGAAGGAACAGAAGAAGAAGCAGAAAGAACAGAAGAAGACGCAGAAGGAACAGAAAAAGAAGAAGAAGAATAAGTAGAAGAAGGAACAGAAGAAGAAGAAACAGAAGAACATTTTCTGCTTCTACAAAGCGTTTATAATATAATTAAGAAGAACATGAAGGAACAGAAGAAGAAGCAGAAGGAACAGAAGAAGAAGCAGAAGGAACAGAAGAAGAAGCAGAAGGAACAGAAGAAGAAAAAGAAGGAACATAAGAAGAAGAAACAGAAGAATATTTTGTGCTTCTACAAAGCGTTTATAATATAATTAAGAAGAACAAGAAGGAACAGAAGAAGAAGCAGAAGGAACAGAAGAAGAAGTAGAAGAAACAGAAGAAGAAGAAGAAGAAGGAACAGAAGAAGAAGAAACAGAAGAACATTTTGTGCTTCTACAAAGCGTTTATAATATAATTAAGAACAAGAAGGAACAGAAGAAGAAGCAGAAGGAACAGAAGAAGAAGCAGAAGGAACAGAAGAAGAAGAAGAAGGAACAGAAGAAGAAGAAACAAAAGAACATTTTGTGCTTCTACAAAGCATTTATAATATAATTAAGAAGAACAAGAAGGAACAGAAGAAGAAGCAGAAGGAACAGAAGAAGAAGCAGAAGGAACAGAAGAAGAAGCAGAAGGAACAGAAGAAGAAAAAGAAGGAACAGAAGAAGAAGAAACAGAAGAATAGTTTGTGCTTCTACAAAGCGTTTATAATATAATTAAGAAGAACAAGATGGAACAGAAGAAGAAGCAGAAGGAACAGAAGAAGAAGAAGGAACAGAAGAAGAAGAAACAGAAGAACATTTTGTGCTTCTACAAAGCGTTTATAATATAATTAAGAAGAACAAGAAGGAACAGAAGAAGAAGCAGAAGGAACAGAAGAAGAAGCAGAAGGAACAGAAGAAGAAGCAGAAGGAACAGAAGAAGAAAAAGAAGGAACAGAAGAAGAAGAAACAGAAGAATATTTTGTGCTTCTACAAAGCGTTTATAATATAATTAAGAAGAACAAGAAGGAACAGAAGAAGAAGCAGAAGGAACAGAAGAAGAAGCAGAAGGAACAGAAGAAGAAGCAGAAGGAACAGAAGAAGAAGAAGAAGAAGGAACAGAAGAAGAAGAAGAAGAAGAAGGAACAGAAGAAGAAGAAGAACAAGCATGAACAGAAGAAGAAGAAGAAGGAACAGAAGAAGAAGAAGGAAGAGAAAAACATGGCACTGATCCCCAACTCTTGTTCCTCAATTTTAAAACTGAACTTGCAAACTCCAAGATGAGAAACCGCAAGCTGGTCGTCACCTTTGTTGATTTTAGGAAGGCCTACGATCCCATTTATGGAGAAACGCTTAACAAAGTACTACAGGAACTAGGGCTTGACAACAAAACCCGCAGACTCATCCTAGAAACCTTGACCAACACCCATTCCAAGGTTAAATTTAAAGGCGAGATCTCAGGAAGGATCTTGAAAAGGTTATGAGAGAATCGCGCAAGGAATTGATCAACTTGGGTGTTCATAGTGGTATCTACCTGGGACGTAAGAACGATGGACTGGTTGTAGATTGCCTTGCATTTGCAGATGATACGGCACTGATTGAAACAAAAAGAAGAAACGCTTTCTGAAAGCGATTATTGTAACAGTCTTGAATAACACAAAACGAATTGTTAGCAAAATCGTCCGTTTGTCTGAAAACTATTTTCAAACTCAAAACGTCGCAAATTCACAGAAAAAAAAAACATTGTAATTAGTATTAAATTACAAATACGAGATAACTCGTAGCGTTTTTTTAAAAACTCGTAAGTTTTTTTGAGAAACGAGATGACTCGTAGCGTTTTTTGAAAAATTAAAAATCTTAGTACACGACCATCTTAGTACCGCTGCAAGCATAACCTCAAGATGTCGCTGTCGTACGATGGAATTCTACCCTCTATTTTATTACCATACATCCCCCATTCACTATGAGTGTTTAGGGGTTCTGGAACTTCACTATTTGTTTTTACTGCTCAATTTTGCCTCTATTCCTATATACCCTGTATAAAGTTATACAGGGTATTTTTTTTAAATAACGCGAATATTTTTAAACTTTAGAAAAAAAAATTAGACGAAATATAATATATACAAGATGTAACGGGACTTGAGTATGTCGCATGTCGGTTATAAACAAGCAAAATTTAGACATAATATATACCCTGTATATATTATGTATATAGAGCGTATGTGATGAAATGCATAACGAATATAAACAATGAAAATTCAGAATAAACAGCTTGGTGCCAACACATACTTTTTAACCTTCGGACCTAACCGAGTAGGACCCAACTGTATGCAACCCATATGCTTCTGGAGCCTGACAATACCACTACGACAACATTAGTGTATTTTCATAAGTTTCTAATAGTAAATTCGCATTTTCTTGTAATTAAACTACATATTTACGGTTTTCAGATTTTTCCCTTTACATGTGCTGTAAGACACCGCTTCTTGCCAAATTTCATGATTCTAGGTCAACGGGAAGTATCCTATAGGTTTTGATTCCCTTGTGAAATCGCAAAATTTGCGATATAAACGGTCATATATTTTGATCGCGTTGACTTACAAGTTTGATTTTTTCACAACTGAAAAAGACCGCAGACCCGAGTATTTGATACAAATTTCAACTTGTTACCTCTACGCGTTCCTGAGAAAAATGGTCTTGACAGACAGACAGACAGACAGACGGACAACACAGTAATCCTATAAGGGTTCCGTTTTCGGTACGGAACCCTAAAAACGGAAGAAAGACTTAAAAGAAAAACAACAGAAAATGAAAGAAAAAAATTGGCAAAAGTTTAAAAAAGTTTTCTGATTTGCAAAAGGTTGAAGAAAAAGAATCAAAATTTCGGTGAAAAAACTGAAAAAAATTCTAAATTTTAACAAATTTGCTTTAAAAAACTTATCAACACATTGACTGCCAACTAGGAAATGGCTTGTAGGCAACTACGAAATAACTCGTACCGTGACAACCTGTAAATTTATCTTAAAATTACAGGAAAATAATCGAATTTTCGTAAATTTGAGAAATTTTTAATTGAACAGACACATCAACTCCAAAGTACGAGATAATTTGTAGCCAAATACAAGATAACTCGTACCGTGGAAACATGTAAATTTGTCTTGAAACCCAAATTTTCGAAAATTCGCGACATTTTCAAACTAACCAACAAATTGACTGTCAAATACGAGACATTTCGTAGCCAACTACGAGATAACTCGTACCGTGGCAACCTGTAAATTTGTCTTAAAATTACAGGAAAATAATTAAATTTTCGTAAATTTGAGAAATTTTTAAATGAATGAACACATAAACTCCAAAGATCGAGATAATTTGTAGCCAACTACGAGATAACTCGTACCGTGGCAACCTGTAAATTTATCTTAAAATTACAGGAAAATAATCGAATTTTCGTAAATTTGAGAAATTTTTAATTGAATAGACACATCAACTCCAAAGTACGAGATAATTCGTAGCCAAATACAAGATAACTCGTACCGTGGAAACATGAAAATTCATCGTGAAACCCAAATTTTCGTAAATTCGCGACATTTTCAAACTAACCAACACATTTTGATTGTCAAATACGAGACAATTCTTAGCCAACTACGAGATAACTCGTACCGTGGCAACCTGTAAATTTGTCTTAAAATTACAGAAAAATAATCGAATTTTCGTAAAACTGAGAAATTTTTAAATGAATGAACACATGAACTCCAAAGTACGAGATAATTCGTAGCCAAATACAAGATAACTCGTACCGTGGAAACATGTAAATTTGTCTTGAAACCCAAATTTTCGAAAATTCGCGACATTTTCAAACTAACCAACAAATTGACTGTCAAATACGAGACATTTCGTAGCCAACTACGAGATAACTCGTACCGTGGCAACCTGTAAATTTGTCTTAAAATTACAGGAAAATAATTAAATTTTCGTAAATTTGAGAAATTTTTAAATGAATGAACACATAAACTCCAAAGATCGAGATAATTTGTAGCCAACTACGAGATAACTCGTACCGTGGCAACCTGTAAATTTATCTTAAAATTACAGGAAAATAATCGAATTTTCGTAAATTTGAGAAATTTTTAATTGAATAGACACATCAACTCCAAAGTACGAGATAATTCGTAGCCAAATACAAGATAACTCGTACCGTGGAAACATGTAAATTCGTCTTAAAACCCTAATTTTCGTAAATTCGCGACATTTTCAAACTAACCCACACATTGATTGTCAAATAAGAGACAATTCGTAGCCAACTACGAGATAACTCGTACCGTGGCAACCTGCAAATTTGTCTTAAAATTACTGGAAAATAATCGAATTTTCGTAAATTTTTTAAATTTTTAAATGAATGAACACATCAACTCCAAAGTACGAGATAATTCGTAGCCAAATACAAGATAACTCGTACCGTGGAAACCTGTAAATTTGTCTTAAACCCTAAACTAACTTTGAAACTGTGGTTTCAAACTAACCCACACATTGATTGTCAAATACGAGACAATTCGTAGCAAACTACGAGATAACTCGTGTTCAACCTGTAAATTCGCCTTGAAATCACAAAAAATGACACTTTTCGAGCTAACAAACCCTTCACCAACCAAAATCCGACCCTTACCATTCGACAAAAACTCAAAAACATGACAAGTGTCCGTTCAAAGTTCCGCACTCACGTAATCAACCTGGGCGTGTGCAACCCGCTCGTCTGATAATCCAACTCGGGACTGTGGCGACCCCCAATCGTACACAAATTTTAGTCTAAGCGGTTATATGGTCTAAGGGTAAGTTTTATCATGAAAGTTTTATCCGTGTTTGAACAATTTACTTGTAAGAAGAGTGTTGTGGACCGTGTCTCACGAAAATCAAATTTTCCAGTTTTAAAACAGGGCTGGTCTAATCACTTACCTGTTAGGGCTGCTCGCGTCTCCGCCGCGTGTGTTCGTACTTCCGGCGCCTTTTTTAAGGGAGGAAATGGGGATAATAAGTGGAGGGATTCCCTTAAAATTGTTGTCTTCCAGACGTTGGATGCCGCTTCAGCCCTTTGGGCTCGTGATTACACCCCTGGTTAATTTGACTTAAAACGAGAAACTTAAAGATGCGTGCACGTGTCGGTCGAGCTTCGTTCGCGCCACGATTCTTGTCTCTACGCTTCACGCACTCGAAGCATACTCGCCGAATAATATAAATTCGCGAAGTAAATTGATAAGTAAATCGCGCGATTTCGGCCCAGGTCGATACACCTTTCCCCTTCTGTTAATCGGTGCCGAAATCGACTCAAATGTTGAATTAAAAATACAGATTTATTAAAATTAGCGCGAACAAAGAAAAAACAGAAGAAGAAAAAGAAGGAACAGAAGAAGAATAAGAAAGAACAGAAGAAAAAGGAATAACATAAGTAGAAGAAGTAGATTGAACAGAAGAAGGAACAGAAGAAGAAGAAGAATAAACAAAAGAAGAAGAAGAATGAACAGAAGAAGAAGAAGAAGGAACAGAAGAAGAAGAAGGAACAGAAGAAGAAGGGTGAAGAAGAAGAAGGAACAGAAGAAGAAGAAGAAGAAAGTACAGAAGAAGAAGAAGAAAGAACAGAAGAAGAAGAAGGACCAGAAGAAGAAGGAAAAGAAGAAGATGATGAAGAAGGACTAGAAGAAGAAGAAGAAGAAGGAACAGAAGAGAAAGAAGGAACAGAAGAAGAAGAAGGAATAGTAGAAAAAGAAGGAACAGAAGAAGAAAAAAGAAAAGAACTCTATGCAAGTTTTACTTTCCCAATGTAAACGCTTTCTGAAAGCAAATGTAAGTAGTATAGCAGTACTATTAGTACAGTAGTAATAGTACTAGTAGTACAGTTTGACTGCACCTTAAAGGTTTATTATTATTATTATTAGCGTGAACGCAGCGATTCGGAAGGGCGCGGATGATATGTAAATCGGTAGCCAGGCTCTTGGGAATTTAGACGCTATGGAACGTTTCTCGGGAGCGGATCGCGCGTTGTGCGTACGCGAATTTTACAAAAGTGGTAATTCTGCGACTGCAATTGCAATGCACCAATTGCATTTTATAGGGGTGTAGCTTTAGATCTTTGTGCAAAATGCGGTGTAGTGATGATCTATGCACATTCAAAGTACTTGCACGCTTCCGAATGGAGAGGTCGAGAGGTCGTTCCACGTTTTCTTCCGCTCTCAATAATCTTGGGCATCCGGGTTTTGGTTTATCCAGTGTTGAACCGGTCTCCTCAAACTTTTTTGCCCATTTCCGAATGAGAGGAGTGCTTGGCGCATCATTTAAGTGATGAAAATCTCGAATATTGGAAAATTTCTTCGCGCTATAGTCGCAGAATTAACACTTTTGCGCACAACGCGCGATCCGCTCCCGAGAAACGCTCCATAGCGACTAAATTCCCAAGAGTCAGGTTACCGATTGACATATCACCCGAAATTACTTCCCTTCCGAATCGTTGCGTTCAACAAATATAAACATTCTTTTGAGACACCCAATATTATAAACGCTTACTGACAGCGGTTACATAGTCTGAGTGCACTTTTCGTTTACGTAGGTCCAAACGGACGCAAATGTACCTTCTTGTCGGATGGTATTAATTTCAATCTGTATATTGGAAACTCGTTCGGGGTGCAGAACATGATTTCCTCCGTGAGTCGTGTTCTGCCCTGCCGGGGTCTTCCCTTGTAGATGAGACACGACGTCTTCCTCATAGCCTTCCGTTTTGCCATTTCCTTCGGCGGTTGTAAATGTTTCAATTTGTATATCGTTTTGAAGTAGATGCGCATTTCGTTGTCGCGGTCCAAAATCGGATACGGATTGTAAATCAGCTTATTATCGGACAAACTGAAACATTCGAACGACTCATTTAGCTCTGTAGCTGCGAGATTTTTCTCCAACATTTACCTATTGAATTCAATGTATTCGTAGACAGGGCCGATGTAAGCGACGCCTTTCAGACCCTTCGAGTCGAGGAGGACGAAATTCGAAGCTTCCAGTTTACTGTGAAAAAATGTCTGCCTGTCGCAGCAAATCTTGTTGTTGAAGATACCGAGAATCGTGAACGCTCTGGTTATAGATAAACCTATCACGGAATATTCTCGTCGCAAATTGTGACCTATTACGCCACAAAACGATAAACCTGGAATATACAAAGATCAATTTCGAAATCGGCTAGATTTCGAGACTTATAATACGTGTGTGTTAGAAAAGTATCCGGCCTTATTTTTTATTTGGAAAACCTGATGGATTTGAATCATGCTCGCTTGCATGAGCCGACCTAAAACCTTCGTGCGCATGCGAAAAAATTTTCCCGCCCGTAGATAGAGTCAGTGTTCGAGTGACGTAGTGTGTAGTACTCTCGTCGGTTTTTCAATGCAAGTAAAATGACGGAACGACTAGAGCAGCGCTACTGCATCAAATTTTGCCAGAAACTGGGCGACAACCTGGTGGAAACCATTCGGAAGATTCAGACGGCTTTCAGTAATGATGCTATGGGCATCACACAGATTAAGGAGTGGTACAACAGGTTTAAAGACGATCGCACATCGGTGGAAAGCGAGCCACGCTCTGGTCGGCCATCAACATGCCGAAGTGACCATGTCATTGCCAAAGTGAACGCTGTGGTGACCGTCGTGTGACTATCTGAGAAATTGCAACTGGAGTTGTGGTCATCAGGAAATTGGCGACTCCGGCGTGATGGAATGCTCCAGCACATTCTTCGCACTTGGTTCATAATTTTTTGGCTCCTCTGATTCAACAGGCTCCTTACTCTCCTGATATGCCCCCCTGCGACTTCTGGCTATTCCCCAAAGTCAAGTGGTCATTGAAAGGAACGCGATTTCAGACAAGAGAGGACATTATGGCTGCAACGACACAGGAGCTAAAGTCGATTCCGAAAGAGGCTTTTTCGGAATGCTTCCAACAATGGCGGCACCGCTGGGAGAAGTGTGTGGAGTCCCAAGGAGACTACTTTGAGGGTGATTAGGTTTCCAACGCTCCAAGTAAGTCAGTTTTTTTTTACCGGCTAAAGGTCGGATACTTTTCTACTCGCACCAGTCCAACTGACAGTCTCCGTACTGTCTTGATGTGTTGACACGGTGCGACTGCAGCGCGCGCATACAAGGCAGCTGACTGGTTCCAGTCAACTCGCATCGTGTCAACACATCTTTAAAACATACTAATTCTAATCTTCAACCGTGGCGCGATTGCTAATAATCTCGCAACAGACACGTAGAGCTAGATTTAGAGACTACGTAAGATATATCTCGTAAACTGGAAGGCGTAGTCTAACAACTCAGTAATGCAATTTGCAAGTTGTTACGAGGGCCGGATAAAATCAAGTTGAAGGGCGTATCCGGCCCGCGGCCCCTACAGATCTCGAAGGTATAGCTCGATTACAGATCTGGGTTACAGATATATCTAAGACATATCTGTAACCTTTAAGGCAAAGTTAACACACTCGGTGAGGTGTTATGAGATTTGCAAATTGTTCCGAGGGCCGGATAAAATCAAGTTGAAGGGCGCATCCGGTCCGCGGAATCGCGGATAAAATTGGATAGGTTTTTCCCGGCCCTTCCGATTTTAAATCGGAAGGGCCGGATAAAATCAAGTTGAAGGGCCTATCCGGTCCGCGGTTCCGCGCTTCTAGCTCTCGATTCCGCGGACAGGATACGCCCTTCAACTTGATTTTATCCGGCCCTCGGAACAATTTGCAAATCTTACTTACGGTCTATCTCAATGTTAGTCTTCATATTACTCACAGGATAATCAATATTTGGTAATCTTAGCTAACCTGAATTAATTTAACTGATAGAAAGAACTAGCAAGTTATTAAAATAGAAGGGATATATATTCTAGTCTAGTCTTGTTAGTCTAGTCTTGACAGTCTAGAGTAGGGTAAGATATCATGTTCTTGAACCACCGCCACCACTTCCGGTGACCTTAGCCACTGCCAGTCACCTTAGCCAACTCCAGTGACCTCAACGACTTCTGGTCCCCCGGCCCTGCTTCCGGTTAGTGTGAGGTCTATGTAGCCCCAAGCTAAACAGGGTGTGAAGTCTATGTAACCCCACGCTAGACATAGTGAATGGACTGTATTCAACGAAAAATTATTTGTTTTTGAAAAGCATCGGGATGGTCCCGTCACTTACCTTTAGGCTGCTCTCGTCTCCGCCCGTGGTGAAACGTCTTCCGTCGCTTATTTAAGGGGAAGAAAATGGGGAAAATAATATATATATATATATATATATATATATATATATATATATAGATAAATATATATATATATGGGGTATTCCATGCCAAATCGACCACTTTTGACCCCGACCCTTTTCGATTTGGCCGAAAGTTTTCCATCCTTTTCTACCCTATAAAAAACGGTTCTCAGAATTTTTTTGAATTTTTTTACCTAACTCCAAAAAAGTTATGAATTTTTAAAAAAAATGGCTTTTTTATTTTCAAATAGCCATAACTTTTTCAAAACTAAACATTTAGGTACCTTTTTTTTTAAATTTTTGTTTTTAGATGTACTTTCCGATAAAAAATATTAAAAATTTTTTGTAAGTCAATACATATGGAATTTTTCAGTTTTTTGACAAAAATCAATGATTTTTCGAAGTTCGACATTTTTTTTTTTTAATTTTTTTTTTCTAAAATAAACTTCAATCAATTCCACAGTTATCCCTGTAGAACCCAGATTGGGCCGATTTCTCTTTCTATTTTTTTTATTCAATTGAAAAAAAATTGTTAAATTTTCAAAAATGGAAAAAAAAATTTTTTTCATAAATTTTATTTATATAATGAGATAAATACAATTCAACGATTTCACGGCATTATATTCACAATTTAGAGGCTTCATCGATGACTGTAATTAGTAAGATCAATAATTGATGCAGCTAAAATTAATTACTTTTCTCTCTGTCGTTTAAATATTTTACAAATTGTGTGTTCATTCGAATTCGAAAAGTTTTTAACTAGTAAACAACCATTTTTGTCCGGAATTATACAATGTAGTTGTTGAGTTCCTGTAATCGGTTTCGTTTTCAAAAATCGATCATTTAAATCATTTACTGCTGTGTCATAATCTTCTTCTGGGGAAAACTTCACTATAATATTCGGCAAGTTATCCGGTGCAGAAGCCCATTCAAAAAGTTCTTCTGGTGTCGTTATTTGTTTGTCTACCGCGAGTTGGAGACTTGCTCTCGCTGCAAGTCGTTTGAGAATACCACCGATTCCATCACACGGACCTTTCCCATGGGCAGTCGCAAAAAAATGCCATTCAGCAGGAATATCAAAATCATCTTCGTGGTAATATAAATTTACAAAGTTTTTAAAGTTTTTAAATTGTTGAGGAGCTCCATCAGAAAAATAATAAATCTTGTTACAACGTTCAGGAAGACTTTTCACGTAATCAGTTATTATTTCGATGAAAACATGAACAGCAACGGCATCATGTTTGTTAGAATCTGAGATAATTACTAAACTTTTGTGTTCAAGTTTGTTATTTACTTTATAATAAATAACGACTGGAAAAACTGTTGCCTGATTATTATTCCAGTGAAAACCAGCTGCCGCATTTTGTACTACGAAGGCATAATTTTCTGCAAAATCACAAATAATAACGTATTCGTTTGGTTTCAATGTTTCTTTCAATGTCTTCAAGAATTGGGCTTGCTCCTTAGCAATGAACGAATGAGGTAGAAGAATTTCTAACTCACTACAAAAATTTTCCACAAATTCTTCTGTAGGCTTAATAATAGTTTCTAAACTACTTCTCGGTTTTGATATCCAATATTTATATGTAATATTCTCGATTTCCCGGTCCTCAAAACATTTTAGTAAAATTTTACTCAACTCATCGACCCCAGGACAGTTTTTACATCCACCTAAATAACACTGAAAAGATGGATTTTCACATATAATCATGCTCAAGTAATCGTTGTAGTGTTTAATGGGCTTTTCTGTGTTCCTTGTCAAAGAATAAATATTTGCACCTAAAATAACAGTAATTTAGTAAACTTAAAATTCACGCATTTATAATTATTAATTAATTTGATAATTACCAAGCATTATTAACTTCACGTTTTGATGAATCGTACACACGCAGATGGTGTGTGTTCCACTTGCCCCTGCTAACACACAATGTTTTGGTCGCAAAGAAGCGAATTTTGAAAATCCAATTCTCTCAGCAGGATTTATTTCACAGAAACATTGGTATAATTCTTTTAAGTTAGACAGGATAAGTCTTTTTTGGACGTGTATCCGATTACCATCATCACTTCGAATTGATACAAAGTCTTTCATACCGGGCATTTGAGCACAATACTCATCATCGTTGTAAAAATTTTCTACTTTAAATTTTACCTGATCAGTAATTGTCCTCCCTATACAAAAATGTTGAGTAATTTAGTTTTCAAGTGTATTTAAAACATCGATTTTACGCTACCCATACCTAATTTCGATTCAGGTGTAGAAAGTAAACCCGTTTCTTTAACCAAATTTTTTGCTACTCTTGACAAATGTCTTAATGTATTCATAGTTTCACAAATACGTCTCTCACTCCATTTTACAGGTAATAATGTTAAAATTTGTATTTTCAAAGACTTATCAGTTTCTTTATCGTTGAATTTATCATACAACATTTTAATTAGAGAGCGAAAATTTTCACCATCGTCATCAATTGATTCTTCATCTGAAGAAGAAAGCAAAACTTTTTTCAAGCTGTCGGATACCCGATTTATTTTATTGTTCAAAAATTGATTATCATTCAATTTCTTCGATGGAATCGGTGATTGATTTAACAATTCTAATGCATGGTTTATTACGGGTAATTGAGTTGCAGCGCTAACTTGGGATCCTTAGCTTGATTGTGATGCTTTGGGTTCGCTATCAAATGACATGGAACCTTAAAAAATAAAACTTACGGAATGATAAGGATAATGGGAGATCCGTGGCAGTTGTATTACTATCATTATCAGCCTGATCATTGTTGTCATTATTGTCACTATAGTTGTCTTCACGGTCACTTACATCAGCACTAGGATCATTACGAGCATTTGTTTGTTGCTTCACTAACTCTGAAGCTTTTTTTCGACATGAACTGCATAATAAATAATTATCATCTAATCCTAACGTTACTTTCATAATATCAGTCGCCGGACGTAAACCAATTTTTTTTAAATGAGATTCCAACTCAAAAGGATTACAACACCGATCAAATACCTTTTTTGACGCCATAAAGACAAATTAAAAAAGCGCTTATAAACTAGAGAAATTATTTATTTATACAACAAATGTAATGACAATCTTTTATAAAACACTAGATTGCACAAAAGATTTATAGGTTATGTTTTAGATCTCAAAATGAAAAAGCCGCACTTTTAATCAAAACATACTAGCTTATAGCATCTAGTTTACTGGCTATAGGTAAGTCGATAATTATTATCCCTAGTTTATCGATCTAATTGATATATTAAAATTTGAATCTTACTAATTACAGTCATCGATGAAGCCTCTAAATTGTGAATATAATGCCGTGAAATCGTTGAATTGTATTTATCTCATTATATAAATAAAATTTATGAAAAAAAAATTTTTTTCCATTTTTGAAAATTTAACAATTTTTTTTCAATTGAATAAAAAAAATAGAAAGAGAAATCGGCCCAATCTGGGTTCTACAGGGATAACTGTGGAATTGATTGAAGTTTATTTTAGAAAAAAAAAATTAAAAAAAAAATGTCGAACTTCGAAAAACCATTGATTTTTGTCAAAAAACTGAAAAATTCCATATGTATTGACTAAAAAAAAAAGGTACCTAAATGTTTAGTTTTGAAAAAGTTATGGCTATTTGAAAATAAAAAAGCCATTTTTTTGAAAAATTCATAACTTTTTTGGAGTTAGGTAAAAAAATTCAAAAAAATTCTGAGAACCGTTTTTTATAGGGTAGAAAAGGATGGAAAACTTTCGGCCAAATCGAAAAGGGTCGGGGTCAAAAGTGGTCGATTTGGCATGGAATACCCCATATATATATATATATATATATATATATATATATATATATATATATATATATATATATATCGGGAAAAAAAAAATATATATATATATATATATATATATATATCGGGAAATATATAGAGGAACACCCTTCAATTAAGTAGCTCCGGACGAGAAAAAGGCCGATGCGGCCTTCCGGATCGTGATCGCACAACCCGATCAAGATTCAACAAAGTCGGTTAACGATGTTCGCACCCTAACTTTCGTGGTCTCGCCGAGAACGCTTAAGCGGCGTTGACACGATGCTAGTTGACTGGAATGACAGCTCATATGCGAATCAACTCGCATCCGAATGATATATATTTTTCAGGAGAGTTGACTGTCTTGAAGACAGTTCACTGTCTTCTTGTTATCAAAAATACGGAGTTTTAACTTTTAACCTACAGAAGAATGTCCATTTTACAAGAAGGAATTAATATTGTAACTGTATTGTTGATTAAACATTTGAAGGGTGACATTAAGAAAAAAGAAAACGTCGAATTGAACACAGTTTCTTAGTTGTCGCCATCTTGAAATTGACCTCGCACGGCAAAAGTAGAACGGCATCCGAGTCAACTCGCACCAGTCCAACTGACAGTCTCCGTACTGTCTTGATGTGTTGACACGGTGCGACTGCAGCGCGCGCATACAAGGCAGCTGACTGGTTCCAGTCAACTCGCATCGTGTCAACACATCTTTAAAACATACTAATTCTAATCTTCAACCGTGGCGCGATTGCTAATAATCTCGCAATATTTCGGCCCCGGTCGGAACACCTGTCCCCTCCTTTCGATAGAGGCCGAAATCGATTTAAATTTCGATTCAAATATTGATTTATTAAAATTGGCGCGAACACAGGGTGTGAGGTCTATGTTGCCCCACGCTAAAGAGGGTGTGAGTTCTATTTTTCAGTTCGGCTTTCATCAGCTTTTATCAGCTTTTAAACAGCTTTAATCTCATTGGGTTAGGCTAGTTTTGTTTGCATTAGATTAGGTTAGCGGAAGGGATGACCGGAAGTCCTAAAGTTGTCGAAGTCACCGGAAGTGACCAAGGCCATCGGAAGAGGTGGCGATGGTACCAGAACATAACATCTTTCCCTACTTTATAGTTTAGTCTTATCAATCCAGTCTTCTCAGCCTAATCTTGTCTGTCTAGTCTTGTCAGTGTAGCCTTGTCAGTCTATCTAGTCTCGTATATCAACTCTGTATGTTTAGTCTCATCTGGCTAGTATTGCCTGTTTAGTCTAAGTATTCAGCGAATAGAGCATCGGGGAACCAATACCGCGAACCCAACATAGACCGTTAATATGTTCCAGCAGCGCTGTGGTAAAACCAGAGGATGTACCCTTCAAAAGACGCTTTAATTTCAGGCGGGCTAATTGGAACAAGTTCAGCAAAGACCTCGATGTAGAGATAGCGAAAATCGCTCCTCAGCCAGAGATGTACGAAGCATTCATAAAATTGGTTGGGAAGGCCTGAAGAAAAAACATTCCCAGAGGCTACATCCCTGCTCTATCTGGAGATGCGAAACCCCTTCTTTCAAGCTAACAAGCATTGTATGACGCAGACCCCTTTGCCGAGGAAACATCTGAGGCCTGAGAAATACTGATGGCAAAAATAGCAGAGGAACGGCCAAGTGGTGTAACATGCTAGAAAACTTAGATATGAAGGTCAATAGCAGACGGGCATGGAAGACACTAAAAAACCTAAGTGGTTACGCCACAAAACCAGTTCGTAACTTTATTCCAGTCACTTCAGATCAAGTAACCACCCAACTGCTACTGAATGGTAAAACAAAGGGCAAGAAGTCCAAAGAGCACATTAGCAGGGACCTGGAGCATGAGAACAACTCCCTCGATGTCCCTTTTTCCATGACTGAACTTGTGGCTGGGATTAAAGAGATAAAACGTAACCGAGCCGCGGGCGTGGACGATCTGAGGGCAGAACAGATCAAGAACTTTGGACCACAGACCCTGCAATGGCTCCTTAATATGTTCAACGTATGTGTCACGCAACTGAAGATCCCCAAAGAATGGAGGAAGGCTCGTGTCAACCTGGCAAGGAACCGACCGACCCTAAGAACTTCAGGCCCGTGTCCCTTCAGTGCCAACTCTTCAGACTGCTGAAACGACTGATTCTAAACCGAACAGCGGAGATTTTGGATGCCAAGATTATCGAACAGCAGGCCGGCTTTCGTCCAGGGAAATCATGCTGTGGCCTGAAGATGTGGCCTAACCTAACTCAGCACATAGAGGATGGTTGTGAGAGAAGGAAGATTACTGGAGTGACGCTCATCGATTTGACAGCCGCTTATGACACTGTCAATCACAGCAGGCTGTTAAGAAAGCTTTATGAGACAACAAGGCTCACTATGGTCATCGGTCTATTCCTCCAGAACAGGAGATTTTATGTTTCACTCCAAAACAAGAATAGCAGATGGAGAGTACAGAAGAATGGACTGCCGCTAGGCAGTGTCCTGTCCCCACTCCTGTACAACGTGTACACGAACGACCAGCCGATTCCTGACTATATAAGGCAATTCATCTAAGCCGATGATACAGCTGTGACAGCCCATGGGCAGCGAGTTTACCGAGGTGGAGGAGAAGTTGGAGGTCACCCTTGAGGAACTGGGAATCTATTACCAGAAGAACCACCTAAAGCCGAATCCCTGAGTTTTCCACCTGAAAAACAAAGAAGCACGACGGGAGCTCGAGATACATTAGCGAGGCGAACGACTGGAGCACTGCCCGACGCCGAGATACCTGGGCGTGACCCTGGACCGTACTCTGTCCTTCAGACAACACAGCATCAATACTAAAGGCATCAATACTAAAGTTAGTGCGCGTAATAACATATTGCGAAAACTCACAGGCACAGTATGGGGAGCACAACCAGAAACGTTCAGAAGCTCGGCTTTGGCGCTCCGTGTGTCCACTGCGGAATACGCCGCACCGGTTTGGGCAGCGTCAGGTCACGCAAAACATGTGGACTTCGCTATCATCGAGACAGCAAGAATTGTGACAGGCTGCCTAAAGCCAACTCCAGTTAATAGTTTGTACCCACTTATTGGCGTGGCACCCCCATCTGTGCGAAGAGCCGTCGCCACGGATGCTGAAAGGACGAAACAGGAAACCGATGCTCGCCATCCTCTGCATCAACACGAGCCAGCCAGTCGACGCCTAAGATCAAGGAAGAGCTTCATGGCAAGATCACACACACTCGAGGGCTCCATACAAAATAACCGTATCACTAGGTGGATCCAACAGCTAACTACTCGGGAACCCCAAAAAGAAGAAATGGCTCCAGGCAAACACCTCCCTTTCGCGGTATGGAAATCCCTAAATCGGCTCAGGACAGGAGTGGCAAGGTGCAAGACAAATCTGTTGAGGTGGGGAATGTCTGAGAACGACGATGAGCTGTATGCGCGTGGTCAGCCCCAGGATATGAGCCACATACTGATCTGCCCACAACTGGACGAAGGATGCACGCACGAAGACTTAATTTTATGTAACGACAAGGCTATTGCAGCCGCAATTTTTGGAAAGATGTCGTATGAGCCGGACACGGAAAGTAAGTAAGTGTTAACGCGATCTGAATATTTAGTTTATCATAATTTTACCAGTTGTGACGGCGACGGTGACGTTTTTGATGAAATGGAATTTTAAGACTTCCTTGAAACACCGTTTGCCGCAAAACAGCGCCCGTTGACTGTCCATTTCGTGTTTGAAGCCTCGAAATCCGAAGATCACGATGAAATGGAGATCCTTGTCGTTGAAGGCCAGACTATTCAGACAGCCGTCCAGAGACATTGCAATTCTGGAAAATGAACAGCTCGTGCATTTGATTATTTAATACATTGCGGCAGTGTAAGTAAATGTTATTAATCCGGTGATTATGTATAATTGACCGTTATTATACACAATCACCGGTAAGTTTGATAAATGCGTTGAATTCTTAAATATTTGTGATAGTATTATTGAAAAGAGCGCTTAACATCATGGGCCATGAACAACCCTTTCTGAATCTTCTTCTTTTTCTCTGCCTTTTCCTATATCACGTAGGGTCGGCGTTTCTTTGTTGGATTCTTCTTCTCCATATATGCCTATCCAATACGTCCTCATTATTCCAACATTTTTCTCTCAAATCCTTTGCTACCTTGTCTTTCCATCTCATTTTTGGTCTTCCTTGACCCTCCTATTTCCAGCTTTTGAACTCTTTTTCCTACGTAGTCCTCCTCTCTTCTCTGCACATGTTCAAATCACCTTAGCCTGCTTTGTTGGACCTTCTTTCCGATGGGTTCCGATTTCACTGTTCCTCTGATGTCTTCATTCCTTATTCTATCCGTTCTTGTTACACGGCGCATCCACCTCAAAATTCTCATTTCTGCCACTTCCATCTTTCTCTCATGTGCTTTTCTAATCGGCCAAGTTTCCGCACTATAGAGCATAGCAGGCCTCACCACAGATTTGTAGAGCTTTCCTTTCCTCCTGCAGCTGATCCTCTTGTCCCACAGTACTCCACTCAATTTCTCCCAGTTCATCCATCCACTATTTACCCCGCGTTGTATTTAAGACTCTAGCCCTCCATCACTTTGAATATATGACCCCAGATATTTAAACTTCTTGGTCGATGAAGAGCTCCCTTCATACACATATATTCAGTTTTCGCCCTGCTGATCCTCATTTCCTTTTGTTCTCTTTCCTCCACTCTTCGAGCCTCTACTGAAGTTTCTCTCGGATCAGTTTACAGAGTACAACGTCGTCGGCGAACATCATGCTCCATGGCGCTACTTTCCTCGTATCCTTGACTAACACATCCATTGCCAGGGCAAAGAGATATGGGCTAGAACTTCGTTGTTGTACCCACACTGCTCTTAACTTGTGTCATCACACCTTCGTACATTTCTTTCACCAGTCTTACATACTTTTCTGGTACACCTTTATTTCTCAGACATCTCCATATCTCTTGCCTGGGGGAACTCTCTCATACGCCTTCTCCAGATCAATGAAGGCCATATGTAAATCAACCTGCATCTCATCATCTCTAACCTGCATCAGTTGCGTTAGTGCAAATATTGCGTCAGTTGTTCCTCTTTCTGGCATAAATCCAAACTGTTCTTCCCCTACTTCAGATTCCCGACGCAACCTTGTCTCAATGATCCTTTACCATGTCTTCATTGTGTGAGACATCAGCTTTATACCTCCATAATTGCCACAATTTTGGATATCTCCTTTCCCTTTGGATATGGGAACAATAATGCTACTTCTCCACGCATGTGGCATTATTCCTCCGTTCCAAATCTTCTTCATTAAATCTCAGAGGATATCAGTACCCCGGTCCCTTCTGTTTGGAGGCTTCTGTTGGGATTAGGTCTGGATCTACTGCTCTATTCATTTTCATTGCACATTCTACTTCTTCTGTACTTAATTTGTGGGTTACTCCTTCGTTTACCTCTCCATCCTTGTATTTTTCTCTCAGATTTTCTTCATTCAATAATCTTTCAAAGTACTCTGGCCATCTTTCCAGTATTTTCTCTTGATCGTGTAGCACAACATCTGACTCGCCCTTCATGTGCTTCATTGATGTTATGTCCTTGGACGCTTCATCTCTGGGTTTTGCAGTTCTTAAGACTTGTATGTCATCCTGGTTTCTCTTCAACTCTACATATGCCTCCTCCACTGCCTCAGTCTTCATATTTGCCATAGCTCGTTTCGCCATATTTCCAGTATTTTCTCTTGATCGAGTAGAGCAACACCTGACTCATCCTTCATGTGCTTCGTTTCGCAATCTTTCCATTATTTTCTCTTGATGGTGTAGCACTACACCTGACTCGTCCTTCATGTGCTTCATTGATGTTATGTCTTTGGACGCTTCATCTCTGGCATTTGCAATTCTTAAAAGTTGTCTGTCATCCTGGTTTCTCTCCAGCTCTTCATATGCCTCCTCCACTGCCTCAGTCTTCGCTTTAGTCACAGTTCGTTTTGCCTTCTTCTTTGCAAACTTATAGGCTTCCCTTTCTTCCTGTTAAATCACATTGTTTCTTTGCATCTCTCTTCACATTTACCTCTTTTTGGACCTCCTCATTCCACCACCAAGCCTCCTTATCTTCTGGCGGTCCCTTTTCTGATGTTACACCGACTCCTGAAGAAAGTAATACACTGGACACCGCTGGGAAGAAGATAGATAGGAATAGGATAGGAAGACCCCGGAAAGGGTCTAGATGGAGAGATCCGGACGAGAGGATTGGAGGAAGAGGCTTGGAAAAACCGAGACGGTTGGAGATAAGGAATCGAAAGACGGATCACTTTGTAACCCGATGCATATATATATATATATATATATATATATATATATATATATATATATATATATACCTAGCACGTCACTAGCTTTCTTTATGCTAACACTGCTATTGATACTCCACCACTCCTGTACGTCTTCCGGTATTCTCAGGTCCCTTAACACTTTTTCCTTGAATACTTCTCGCAGCCCTTCTTCTTTCAGTTTCCACCTCTTTATTCTTTGTTCTCCCACAGCCATCTCATAATCATCCACCAGGAGTTTGTGTTGTGCTGCTAAACTTCCTGCAAAACGACCCTTTCTGAACCCCCATTGGTATTGACCTATTTGATGCTCTACTTCAGCTTCTAATCTCTCCAGGGTAGCAAGTGAGAGAATTTTGTATGTTACCTGTTATATTCCTCTATCTTCTTCTTTAATCCATAGCCGGCGCATGGAGAGGTGGTCGACCTCGTAGCCAGTACGCTGCTGTTGGTGCCGCTAGATTCCGTGCTCCATTCACTATACGCTTCCATGCTAATCGATCAGTTGCAACGGTTCTTGCCTCAGCTGTTGTTATTCGCTGGTTTTTTAAATCGTTCTCTACGTGTTTCAACCATGTGGTCTTCGGTGCTGGTTTTTGTGTTCTCCAATCAAGAGGTCGTTTTTTCCATAGGAGTTTGTGCGGTACTCGATTGTCGCCCATCCTACAGATGTGGCCGAACCATCGTAATCGGCGTTTTTGAATTTCCTCAACAATCGGTGTCTGTTGGTCGCACCTTTCTCTGATTGTCTCATTTCGGAGGTGGTTGAGGAGTGAGACGCAGAGAATCTGTCTCAGGCATCGCATTTGGAAGGCCTCGAGCTTGTTAAGGTCTGGTTTGAGTAATGTCCATGTTTCCGATCCATAAAGAAGAATTGGGAGGATCAGCGTCCGGTATAGGCGTATTTTGGTTTTGATGGTAATATTCGTCCGCTTCCATATGCACCACTTGAGTGAAGCAAACGTTGCTGTTGCCTGGCCTATCCGGCTGTGAACTTCGGCTGTCGAAGCTACTTTCTTCTCCACAACCAGTGATCCCAAATATTTGAACTGTGGTACCTGCTCGATTGTGGTTCCATCGAGGTAAACTCTGGCTTCAGATCCATCCGTTGTAAGCACTTTGGTCTTATCCGCATTGATTCTCAGTCCGTATGACTGGGCAATGCGGGAAATGTCATACAAGGTGTCTGTTGCTTCGGCATCTGTGTTGGCGAAAACCGCACTGTCATCGGCGAACATCAGATCGGTTAGGAAGTTTTTGTCATCATATCGAACTCCGCGTCGCCCATCAAACGCTTTTCGCATAATCGTGTCGATCACAATGTTAAAAAGGAGCGGCGAGGCCACGTCTCCTTGCCGGACTCCGGTTCGAATCGGGAATTCCTCAGACATGTCGTTTGTGAATTCAAACTCTATTTTTGACATTGTTCCTCTATACCTATGTTGTATGTGTGTATGTTACCTGTTATATTCGTCTACCTGGGATATTCCTCTATAGTTGTTGAGGTTGTTTTTCATGCTGCATTTCATGTGTAATGGTTGGATCATGGCTATTTTACAAGCTTTCTTGTGTCTAAATTTGTTCTATTTGCTTCTGCTAGATTTCAACTGCTTCTTCATGGGCATATTACCAAAGTACTGCAACTACAGAGTCTTTTCCTGGTGGCTTATTGTTTTTGAGTCGAGCAATGTGACGTTGGATTTCATCTTGGTTGGGTGGTTTCACGTTGGGTTTGGATTTGGGTATCTGTGAATGGTAGTTCCTCGGTCTTGATGGGATTTTTGGGTTGGTCGCAATTTAGTAAGTTCTTAAAGTAGTCAGTTAGGATGTCACAGGTTTCTTCATGTGAGGTCGCCAGTGTACCGTCCTTTCGCTGAAAGCATTACGACCGAGATTTATAGCCTGTAAGTTTCCTTGGTAATACTCTCTGGTGTCATTTCTGTTCAAAGATCAAGTTCAAGTTTTGGTCGATCTTCTCAATAAGAGACTTTTCATATTTATGCTTCTCAGCTCGGATCACTTTAGCTGTTTTCACTTGGGCTCTTTATGTTTGTAAATTTTATCAATAAATTCCACCCAATAGACCTTTTCATAGTTGACATTTTTTTGTGCGCATGTGGCAATTTCCGCCATGTAGTACGTCAAAAAGTGCCCGAACTTTTTGACGTATATATAAATATGTGCCCGAAACTTTCATATTTCCGCCTTTCAAACATGGGGGATGCGCATGCGCTTAACTAACCGTAAAAATGTCTATTGCTTAAGTCTATTGCAAATGTCTATTGCTTAATATTAAGAGTTTTATGCTTATTTTGGATCATAAAATCAGACCTGGCAGTTTGTCGGTGGAGTTCTGACACACCTGGTATATAATAACCGCCAATTATACATAATCATTTAATCGGATTAATAACATTTAACATAAATTTCCGTAAACAAATTTAACTAATTCTATGGGGAATTCTATAATAATATCTTATTATTCTATAATAATATCTACAATATCTTCTTACTCGCTGATGCATTTGTAACAATTATCCACGGTGCTGATGTAATCGAGGCTGTCCCCCCGCGTCATCTCCACGTGGAAAATAACGACGGAGATGTTTCTGATTTCCGTGAGATTCTCGACGCCCTCCTCCCTGTCGATCATTCTCAGCACCGGAGGATCAATGAACTTGCGCAATTCGTAGAACATGGTGACTTCGTGCCTCAAGGCATTACCAATACTGGGTCTAACTACAAAACAAATAGAAATTCGGCGAATAAATCAAATTTCATCTGTTCATGTTTTTCCTGCTGTGAACATAAACTTGAACTTAAGAGCGATGCACTAACTTGGTTAAAAAATTGCAGACTAACTGAAACAAATTTACGGGTGAACTTTTATAGGTCACACATATACGTGGTCTGTTAGAAAAGTATCCGACCTTTAGCCCGTAAAAAAAACTGGCATACTTGGAGGGTTGGAAATCTAATCACGCTCAAAATAGTCTCCTTGGGACTCCACACACTTCTCCCAGCGGTGCCGGCATTGTTGGAAGCATTCCGAAAAAGCCTCTTTCGGAATCGACTTTAGCTCGGCTGTCATTGCAGCCATAATGTCCTCTCTTGTCTGAAATCGCGTTCGTTTCAATGGCCTCTTAACTTTGGGGAATAGCCAGAAGACGCAGGGGGTCATATCAGATGAGTAAGGAGCCTGTCAAATGGATGCCTCAAAAAATTGTAAACCAAGTGCGAAGAATGTGCTGGAGCATTGTCGAGATGGAGTCGCCAATTTCCTGGTGACCACAACTCCAGTCGCAATTTCTCGGATAGTCACGCACAGGACGGCCCCGCATCACAACAGAGTTCACTTTGGCAATGACATGGTCATTTCGGCTTGTTTCTGACTGACCAGAGCATGTCCCGCTTTCCACCGATGTGTGACCGTCTTTAAACCGGTTGTACCACTCCTTAATCTGTGTGATGCCCATAGCATCGTCACCGAATCTTCCGAATGGTTTCCAACTGGTTGTCGCCCAGTTTCTGGCAAAATTTGATGCAGTAGCTCTGCTCCAGTCGTTCCGTCATTTTACTTGCATTGAAAACCGACAAGAGTACTACACACTACGTCATTCGAACACTGCTCGACAGTTACTGACGCTATCTACATGCGGGAAAAATGTCACGCATGCGCATGAAGGTTCAAGGTCGGCTCATGCAAGCGCGCTTGATTTAAATCAATCAGGTTTTCAAAATAAAAAATAAGATCGGATACTTTTCTAACATACCACGTATATCAAATTACTGTACTAACGTACTAATGCCACCGCAGCAACAGATTTGAACAAAATGAATGGCTAGATTAATTATAATGGAGCGGATAAATCCAGACGACATATCGCGCGGTAGCGCGACCTCTCGATCCGAAATTAGAAAAAATATTGGTTAAGGGTTTGATTAGGTGCAGATCACATATCGCGCGGCTGCGCAATCCCTAGCTGCGGTGGTGTTAATACGTAAGTACCGAAATAACTAATAAATAGTATATTTTGTTCTTGCACTAGTTATATAATAATAGTTATATTATATATATAGTTATATTATAATAGTTATATAATATATAATAATAATAATAATAATAATAATAATAATTACGTTCGAATACGTTGTGCATGACCTCGGAACTTTGAATGCTGTCTGTGGGTGTACTAGCCTCGTCGGCGATACTGCCGGTTAAGTTTTCAACACCTGAAAATCGAAGGAATTGTTCGAGAAAGAGAACTAGTTCAATGATATCGAATACCGTCTTTGTTCGCGTTCCTTTGGGTGCTCCTCCAATGCCTGGAGATTTCATATACCTGAAACCGTTCGAATTTGACTAGTCGATGAAAAGGAAATTAAACTAGAGACTATTTTTAAGTTTTATTTTGATTGAAGTAATGGGATCGGACGTCACGATTTTTAACAATTTGTCCCGTTTTTAAATAGTCCCGCTTTTTTTAATATTCATTCCCTCTCTCCTCGGTCCTATTACCCTCACAAGGGTTTGGTGGCACTATGCTTCTACCATTTTTAAAGCAATTTTCCACTCCTCTCTGTTCTGGGCTAGTTCTGTGGCCTCGTGGTTCTTCTGATTCCGTCTACTCATCGGGTTGGAGATCTTCCTCGTGACCTTCGTCCGTCGACTTTGCCTTGAACCACCAGCTTTTCTAATGCATCCGGTCTTCTGAAGACGTATCCGAAATACCGCACTTTGTTCCGGTTTATTCTCTTGGACAGTCTGTCCTCGATTTTTAGTTCTTCTAGGATCGATATATTGGCGCGGTGCTGTGTCCATGATATTCGGAGCATTCGTCGGTAAACCCACATTTCAAATGCATATTTTCTTTTTCGACCAGGTTTCAGCCGCGTATGATGCAATTGGGAAAATTGAAGTAGAGACCAGCCCGATTTTCGTAGCTTTACTAATTGACGTGCCCTTCCATTTGCGTGGCAGTTTAGTTGTGGCCGTTCTTGCTATTGCTAGCCGTCGTCTTATTTCGGTTTCGCTACCTCCTGTGTTGGTGATGAGGGAGCTAAGATAAATAAATTTATCCACTACTTCGAAACCGGCTACCTGTCGGATATGCGGAGAGTTGTTCGTTTTCCGGTCTATCATGACTTTGGTTTTACTGATGTTTAGTTTTAAGCCGAACTCTTTGCTTATATGTCCCAGCCTTGTCATGATCATTTCCAGCTCGAGTTGATCTGCCGCCAATATAAGAGTATCATCGGCATATCTCAGATTACTTATGCGCCTTCTTTTCACTGCAATACCCCCATGCCATTCATCGAGTACTTTGCGCATGACGTACTCACTATATATGTTAAATAGGATTGCTGACAGGATACACCCTTGTTTAACCCCTGCTCTAACGTCAAATTTGTTTGAGTAAGTTTGATTTATTCTGACCTTTGCTGTGCTGTGTTCATAGAGGTTTCGTATCAGTTGTATAAGGTGACCTGGTGTGCCCATTTCCTCTAAGATCTGCCAGAGGGCATCCCACTCGATGGAGTAGAAGGCTTTGGTGTAGTCGACAAAGCACATAAACATTGTGACGTTATATTCGCGTGCTTTTTCGATGATCTGGCGAATATTCAGTATTTGTTCAATATTAATTCTACATATATTATAATGACTTTTTTTCTTGTTATTCGAATCAGTCCCGCTTTTTGGACAATTTTTTTTTTGTCGCAGACTTTCTCTTTTAGCTTCAGTCCCAGTTTTTCGAAAAAAAAAATACGTTTCTGACTTAAGTAAGTTAAGTAAGTCGTAAGTTGAATTCTCCTTATGCGGCATATTTTGACGCGAAGGCCCTGTACATATGAATCGTTTGCAATTCAACATACACAAGAAAAGATAGCGACATATGAGAAAATATAATATAAAACCAACAATGATGGTGGCAAGAAGAGGAGTCTCACAAAACCTTACACCTCCAAGAAGATAAAGTTGGAACCGCAGACAGCCAAATAATTTCTATAAAATATGCAATCAACAATCCCCAACAAGGCTGCTCGTAAAAATTAAATGTCTATTGACACTCTCATTCAGTCGCGGGGTACAAAACGACTCAAAAGTATTCATAACACTTTGTAAGCTCTTTTGCTCCTCTTCTTATATTTGTCTAGAGCCTCGTCCCTGATGGCATGGAGAAACACAGCGACTTGTCTTTCTTCTACATCTTTGAATCAAGGCCCATGGCCTTCAAATATAGCTGAAAACGTTGTTTTCACTTTTTCCAATTCTCACTCACGTATCAAGTCACTCACTGGGGTAGTATCAAAGGGGAAGGGGAATTCTTACTTTTATCCTACCGACTGCGCCATGTATAGTTTGATAGACTTGCAGCTGCTACCACCCCCCCCCCCCTGGGACACACCTCGCCGCACTGAAATACCGATAACATTATTAAAACCTCACTCTGGTGTCTTCGAGTGCAAAGAGCACGGCGAAACAGTTCTGAAATTGTACGACAGATGGATACTTCATTTTATAGTGCATAATTCATTTCATAATGCCCGAAACAAATAAGAGCTCCCCCCCCCCCCTAGTTCAGATCCTGGGTACGCCCTTGTTCAATAATGACGCTTTTTTGAATATTAATGTTAAAATAAAATTACGACTTGATTTTTGCATCAGTCCCGTTTTTTGGATTACTTCCTTTAAACTATTTTTCGAAAAAGATAAAAAGATACGTTTTTGACTTAAACATTTGCTAGGGGTATCCTGTTGCTTTTTTGCTCAACAAGATCAAATTGTTCAAGACAAACTTATCCAACCCTCAATTTGCCAATTTTGTTCCGCTTCATCGACGGACCTTGAATTAAAAGCCTTAGATTTGAAAGTGGCAAAAGATCAAGCAGGACATCGAAGATACAGCAGCAGAGGTTGTGGGGTGGAAGAAGGGACAAAGGCGTAATAACTGGTACGATGAAGAATGCGAGGAAGCTCTGACAGAGAAGAACAAAGCCAGAGAAAAAGTACTACAACGAAATACTAGAGCGAATGTAGAGGATTATCGAAACAAACGGAAAGTTGAGAAAAAAACTCTTCCGAAGAAAGAAATCTGTAAAAGATGGAGAAGATTTCGCGGAAATAGAAAGAATGAGTAATGCCAACGAAACTCGGGGACTCTATCAAAAGGTAAGAAATGCGAGACTTGGCTACAAACAGCAGCCACTTCTGTGTAAGGATAAGGACGGCAGAGTAATCGGACACACAGAAAAGTGTCTTGATACACTGTTGACTATACACTGATACACTATTGGTGGGGTCAGTACTTCAGGGACCTGCTCAACCAGATCACTCGCGTAGTCCAAGAGGAAAGTATAACGCCAACATCAACATCAATATTAGGGACTGAGCAAGTGGAGGAACCCACCTTAGAAGAAGTAGAGACTGCAGTGCGCAGGATCAAGAACAATAAGGCGCCAGGTGCAGATGGCATTCCAGGAGAATTGTTGAAGTATGGAGGTAGAGCCCCAATATCGTGCATGCATGATCTCATATTAAACATATGGAGAACGGAAAAGCTACCGGATGAATGGAAGCTAGGGATAATATGCCCATTGTACAAGAAAGGTGATAAGTTAGATTGTTCTAACTACAGGGGGATAACGCTGCTAAACATTGCATACAAGGTCTTCGCTAATGTGTTGTACCGTCGCTTACTACCATACGCAGAAGAGAATATTGGTGAATACCAGTGCGGTTTCCGCACAAACAGGTCAACCACAGACCAACTGTTTGGCATTAGGCGATCCTGGAGAAATGTAATGAGTTCAATATCACGACACACCATCTATTCGTGGACTTCAGAGCAGCATACGACAGCGTTATAAGACACTAACTGTGGGGGATAATGACAAGTTTCGGATTCCCTGAAAAACTGACAGCCCTAACCAGAGTAACACTGTCTGAAGTATCGTCTGTAGTAAGAATACGAAACAAGTTGTCTGAGACTTTTATAACAGAGGAAGGACTACGACAGGGAGACCCACTGGCAACTTTACTGTTTAACATCGTACTAGAAAAGGCCGTTAGGAGTAGTGGAGTGGATACTAACGGCACTGTGTACTTTAAGTCAACACAACTATTGGCTTACGCAGACGACATTGATATAATTTGCAGAAGCGAACAGGCGACCAAAACTACTTACTCGCTGCTGGAGAAGGAAGCAAGTAACCTAGGACTCACTGTCAACGTAAACAAAACGAAATACATAGTGGCTAACGAAACTCATCGGAAGGTAGGACCAACGCTAGAACTAGACGGAAACCACTTTGACACAGTAGATACATTTGTGTACTTGGGCTCGCAACTGAACAGCGTAAACCGGATGGGCGAGGAGATTAGAAGGCGGATAACTCTTGATAACAGGTGCTATTTTGGGCTACTTAAACTTGTTAGGTCCAAAACAATCCACCCCAAGCATAAGTGCACACTGTGCAGGTCACTGATAAGACCGGTGGTAACCTATGGTGCAGAAGCATGGAGCTTAACACAGAGCGAAGAACAGGCTTTAAGTGTATTTGAGAGAAGAATGCTACGTGCAATATTTGGAGCGACCCAAGAACGAGGAATCTGGCGCCGAAGATATAATCACGAACTATATCAGCTCTACAATGAACCAGATATTGTGAGTTTCATCAAGGTGGCAAGATTGAGATGGCTCGGACACATGCAGAGAATGGGTGATCATAGGGTTCCGAAAAAGTTGTTCAATGGCCAACCAGAGGGAAGGAGAAGGGCCGGAAGGCCAAGAGGGAGATGGAAGGATGCGGTAACAACTGACCTACAAAAACTTCAAGTACGGGACTGGAGAACGTTGGCGAGTGATAGGTCCGCTTGGAGAAACATGCTGAAGGAGGCACAGACCGGCAATCGGTTGTAGTGCCATTAAGATTGTAGATTGTAGATTGTAGATATGGTGGTGACGACTTGTACTGCGACCTTTATAGATCTATTGTACCCCACCCTCCTCCTCCAAGTGTTGGTGTACTTGCCCATTTAGAGCGCCTCCTCTAATCCTGACTCCTTTAGGAATCTCAGGATCTGGGTGGGATTCAAGGCCTGCAGCTCCTCTGTGTTCAAGCAGTGAGCCCCAAGGTACAGCTGTCTCTTGCGGAGTAATGCTCCGCAGTCTTTGAGCAGATGTATGGGGTTTCCTCTGCTGAGCCACAGAATCTGCATCCATCATCCTCCTCTAGGCCTAGGGCCTTGAGATGTTTCCTAAGTCTGCAGTGTCCCGTCAGGGCTCCTGTCAGAATTCTGAGCTTGTTCCTGCTTAGTTTCAGGCAAGCTTTAGTTCTCTTCTGGTTGAAAGATCCCAGCATCACTTTAGATTGCCTTAGCCCTGGAAGTTCTTCCCAGGTTTTCATCCATTTTCCTCTTATTTCTTCATCTAAACTTTTGCGGATGGTGTTCACGCTCATACCGCAAAAGGGTTCCGGACCTATAAAGGGGCTACTGGATCCCTTGTTTGCTAGGTGATCGGCTTCTTCGTTTCCGTCTATACCAGTGTGTCCTGGTACCCAGTATAGCGTAACTTTATTATCCCTGCCAAGCTTGTTCAGCTTCCCCACACAGTCCCATACCAGTTTGGATCTGATGGTGTATGAGCTAATGGCCTTGATGGCTGCTTGGCTATCTGACAGGATAGCAATTCGTTTTTTGCGGTAATTCCTGTCGAGGTTAAACTGTGCACATCTTTCGATTGCGTGTACCTCTGCTTGGAAGATACTTGGGGATGTTCCCATGGATTCGGAGTATCTGGTACGAGGTCCAAACACTCCTGCACCAGTTCCTTCCTTTGTCTTCGAACCATCTGTATACCACTTGATGGCATTTTGCTCTATGTGGTATGCTGAGGATTCGTCGCTCCAATCGGCTTTACTACTACACATTGCTGTGTAGTTTTTCTCGAAGTGGTATTTGCATACCATTTCGTCCTTTGGTATTTCCAGCCAGGGGATCTTGGCAGCGAGGCTGTTGCGGTCTCTGCTCCCGATTATTTTACCTCTGCCCATTCCTTCCTTGCTGAACCTTACGATCGCCGATCTGGCGGCGCTCTCCACCACAAGGTGCAGCGGAGTCAGATCCAGCAGCAGCTCCAATGCTGCTGTCGGACACGACCCCATCGCTCCCGTGATGCAGACACACGCCAGTCTTTGAATCTTCTCAAGCTGTTTCCTCATAGAGGCCAGCTTGATTCTACTTCCCCACGCAACCGCCCCATAAGTGATTGCAGGTCTCACTATCATGGTGTACATCCATCGCAGAATACTGGGGTTACAACCCCACGTTTTTCCTGCTAAATTTCTGCACACTATTAGGGCGCGTTTGGCTTTACCTACCACTGCCTCAGCGTGTCTATTCCAGAGGAGTTTGCTATCTAGTGTGATACCCAGATACCTTATCTCCTGTTTGTATTCTACTGCCTTCCCATCTATGAGTATGGGATGCAGGCAGTTTAGTTTTCTCCTTCTAGTAAATGGTATCACCGTGGTTTTGCTCGAGTTGAGTCTCAATCCCACTGCTTGACACCATCTACTAGTTACTTTGAGGCCTCTCTGAACAATTTCACAGAGCGTTCCCTCAAATTTTCCTCTGGCCATTATGACTATGTCATCGGCGTAACCTTGACATTTGATGTCTAGGTTGTTTAGCCTAACCAGTAGTTCATCAACTACCAGGCTCCACATCAACGGTGATAGTACACCTCCCTGTGGGCACCCTCGAGTTGTGGAGATCTTAATGGTATCTCTTCCCACTTGTGTCTCCGAGTGCCATTAAGAAGAGAAGAAGAAGATTTGAAAGTTAAGAACAGAAAATTGTGTTGAATCCAAATCCAAATTCAACTGTCGCTTCCATTTTCCCTTGACATGACGTAGAATTAGACTGGACCGTTTAGATATACTTAACCTAACCTACTAACTAACTAACCTACTAACCTAAACCTAGTAAACTAACCTAACCTACCTTGACATACGCGGAAGATTCGATCCGCTCGCTCACAAATTCACTGGAGTTGATAAAATCCCAAGCGCTAAGAGAAATCAACGTCTCACCGGTGCCAGCAAATTCCACGCCGCTTTTGGCCTCCCAAATTGGCAAACCGACCAAGACAAACTGCGCCACCTTCTCAGTGCCGATCAAACAAAATATCACATTACCCGCAGATATCACCGTTTTAACTGAAAACAAGTTACGTAATACAATTAACAAACTTATTATGTCCATTGATAAATTTAGATGCATCTTTCTTGTCTGGACTTATTGTAAATTCTAGTATTTCTAGTATTCTGGTATTGTCTGCTCATGTCTGAACTTGCTGGTTTTCTCTAGTCTTGTACGTGGTTTGTTAGAAAAGTATCCGACCTTATCGGTTAGAATTAGACTTATAATAATACGTGTCTGTTAGAAAAGTATCCGACCTTATTTTTTATTTTGAAAACCTGATGGATTTGAATCAAGCGCGCTTGCATGAGCCGACCTGGAACCTTCGTGCGCATGCGTGAATTTTTTCCCGCCTGTAGATAGCGTCAGTTGCTGTCGAGCAGTGTTCGAGTGACGTAGTGTGTAGTGCTCTCGTCGGTTTTTCAATGCAAGTAAAATGACGGAACGACTAGAGCAGCGCTACTGCATCAAATTTTGCCAGAGACTGGGCGACAACCAGGTGGTAACCATTCGGAAGATTCGGTGACGATGCTATGGGCATCACACAGATTAAGGAGTGGTACAACCGGTTTAAAGATGGTTGCATATCGGTGGAAAGCGAGCTCTGGTCGGCCATTAACATGCCGAAATGACCATGTCATTGGCAAAGCGAACGCTGTGGTGTTGCGGGACCGTCGTGTAACTATCCGAGAAATTGCGACTGGAGTTCTGGTCATCAGGATATTAGCGACTCCATCACGACAATGCTCCAGCACATTCTTCGCACTTGGTTCACAATTTTTTGGCTCCTCTGGTTCGACAGACTACTTACTCTGCGACTTCTGACTATTCCCCAAAGTCAAGAGGCCATTGAAAGGAACGCAATTTCAGACAAGAGAGGACATTATGGCTACAACGACAGCCGAGCCGAGACAGCTAAAGTCCATTCCGAAAGAGGCTTTTTCGGAATGCTTCAAACAATGGCGGCACCGCTGGGAGAAGTGTGTGGAGTTCCAAAGAGACTACTTTGAGGGTGATTAGGTTTCCAACGCTCCATGTATGCCAGTTTTTTTTACAGGCTAAAGGTCGGATAATTTTCTAACATACAACGTATGTCTTATGTGAACTTATTTCGTCTTGTCTGATGTCCAGTCTTGTTAAGTCTTGTCTGGTTGTGTTTGGTCATGTCAGGTATTGTCTGACCTTGTCTGGTCTTCACTAGTCTAGTTTGGTCTTATCTAGTCTTGTCTGGTCTTAATCTATCTCGCCTGATTATCTTGCTTGATTTTGCCTTGACTAGCCTAGTCTTGTCACATCTTAACTAGTCTTGTCTGAACTTGCGTCGACAAGTCTAGTCTTGTCTCATGTTTTATAGTCCTGTCTAATCTCCTCTAATCTCGCCTTGACTATCCCAGTCTTATCAAATCTTATCTAGTCTTGTCTGATCTTGTCTATTTTCCTCTAAGAAAATGTTAAATTACTCCTTAGGAATACTCCAATGTCTGTTTCGTATCTTCCGTGGGATTTGATCAATGAGAGTGCGGCGTCCAGCGCCTGATGGATGCACTCCGGCAGGGAAAAATCTTTGCTCGTGTTTCCGGCTTTCCAAAACGCCAGCACGGATTGTCCGCTGAATGTCATGATGTCGCCGTTGAAGGACATGATGGATTGCACGAAAGTACCGATGTAAGAGTTCAACACCTGAGTCAGTCGCGACGTTCCACTTTTTGGCAATTTATTGTATTTTTCGCACAGCTCGCTAAAACCTAGAAAAATGTATAAAACATTGTGTGAGAGACATCGACAACGCCTTGCTGCATATTCTCTATCCTACTATACCGGACAGAAGCAATAAAAGACCACATACGTAAATTAAAAGCCTTTGATGTGTGGTTATACTGCAGAAGTATGAGAATATCATTGAAAGATAAGATCAGTAACCAAAACGTCTTGAGAAGATTGGGCAAGGAGAGGGAAGTCGAAACTGTTATGGCTCGCGTACACCTAATCCGTCATCGGCCGAAGTTTGCTCGGGCGACGACGTCCGAACTCGGACGATTGAATCAAACACTTGTAAAAGAAAGAGAGCGCGTACACAAACGCGACCGCCATCGTCCGATGACGCCCGAAAACGGCCGATCAACCGTCGAGTCCGAACTTGTTGGGATTTCTCGCCAGTCTGCCGGCGTCTACAGTGCAAATTGAGTGTATTTATAGTTAAATTTTGTTGTTATCTACCTAAACGAATCATTAATTATAAAAAAATTAATTATTTGTGTTTATAATAGACCAACCCTGTGGGATAAACATTCAAAAAATTACAATAATCGAGATGTTTCGACACAATTGCAGTGTAAGCACATACACGTCCGAGTTAGTTTTTGGCGAAAAAACAGTTCGACGGGCTCCTTACTCTCCTGATATGACCCCCTGCGACTTCTGGCTATTCCCCAAAGTCAAGAGGCCATTGAAAGGAACGCGATTTCAGACAAGAGAGGACATTATGGCTACAACGACAGCCGAGCTAAAATCCATTCCGAAAGAGGCTTTTTCGGAATACTTGCAACAATGGCGGCACCGCTGGGAGAAGTGTGTGGAGTCCCAAAGATACTACTTTGAGGGTGATTAGGTTTCCAACGCTCCAAGTATGCTAGTTTTTTTTAACCGGCTAAAGGTCGGATACTTTTCTAACAGACCACGTGTTATGTGCACTTGTTTGGTCTTGTCTGATGTCCAGCCTTATTTGGTCTTGTCTGGTTGTGTTTGGACATGTCAGGTAAATTCTGCCCTTGTCTGGTCTTCATTAGTCTAGTTTCGACTTATCTAGTCTTTTCTGGTCTTGACTGGTCTTGTGTAATCTTGCCTGATTTTGCCTTGACTAGCCTAGTCTTGTTACATCTTAACTAGTCTTATCTGAACTTGCGTCAACAAGTCTAGTCTTGTCCCATCTTATATAGTCCTGTCTAATATTGTCTAATCTCGCCTTGACCATCCCAGACTTATCAAATCTTATCTAGTCTTGTCATGATCTTGTCTATTTTCTTCTAAGAGAATGTTAAATTACTTCTTAGGAAAACTCCAATGTCTGTTTCGTATCTTCCGTGGGACTTGACCAAGGAGAGTGCGGCGTCCAGCGCCTGATGGATGCACTCCGGCAGGGAAAAATCTTTGCTCGTGTTTCCGGCTTTCCAGAATGCCAGCACGGATTGTCCGCTGAATTTCATGATGTCGCCGTTGAAGGACATGATGGATTGCACGAAAGTACCGATGTACGAGTTCAACACCTGAGTCAGTCGCGACGTTCCGCTTTTCGGCAATTTATTGTATTTTTCGCACAGCTCGCTAAAACCTAGAAAAATGTATAAGACATTGTGTCAGAGACATCGACAACGCCTTGGTGTATATTCTCTATCCTACTATATGGGACAGAAGCAATTATACCACACACGTAAATTGGAAGCCTTTGATATGTGGTTATGCCGCAGAAGTATGATAATATCATGGAAAGATAAGAACAGCAACGAAAACAAGTCTTGAGGAGATTGGGCAAGGAGAGGGAAGTCGAAACTGTTATGGCTCGCGTACACCTAATCCGTCATAGGCCGAAGTTTGCTCGGGCGATGACGGCCGAACTCGGACGATTGAATCAAACAGTTGTAAAAGAAAAAGAGCGCGTACACAAAGGTGTACCGTCATCGTCCAATGACGCCCGATCAACCGTCGAGTCCGAACTTGTTGGGATTTCTCGCCAGTCTGCCGGCGTCTACAGTGCAAATTGAGTGTATTTATAGTTAAATTTTGTTGTTATCTACCTAAACGTATTATTAATTATAAAAAAATGGTGGGATAACCATTAACAAAATTACAATAATCGAGATGTTTCGACACTGTTGCAGTGTAAGCACATACACGTCCGAGTTACTCGTCCGGGTATCGGCCGACAAAATTTTGGTGTACGCGGTTTTGGTGTACGCGAGCCGTTACAGTTAATTTTAAAGGGAAAGATAGTGGACAGGAAAAGCAAGGAGAATGTCGTGGCTTAGGAGTGACTAGTGTCGAGGCTAGGGACCTGCGCGAGTGCTTAAAAAAGCAATCCCTGGAATTGTTTAGAGCTGCGGCAAACAAGACGAGGAACATCAAAATGTTTGGTTGCCAACCTCCGTAGGTAAAAATCAAACCAAAAATAAGAATCTAATAGTCACCTCAATAAATGGTTGATAAAGTTGATAATTGCTCACTGCAGTTTTGGTTGTGCAAAAGTTTACCTAGAATCTCGGCAAATAACGTGGCTCCCTCCAAGTTTCGGGCGTTGTAATTCGACGGGCACTGTAGGATTTCGTCCGGCACGAAGGACGACAGAGTCTTGACGTCCTGTTCGTACATATTGAACTCTCGTCGGGCTTCTTGCAGCAGGGACGACCGCTCGCTCACTCTGGAGGTCTCGCGCCACGACACGCCGTCGTCTTCGTAAGACATCAGAGCTCTGGTCCGCATCGCCCAAATAAATTCCTCTTGCCCAGCTCGATCCACTAACAATAATAACTTTGTTAAACTTGAAGCTCGAGTCGATAAGTTTTAGCGTGTCTATTGCCGATTAAATATAAAAGCAAGAGGGCGGTTTTACAGGAATAGACCTTTTTACGGTTAGATAAGCGCATGCGCATCCACCAAGTTTGAAAGGCGGGAATATTAAAGTTTCGGGCACATTTTGTTATTTTAACTGGTTATACGTCAAAAAATTTCGGGCACTTTTTTGACGTACAAGGCGAAAATTAACGTATGCGCACAAAAAAAATCAACTATGAAAAGGTCTATTTATAAACGCCTTGAAATAACAAGTTTTCTCATAAATTGAATTTACGTTTGAATAATATTTTGAATTTCGTTTGTACATGTTTATTTTCCGTCTAAGCCATCCTACAGTGGCCGTCATAAAATGGCTGGTGGGATGGCTCAGTGGTAACAGAATTAACAGGATAAAGCCTCCAGGGGTCTTAGGGCCTTATCAATGTTGCAAACAGTACGAACAACTATTCACGTTCAAAATACACGCCAAAATAAGACAAATACTTTTTTAATTTCAACGGAAACTGGCAAGGTTTATCCATTTGTAGTCAAGAGGTGACTCTCGCTCACCATATTCGTGTTACTGCGCCCGAGCGGGTGAAGAGTTAATATACACATTAAATTGACAACACGTTCAACAATTTTGTCAATATTGTCATAAGCTGATGTAAGCACAACAAAGTTACATACGCCCCACCTTAACCCGCTAGTGGTAATTACAAAAATGATATTTACCTGTTTCCATCATCTTGATGAACAAGTCAATATATACAATAACAAAGTATAATTGTGGTTTATATGATTGTGTTATATAATAAATGTTATAATAAAAAGCTGTAAAATTCTGTGATGCAATAAATGACTGATTTGGTTTTATTTGTTTGGATTTTACTATAGTTACATCAAAGTTAATTGACGGATTGATTGCTGACACTGCGAAACTTTTGCTAGCACTGCGGGAATTCCAGATAGAGAACATAAGATTAACATAAATTATGTCCAGTTTCTAACAGACAAATGAGATAAGAAGAAGAAAAGATAATGAAATAAGAGTAGCCAACACCGGACAAGATCAGGGCCCTCTTTCCCACTGGGCACTCGGGGCACGTGCCCAAGGTCCCGCAATCGTAGGGGCCCCCTAGTTGGTATTACCAAAAAACATTTAATTCGAAAAAATCAAACGATAATGAATCTGACTATAAAGACCTATCTGAAAGAACAAGACGTAGCTCACACCAGAGTTTTTTTTTATGGCTCTGCGCCGTTAGCCCAACTGAATGGTTAAGCGAAATTCAATGTGTAAACCTTTCTTTCCATAATTGATACCCTGAGACCGACAGACAAACACACAAACGTGGGACGAACTTCTTAGGACAATCCAGCAATCAGCAAGGAAACTCGGTCAACCGCCACGAAAACGAAAACACAGATGGTGGACATTGGAATGTCCAATGACGTATGCTTGCGTGGAAGACTTGGTCAAGAAAAGAATTGGCAGAATTTCTTAAAAAAGCAGAGGGAGACATCCAAAACGATTAGACGCATTAAACGGACATGCCATTTCAAAAAATTAAAGGAAATCGACAATGAGTTCAAAAAAAATAACACTCAAAACTTCTATAGAACATTTAGGGAAGAACTGATGAACTACAAGCCACCGAGCCTCTGCTTCCGTCGGCCTGATGGAATCCTAGAAACCAACACAAAAGCGAACTGCCTGATGTTTCAGGAAATACGAAACATCATTTTGCACCTAAAAAACAACAAAGCACCAGGGGAAGACGGCTTAATCGCTGAAATGCTGAAGATCGGAGGTGAACTCTTGATTGACAGACTGCAAGCTATCATTGGAAATACATGGAAGAGCGGCATCATACCAGCGGACTGGAAAAATGCTTTGATCCGCCCACTACACAAAAAGGGCGACAAGACTGATCCAAACAATTACCGAGGCATTTCCCTTCTATCAATCGCCTACAAAGTTCTCTCACGTGCCCTCCTCACAAAACTGGAAGAACAGACAGAACATCTGATCGGTGAATATCAGGCAGGTTTCCGACGGCACCGATCATGCGCGGAACAAATCTGGAACCTGAAGATGATACTGCAACATCGCCAGCCCAACCGCACAGTTGTCACTTTCGTAGATTTCAAGAAAGTCTATGACTCGATTGACCGCATAACTATGTTTAAAATACTTTATGAATACGGTGTGGATAGTAAAACAACCATGTTAATCGAACAGACTTTGTGAGGCACAACATCTAAAGTAAAATTCATGGGTGAGCCTTTTCAAATCAGTACAGATTGTCCCCACTCCTCTTCAACCTGGTACTAGATAAGATAATCAAAATATGAGAGAAAGAAGTACCTGGAGTATATATGGGAACAAAGGACAAACGAATCAACATAAATTGCCTCGCTTTTGCTGACGAACTTGCAATAATCACCCGGACTACTGAAGAAGCCATCGAAGAACTTCATGAAATCGCCATCAGGACCGGCCTTCAAATCTCTTACGAGAAAACGCAATACATAGACTCCAAGAGCTCAAATATGACACACCTTGCAACCAAATATGGCAACATCATACAAGTTAAGCACTTCAAGTACCTAGGTGAAATAATTGGAAACACTGGTAAGCAAAGCATGGCTAACAAAACACAAGCCTATGAAAATGTACAACAAGAAATCACTTTCTACCAAAGCAAAACTCCGTCACTACCATACAGTCATTCTTCCAGAAGCACTCTATGCAATTGAGATTTCATCATTAACCATCTACATCAATGATATTGAGAAGGTAGAACGTCAGATACTGAGAAAAATATTTGGACCCAAGGTACAAGATGGCATCTGGATGCGTAAAAGCTCACAAGAACTGTATTCCCTGACAGAACGATTCTCCTCAGTTGCACGGAAAAGACTTCTGAAATTCTACGGTCATACAGTACGAATGGATGACTCTCGATTGACCAAGAAAATCTTCTACATCATCAATGGAACCCGACAGTCCAAAGTACGCTGGCTGATAGACACCCAACATGACTTCTCAGTAATCAATATAGACCCATTGGCAACTACGCGAACTAAATACAGGCAGGAAATAAATTCACATAAGTTCACATCAAAGAATCCAACAGCTAAGAGTTTGAAACTAAAAAACGCAAGAAAGAAGACAGGCCCAGAGCGAAAGGATGAGGAAGTTTTGGGAGGATAAAAGGAACAAGATGACCAGTGCTAAGTAATGGTTCTACGCGCTCCTTAGAGGGCTAAACGAATAAATAATAATAATAATTGATACCCTGAGAGTTCAGCTAAAACAGCTTCAATTAGTTAACGTTTTGGTTTATTTTTTCGCTTAAAAACTCTGAATTCCAGAGATTTGAGACGAAGTTGCAAAGAATTTTCTGAAATCTATTAATGAGAAAGAGTTGGAAATGGAATGTATGCATTTAACAGAATACTTGGAAATATATTGAAACTAATAGTATATTGGAAATATATCATCTTATGAAAGAAAACATAATTGAAGATATATTTTGAAATGTAGAAATCGCATTCAGAATTTTTGTAAGCATGATAGTAGTAACTAACTGCAGTGGGGAACGTTCCTGCTCCAAATTAAAAAGAATAAAAAAAAACCGGCCAAGTGCGAGTTGTGACTCGCGCATCGAGGGTTCCGTACATACTTGTATAGTATAGTACTAGTACATGTGGATCGTATTTTTCGGAATGGAATAGTTTTTGTGGATGGAACAGTTGAAAAGAATGGAATAGTTGGTAAAGGTGGAATAATTGATGAGGGTGAAATTGTATAATGAATTTTGACATTTGTATATGAAAGAGTAATCAGAATTGCGAGCTGCGCGATTCTTGTAGAAAGCGCATCAGCTAAGGTTGTATGAGTTGCAAGATGTACAACTCCTACTCCACAGAATATTAACTAATAATTCATCCGTCTCAAATGATTTTAATGCTGTCAGGTTTGTAAAATAATATAATCAAACACTTTTGAGGTGTACTTGATCATATAATGTTATCAATTGTCTGAAATCAAAGTGACTTTAATTTAAGGAGTGATATTAGAAATGAAAAGTTCCCAACGTTCATAAAAAGGTTACTATATCTAACGATGTGATATTAGTTACTAAGGTGTACAACATGGACGATAAAAAATCAGCTGTGGAGTAAAAGTTACTGAAAATCTCACTAAAACTTTCATAACCTTTAAATTAATTAAGTGACATTGATGTTGTCAACTTTGACCTTCAACATAACCAACATATTGTTTTAATCAAGTTGGTATGTATCTTGTGTTTTTGAGTTACCAACATACTCAAACATAATCTCACCAACTATTTGTTAAAGTTACATTGTTGTCTTTTTTTTCGTCAAAATTGCAAGCCTTAGTTACTAACTTCACTTCATCATATATAGTAACCTCCTTTTATGAAGGTTGGCAACTCTTGATTTCCAATATCACTCCTCCAATTATAGTAAGTTTGCTTTTAGACAATTAGCAACACTTAGCAAAATTATGTTACTAAAAGTTTCACCAAAAAAAATAATAACCAATAAATTACTCAACTGACGTTAATGTCAACTTTGATTTAATTTTCATGTATTTCTTTATTTAAAAAATACAGTATCAAGGTTATCGGCCATGAAAATACCAAAATGGTCAAATTGTTTCAATAGAAATATCTATGGTCTTAATAGATCTGAAAGAGTTTTTATTATATCTATTGCAGTTTTCGAGTTGTTGCTATTTGAATCCATTAGTATCAGTTCCGGTTTGACTTCGAGGGATGCGTATGTGGTCTGGATTTCTATGGCGGGAAACCTAATCTACGGGGGTTAAACCAACGGTCCTTTTTCACATTGACCTATATTGAATCCAGAGTTCGCGCTGCCGCGCGTATGTTGTCTTGATTTATCTGTCCGCTTCGCGGCGGGCAACTTAATCTATCCGGGGTTAAACCAACGGTCCTTGCAACACTGTCCTATATTGGATCGACAGGTCGCGCTGCCGCGCGTATGTTGTCTTGATTTATCTGTCCGCTTCGCGGCGGGAAACCTAATCTACGGGGGTTAAACCAACGGTCCTTTTTCACATTGACCTATATTAAATCGAGATCTCGCGCTGCCGCGCGTCTTGGTCTTCATCAGATAAATCAAGACCACACACTGTATGTGGTCTTGATTTATCTGATCTGATGGGGTGAATCAAAACCAGATTAGTCAAGACCAGATATATCAAGACCACATACGCGCTGCCGCGGGTATGTGGTCTTCGTCAGAAAAAATAAATTCTGTGTCAAGGCTATCGGCCACGAGAATACCAAATTTCAATAGAAAGATCTATAAGCTACGCCGAACTGAAAGAATTTTGAATACAACTGTCCAAGTTTTCAAACTATAGTTATTTGAATGTCTTACCTCGTGTGCGACTTTGAGTTTGAGGGGCGGCGACTGCCGCCAGATAAAATATTTTGCAAAACTAACTGAGGGATATCATAGACTGACTAATTCTCTACAAATGTGTGAAATTTTATTGTTCCACGTTGTGTGAAACTTACTAAAATAATTTTCCCCTTCTCTGAATTTCGTTTTTGATTTTTTTCATTTATAAAAAAAATTATCGGCCAAACGGTTCGCTTTGGAAAGATGAAAATGACAAAACATTTAAATGAAAATGTGCTCTATAAAATAGCGCTAAATGCATGTTTCTTAGACTCCGGAAAATTGGACAAAAAATATATTTGCAAGTTTTCAATGAATATTTCTTTATTAAAACAATTATGTGCCCAGGTTATCGGCCACGAAGATACCAAAACGTCAATTTCAATAGAAATACGTATAATCTATATAGATCTGAAAGAAATTTCAATATATCTCTTGCAGTTTACACTTTATAGTTATTTGAATTTATTAATTTCTGTTATGTTCGAGTTTGAGGGGCGGCGGCCGCCGCCAGATAAAATATTTTGCAAAACTAACTAAGAGATATCATAGACTGACTAATTCTCTACAAATGTGTGAAATTTTATCGTTCCACGTTGTGTAAAACTTACAAAAATAATTTTTCAACAAATCCAAACATGTCAAACAGGAATTCCGATCAAAACCGAACGCGAAAATTTCAAAATATTCAAAAATTGCGAAAAAATATATTAATACTTAAAGGATTTCAATGAAACTTATGCTGAATGTGGGTATCCATCAGAGGTATGAGTTGACAAAATTAGAACGCTCCCACTCCAATAGGGACGTCGTGAAGAATGATTTTCTCGTAAACAATTTTATGGAAATATCTCGTCAACGCCTCAAGATGGAAAATAATAACCGGGATATCCGTATGTAAGACGTCGGTGTCTACAAAAAAGTATTCTTTGCAAATTTTGTAAAAACCTTTGGTTTAGTCGTAGAAGCAAAAAATATAAAATCCCAAAATTTATCGAAGGGGTACCCCCTTCTCTGAATTTCGTTTTTCAATTTACATGGGTTTAAATGGGCTCTTCCGCCAAAACGGTTCGCTTTGGAAAAATAAAAATGACACAACTTTTAGATGAAAATCTGCTCTATAAAATAGCGCTAAATGCATGTTTCTTAGACTCCGGAAAATTGGACAAAAAAATATATTTGCAAGAATTTCTTTATTAAAAAAATCCTGTGTCAAATCTATCGACCACAAATATGTCAATTTCAATAGAAACATGTACACTCTATATAACACTTATGCAAACTACATAAAACTTTATGCGACGACATTTTTAAGTTCATGCAGCACATTTCAATAGGCCTGAATGAGCACTATTCGATTTTAAAAAGAAAAACCGGATAAATTTAGAGATGGCTTTTTCTTCAGCCGTCAAGTGGTAGAACTGATCGTTTTTCAACAATAACTCTTTTGTTATACATGCTAGGAAGTCGCGGAATACACTTTTAGATTCCAAATTAAATGTGCAATTTTTAACTATTCTTGTAGGAAAGTCGTAATTCTCACCGTTTGGAAAATGGATTTTAAATCACCAGATGACCCAAAAACTTACATCGTCCCCCTTGTAAAATTAGCCGAATTTTCAGATTGTCCAATCAGAAATGTGTAAAACAATAGTTTTCTTTTATGAAATCAGTAAAAACTCTAATCAAATATGGCCGAGCTTACTTTTACTCAAGTAAGAGTGTGAATTTGCAAGAATATTCAATTGTTTCTAATGTAGAATTTTCCAACTTTAACAAATCTGAGAAATAAAATTTTTCCGGACACCATTCACCACGGAAAATGGAAGGAAAATTCTGTGGGGCGGAGTTAACTATGCAACCTGGTAAAACGGTTTGCAAAGGAATGATAAAATTTGCTCCGCTGGTAGAGGAAAGTTTACTCTATCGATTCATGCTAGAAGAATTTATTAGAAATGTAGAGAAATGAAAAACGGAAATGTTTGAAAATCAAGTAAACAGTTGGAGGGAGATTTCAAACGTCGGCCACGTCTGGACCGTCAGCCGCAGAAAATTCATGCAGCATATTTTAATAGAACTTGATGAGTTGTATTCGAATTTGAATAAAAAATGCCGATAAATATTGAAAGGCTGTTCCTTCCGCAGTGAAATGATAATACTGAAAGTTTTTCGCCAATAACTCTGTTGCTATACATCCGAGTAAGACGCGTGTTGTACTGTTGGAATCTAAATTCAATTTAAAAGCTCCAATTATTCTCAAAAAAAACTCGCAAATATTGCGGTTTATGAAATAAATTTTTAAATTCAAATGTGAAGGGAAGCAACTGTTTCTGATGTAACATGGTCTGAATTTTAAGAATCTGCTAAAAGAAAAGTGTGAAATCTTCGTTTTCTTGTAGAAATTTGTGAAAAATTGCGAATTTTGACGTTGCTATGTGTTGCTAATCAAGAGCCAGAGTCGCCGAAATCAGCAATTTAGAGATTTCAAGATATCTCTTTGAATTTGATTTGAATTTCAACCTAACAATGAGCGAAAAATCAGAATTTTGATTTAAATTCCTTTTTTTAATTTTATCTTCTCACAAGAACACGGATAATCAAAAACGGATAAACTTCAACAATGACATTTGCACATAACCTGAGCGAAAATAGTGTCAGAATGATCAGCTGTAAGTGTAAATTGGCGATTCAGCGGCAAGCAATGGTCGTAGTATTTTTGACCTGGAGTGCGAATCCGTTGATGGATTAGAGAAATTCAAACGCCATACTGTTGGCCTTTTCACTGGGCATGCACTTGTTGGACTGGAAATGTAAATTTTCTTTTTCGCGTTTCCGTTGAAGAGGTGAAAAAAAAGTGACTTCGCGAATTGGGGCCTGCGGAACGTACCCGGAGGTGTAACGCGCCGAGAGAGATGTCGTTTGAAAGTAGACACGTGGGGCTATAATCCCGGAGAAGAGCAATACAATTCTAAAACATTTCACCGAATATTGAAGGTTTCAATTTGCTCAATTTTGAAAAATTCGTTTCGAGTTTGGACGGGCGTCGAGGCCCCCAAATGCTATCGAGCGATGCGTCGTTCCTATCGCCTTATAGACCCTTTCGTTCTATATTCAGAAACCACCACCGCGAGGCCCTGCTATTTAATTTAGCGAATCCCAGGGGATTCTCGCGTACATCTGCAAAATATGGTTTTTCGGGCCTCCCGGCGCCATCCGGCACGCAATCGCAATTAAACTCCAAAACAAACTTAAAGACACTATTCCGAATCGATTGGTGCCGGTCCGGTCCCGATCCGACTGTTGGGTATTCCAGGAGAGGGATCCCCGCAAATTAGGTGAAAAAAACAGCGCGTTTTTCCAATTTTTGTGTTAAAATTGACCCAGAGCGGGAATAGGATGCCGCAGGTCCCAGAATCTTCCACCGCCCGTTGCGGGTAAACATCTCGCATCGAACGAACCGGTTTGGAGACACGGCGCTCTTCAAGCAAGAGTACGGCGTCCACAGATGTGATGAAAAAAACGGTTTTTTTTCGCTTACATTTTCTACCGCACCGGGTGAACCGACGGTCGGGTACTTTTCCGCATGACGTCAAAAAACGTGAAATCGTCGCGGCAAGAGGAAGCAGTAAAAAAATCGAGCCGCGGACCAAAATTGCTCCTCAAAAGTGCTAGAAACGATCTCCTGTTTTTGGCACCTGGAGGACGCCGTGTGGTACTTGCGAGCGGCAGACAGACACGGGTCGAAGGCCCGTTCAGTTTTACAACAGAAAATGACAATTTCCCGTTTGGACGCGCAAGAGGAACGGAGTTTTTAAGGAAAAAGTGAAAAATTTAAAACGCACCTACAGCCGCCCCCTGCGGGGGCGGAACTTGGTAAGGCTCGTCAAAAAAAACCTAATTTTTTGTTCAATTTATTGGAAAAAATTCAAGACGTAAACCGCATTTTTTGACAATTTTTCTTAATTTTCAAAAAATCTTGACTTTTGACCCCCTTCGAGTTCAGTGACGGTACCTTACTCGATTAGTATATTTCAACAACAATTATTATGTGGATTATCAACATATTAAGAAGATTATAAAGAAAAATTAGACGAAATATAATATATACAGGATGTTACGGGACTTGAGTATGTCGCATGTCGGTTATTAAAAAGAAAAAATTTAGACATAATATATACCCTGTATATATTATGTATATAAAGCGTACGTGATGAAATGCATAACGAATATAAACAAAGAAAATTCAAAATAAACATAGAATAGGACCTAACTGTATGCAACCCATATGCTTCTGGAGCCTGACAATACCACTACAACATTAGTGAATTTTCATAAGTTTCTAATAGTAAATTCGCATTTTTCTTGTAATTAAACTACATATTTACGGTTTTCAGATTTTTCCCTTGACATCGCTTCTTGCCAAATTTCATGATTCTAGGTCAACGGGAAGTACCCTATAGGTTTTGATTCCCTCGTGAAATCGCAAAATATGCGACATAAACGGTCATATCTTTTGATCGCGTTGACTTACAAGTTTGATTTTTTCACAGCTGAAAGAGGTCGCAGACTCGAGTATTTGATACAAATTTCAACTTGTTACCTCTACGCGTTCCTGAGAAAAAGGTCTTGACAGACAGACAGACAGACGGACAGACAGACAGATAGACAGACAGACAGACAGACAGACAGACAGACAGACAGACAGGCAGACAGACAGACAGACAGACAGACAGACAGACGGACAACAAAGTGATCCTATAAGGGTTCCGTTTTCGGTACGGAACCCTAAAAATGAGTCGGTTTGTCGCTGATGTCCATAGAATGTGTTATGCTCAAAAACATTATTATTTTCAAGCCCAAAATCCAGTTCCAAATCCAAATCCAAAGTTCGAAATATAAAAACCCAAATGTGCAAAATCTAAAATTTCAAAAGCCCAAAATCCAAAGTTCAAAATATAAAAGCACAAAATAATAAAAATTCCAAAATCCAAAAGCACAAAATCCAAAAGTCAAAAATGCCAAAATCCAAAAGTGTAAAAGTTTAAAATATAGCAGCTCAAAATCCAAAAGTCCAAAATCGATAAGTACAAATGCTCAAATTCCAAAAGTTCAAAATATAAATGCACAAAATCTAAAAATCGAGAAGTTCAAAACCCAAAAGCCCAAAATCTAAATTTCAAAATGCCGAGCAATTACCTTCGGTGAAGCACCTTGTGATATACATTTTTCGTTTTGTTGTCGGCGCGAGAATGAACAAAGCGGATGGTTTGTCGACACGTGAACAAATACAATTGACCGTGAGAGAAACATTCATTTTCGAGATTCATGCCACAAACACTCAAGGATTGGCGTTATGATTTGTTGATCGTCATGGCAAATGCATGACGAATTGGAAATTGAATCAATCCATTCGTTTCGTCGACGGGAAGACGACCATTACCGATTGACAACAATTGCTTGGAGAAATCTGCGGCAGATGGATCGTTTAGCAATGCAACTCGCATGTTCATTAACTTTCATTAACTTACCGTTAACATTAACTTACCGTACACATCCTTCTGTTTGGAGTTCAACAGTGGTACATTCATTCGAACTGATTCGTTCAATGCATCTCGGTCGTATTCACGTTCACGTTCCAATTCTCGATTGAAAGCGTCGTTCATAGCACGATTTGGCGTTGGAATTCCTTACTTTACTAACAAACTGCCGCACATGAGGTAACACATGTCTTCTATCAAAAGCAAGGCCTGATTATGTATATCCTCATTCACCTCGAGATCGGGATTCCCTGAAATGACACGAATTCGATGTAAAATGTCTTCTGACATGTCATCCTTGTACTTGTTGCACAGTTCAATTGTATTCGATGGAAAACATGTCGAAATAGTGATAGCAAATATTGTGCGTATCTGATTTGGAGATGCAGAAAGAAAACCGATTCAGCTATTGTAATGTCCCAATGAGTTTCGTTTTTAAGCAAATGGAGCTGTTAACATGCAGCATGAAATGTTGGGCACACTCCACCATTGACAGTTCGAAGTGATTCAAAGGATGTCGGCCCACGAACATTAACCAGCAATAACCGTAAGTAAAAGCATTCGTCATTCTTTGGATGAACTGTGTAAATTCGACCAAGAGCATCAGTGGAACGCATATCCGGATGATCACGAACCGCAGCGCCTTGCTTCCGACGTTCAAATTTCTTCGATGACGCGTACGAAGTGTAATAGCGTAGCAGCTCAGAATAGAGTAAAATTCGTACAAATGGATCGCTTTGGTAAATAAAAAATAAACTCGTGAATGTTTTCGCTGGAGGTGTTGCAACACGTTGAGAAACATTTGATGCGTTGAAATAAACTCGTTGGCCATTTTCCAGATGCACCGCCAAATGTAAAACACCTGAATGACGTTCATTTCGACTAATTTGATAATTCGTGATTTCATCGTTCGTATTTGGAGTTTAAACGACAAAAACCGCTAAATCGCTGCCTTTAGTAACATATTTGCAGATTTGTATTTGATAGACTTAACTGAGTTACAATACTCCACGTTGCAATGCGCCTTGTATGTTTTAGATAGAAGTGGCGAATGCGGGACAATCCAAAAGTTGTCTACCACGAAATCATTTCCTTTAACTTTCGTTATGAAAATTGTACCATTATCGAGGGATGATCGACGCCGATACAGTGGATAGCCATCGTTGCCAGTGATAGTATCCGCCGTGAAATATCGTGGATAACGCTTGGAACACTTGCCATCGACCATGCACGGTAATTGGAGGTTGATGGTGCCTGACGGTCCGTAATAATTACCACGTCATGCAGGTCTGGATCGGTTTCAGGATCTGGAATCTCCACACATATGATGTCATTTATTTGGTCTGGTCGAATTCTTTCGATGTGTGCATGCGGCAAGCCTCGTTTTTTGCCATTCAATCGAATACATCCAGCACCGAGTATCCCCAAAGACTAATGTTGTTCATCAGTGACCGAATTTTTTGTCTGAAAACATGTGCGGTGATGTCATGTCGATCAATTGATGTTTGTCCGGGGAGCAGTAATTGAACAATATCTATCCATTTGGGATCTCACGTAAAGGTGATAAATAGATCTGGACGACCGTAATTACGAACATATGCCATTGCATCTTGCGCATATTCATGCATGTGACGCGGGTTGCCAATGTAAGTCGACGGTAGAATAATCATTCGACCAATATTAGCTTAAATGAGCTAATGAAGCAGACAGGCTAATGAAGCAAGACATTGCTTCGTAGCGAAACACCAGAATCACGACATTTTCTATCAAACACACAAAGATACAACGGTTTACTAACGGTTTGCTACAAATGAAGTCATTTGGAAACACAATGACTTCATTTGTAGCAAACATTAACGAAGAACGCGGATTCAATCCAACATTCAAGGTAATTTCTACTCGATACGTTATCTTCACCTTCGATTTTACAGATCCAAGGCCAAATTCACCATCGAATTGGATCATTGCAACCGCTTGAAGATGCGGACCATAAATTCATCCATATTTATTTTATGGGCAACATGGAGGAACAACTTCATCGGCGTCAAACGATCAATACGACAATGAAAAGAGAAATTCAGACAAAACGAATATACTCCTCCGAACGCAGTCTGGCTTGGTTGCACCGAATGAAAATTAGGCGCTCCGATTCGATTTTGATCTACATGTCCACGCAATATTGCTGAAGCAATCGACGAAATCGCAGCAAATAGGAATCAGCATTTTAACGAATCATCAAACGATATGCGTAGAAATTCATTGAGCTTACCTTCTTTGTAGTTTCCTCACCTGAAATTTCTACTATCTCCACTACTCCACTACTATTCAACCTTGTATTAGAGAAATCCATGAGGTCGGCCGAAATAAAAACAGAATTGTTATCGGGTCAAGGTCCCAAAGTGTTACTCGCATATGCAGATGACATAGATCTCGTTGGAGACTCCATTCTATCCACGAAAGACATTTTCAACAAGGTGGAAGGAGCAACAAGTGAAGTAGGGCTGAAGATTAATGAAGAGAAAACGAAATATATGTGTATAAATAGAACGACACGAAGAGACAGAATAGGACAAAATATGACGATCAACACCTTTAATTTCGAAAGAGTACAACGTTTTAAGTATCTGGGGGCCGTAATCACAGCGGACAACGATGTTACCGAAGAAATAAAAGACAGAATCCAATCTGAAAACCGCTGTCTATTTACACTGAATAAGCTCATAAAATCAAAAAATCTCACAAGAAGTTCAAAGATCAAAATCTATAAATCCATCGTCAGACCTGTAATAACATACGGATGCGAAACGTGGACCATGACCAAAGCAAACGAAGAAAAGCTCAGACGCTTTGAACGAAAAATACTTCGGACCTCACCATGACATCACCACAGACCAGTATAAGATCAGAACCAATATCGAATTAAAAGCACTCTACAACGACACCGATATTGTCCAAGAAATTAAATCACAGCGACTAAGATGGGCAGGCTACGTGCACAGACTACATAACGAAAGACTTATAAAACTGGTAAGGGAGGAGATTCCCACAGGCAAGAGACCGCTCGGACGTCCCAGAATGCGATGGAGAGATAACATCCAAGCAGATCTCCGGAAAATGAACATTCCATTTGACCCTAGGTTGATGGAAGACCGAACAAATTGGAAAAAATTTGTACAGTCAGCCAAGACCCACCCAGGGTTGTAGCGCTACGTGATGATGATGATGTTAGTAAACCGTTGTATCTTTGTGTGTTTGATAGAAACTGTCGTGATTCTGGTGTTTCGCTACGAAGCAATGGCTCAGGTGGTGGAGGTATAAATGGCACCTTGCCACTGAGACAGTCCAATCCAGGTGCTTCTCCAGCGAACTTTAACGCACCGCAATGGTAGCAAACAACCTCCATTGGGCCAATCATAACGATAGGATGCGAACTGTAGTCAATAGACCTTTTCATAGTTGAAATTTGTTTGTGCACATGTGTCAATTTCCTCCATGTTTTGCCCGAACTTTTTGACGTATAGCCTTATTATTTGCCCGAAACTTTCATATTCCCTCCTTTCAAACTTGGCGAATGCGCATGCGCTTAACTAACCGTAAAAAGGTCTATTGAGCAATCAAAATGAAACGCTACTCGGTTCAAATAAACAGTTGAAGCATTTATTCTCAAGCGTGAAAGATTCGCATGTTGTTGAGCTTGAAGATTTCTAATAGCTACCCTTGCCGTTTGACGTCCCGCCACCCTTTGTTCTTGTGTTTGCGAAGCACGAACATTCCGAAATGTAATTGCATTGCGGGTTCGTAAGGAAGGATTAGATCTGATGGTTCGGTAACACTAAAATTAATAACAGAACTTAAATTCAAATAATTAAACAATCATAATATAATTATTATATAAACATATTTAAATATAAATTACTTTCCGTTTGAAAACCACGTAAATGTCACAAATGATATAACCTTTCACAATCCAAAGAATTACACGACAATAAATATTTCAAATTATCTTGTGATTTGAGTGCATACTATGTGTTATTACAGATTTACGAGACAAGATAAGGTTTGGAAATTCAAGTTTGGCAAGTTTGGAACAGCCGATGTTAAATTTCCAAACTTGTTCATCTTGTTTAGTTGTAATTCCTTCTTTCTCCTTTCGCTGGTGCTACAGTCATACGCAGGACCTGGACCGGCTCCCTCTGCCTACACTTGTGTTTTGGTGTTATGAACTCGCACAAGTATGTTTTTAACGTGGAAGGTGAGGCACTATTAGGGGAGGTTTTTGAGGCAGATTTATACTGTGATGACTTTGCCAGAGCCATACACAGACCGTCGACCATGGCTTTTTAGTCTGACACCTTAACCACTAGACCACCACTGCCTCATCGTAGTAATCATCACCTCACCGGCTTTTCGTTGTAATAATCTCTCTTAAGCCCGCCACTCACTGTCAGTTAAACTGATCAGTAGAACTGTTCAGTTAAAACGGATGTAAGCCAAAATGATTTCCCCACTCACTGACTTAAAACCGGCCTTTCGGTCGATTGTGACGTGCTGTATCAGGCTAGCTAATTTCTCACCTCGTAAGTTAAAAAAATGAATTCGGATTCTGAAGAGGATATACCACTTATGAGGGCTGCTGCTTATAGTCGTTTAATCAATAGAAAAACAAAACAAAAATAACGAAGAATGATTAATCAGTTATCTCATATTAATTTGTTAAATGAGCTGTTACTGAAACCGAGTGACTGGCATAACTAGTTGAGAATGAACGAATCTACATATTTATTTTAAGCAATTTTGCAAGCTATTTTTCTATAAATGTATTGCACGTCCTGACGCCATGGCGGTTAAACTACGACTGACTAAGCGCATACACGGTCAGTAAAATGAACTGAAGCCAGCGGATTTATAGAGCGCCCGGAAAATCCGTAGGTTGCCGTCAGTTAAAAATTTTACCTTAAGGTTTCAGACTCACGGTCAGTTCTTGGATGTAAGTCAGTTCAACAGTTCATCAGTTTAACTATTTATGAGTGGCGGGCTTCATAATGCATATGAATCAATTCAATTTCGAAATTTTTGTCAGGTGAATCAGCATATATTGCCGAGGAGATTCATTTCTTTAGTCGCAAAGTTTCGAATCTCAGATTGGAGCTATTTGATTTGAATGAATTGGATTGTCATTTCAATTGAAGCTCTACGGTCAGTCAAAACGTTCAAATTGAAGTTGTTGCTAAAAATAAAAAAAATGGGACCTGCATATTATAATAAGGAAAAACAAGGATATATGAAATAAGCAATTAAGGATATATGAATAACATTAAGTTAAAATTTATTGTATTTATTGCGCGAAAACGTGTTTCTTAGAAGAAAGCTTATTAACTCTTAGATATATTTACAAAATATGTAATTTTTCCATTTTTGCTGAACGGTCTGACAAATGATAGCGGGACTTTGAGGGATGCTTCAGGCAACCAATCTTCTGGCGACTTTTGGCAGGCTTGTCTAATATAAACTTCGTCATCATTGAGAACCATTGTGATGGAAAATGAATAATCTTCAACCAATTCAATTACTGGTCTCACATGCCAAATGATCGAATTTTTATCAATAATTGTTAATAAAATTTAAATATTTTCTTCGTGTAAAATGTACCGCTTGAATTTTAGCCCTGTGAAAATATCGCCTGGTGGTAAAGCGTGTCTAACGAATGAATTTTGCACCAAAAGTTTATGTACAGAAGCTAGATGTCCTGCTAAACGCTGTTTACTTACAATCTCTGTACAGCTACCACATTCTAGTGGAAGTCCTCTAACGCAGTTACCTTCGTGTGAACTAATAGCTGAATGTTCAAAAATATTAGAACAAAACCTACAAGGAAATTTTGTTAATCTCGCTAGACCAGTCAAGCTTTCATCAATAACTGTATTGTTAACATCTTTACTTTTATCTAAACAAATGTGGCAAGTAATATTTCCAGATAGTTTCCTAACTGGCGGAGCAACATATCCATTGCAAGTTAGACATTTCAAAACATTCAAAATTACATTATTAACATATTTTTCATCTATTAATTCAAGGACCGGTGATATCTTCAATTGAAAATTACTACTATCTAAACCTATTGCGGTAGTAGCAAATCCTAAAGCATTTTCTTTCCAACAACGTGGCTGCAGTTTTAATTCATCTTTAACATCGTTGCTCATAAAATTGATCGAGTAAAATTGTTTTTGCGGCTCCCTTTCTTGTAAATTAAACAATTACTCTTTATAACGGAACGTCCCACAACACGCTAGGTATTACAGGGAGAATGAAATTGTATTGTGCGTCTGATTGTAAAACTCGGCTTTAAGTACGAGATGCCGGCGCCGAGTGGTCATTTCATGAACTACCTAGGCTGGAAATGCAATTTTAATATTTTTCACTAAACGTCGACGTTTCTGGAAGTGCCTAGGTATTAAATGAAATGACGGATTTTGCGAAAAGACTACGACATATACATATTTCAATTCAATCATTGTACACATATCGTCAACAAAATTGACATCATTCGGATAACTAACTTTTTATAAAAAACATTTCTTAAAAACATCTACTTCACAGGCAAACACCACGACTTGTTCACTGGCAAACACCACGACTGACATTGAATTACAGTCGTGGTGTTTGCCAGTGAAGTACTTGTTTTTAAGAAATGTTTTTTTATAGAAAGATTAGTTATACGAATGATGTCAACTTTGTTGACGATGTGTATATATCGTAGTCGTATAGCGTAATCCGTCAGATTGTGTAAAACCGAGTTATTAAATGATCTGACGGCAGTTCATGTATTACACAATATGACTAGGTATTTCATGAAACAGCCACACATATATTTGTTTATTTATCTTTTTTAATAGATCTGATAATTAAGACAAGGTAGTTTTATAACAAATGATTGCACTTACAATTAGTTATTTCGTGAAATGTTAAAACGGTAGGTAATTCAGATTGTTTATTCGTAGTTAACTGTAATGCCGCCTAAAATCAGTGGTTTCTAACGTTCACTACGTGAACTGTCGTCAGTTCATGAAATGTCTCTGTTTTCCACAATCTGACGGATTTCACAATGTGACTACGACATATACAATGATTTACTAGAAATTATAATCTTTGAAGAAAATATACAAATGTTACTATTTAATAATATCAAAATCTTCAAACTCAGCAATATTTAAATAATTAGTTAATAAATAATTATTATTCCCTCAGAATAATACGATAATTGCAGAGCAATAATAGATATATTTGTCATATTAAAAATTTGATTAAAATCTCGTCGGGACTTTACCTTATTTCATATTAAATCGTATGAACGTGGAATCATCCATCATATGTACCCTACATATGTGACCTACAAGTGATTTATGACTATATCAGTCTATCATGCATATAATGGCCATTTAATGGATTCATCAGCTGTCTGTGCTGATACTCCATTTGTCATGAAAAAGGGGACCCGAAATGTCTTATTTTATCGCGATTTAAACTTTGTTTTATTAAAAAAAATACATTTAACAAAAGCTTTCGATTCAAAACAAGTTTGTAGTTACTTCTTTGTTAACATCGCTTGTCTAAACTTGTCTGCTTGAAACTATCTAGGTTTAGCAGGACCATTTAGTTTTCGTTCTAAACTTAGATATTCTATTTTATTGGTCAAGAAATATTGCAAAATATCTCTGTAAAGGAGCTTTTCAAGTGCAAAGAAATATGTAATATTTATTGAAAAATCGCGCGATTTCAAAAGGACGGACAACACAAGAATTTTATATAAAATGATCAATCGTATATTCCGGATATTTTTAACGAAAAAGTTAGATTTGAGAATCTAGTCTTTTCTGTCTACTCTCATCTCTATAGTTCAAATCAATTTTATTTTAAATGTGACCGTACACTGAAGCGTTCGAACGAGACTGTCTGTCTGTCTAGTCTTATTTGTCTAGTCTTGTCTGTCTGCCGATGCCATACGCTGTTTCGTTTTCGTGTGCTTGGATCTGTCTAGTCTGTTTAATCTTGTCTAGTCTTGTGTGTCTGTTCTGCCTCGTCTTATCTACTTTAAGTTTATGCATAAAGGAGTTAAGAATATTGAATGTAAATTATAGTAAATAAAGTGGATATAACAATTGTTAATTATCAATCTATTTCACGGGCGAACAATGAAGGGAAGAGGATTAGCGGCGTCTTATTAGCTATAAAATACAAGTTAGATCCGTGCGTGATTTCCAATTTCCATACTATTATGGGAAGTCTGATGGCTTCCAGACCTCATCTGCACGAGGGTCTTGAATTTCTAATGCGTTCATGCATTCAACGGAGACTCGTTCATTTCGGTTTTTTCTTTCTCCGCTGCTTTCTTTCCTTAAAATAGGCATCATCCACGAAACCACTCTAATAACCTACACGCATAATCCCACCAAACGCTACTCTAATTACATTCACTTCAATGGTATTACTTGAACATGGAATATTAAATAATAAATTAAATAGATTAAGGGAAATAAAAAATGTCTTATAGACAAGACTAGACAGACAAGACTAGACAGATAAGACTAGACAGACAAGACTAGACAGACAAGACTAGACAGACAAGACTAGACAGACAAGACTAGACAGACAAAACTAGACAGACAAGACTAGACAGACAAGACTAGACAGACAAGACTAGACAGACAAGACTAGACAGACAAGACTAGACAGACAAGACTAGACAGACAAGACTAGACAGACAAGACTAGACAGACAAGACTAGACAGACAAGACTAGACAAACAAGACTAGACAGACAAGACTAGACAGACAAGACTAGACAGACAAGACTAGACAGACAAGACTAGACAGACAAGACTAGACAGACAAGACTAGACAGACAAGACTAGACAGACAAGACTAGACAGACAAGACTAGACAGACAAGACTAGACAGACAAGACTAGACAGACAAGACTAGACAGACAAGACTAGACAGACAAGACTAGACAGACAAGACTAGACAGACAAGACTAGACAGACAAGACTAGACAGACAAGACTAGACAGACAAGACTAGAAAGACAAGACTAGACAGACAAGACTAGACAGACAAGACTAGACAGACAAGACTAGACAGACAAGACTAGAAAGACAAGACTAGACAGACAAGACTAGACAGACAAGACTAGACAGACAAGACTAGACAGACAAGACTAGACAGACAAGACTAGACAGACAAGACTAGACAGACAAGACTAGACAGACAAGACTAGACAGACAAGACTAGACAGACAAGACTAGAAAGACAAGACTAGACAGACAAGACTAGACAGACAAGACTAGACAGACAAGACTAGACAGACAAGACTAGACAGACAAGACTAGACAGACAAGACTAGACAGACAAGACTAGACAGACAAGACTAGACAGACAAGACTAGACAGACAAGACTAGACAGACAAGACTAGACAGACAAGACTAGACAGACAAGACTAGACAGACAAGACTAGACAGACAAGACTAGACAGACAAGACTAGACAGACAAGACTAGACAGACAAGACTAGAAAGACAAGACTAGACAGACAAGACTAGACAGACAAGACTAGACAGACAAGACTAGACAGACAAGACTAGACAGACAAGACTAGAAAGACAAGACTAGACAGACAAGACTAGACAGACAAGACTAGACAGACAAGACTAGACAGACAAGACTAGACAGACAAGACTAGACAGACAAGACTAGACAGACAAGACTAGACAGACAAGACTAGACAGACAAGACTAGACAGACAAGACTAGACAGACAAGACTAGACAGACAAGACTAGACAGACAAGACTAGACAGACAAGACTAGACAGACAAGACTAGACAGACAAGACTAGACAGACAAGACTAGACAGACAAGACTAGACAGACAAGACTGAGAGGCCTGGCAACGGGCAAACAAGCGACAGACGTAAGAAAATTCGCTCGAACAAATAGAGAAATCTACGGGCAGCAAAACAGCGAGATACTAGGAAGGACAGCGTAAAATACAAGAGCTTACCTTGGTTTAATAGAAAACACATAAATTGCGTAGTAGGAACCCCAGCAAAGACAAATCTTTTGTACCAGACCTTTTGACACTTGTCATTTAAATTTTTTTTTACAAAGCAGTGTAGATTTAAGTTTTAATTTTTTTTTACTAATTTTTAGGTTCTTTTTTCCCTTGTAGCATTTTTAATCTTACGTTATGACGGATATAGCAAAAAGGCTGAAACAGCTGAAAAAGGAGGAAGAGGAGGTATTTTCAGAATTAGGTGTACGCATGGATAAAATCGATGATGCATTAAAGACGTACAGGAATGTCCACAAATCCATTAGAACCGCTAACAACGAAGCGGGAATCTTATGGAAAAGAATGAAGGACCATCGGGAGGAAAGGGAAAAACTGAAGCAAACGTACCAGGAAAGTAGACGAGAAACTGGATCTCTGGGAAATAATTCCGCTAAGAATGGCGAGCGGGAACTCCCCCCAAAACAGAGAGACACACTACCGCAAGTACCAACACCTTTAAAAAGGATAGAAGTCATAGCGGTACAAAACGTAACACGTGAAAAGACTAACACAAAAAAGCCGCATGAAAATCAAACACGCGCTAAACGGTCAGAAACATTGACCTTTAAACCAACAAAAGGGGTGTCATACGCAGATATGCTACGTAAGTACATAGACCCAGCGCAAGTACACCCAGCGCAAATAAACACACCCCCAAAAAGGAAAGAAGTCGTACCGATACAAAACGTTTTGGAAAACCAAACTGAAACATTAGCGGAAGATCAAAACTGGCAAATAGTGGAGAAAAAAAGAGAAAATCGTGACAAGACTAACACAAAAATACCACATGAAAGCCAAATCCGCACTACACAGATGGAGGCATTAGCAATTAAACCAGCGGAAGGTGTCTCATACGAAGACATATTTCGAAGAATTAAAAAAAACATAGATCCAGAAAAATGCGGAGTTGGAATATTAGGGATAAGGCGGACACAAAAGAACGAACTACTGTTAAAAATTAAAAAAGGGAATGTTGGAACCTTGAGAATTCAGGTAGCCAAACTCTTGGGAAAGCAGGCAACTGTGCGGACCATGACAAGGAACTGCATAATCGAGATTCGGGATCTAGATGAGATTACGGAGGAAGCGGATGTGACTGCCGCCATATTAGAGGTAGTAGAAGAAACCTCCCCAGATTCAGTGAAAGTGCGATCACTTAGAAAAGGTTTCAGTGGCACTCAAACAGCAGTAGTGACAACATCGAAGGAAATTGCAGAAAGTCTGCTGAAAACTGGCAAAATCAAAGTAGGATGGATTTTATGCAGAGTTAGACAGAAGCCAGACGTTATTCGATGCTTCCGCTGCCAATGATTTGGTCACGTAGCACTACACTGCAAAGGGACAGACAGATCCAAATCGTGCCGTCTTTGTGGAAAGCAAGACCACTTTGCGAAAGATTGCAAAAAAGAAGCCTTCTGCGCAGTCTGTAATGAAAAAAAAAGAGACGCGAAACACACCCTTGGCGGTATAAGATGTCAGTCATTGCAGGAGGCATTAAAGAAAACGAAGTAATGACGAAGTTTCTTCAGATAAACTTAGGAAGAGGCCGCGAAGCACAGGATCTCATGCTACAGGCTGCTGCGGAAAAATGTACGGATGTGCTAATAATCAGCGAGCAATGTAGATGTCTGGATACAGGCTCATGGTTCCAGGATGAGACAGGTAGAGCAGCCATCGCCGTGCTAAATCAGAACCTACGAATCAGGGAAGTTAGTAAGCAGACATCCAACTTTGTATGGATCGATATCGAAGGGTTAAGAGTATATACCTGCTATATCTCACCAAATATTGACCACGAAGATTTTCTAAGACAGATAGATGAGCTGGAAGAGAATCTGAGATCGGCGAACAGTGAAGTTCTTGTGGCAGGTGATTTTAATTGCAAATCACCAGAATGGGGCTCAAGAATAATGGATAGAAGAGGCGAAGTTCTGTCTGAAATGATAGCGAGGCTGGACCTAGTGATCCTTAACGAGGGAAACTCTTTTACATTCCGAAGAGGAAATATCCGCATCGGTTATTGATGTTACAATAACATCGGAAGGCATCGCGCCTAGGGTGGAGAGGTGGAGAGTACTAGAGGACGCCACCCTTAGCGACCGCCAGTATCTGCAATTTATCCTGAAAAGGAACCCAAAGAGTCAACAGAGAAACACTACCATCGAACATGGAAACAGAAACGGATGGCTGGTGAAGAAACTCGATAGCACTCAGTTAAAAGCGACACTGGAAGTAGCCAAGATGCATGGAGAGTTGCAAAGACTCTCAGAGATAGGTGACGTAGATGGACTTGTAGAATATGCGATCGAAACCATTACAACAGCGTGTGATGCTTCGATGCCAAAGCGCAAATTTGCCTTAAATGGAAAAAAGTCAGTTTACTGGTGGAACGCTGAAATCAATAATCTAAGGAAGAAGTACGTTACGGCACGCAGGTCCGCCCAACGCCACAGAAGACGGCGGCAAAGCACAACAGACAGGGTGGCTGGACAAGAAGTGGACCTAGACGCGAATTTCAAAAAAGCGAGAAAGGAATTGCGCATGGCCATCAAAAATAGCAAGCAGAAATGCTGGCTCGAACTTTGCCAATCCATAAATGAAGACCCATGGGGCCTCGCATATCGAATTGCTACGAAAAAACTAATGGGTAGACAACTGATACCTGGGATATCGTGCCCACAACGGATGAGAGAAATAGTTACCACACTATTTCCAGTTCACGAACGAAGACCGACAGAAAAATGGCAAACCACTGAAAATCTTGTAACACCTTTCAGCGTAGAGGAGATCTTTGAGGCCAGGAAACGATTACTGTCAGGGAAAGCACCTGGTCCAGACAATATTCCAAATGAGATCATCACAGAAGTGGTGGAAATGTGGCCAGAGTTGTTGCTGGAAACTTACAACGCGTGTCTTCGAAAGGGAATTTTCGCTACGCAATGGAAAAGACAAAAACTCGTCTTACTGAGAAAAGGGGACAAACCATTGGAAGAACCATCGTCATACCGACCGATATGCCTCCTGGACAACATAGGGAAACTTCTTGAAAGACTAATACTTAGGAGACTTGAGACATATATCGAAAACAACGGAGGACTGTCCCAATGGCAGTATGGTTTTCGAAAAGGTCGATCAACCGTGGACGCTATTGCTGAAGTAATTAAAGCAGCAGAAAAGGTCAAAAATGGAACACGGCAATCGAAAGGTTATTGTGCATTAGTGACCCTTGACGTTAAAAACGCCTTTAATTCAGCAAGGTGGGATGTAATCATGAAGGCATTAGCATCAAGACAGACACCAGAATACTTGAGAAAGATGATAAGCAGCTACTTGAGCGACCGACGGTTGATATACCACACGGACGAAGGTGAAGTTGAGTATGAGGTAACGGCGGGTGTCCCACAAGGATCGGTCTTGGCACCATTCTTGTGGAACATTATGTACGATGGCTTGCTAAATCTAGACTTGCCTAGAACAGCGCAAATAGTTGGGTTCGCAGATGACTCCGCAGTGGTAGTGACCGCAAAGGAAATAAGTACACTAGAACTAGCAACTAACGAAAACCTTCGGCGGGCAAATAATTGGTTAAAAGAGCAGGGTCTAACAATGGCAGTTCATAAAACAGAAGCGATACTTATCACGGATAAGAGACTATTCACCCCACCGAAACTCGTTCTGGAAGGGCAAAATATCCCTTTATCGAAATCATTGAGGTACCTTGGCGTCCAACTCGATAGCGGTCTGAGATACACAGACCATATAGCCAAAACATCGAAAAAGGCAGCGTCTACAGTGACAGCTCTGGTAAGGTTGATGCCGAACATTGGAGGACCGAGGGAATTGAAACGGAAACTTCTCAACAATGTGGTACACTCAAAAATTCTCTACGCCGCGGAAATATGGGCGGGCGTAACGAAAAAGATTGGAGCGAGAAAACAACTTAAAGGGGTACAGAGAAGAAGTGCTCTAAGAGTAATTTCTGCCTACAGAACGGTTTCGGAGGCCGCGGCGCTGGTACTTGCAAGCACACCCCCAATAGACTTACTGATTCGCGAGAAACAAGAAGTCTACGAAGACCTGCAACAACACAGGGCGAAAAAAGAAGTAAAACACGAAAGAGCAGCCGCTAAGGAGACAGCACGTAAGAGACTCATGGACCGATGGCAGACAAGATGGGATAACGACACTAGTGGCAGGTGGACATACAGACTTATCCCTAACATAACAGCATGGTATGAAAGGTCACACGGACATATGAGTTACCATCTTACACAGGCACTCACTGGTCATGGATGCTTCAACGCATACCTCGAACGATTTAAAAAAAGAGACACGGCGGAGTGTTTTTATTGCGGTCATATCCCAGACGACGCACAACACACTATCTTCATGTGTACAGAATCAGAGAACGAAAGAACTCGACTCGCGGAGACACTAGGCGGTACAAAACTAGAAGAACAGAACATCATGGAAGTTATGTTAGAAAGTGAGCATAACTGGGATGCAGTACAAGCTTACATAACCGAAATCATGTTGGGAAAAGAACAAATGGAGAGAAAATGGAAGGCGATTATAATATCACACGAAACACAAAGAAGCTAACATGGACGACTAGATATGTGACGAAAAGACCGAAATATGGTTTATCACACGACTGCATAACTAATACGACAGAAGACGAAAGACGAAATCGAAACGAGTAAAGGACAATAAAAATAACAATAAGGAAACAATTGGTACAAACACCACCACCCACCTGAAGTAATGCTCACGCAGTTCGCAGGGGGTTTAGTGGGTATGCTGGTCACGAAGAACTCGATCAGAGAGCCCCACACTACACGGGTTTGAATATCCGGTGTGCAACAATGCATTCCCCCTCCTCTCTGAAAAAAAAAGACAAGACTAGACAGACAAGACTAGACAGACAAGAAGAGACAAACAAGACTAGACAGACAAGACTAGACAGACAAGACTAGACAGACAAGACTAGACAGACAAGACTAGACAGACAAGACTAGACAGACAAGACTAGACAGACAAGACTAGACAGACAAGACCAGACAGACAAGACTAGACAGACAAGACTAGACAGACAAGACTAGACAGACAAGACTAGACAGACAAGACTAGACAGACAAGACTAGACAGACAAGACTAGACAGACAAGACTAGACAGACAAGACTAGACAGACAAGACTAGACAGACAAGACTAGACAGACAAGACTAGACAGACAAGACTAGACAGACAAGACTAGACAGACAAGACTAGACAGACAAGACTAGACAGACAAGACTAGACAGACAAGACTAGACAGACAAGACTAGACAGACAAGACTAGACAGACAAGACTAGACAGACAAGACTAGACAGACAAGACTAGACAGACAAGACTAGACAGACAAGACTAGACAGACAAGACTAGACAGACAAGACTAGACAGACAAGACTAGACAGACAAGACTAGACAGACAAGACTAGACAGACAAGACTAGACAGACAAGACTAGACAGACAAGACTAGACAGACAAGACTAGACAGACAAGACTAGACAGACAAGACTAGACAGACAAGACTAGACAGACAAGACTCACCAAACCCCCTATTCCACTTTGGCTTTTAGTATGCGTCACCCCGGTATCGCATATATTGCATTCATTCAGGGTGGGCAGCCCGGACAGTTAATGAAAACCGCCCTAGTAGACAGACAAGACTAGACAGACAAGACTCGACAGACAAGACTAGACAGACAAGACTAGACAGACAAGACTAGACAGACAAGACTAGACAGACAAGACTAGACAGACAAGACTAGACAGACAAGACTAGACAGACAAGACTAGACAGACAAGACTAGACAGACAAGACTAGACAGACAAGACTAGACAGACAAGACTAGACAGACAAGACTAGACAGACAAGACTAGACAGACAAGACTAGACAGACAAGACTAGACAGACAAGACTAGACAGACAAGACTAGACAGACAAGACTAGACAGACAAGACTAGACAGACAAGACTAGACAGACAAGACTAGACAGACAAGACTAGACAGACAAGACTAGACAGACAAGACTAGACAGACAAGACTAGACAGACAAGACTAGACAGACAAGACTAGACAGACAAGACTAGACAGACAAGACTAGACAGACAAGACTAGACAGACAAGACTAGACAGACAAGACTAGACAGACAAGACTAGACAGACAAGACTAGACAGACAAGACTAGACAGACAAGACTAGACAGACAAGACTAGACAGACAAGACTAGACAGACAAGACTAGACAGACAAGACTAGACAGACAAGACTAGACAGACAAGACTAGACAGACAAGACTAGACAGACAAGACTAGACAGACAAGACTAGACAGACAAGACTAGACAGACAAGACTAGACAGACAAGACTAGACAGACAAGACTAGACAGACAAGACTAGACAGACAAGACTAGACAGACAAGACTAGACAGACAAGACTAGACAGACAAGACTAGACAGACAAGACTAGACAGACAAGACTAGACAGACAAGACTAGACAGACAAGACTAGACAGACAAGACTAGACAGACAAGACTAGGCAGACAAGAATAGACAGACAAGACTAAAAAGACAAGTCTGAACAAAGTAGTCTATATGGTTAAGTGAGTAGACAAGTTTTGTTAATTCCCCTGTTCGGGGATCTCGAATTGAGTCTTTTATGTCTATCTTATCTTGTCTGTAGATTGCTTTGTGATCAAGTTTGGTTATTGGTTCGATCTTTCTCATCTCGTCTGTCGATTTTTGCAATCTGTGTCGTCAATCGATACTCAACTGTTCAATACTAATTGTTTTTGAGTCTATTTCGTCTATTGTTCTTATGTGTCTAGTCGGAGCGATGGAGTAGAAGCGGGAAAAAAACTCGGTAATTATCGTAAAAAGCGTTTTTATTTCGGAGCAGATAAACTCTCGTGGAAGTTGAAAGTTTTTTTTTGCTCCTCTTATTTTCGTGTTTTTTAGAGGATCGTATTTTTAGGATTTAATCGACGGCTATAAAAGAAATAGTTAAATTCGAATATATACAGGGTGGAGATGCCATTCCGGATTTCCCTTAACGACTATTTTCCATAAAATAAAAAGAATTTGTTTGAATTGTTTCAAGCACTAGACACGACTGGAAAAATGTTAGCGATTGGGTTTTCTTTAAGTTTGGGCCAATGTGGATAACGGGTTATTAACCCTTGAAATTTTGCGTCCGTTAATACGCTAATTTAAATAACATGTAGGTTAGGTTAGGTTTTTTGCTAGAGGTCCGGTGCTACTAGAGAAAAAAACAATAAATTGATCGCTTGCAAAGTGTGAAATGTAGCCATAATATAAGCTATTACAAAATTGCAGTATTTTACATGTAGTGTGTTTACATGTACATGTAGTGTGTACCTACATTACATGTAGGTTTATGGGTCTATTCAGAGAAAAATGTGGGCAAAATACAATAGGCCATTTTATTGTATTTTGCCAACATTTTTCTTTTTATAGGCCCAGAAACCTAGATGTTATTAAAATTCGCGTTAATTGATTACACATTACCGATGCCCACTCGATGGTCAGACGATCTTAAGCGTATTCTTCCCAAATGGATGAGAGCAGCAAGAGACAGAGGGGGATGGAAGTTGTTACAGGAGGCTTATGTCCAGCAGTGGACAAGTATAGCTGGATGATGATGATGATGAATTACACATTTGTCTTCAAATGCGGCCGACACTCGCTCCCGGGATCGAACCCTGGACCTCTAGACTGTGTATACCACAAGGCCGACTATTATTCAAATAATATTATTCACAGGATAATTGAATATCAATATAAAGATTATATAGATCAAATATAATTGTATGGAGTAAGGTATTTAAGAATGAAGTAAGGTATGAAGAACTACAATCTACATCTAAGGTATGGAGTAAGGTTAAGTATTTTGAATCTTTGTTAATTAAAGAAAAGCTTATGTAAAGCAGTGTCGGCACTTAAATGTAGACATAAAACAGGATTTTACGGGTGGATCGCGCTGAATTATTAAGGAAGAAAATTAGCACAAACGGCGTGCGTGTTGTGCGTTTATCGCACCTTTGATAAATAATGGATTAAGAATGTATATCATCGGATTTATACAAAGTTTGCCGAAACACAACCAAGATTTTAAAGGGGTAAATTTGTAACTAACTCATTATACCATTTATAATTTCTATGCAGTTTTATATAAAGGGACAAATTTGTAACTTCTAACTATGCCAAAGTTATGCAGTTTTATACAAATTTCTATGCAGTTTTATACAAGTTGCCAATTATAATTAAATTATGAAATTAGATGTGAAAAATTCGGGACGCGTAGCGGCGTCGATCTGCGTTCCGGGCGAGATGCGACGTGATTCCGGTGATAATACGGGCGTCGAGAGATCGGCAATCCGGTGGCTCGGACACATACATTTTATGTCCACTCCGCGATTTCTTTTCGACTAAATTCATTTTCGTTTGTCCGTGCGAAAGGGTCGTCGCGGCGCCGCCGTGACCCGAATAAATAATCGACGCCCGCCTTTCCCAGTCCATGCGGACTAAATAATAATGACAACTAAATTGCCCACGCTTTGCTTTGCATTACAAACTTTCATTTTATTTTTAATTTGAACTCAAATCGTGGAGGTAAATAGAATTTGTTTGTTTGCAAGGATAGGTCGGTGTACGTCAACAAGTTCCTCTCCGGATGCCTTCATTTATAAAGAAATATTTTTTTAATTTACATATTTTTAATGGACGTGTGTCTGCAAAGCGTATAATAGAGGATATATTCGGATAAAGCGCGCAATTAGGGATAGTCGGATGAATGAAATTTGCATGGAGTGCGTGGTTTTAACACCTAACACGCATCTATATGCATACGAAAAATTCCATTCGCAATTTATGTATGTACGGAGGGTGAATTGTCGCTAAGCTTTTAGGCCTTTGTATTTTAATTATTCCTACATTATTTAAACCGTTTCCATTAATAATTGACTAGTTTTGTCTATCTAATCTGTCTATAATTGTCTGTCTAATCTTCTCTGTCCAGTCTTGTGTGTCTACTCGCCTTTCATTGCGGGAGACCCGCGTTCGAATCCTGGTCGGGGAGGCGACAACTAGGGCGGTTTTCACAAACCGTCCGGGCTGTCCACCCTGAATGAATGCAAAATATGCGATACCGGGGTGGTCTTCTTCTTCTTCTTTAATCCATAGCCGGCGCATGGAGAGGTGGTCGACCTCGTAGCCAGTACGCTGCTGTTGGTGCCGCTAGATTCCGTGCTCCATTCACTATACGCTTCCATGCTAATCGATCAGTTGCAACGGTTCTTGCCTCAGCTGTTGGTATTCGCTGGTTTTTTAAATCGTTCTCTACGTGTTTCAACCATGTGATCTTCGGTGCTTGTTTTTGTGTTCTCCAATCAAGAGGTCGTTTTTTCCATAGGAGTTTGTGCGGTACTCGATTGTCGCCCATCCTACAGATGTGGCCGAACCATCGTAATCGGCGTTTTTGAATTTCCTCAACAATCGGTGTCTGTTGGTCGCACCTTTCTCTGATTGTCTCATTTCGGAGGTGGTTGAGGAGTGAGACGCAGAGAATCTGTCTCAGGCATCGCATTTGGAAGGCCTCGAGCTTGTTAAGGTCTGGTTTGAGTAATGTCCATGTTTCCGATCCATAAAGAAGAATTGGGAGGATCAGCGTCCGGTATAGGCGTATTTTGGTTTTGATGGTAATATTCGTCCGCTTCCATATGCACCACTTGAGTGAAGCAAACGTTGCTGTTGCCTGGCCTATCCGGCTGTGAACTTCGGCTGTCGAAGCTACTTTCTTCTCCACAACTAGTGATCCCAAATATTTGAACTGTGGTACCTGCTCGATTGTGGTTCCATCGAGGTAAACTCTGGCTTCAGATCCATCCGTTGTAAGCACTTTGGTCTTATCCGCATTGATTCTCAGTCCGTATGACTGGGCAATGCGTGAAATGTCATACAAGGTGTCTGTTGCTTCGGCATCTGTGTTGGCGAAAACCGCACTGTCATCGGCGAACATCAGATCGCTTAGGAAGTTTTTGTCATCATATCGAACTCCGCGTCGCCCATCAAACGCTTTTCGCATAATCGTGTCGATCACAATGTTAAAAAGGAGCGGCGAGGCCACGTCTCCTTGCCGGACTCCGGTTCGAATCGGGAATTCCTCAGACATGTCGTTTCGGATACGAACATTGCTGGTTGAGCCGTCGTACGATGCTTGAAGAAGTTGAATGATTTTCAGTGGCACGTGTTCGATCTTCAGGGCTTCCCACAAGCTTGTCCAATCGATGCAATCAAAAGCAGATTTGAAATCGATGAAGACGATGACAGTTCGTTTGCCACATCGAATTCTTTCTTCCATTAGCTGACGGAGAGCAAATATCTGATCGATGCATCCTCGATGTGGTCGAAATCCAGCTTGTTCTTCCCGGCTTGTTTGCTCTCGATGTTTCTGTAGTCTTGATTGTATGATTTTCATAAATACTTTGCCGACGATCGAGAGGAGGCTAATACCACGGTAATTCTTGCATTCCCGACTGTCGCCTTTCTTTAAAATAGGCACAACAATCGCTTTCTTCCACACGGATGGAACACAATCTGAATGCCATATATGCACTGTGAGAACGTGAAGTTGATGTAATAAGACGTCTGCCCCGGCTTTGATCATTTCGGCAGTTACTTGATCTCCTCCCGGCGCTTTACCATTTTTCAGGGATTTTATTGCCGTCTTCACCTCATTGATTGTTGGTTCAGTATCGGGAAACTGATTTATCGGCTGCTCAATAATCGGCAGTTCGGGTGCTGGACCTACTGGCGGATTGTGGTTGTACAGCTGATGAAAGAATTCTCTCCACCGCTGTAGACGTTCCTGAGGAGAGGTCACGAAAGTTCCATTCAATTTTTTGATATTGTCATTTGTTGATGTTGTTTTGCCACTTAACCGTCGGATTGTCTGGTACAGCATCCGGTACTCATGCCTTGACGCTGCTTCTTCCATGTCAGCCGCGATGTTATTCCAGTAAGCTTCCCGTTCCAATTTCATTTTCTGTCGAACTTCTTTGTTCAATCGTCGGTATTGTTTGAAATCGACGTGTTTCATTTGCTTCCGCTGGTCGACTAGATTGAGACAGTCGTCCGAGATCCATTGCTGCGTCCGTCGACGGATGGGCGGACACAGCTCCGTTGCACACCCCACAATAGACTCAGAAAGTTGTTTTTCTTCTATGTTGATATGGACTGGTATGGTGAGTGCTGCAAATTTGTTGGATAATGCGATTTGAAATTTTCGGCTGGTTTCAGGGTCTCGCAGACAGGCCCAGTTCCTCTTGGCTGATGGTGGTGCCTTTTTCTTTGCATTTTGTAATTTCAATTGTAATTGTATTTCACCGGGGTGGTGCATACTAAAAGCCAAAGTGGAATAGGGAGTTTTGTGAGATCTTCCCCCGAACCTCTATTTTACAGTCTTGTTTGTCTGTCCTCCTCGGTAGTGTAGTGGACAACATACCCGCCTCACAAGTGGGAGACCGGGGTTTGATCTCGCGGAAATTTACCGGATCGCTTTATAAAAAATTTGTAAGATCAGAGGCCGAATTTCATTTACGCGACACTCAGCTACGCGATGCCACGCGACATCGCCTGTCAAATAATGATTACATTATTTTAAATGGGCACGTTCTCACTATGGCTACGCGACAGCTACGCGACGTACCCATTTAAAACAATGTAATCATTATTTGACAGGCGATGTCGCACGACGTCGCGTAGCTGAGTGTCGCGCATATGGGAATCGACTTTTATTCTCCTTGCAAACTGCATGTATCATATATAGTTTTAATCTGAATTTAATTTAGAATAATTTAGAAAGAGATTCAGGCAATTTAGATTTTGGAAAAAGTTTTGGGCAAAAACCCGAAAGGACGCTATTTTACGCATTTTTAAATCGCTGTTTCAGGCTTACCTTTAACCAAAACAGAAAAAGATTATGATTTGTTTGTTCTAGACAAAATTTCGCGTCTTTTGATGTATCATATGTCAATATCCATAACATGTCAAAATTCGCGAATTCGAAGATCACTTCTTCCAGAAGGAATACATTATGTAAAAATCAAAAAAGGTGTCGAAAATCGAGATTTTTTAAGGCAGAAGCCTTAAAAGGTTTAGAAGAGCTTTAGAAGATTAAAAGAGATTTTTTAAGGCAGAAGCCTTAAAAAATCTCGATTTTCGACACCTCTCCGATTTGTACATAATGCACATTAAAACACGCCGACTTTTACACAGATTACTCCAATATAAAGCATTATGCAATGTACTTTACAATAAGTCAAGTAAAATTCCAGCCATACGGCCCCAAACGGAGAACAAGCAAGAAGCCCAAAAACAATACTAAGACTCAAAACGAAGCAAAACAAAGATAAATACCTTGAAAAGCTGTCTGATATGAAGATGAACAGTTGGGATCAGATCAGAGAATCCTTGATCAAAGCATATGAAGGTTTGGGAAACCCTCCAACAAAAAGGAAGCACAGGTGGTGGAATGAAAAATGTGATGAAGCACTTGAAAGGAGGTTTAAATCATGGAAGAGGTGCTATTCCAATAAAACCGATGAAAATGGGAAGACTTCAGGAATGAAAGTAAAGAAACTGCCAAGCTCATAACAGCTCAAAAGAGAAGATATGACACATCTAGGGTGGAAAAACTGGAAGAAGAATTTCATACAACAAACACTAGCGAGTTTTATTTAAGAAAAAGAAAGCGTCCAAGCACATAACATCAATGAAGCACATGAAGGATGAGTCAGGTTTAGTGCTACACGATCCAGAGAAAATACTGGAAAGATGACTTGAGTACTTTGAAAGACTATTGAATGAAGAAAATCTGAGACAAAAGTACGAGGATAGAGAGGTAAACGAAGGAGTGAACCAAGCATTACGTAGGAAAGAAGTACAATATGCGCTAACGAAAATGAAAAATGGGAAGGAAGTAGGTCCAGACCAAATCCCAACAGAAGAATAGAGGAGATATCCTTGGATTGATATCCTCTGAGGAGATTGATATGATTGATATCCTCTGGAATATAATGAAGAAGATTTGGAACGGAGGAACAATGCCACATGCGTGGAGAAGTATCCTTGTCCCCAGATACAAAGGGAAACGTCATATCCAAAATTGTGGCAATTATAGAGGTATAAAGCTGATATCTCACACAATGAAGAACATGGGAAAGGAACATTGATACAAGGTTGCGTCGGGAAACTGAAGCAGGAGAAGTACTGTTTGGATTTATGCCAGGAAGAGGAACAACTGACGCAATATTTGCACTAAGGCAACTGATTGAGATGCAGATTGATTTACATATGACCTTCATTGATCTGGAGAAGGCGTATGACAGAGCGTCCAGGCAAGAGATATGGAGATGTACCAGAAGTAAAGGTGTACCAGAAAAGTATGTGAGACTGGTAAAAGAAATGTACGAAGGTGTGATGACAAAGAACGATGAAGTTAAGAACAGTGTGGGTACAACAACGGAATTCCCAGTGTGAGTAGGGCTACATCAGCTCTCGGCCCATATCTCTTTGTCCTGGTAATGGATGTGCTAGTCAAGGATCTGAGGAAAGTAGCGCCATAGAGACGACGTTGTACTCAGTGCACTGACCCAAGAGAAACTTCAAGAGAGGCTCGAAGAGTGGAGGAAAGCTCTAGAAGAAATGGGAATGAGGATCAGCAGGGTAAAAACTGAATATATGTGTATGAAGGAAGCTCAATATCTATGTAATAGCCTGCAGGAAGAAGATCTGCCACCAACCAAGAAGTTTAAATATGTGAGGTCATATATTCAAAGTGATGGAGGCCTGAAATACAACACAGAGTAAATAGTGAATGAATGAACTGGAATAAATTGAGAGGAGTACTGTGCGACAAGAATATCAGTTGCAGGAGGAAAGGAAAGCTCTACAAATATGTGGTCAGGTCTGCTATACTCTATAGTGCGGAAACTTGGCCGATTACAAAAGCACATGAGAGAAAGATGGAAGTGGCAGAAATGAGAATGTTGTGGTGGATGAGCGGGGTAACCAGAAAGGAATGATCACATCAGAGAAAGAGCGAAAGCGGGACCCATAGGAGAGAAGGTCCAAGAAAGCAGGCTAAGGTGGTTGGAATATGTGCAGAGAAGAGAGGAGGACTACGTGAGAAATAGAGTTGAAAAGCTGGAAATAGGAGGGACAAGGAAGAGAGGAAGACCAAAAATTTGATGAAAAGACAAGGTAGCAGGGGATTTGAGAGAAAAAGGCTGGAAGGGTGAGGACGCATTAGATAGACATCTATGGAGAAGAAGAATCCGACAAAGCAGCGCCGACGTGATATTACGGGAGTTTTATCAAAACTTCAAAGAGGAGCTACAAGAGTATCAACCACCAACTCTTTGCTTTAAGCGCATAGATTCATCTTAAGGCCTACTTAGTTGACTTAGTTTTTCTAGCATAGCTTCTTGCCTGTCGCTGCTGGTGACGATTATGTCATCTGCAAATCGCAGGTGGTTCAGAAAGATGCCATCGATGTTTATATGCTTAATGTCCCAGTTTAGTGTTTTAAAAACGTCTTCTAGCGCCGTAGTAGATAGTTTTGGAGATTTAGAGTCTCCCTGGCGTTCTGATCTCGATGCTGTTTGTCGTCAGGTTCTCGTTTATTTTTACTTGGAGGGTTGCGTTCTTTTTTATTTATTTATTTATTAACCTACTGGCATATAGAAACCACATACAAAAAACGGCTAAGTGCGTGTTGGTCCACGCGCAATGTAGGGTTCCGTATATGCCATTCTTACTCTTATGACAAGACTCAAATGTCTACAAAATTCCATAACCAATAACTTAATCAGCTGACATTGTTGCGAACTGGTAATTTGGTATGGTGCTGCTCCAGGATCAGGACAATGGATGAATTAATTACACGCAAATATGTCCTTTATATGTAATTAAATACTACTTATCTACTAATATCTTACAATATGTACAACTAATCGCTAACTTATTACAATAATTACTAACTAACAACAATACACTTAATTCTACGATACTTGTGGTCGAAACCCGGAATTTACTTCGACGAAAATACGGAGGTTCGTTTTCAAAACTCAAATTACTCTTTTGCTAGCTCAATTCTGACTGCCCCTTTTTAACTTCCCCTCTACCTCATCACCTCGGTCTTGGTGTGAGTCCTCCCCTAATCTTTATGGAAAATTCTCTTTTGAATGTGAACACTTAACCACATGTACTTAACTCTAACAAAAATTAGCACTTTAAAGCTTAATATTTCACAAACGGATCTCTTAGTCGAAATATTATTCTCACAAACCTGTAATATTTTTAAAAGACCTATCCAACGATACCCTACACCATGGGGTAGACGAGAAAAAAAAAACGTAACCACTTCTTTAGGGTAAAGGAGGTACCCTAAAAAAAGGTTTTTTTTCAAGATTTTATTTTACCACTTTGTCAGCGTGACTAATCTGTATATCCATGCCAAATTACAGCTTTATATTTCTAATAGTCTCTGAGCTAAACTGCGGACGGACGGACGGACGGACGGACATATCGAAACTATAAGGGTTCGTTGTTGATAACAACGGAACCCTAAAAATATAAATTTAAAAAATAAAAATACAAAAATATCTGTAACTGACACAAAATAAACTCCAATTTCCTTTATAATACACCTTCTCTGTTACCAATTTGCTCTTTCCATATTTTTATCCGTCTCAGCAGTTTCAGACCCTTTCCGCTATCATTCATACATTCGTCCGATTTCTTTCCTTCCCGCCTCTCTCCCTCATTCCATTCGCCCCTTGTACACTCTTCCATCCAATGCTCCCAAGTATCCCCTGCTGTCCCACAAACACTACACTTTATATGCTCCTCACTCATCCAGTATCTTCTTCCACGCTCCTCACATCCACACCTATACCTTGCTAACATGACTTGTGCATCGTCCTCTTGATTTACACTTAAATAGATTGGTAACCGCCCATGTACCTGTATCTTTACGTACCCTTTATGAGAATTACTACTTTCTATTTTGCTTTGCCGCTCCTGTAGGTCCACTTCTTGCAAACGTTCTACCAACCTTTCGGCCCACAGTGCCCTTTCTTGCTTTAGCGTTTCGAGCCCCTCACCAGATATACCACCTCTTTCATTATATATAAATATCTTCTCGTATATATTTGTTATAAGGTTTGAGTAGTGTGAGTCGATTCTGGCGCCGTCTATTGCTTGTATGACGGAACAGCTTTCAATGAAATCGAATGCTGCTGAATGGGTGTGTTGCACTCCGTTATTTTTTCTTTTATCGTTTTCAGTGTCTGCAGGTGGTATATGGTGATCCAACACCATAAACCACCTGCAGACACTAAGAACGATAGACACGATAGACTGCGACACGTCGACTGAACGATAGACTGCCTGTTGATCTGATAGACTGGCTTGCAGTCATCGAACTTGTTTGTTAATCATTAGTTGATACATGTGAGACAGTAAACTGATGGGGCGGACGTTTTCGAAGTTTGTATCGCCGTTTTTGGGAACAATATGGCCAGGGCGTTTTGCCAATCTTTAGGGATTCTTCCCTCCGTTAGACATTTGTTGAATGCTGTTTGCAAGGTCTCCTGTAGGATATCTCCCCCGAATTTTAACATTTCGCACGAGATGTTGTCCTCGCTCTTGTTCACGTCCTCGCTCACGTTCTAGCTCTCAACGAAAGTAAGGAAAGATAGTTCCTTCTAAAACCACCACCTCCTTATAGGATTTACATGTAATCTAGCCCCTTATGGGGGAATTACATGTAAAATCTAGCACGATGCCCCTTATGGGGAATCCTATGCAAAATAGTTCTGAACGCGTCCGAGCGAGAATGTCTAGATGACGCAAGATACGTGTACGCTGGATAGTCGGAAAATTCAAAATGAGGGGTGAGGGGTGACAATTCAGATAGGGGTTGATTCAATTGAGATTAGGGAGGATTTAGATTGATAAGACTAGACAGACTAAACTAGACAGACAAGACTAGAGAGACAAGACTGGACAGACAAGACTAGACAGACAAGACCAGACAGACAAGACTAGACAGACAAGACTAGACAGACAAGACTAGACAGACAAGACTAGACAGACAAGACTAGACAGACAAGACTAGACAGACAAGACTAGACAGACAAGACTAGACAGACAAGACTAGACAGACAAGACTAGACAGACAAGACTAGACAGACAAGACTAGACAGACAAGACTAGACAGACAAGACTAGACAGACAAGACTAGACAGACAAGACTAGACAGACAAGACTGTCCTCCTCGGTGGGGTAGTTGACAACATACCCGCCTTTCAATGCGGGAGACCCGGGTTCGAATCCTGGTCGGGGAGGCGACAACTAGGGCGGTTTTCATTAACCGTCCGGGCTGCCCACCCTGAATGAATGCAATATATGCGATACCGGGGTGGCGCATACTAAAAGCCAAGGTGGAATAGGGGATTTGGTGAGACAGACAAGACTAGACAGACAAGACTAGACAGACAAGACTAGACAGACAAGACTAGACAGACAAGACTAGACAGACAAGACTAGACAGACAAGACTAGACAGACAAGACTAGACAGACAAGACTAGACAGACAAGACTAGACAGACAAGACTAGACAGACAAGACTAGACAGACAAGACTAGACAGACAAGACTAGACAGACAAGACTAGACAGACAAGACTAGACAGACAAGACTAGACAGACAAGACTAGACAGACAAGACTAGACAGACAAGACTAGACAGACAAGACTAGACAGACAAGACTAGACAGACAAGACTAGACAGACAAGACTAGACAGACAAGACTAGACAGACAAGACTAGACAGACAAGACTAGACAGACAAGACTAGACAGACAAGACTAGACAGACAAGACTAGACAGACAAGACTAGACAGACAAGACTAGACAGACAAGACTAGACAGACAAGACTAGACAGACAAGACTAGACAGACAAGACTAGACAGACAAGACTAGACAGACAAGACTAGACAGACAAGACTAGACAGACAAGACTAGACAGACAAGACTAGACAGACAAGACTAGACAGACAAGACTAGACAGACAAGACTAGACAGACAAGACTAGACAGACAAGACTAGACAGACAAGACTAGACAGACAAGACTAGACAGACAAGACTAGACAGACAAGACTAGACAGACAAGACTAGACAGACAAGACTAGACAGACAAGACTAGACAGACAAGACTAGACAGACAAGACTAGACAGACAAGACTAGACAGACAAGACTAGACAGACAAGACTAGACAGACAAGACTAGACAGACAAGACTAGACAGACAAGACTAGACAGACAAGACTAGACAGACAAGACTAGACAGACAAGACTAGACAGACAAGACTAGACAGACAAGACTAGACAGACAAGACTAGACAGACAAGACTAGACAGACAAGACTAGACAGACAAGACTAGACAGACAAGACTAGACAGACAAGACTAGACAGACAAGACTAGACAGACAAGACTAGACAGACAAGACTAGACAGACAAGACTAGACAGACAAGACTAGACAGACAAGACTAGACAGACAAGACTAGACAGACAAGACTAGACAGACAAGACTAGACAGACAAGACTAGACAGACAAGACTAGACAGACAAGACTAGACAGACAAGACTAGACAGACAAGACTAGACAGACAAGACTAGACAGACAAGACTAGACAGACAAGACTAGACAGACAAGACTAGACAGACAAGACTAGACAGACAAGACTAGACAGACAAGACTAGACAGACAAGACTAGACAGACAAGACTAGACAGACAAGACTAGACAGACAAGACTAGACAGACAAGACTAGACAGACAAGACAAGACAGACAAGACTAGACAGACAAGACTAGACAGACAAGACTAGACAGACAAGACTAGACAGACAAGACTAGACAGACAAGACTAGACAGACAAGACTAGACAGACAAGACTAGACAGACAAGACTAGACAGACAAGACTAGACAGACAAGACTAGACAGACAAGACTAGACAGACAAGACTAGACAGACAAGACTAGACAGACAAGACTATACAGACAAGACTAGACAGACAAGACTAGACAGACAAAACTAGACAGACAAGACTAGACAGACAAGACTAGACAGACAAGACTAGACAGACAAGACTAGACAGACAAGACTAGACAGACAAGACTAGACAGACAAGACTAGACAGACAAGACTAGACAGACAAGACTGGACAGACAAGATTAGACAGACAAGACTAGACAGACAAGACTAGATGGACAAGACTAGACGGACTAGACTAAACCGATTTAAACCATTTGATGAGAAAAATCAAATCTGGTGTCAGAACGGCTCTAGCATGTACCCAAAGGGAGATACCGCCCGACCGCCTCCCTCTCGCGTCATCCGGCGCGGCAGATATTGCTAAACTAATTATCTCGATGCTGATTGGTTGATCAACGAATAAATACATGCAGTTGGCCTTGCGCCTCAAGTTAAATGTAATGGACAAGACTGGACAGACAAGTCTAGACAGACAAGACTAGACAGACGAGACTAGTTAGATGAAGCCAGACAGATGGGGGCTAAATGACATGAGATTAGACAAAGCAAGCTAAATACATGAAACTAGATAAGACTGAACTAAAATATATAAGGGGATTGTTTAATTAAACTAAAATATATTTTCGATTGTTTTTCTTATAATTGTTAATAATGTTTATATTTTTACTTTCATTATGTTATCTACGTTTTATTTTGATTACGGCTTGTTGATTAGGTTCGACCAGATGTTTGTCAGACTTTTCATCTACTTGCATCCACTTTTCATCTACTTGCATCTACTTTCTATCTACTGGCATCCACTTTTCATCTACTTGCATCCACTTTTCATCTACTTGCATCCACTTTTCATCTACTTGCATCCACTTTTCACCTACTTGCATCCACTTTTCATCACGCTAAACAGGGTGTGAGGCAGTGGCGGATCCAGGGGGGGGGCTAAGGGGCTCAAGCCCCCCCCAAAAGCATCTGAGTTCTTCCTCTGCTAATCTACAACCTAACGAAGTCATTGAGGAATTTTCGAAAAGTTATCCGAGGAGACTTGTGTGAGGGAAAATGAGGGTTTTTTAGTGTTTTCTTTGCTAGTCTTTACTTTACCTACCCTCAGCGGGGTCAAGCCCCCCACAAAACGAAATCCTGGATCCGCCCCTGGTGTGAGGTCTATGTAACCCCACGCTAAACAGGGTGTGAGGTCTATGTAAACCCACGCTTAACAGGGTGTGAGGTCTATGTAACCTCACGCTAAACAGGGTGTGAGGTCTACGAAGCCCCACGTTAAAGAGGGCGTGAGGTCTATTTTTAGTCAGATTTCATCAGCTTTAATCCCATTGGGTTAGTTGTGTTAGCATTAGGTTAGGTTAGCATTAGGTTAAGCTACGTGAGGTTAGGAATAAAGCGCGCTTCATGCCTAACCTAACGTAGCCTAAAATAATGCTCACCTAACCTAATGCTAACACAACTAACCCAGTGGGATTAAAGCTGATGAAAGCTGACTAAAAATAGACCTTACGCCCTCTTTAACGTGGGGCACCATAAACCTCACACCCTGTTAAGCGTGGGGTTACATAGACCTCACACCCTGTTTATCATGGGGTCACATAGACCTCACACCCTGTTTAGCGTGGGGTCACATAGACCTAACACCCTGTTTAGCGTGGGGTTACATAGACCTCACACCCTGTTTAGTGTGGATGCAAGTAGATGAAAAGTGGATGCAAGTAGATGAAAAGTGGATGCAAGTAGGTGAAAAGTGGATGCAAGTAGATGAAAAGTGGATGCAAGTAGATGAAAAGTGGATGCAAGTAGATGAAAAGTGGATGCAAGTAGATAGAGAGTGGATGCAAGTAGATCACCACCCAGAAAAGTGGATGCCAGAAAATTGAACTCTGGTTTATATAAATGAAATGCTGAATGTTTCACGTGATTATGTTTATTACATTAAAACGAAAAATAAACCTAAGGAATTGATTAGACCACGCTTCATAATTTATTATTTTCTCCGCTCGCGCACCGCCGATAAGAAGTTGTTATGTCTGACAAACATCTGGTCGAACCTAATCAACAAGCCGTAAATCAAAATAAAACGTAGATAACATAATGAAAGTAAAAATATAAACATTATTAACAATTATAAGAAAAACAATAGAAAATATATTTTAGTTTTATTAAACAATCCCCTTATATATTTTAGTTCAGTCTTATCTAGTTTCATGTATTTAGCTTGCTTTGTCTAATCTCATGTATTTAGCCCCCATCTGTCTAGCTTCATCTAACTAGTCTCGTCTGTCTAGTCTTGTCTGTCTAGTCTTGTCTGTCCAGTCTTGTCCATTACATATAACTTGAGGCGCAAGGCCAACTGCAATTATTTATTCGTTGATCAACCAATCAGCATCGAGATAATTAGTTTAGCAATATCTGCGGCGGCGGATGACGTCATCTACTGAGAGAGAGGCGGTCGGACGGTATCTCCCTTTGGGCACATGCTAGAGCCGTTCTGACACCAGATTTGATTTTTCTCATCAAATGGTTTAAATCGGTTTAGTCTAGTCCGTCTAGTCTTGTCCATCTAGTCTTGTCTGTCTAGTCTTGTCTGTCTAGTCTTGTCTGTCCAGTCTTGTCTGTCTAGTCTTGTCTGTCTAGTCTTGTCTGTCTAGTCTTGTCTGTCTAGTCTTGTCTGTCTAGTCTTGTCTGTCTAGTCTTGTCTGTCTAGTCTTGTCTGTCTAGTCTTGTCTGTCTAGTCTTGTCTGTCTAGTCTTGTCTGTCTAGTCTTGTCTGTCTAGTCTTGTCTGTCTAGTCTTGTCTGTCTAGTCTTGTCTGTCTAGTCTTGTCTGTCTAGTCTTGTCTGTCTAGTCTTGTCTGTCTAGTCTTGTCTGTCTAGTCTTGTCTGTCTAGTCTTGTCTGTCTAGTCTTGTCTGTCTAGTCTTGTCTGTCTAGTCTTGTCTGTCTAGTCTTGTCTGTCTAGTCTTGTCTGTCTAGTCTTGTCTGTCTAGTCTTGTCTGTCTAGTCTTGTCTGTCTAGTCTTGTCTGTCTTGTCTTGTCTGTCTAGTCTTGTCTGTCTAGTCTTGTCTGTCTAGTCTTGTCTGTCTAGTCTTGTCTGTCTAGTCTTGTCTGTCTAGTCTTGTCTGTCTAGTCTGTCTAGTCTTGTCTGTCTAGTCTTGTCTGTCTAGTCTTGTCTGTCTAGTCTTGTCTGTCTAGTCTTGTCTGTCTAGTCTTGTCTGTCTAGTCTTGTCTGTCTAGTCTTGTCTGTCTAGTCTTGTCTGTCTAGTCTTGTCTGTCTAGTCTTGTCTGTCTAGTCTTGTCTGTCTAGTCTTGTCTGTCTAGTCTTGTCTGTCTAGTCTTGTCTGTCTAGTCTTGTCTGTCTAGTCTTGTCTGTCTAGTCTTGTCTGTCTAGTCTTGTCTGTCTAGTCTTGTCTGTCTAGTCTTGTCTGTCTAGTCTTGTCTGTCTAGTCTTGTCTGTCTAGTCTTGTCTGTCTAGTCTTGTCTGTCTAGTCTTGTCTGTCTAGTCTTGTCTGTCTAGTCTTGTCTGTCTAGTCTTGTCAGTCTAGTCTTGTCTGTCTAGTCTTGTCTGTCTAGTCTTGTCTGTCTAGTCTTGTCTGTCTAGTCTTGTCTGTCTAGTCTTGTCTGTCTAGTCTTGTCTGTCTAGTCTTGTCTGTCTAGTCTTGTCTGTCTAGTCTTGTCTGTCTAGTCTTGTCTGTCTAGTCTTGTCTGTCTAGTCTTGTCTGTCTAGTCTTGTCTGTCTAGTCTTGTCTGTCTAGTCTTGTCTGTCTAGTCTTGTCTGTCTAGTCTTGTCTGTCTAGTCTTGTCTGTCTAATCTTGTCTGTCTAGTCTTGTCTGTCTAGTCTTGTCTGTCTAGTCTTGTCTGTCTAGTCTTGTCTGTCTAGTCTTGTCTGTCTAGTCTTGTCTGTCTAGTCTTGTCTGTCTAGTCTTGTCTGTCTAGTCTTGTCTGTCTAGTCTTGTCTGTCTAGTCTTGTCTGTCTAGTCTTGTCTGTCTAGTCTTGTCTGTCTAGTCTTGTCTGTCTAGTCTTGTCTGTCTAGTCTTGTCTGTCTAGTCTTGTCTGTCTAGTCTTGTCTGTCTAGTCTTGTCTGTCTAGTCTTGTCTGTCTAGTCTTGTCTGTCTAGTCTTGTCTGTCTAGTCTTGTCTGTCTAGTCTTGTCTGTCTAGTCTTGTCTGTCTAGTCTTGTCTGTCTAGTCTTGTCTGTCTAGTCTTGTCTGTCTAGTCTTGTCTGTCTAGTCTTGTCTGTCTAGTCTTGTCTGTCTAGTCTTGTCTGTCTGTCCTCCTCGGTGGTGTAGTTGACAACATACCCGCCTTTCAAAGCGGGAGACCCGGGTTCGAATCCTGGTCGGGGAGGCGACAACTAGGGCGGTTTTCATTAACCGTCCGGGCTGCCCACCCTGAATGAATGCAATATATGCGATACCGGGGTGGCGCATACTAAAAGCCAAGGTGGAATAGGGGATTTGGAGTCTTGTCTGTCTAGTCTTGTCTGTCTAGTCTTGTCTGTCTAGTCTTGTCTGTCTAGTCTTGTCTGTCTAGTCTTGTCTGTCTAGTCTTGTCTGTCTAGTCTTGTCTGTCTAGTCTTGTCTGTCTAGTTTTGTCTGTCTAGTCTTATCAATCTAAATCCTCCCTAATCTCAATTGAATCAACCTATCTGAATTGTCACCCCTCACCCCTCATTTTCCCACTATCCAACGTACACGTATCTTGCAGCGTCATCTAGACATTCTCGCTCGGACGCGTTCGGAACTATTTTGCATAGGATTACCCATAAGGGGCTTCGTGCTAGATTTACATGTAAATCTCCATAAGGAGCATCCTGCTAGATTTTACATGTAATTCCCCCATAAGGGGCTAGATTACATTTAAATCCCATAAGGAGGTGGTGGTTTTGGAAGGAACTATCTTTCCCTACTGACGAACTATTTTAAAGTGCTTCTAAACTGCGAAGAACCTCTAGAAACACTGGACGCCAAGAATTAAATCCACGAGGGCACAGATTCCAAACCACCAAGTCTGGATGAAATAAAACTGATAATCAAAGAAATCAAGGATAAGAAAGCACCAGGGGAAGATGGCATTGTGGCAAAAATGTGGAAGATCGGAGGAGAGATCGCTGCAAAAAGAATCACCTTATAGAAGAAATATGAAAAAACGGGACAAATCCCAAATAGCTGGAAATGTGCGCTCATACATCCACTTCATATTGTAATTTTCTTAAGGCAAGGTCCTTAACTAGACTGGTGCTCTACGCCTCCCTTTGCTGCTCTCTGCGCCCCTCTTAGGTAGCGCGCCCCCACTTTGAAAACCCATGCTATAGATAAATAGACCAATAGAGCAATTCGATGTCTATACTCGAACCGGCGAGAGAATGCAGCTGTATTGCGCCGAAGTATGAGGGGCAAGGGACTCGCCGAGGTATGAGGGGCAAGGGACGCGAAATTCCTCATCTTGCTCATCGTTCGTGGCGCCCCTTAAGTTACGGCGCCCCTGAGCTGTAGCCCAAACAGCCCATAGGGTTAGTATGGCCCTGGGTATAGATTTGTTGGTCTATTTCTATTTAACCAGTTGTAAGGAACTCTATAACATTACTGAGTCTTTTTAGAACTACCAAAACAAATCTCATGTGAAATTTGTCAGCTTTCAGCCCACTTTTTTTTTTAATGTTTGGTTCGATGTGGATGCCGGGTTTGCCGACCCTTCGAACAATGCAGCCTACTTGTGGCCTATTGTATTCTGCATTCACATTCACTTATAGGCCCAGAAACCTGTTGTTATTGTAAATTGCGCTAATTACTATTTTTCACATTTGTCTTCTGGTACAAATGCGGCCGGCACTAGGGATAGAACTCGCGACCTCTATACTTGTTAGTTAGCGCTCTAACATGAGGCCACGAACGTCACCACTACACCACTCGCGCCGGCCCAGTCCACCTAAAAGCCTTGGTAGACCTAAAAAGACTCAGTAATGTTATAGAGCTCCGGAAAGGTTGAATATATTTATATATTCAGGCTGTGTTCCGACTTTCTTAAGTTTATATGATTGTCTTTAACGTTGTATGGTTTTCCCAATTCTAAGTTGTAAGGAGTTTATATTTATTTATATTATAGCCCTATGGAATTTATTTTTGGGATTCTATTAGCTGTCTTGTTCTAGCCTTTAATATAAATCAGTAACTTGTAACAGAACACTATCTCCTATATCAGGGGGCGGACTAAGGCCTAGGCAAGCTAGGCACGTGCCTAGGGCCCGTAATTTTTGGGGTCCGAAAATTAGGTTTTTAATTTTTATAATTATTTTTTTTTTAACAGAAAAACCTGATATTCATAATTATTGCTGAAACGTATCCAAATTATGCGGAATCGTTGATTGATAAAGTCCACAAATGTGGACGAGCGTTCCCGTGTTTTGTCGACAAGTGTAGACGAGCGTTCTAGTGCTTAAGCATCCACGCCCGCGAGTGCCGATGTGTGTAAAAATGATAGAGCCTTTACTATGCAAGTGTTTAAAAAGTCAAACGTAACTATTTAAAATCAGTGTCTCCTGAACGTATTGTATCTTATGCGAGTTGTGATTGAGAACTACTAACTACAGTCGAACTTCCCTAAGTCGAATTGCCATAGTTCATGAAAAAAAATTGGAGTTATAGAAAATTGGAGTTATAGAAATACATACAGAATTAAAAAATGAGTAAAATACACTATACACAATTTATTAAAATTATTACATATGTATGTATTTATAAACAAAAAAGAAATATGTATAGGTTATTAATTTGATGTTATATAATTATAAATAATTAAAAATAATTTTAATTAATTATATTTTAGAACAAGTCAGTAATTTTTAATTGTTTTCCATAATATATAGCACCTTGTGGGTGATCTTCGATAACATTGTCTCTTTTTGGATTACCGGTTCTCGGGAGAATAATATCCTGTCGTAATCTACCTAAAGCACACCCGCTGGTAAATTCTTTGATTTGCTTTATTCGAGTTTTTGGAAATCATAAAATATAAAAATAAAATGTTTGGTAATATGCCCGAGGATTACACTATCGACGGTTTATAATAGGCAATATCCGGTATCATAAATTTTGGAAAATACGCGGAGGTTAGAAAATTGGAGTTATAGAGATTATTTTATATGTAAAATTTTACCATTGTACAAATTTTTTCTACGAGAAAAAATCGAGTTAAGGAAAATTCGAGCTACGGAAGTTAATTTATATGTAAAATGCTATCTAAACGTATGAATTTCTAAAAATATTCAAGTTATACAAAAATTGGAGTTAAAAAAGTTTGAGTTATGGAAGTTCGGTTTAAAAAACTACCAAACGCAAAATTTGTGTCATGACTGAAAAATAGACCTGGAATTACAATGTTGCCTAGTGCCCGCTTTAGCCCACTGTCCTATATTAATTTAATTTGTATAAGGTTTCTATTAGTTCCCTGTTGAAGCCTTTAATTTATATCAGTAACTTGAAACGGAACACTATCTCTTATATTCGCGTTTTGGCGCATTGCGCTTTCATAAAGTCTCCCTCTGAACCACCTGTCTGACGCGAATATTGCGGCGTCGCGACGTCCGATTCATAACTTGTTGCTAAAAAAAGTGGCAAATGCTCCTGGTCAGATAAATGCCCGGTTTCCGTATAGAAATCGCGAGCGGTCGAGATTAATGAGGACCTCGTAAAAAGAATTTAATACTTGGAAGTAATTAGAACTATAAAACGCAACGCACATATACGTTGTATATATATAAGTTGTTATGTACAGCGCTATACCGGTCATAAAATAAAACTTAGCACCTTTGTTACGGCTTAAAGGAGCAAAAACTATTCGCCGGTGCCGCCGCCCCCGGATCTGAATTATTCTGTCTGGACTCGTAAAACGCGCCGCTGTCGTATAAAAATCACGGTTTGAATCGGCTTAAATCAAGCATATATAGTGGGTAATATCTTAACATTACATTTTTAGATCGCGAACGTTTTTATTATCGTACTCACGATCTAATAAACTTTATTTCTTCAGATATTATTATGACAGATATATACTCTTTCTCCTCTTCACGCTCTACAATAAATTATATACCTAACACTAACTAAAAAAAAGGGAATAAAAATGAAAACTTGATGTAGATATTAGTTCTTCTACACCCAACTTTTCATACCATAGGGATTGTCCGTTAATCAAGTGAGACTCGAAAAAAAAAAGGGGGGGGGGGTTCAGGAAACATCGCGAAAGGGGGGGTGTAGTGGGATATCACGAGTATTTATTTTTTCGTTGAACGCGCGATTTTTTAACCGAAATGCGGCGCGCGACTCGCTGCCAGTCCCAGTAGAAGTCTGTGGTTTTGACGCCGAATACATGCGTAAATCGTTACCGCATATGTTTTGTCTCAAAACTATGTCTAAACAAGGAGACAGTGCTGTATTTACCAGCAGGCTGAGTAGGCTGGAGACTAGGGCGGCAAATTTGGGGCCAACATTTTTTTTTGTCGTTCAGAAATTAAAAAGATTCATTTTTATATACCTTAATGTAAATGTTATTAGGTCCACACAAACAATTCAATATGTAATATGTTTCACCACATATTGTTAAATTATTTTTTTCTACAATTTCCGTAGTAGTGGTTGGTCCGAAGCGGGATCGACGGCGCCGAGCTGTTAGGGGCATACGCCGTGTATTGGCATTGAGTCTGAGAGACAGATATAGAGCGGCGATACAAACGAAAAAGCCGCCGAAAAGAAAAGCCGCCTCTGTTGATTGAGTCATGCAATTTCTTATATGTATTATTTTTTCTTCGGTTGTGTGCTATAGAGGGAAAAATGAAAAGTTCTGTGATCGGAATAACGGAAATTATTGTATGATTTTGGAACTGTTAGCTGAATTCGATCCTTTTTTAGTAAGTCATGCTGAATATCTAAGACTAAGATTTTTATAAATTCGACACAACGCTGGCAAAAGTTAATGACTGAAATTGGGAAAGGGAAAACGCTAAAGAGAGTAAATTGACACGTTGGTCAGCTAGAGAGGAGTTCTTAAAAAGTTGCTAAAAACATCACGTGATTAATGGACGACCCCCTAGTTGTTTTGATCTGGTTGTTGACAAGACTTCTCCCATTCTTCTTGACTTATCCCAACTTCAGTCCATTCTTAGTTTGGATAGCATGTAACTGCTATATGTTGTCATATGATACAGTCATATCTATGTATATATAGTTACCGCAGGCACCCGATGAAGTAATAAACTTGCATGATCTTCAAGTGATTTTTGGGAGATGATTCCCTATTGGTCAGTGCAGCCGAAACCTTAAACCAGTCGACCAGTCCGGTTGTCTGCCAAGTGCTCTCGAGTTTTCAGTGTTTCTGTCTTAGTTAAAATTAGTGATTATATTTTATCCTTAAATCAGTCTTTTTCAAGACTTTGTTTTTTAAAATCAATATAAAATTTCTTAAAGTAAAATTTAGCAAAGCAGTGTAAATCAGGCTTTTTACAACCTCACTACGAACTATCACGTGAACGCCGCATGATCATGGGGTCGCTGCGGCAAGTATAATATTGTTGCGGTAAAAGTACAAAATCGGCAAATGTAAACATTTACCGGTATATGTATACATCTACCAATTTGCTAGTTAAATGTGTTTAAATCTCAAATCAACTTTATATATCTACTTTTACCGGAAAATGTATACTTTTTGTGTGTTACAATATCACGTGTGTCTTGTTGGACAGCCCATGCGCTGTGTATGTTAATGTAAACCTCTAACAATTGCCAACAACATTATGCATATGTACACATTTGCCGGAAATAATTGGTAAATGCAAGTTGAACTCACATTTATCAACCAAGAAGGTAAATGTGTACATATACCGGTAAATGTGTACATTTACCAAACTACATACTTTTACCATAACAGTATCATATGATACAGTCACATCTACGTATATTAGTTCATATCTATGTATAACAGTGATATTTATGTTTATAGTTTAGAATGTTTTTCTAGGATCTAATACAAAATGTAATTGGATTGAAAATATATGTTTTAGATGTAGATTAAATGAGATTTGGAAAAGGAAAAGTGGATTTTCCCCGTTGCGTTCCATTGTGATGTGTGTGTGTGTAGTCTAGTTCCTTGAACTGTTCGTAATGTAATAAGACAGCGGCAGGTCTTCTGCTTTGAAGTGCACCGCGCTCTGCATATGATAGTAAATCGAATCAGATGGCAGTTTATATTTCCGTGTGCGCAGGAAAATTGACCAAATTTCCAAAGCTGATTGGAATATTTTGTTTGTTTCATCCCTCGCGTTCACCGTACAGAAAATACATCAGCCTTTTTATTTGCGCTTATTTGGTTTTTATATTTCCAATTTTATAAACTAACAATATTTGTGAAAAAAAAATTTTTTTTTAATATTGCATATTGCAAATTTCAAGAAAATTGGAGACCTGCAGGGCCCTCTTTCCCACTGGGCACTCGGGGCACGTGCCCAGGGCCCCGCAATCGTAGGCCCCCCCTAGTTCCTACAAGATCACCAAACGACAGGGCTGTCTTTAACCTATGGGAGGCCCTGGGCACATTAGGATAATGACCTTGACAACGCATTATTTTGTTAGAATAGGCAAGGAAAGTAGATAAGCATAGCTCTAGACTTTTTTTAATTTCTTTAGTCATATTAAATGACTATAATATAATATAATCTATAACAGTAACTCTAAACTAATTCACAGGTTAGTGCTTAAATCTATTTTGATTGAAGAGGTACCCTTCTAGATTTGAGATGGGCAAAATCGTTAATCACTTCTCCAAAATCTATGTTTTTGAGCATATTATTCCTTGGCTCCTTAAGGCTCTATAATTAGGACACGATTTTGAGACGCGAATTTTCAAAATTGTCTTGGTTCCTCAGGGTACCATGATTAGGACACGATTTTGAGTCGCGAATTTTCAAAATTATATCTTGGTTCCTCAAGGTTCCATAATTAGGACATGATTCTAGAGACATTAGGACATGAGGCTCTAAAAAAGGGTGGGGGGGGGGTTGTGAAAAATCACGAAACATCACGAGTGGGGAGAGGGGGGTGTAGTGAGAAATCACGTGTATTTATTTTTTCGTTGAACGCGCGATTTTTAAACCGAAAATCGGCGCGAGACTCGCTGCCAGTCCTAGCAGAAGTCTGTGATTTTGACGCCGAATACATGCGTAAATCGTTGCCCCGTATGTTTTGTCTCAAAACAATGTCTAGACAAGGAGACAGTGCTGGATTTACCAGCAGGCTGAGTAGGCTGGGGCCTAGGACGGCAGATTTTAGGGGCGGCTAATTTGGGGCCAACATTGTTTTTGTCGTACAGAAATTAAAAAGGTTCATTTTTATATACCTTAATGTAAATGTTATTAGGTCCACACAAACAATTCAATATGTTTCACCACATATTGTTCAATTATTTTTCGACAATTTTCGTAGTAGTGGTTGGTCCGAAGAGGGATCGATGGGGCCGAGCTGTTGTGGCATTGTGTCTGAGAGAAACAGATATAGAGCGGCGATACAAACGAAAAAGCGGCCGAGAAGAAAAGCCGCCGAAAAGAAAAGCCTCTGATTTTGAGACGCGAATTTTCAAAATTATGTCTTGGTTCCTTAGGGTACCATAATTAGGATACGATTTTGAGACGCTAATTTTCAAAATTATATCTTGGTTCCTCAAGGTTCCATAATTAGGACATTTATTAGGATTTTGAAACACGAATTTTTTAAATTTTGTCTCGATTCCTCAAAGCACCACCACTAAGATACGATTTTAAAACGCGAATTTTCAGAATTTTGTCTTGGTTCCTCAAGACACCACAACTAAGAAACGATTTTGAAACGCGAATTTTCAAAATTTTGTCTTGATTCCTGAAGGCACCACAACTTGACACGAATTTTGACACAAATTTTGTCTGTCAACAAATTCAAACTATACTTGTGTCCAGGTCCTGCTTGAGACTGTAGCACCAGTGAAAGGAAGGAAAATAACAAATTCAAAGTCAAATAATAATAATTGTTCTTGATCATTCAATTCATCCTCTTTCTCAATTTCAGTGTACCCTAATGCTATTATTTTATCAAATGCCTTTTGCATATTCTTTTCGTTCGCACTATTAGGGACAAGAGCTACGGCATAAATTGCTTCTTTTAAGTGCAGACATTTCCAAAACCCCATGAACTCATATTCTCCTAACAAGTGAAGCATAAGGTCTTTCCTTTAAAGTCTATTCGTGGCCTCTATAACACCTTGGTCCATTGACTGGGCAATACATGTAACATCCGTGATGGACATCAGCGACAAACTGACTCATTTTTTATTCTTTTCTGTTTGGAGAAGGAACATTCGCGATATTATAGAGGCCACGAATAGACTTTAAAGGAAATACCTTATGCTCCAATTGTTAGGAGAATATGAGTTCATGGGGTTTTGTTAAATGTCTGCACTGCAAAAGAAACAATTTATGTCGTAGCTCTTGTCTCCAATAGTGCGAACGAAAACAATTTGGAAAAGGCATTTGATAAAATAATGGCATTAGAAGACACAGAAAGAGCATGAATTGAATGATCTATTGAACTAATGAACTATTATTATTATTTGGCTTTGAATTTGTTCTTTTCCTTCCTTTCGCTGGTGCTACAGTCTCAAGCAGGACCTGGACACAAGTATAGTTTGAATATGTTGACAGACAAAATTTCTTAGGAAGTTACCAAAATTTGGACAGACAAACAATTGCAAGAATTTCCAAAATATTTTATTTGGTTTTGAATTTGTGGACAGACAAATTTTCATAGGAATTTTCCAAAATTTAGACAGACAAACCAATTTAAGTGCTTCCAAAATATTTTTGAAGTTGCGGTGAAAAACTTTCGGGTCCTAATTATGGTGCCTTGAAGAACCAAGACAAAATTTTGAAAATTCGCGTTTCAAAATCGTGTCTTAGTTGTGGTGCCTTGAGGAACCAAGACAAAATTTTGAAAATTCGCGTCTCAAAATCATGTTTTAATTATGGAGCCTTGAGGAACCAAGACAAAAGTTTGAAAATTAGCGATTAAAAATCGTATCTTAGTTGTGGTGCCTTGAGGAACCAAGACAAAATTTTGAAAATTCACGTTTCAAAATCGTATCTTAGTTGTGGGGCCTTGAGGAACCAAGACAAAATTTTGAAAATTCGCGAGTCAAAATCGTGTCCTAATTTTGGAACCTTGAGGAACCAGATATAATTTTGAAAATTCGCGTCTCAAAATCGTGTCCTAATTATGGAGCCTTGAAGAACCAAGACAAAACTTTGAAAATTCGCGTTTCAAAATCGTGTCTAAGTTGTGATGTCTTGAGGAACCAAGACAAAATTTTGAAAATTCACGTTTTAAAATCGTAACTTAGTTGTGGTGCCTTGAGGAACCAAGACAAAATTTTGAAAATTCGCGTTTCAAAATCGTGTCTTAGTTGTGATGTCTTGGGGAACCAAGACAAAATTTTGAAAATGCACGTTTTAAAATCGTAATTTAGTTGTAGTGCCTTGAGGAACCAAGACAAAATTATGGAACCTTGAGGAACCAGATATAATTTTGAAAATTCGCGTCTCAAAATCGTGTCCTAATTATGGAGCCTTAAGGAACCCAGGAATAATATGCTCAAAAACATAGATTTTGAAGAAGTGATTAAAGATTTTGACCATCTCAAATGTTGAAGGGTACCTCTTCAATCAACATAGATTTAGGCACTAACCTGTAAATTCTAAAAGAGTTACAGAGTTTCGATTATATTATATCTATTCATTTAATGTGACTACCATCCTCATCATAAGCCTTTATGACCCCATTGCTGGGGCACCGGCCTTTTCTCTGCCACATATCCAACCTCAGCACTAATAATAAGATTTGAATATGGGGGACCAGCGTTTTAACGTCGAATCCGAACGACAAATTTCCAGAGAAGGTGTTAGGCAATTGAGACCCCACGGTTGCCAAAGCCGGATTGGAGAATTGAGTGTGATGGGTTGCAGCCATTAGTTTTTAATTTTTGCTTTCGTGTTCTAATAAAAATAAAAAAACTTTCGTGTTCTAATTATGGTGCCTAGAAGACCCAAGACAAAATTTTGAAAATTCGCGTTCCAAAGTCGTGTCTTAGTTATAGCGCCTTGAGGAACCAAAAAAATTTTTGAAAATTCCCGTCTCAAAATCATGTTCTAATTATGGAGCCTTGAGGAACCAAGACAAAATTTTGGAAAATTCGCGTTTTTTTTTCAATTTAAGTGCTTCCAAAATATTTTTGAAATCGTGGTGAAAAACTTTCGTGTCCTAATTATGGTGCCTTGAAGAACCAAGACAAAATTTTGAAAATTTGCGATCCAAAGTCGTGTCTTAGTTGTGGTGCCTTTAGGAACCGAGACAAAATTTTGAAAATTCGCGTCTCAAAATCATGTTCTAATGATAGAGACTTGAGGAATCAAAACAAAATTTTGAAAATTCATGTTTTAAAATCATAACTTAGTTTTGGTGCCTTGAGGAACCAAGATAAAATTTTGAAAATTCGCGTTTTTTCCAATTTAAGTGCTTCTAAAACATTTTTGAAGTTGCGGTGAAAAACTTTCGTGTCCAAATTATGGCGCCTTGAAGAATCAAGACAAAATTTTGAAAATTCGCGTTCCAAAGTCGTGTCTTAGTTGTTGTGCCTTGAGGAACCGAGACAAAATTTTGAAAATTCCCGTCTCAAAATCATGTTCTAATTATGGAGCCTTGAGGAACCAAGACAAAATTTTGAAAATTCGCGTTCCAAAGTCGTGTCTTAGTTGTTGTGCCTTGAGGAACCGAGACAAAATTTTGAAAATTCGCGTCTCAAAATCATGTTCTAATTATGGAGCCTTGAGGAACCAAGACAAAATTTTGAAAATTCGTGTTTAAAAATCGTATCTTAGTTGTGGTACCTTGAGGAACAAAGATAAAGTTTAGAAAATTCGCGTCTCAAAATCATGTTCTAATGATAGAGCCTTGAGGAATCAAAACAAACTTTTGAAAATTCACGTTTTAAAATCATAACTTAGTTTTGGTGCCTTGAGGAACCAAGATAAAATTTTGAAAATTCGCGTTTTTTCCAATTTAAGTGCTTCTAAAACATTTTTGAAGTTGCGGTGAAAAACTTTCGTGTCCAAATTATGGTGCCTTGAAGAACCAAGACAAAATTTTGAAAATTCGCGTTCCAAAGTCGTGTCTTAGTTGTTGTGCCTTGAGGAACCGAGACAAAATTTTAAAAATTCCCGTCTCAAAATCATGTTCTAATTATGGAGCCTTGAGGAACCAAGACAAAATTTTGAAAATTCGCGTTCCAAAGTCGTGTCTTAGTTGTTGTGCCTTGAGGAACCGAGACAAAATTTTAAAAATTCGCGTCTCAAAATCATGTTCTAATTATGGAGCCTTGAGGAACCAAGACAAAATTTTGAAAATTCGTGTTTAAAAATCGTATCTTAGTTGTGGTACCTTGAGGAACCAAGATAAAGTTTAGAAAATTCGCGTCTCAAAATCATGTTCTAATGATAGAGCCTTGAGGAATCAAAACAAAATTTTGAAAATTCACGTTTTAAAATCATAACTTAGTTTTGCTGCCTTGAGGAACCAAGATAAAATTTTGAAAATTCGCGTTTTTTCCAATTTAAGTGCTTCTAAAACATTTTTGAAGTTGCGGTGAAAAACTTTCGTGTCCAAATTATGGTGCCTTGAGGAACCGAGACAAAATTTTGAAAATTCCCGTCTCAAAATCATGTTCTAATTATGGAGCCTTGAGGAACCAAGACACAATTTTGAAAATTCACGTTTTAAAATCGTAACTTAGTTGTGGTGCCTTGAGGAGCCAAGACAGAATTTTGAAAATGCGCGTCTCAAAATCATGTTGTAATTAAGGAACCTTGAGGAACCAAGACAAAAATTTTAAAATTCGCGTTTTAAAATCGTAACTTAGTTGTGGTGCCTTCAGGAACCAAGATATAATTTTGAAAATTAGCGATTCAAAATCGTGTCCTAATTATGAAGCCTTGAGGAACCAAGACATAATTTTGAAAATTCGCTAAATTCATCCTAATTATGGAGCACGATTTTGCCCATCTCAAATCTTGAAGGGTTCCTCTTCAATCAACATAGATTTAAGCACTAACCTGTAAATTCTAAGAGTTACAGAGTTTGGATTATATTATATCTATTCATTTAATGTGACTATCATCCTCATCATCAGCCTTTATGTCCCCATTGCTGGGGCACCAGCCTTTTCTCTGCCACATATCCAACCTCAGCACTAACAATAAGATTTGAATATGGGGGACCAGCGTTTTAACGTCGAATCCGACAAATTTCCAGAGAAGGTGTTAGGCAATTGAGACCCCACGGTTGCCAAAGCCGGATTGGGGAATTGAGTGTGATGCTTTACTTGAGGTTACTGTTTGGGATTTGAAACCCAGCTGTCTGACTCAAGAGCCAAGTGCTTAGCTATCTGAGCCACCACACCATGTGTGACTATAAAGAAATAAAAAATCTAGAACTTTGCTTATCTACTTTATTTGCCTATTCTAACAAAATAGTGCTCTGTCGAGCTCATAGGGGTCCCATTATCGTAATGTGCCCAGGGCCTCCCATAGGTTAAAGACGGCCCTGATGATATCCAGAAATAACATGCAAGGTTCGGAAAGTTCAACACGTAGATACAAAACTAAAACACTTGTTTTTGCCAATGTCGATGTTTTGCCAATTATGATGCAAATTTTAGTATTTTTGTTTTTATTTTTGCAATAATCTAAATAGAAAGAAATGATCTTAAAAACAATGTTATTTATCTGGTTCTTGTTTAGTTACACGAAAGAGTACCGGGACTAACAAGGGGGCCCTGTCAACTCGTCATCACCGATTTGGTCCAAATTTACAGTATATGTAGGGCTTGACTATAAATGAAAGTGACGCAAGCGGAAGGGCCAGATGGCCAAGCGTTAAAGAACTCCAGACTACCGACAACTCATAAACCCGCTATGTTACCATAAATTTCAATGGCGGGTCAGCGCAGCGCTAAGAGCTCGGGTTGATAGTACGAGGATCGCTGGTTCGATTCCTCGTGGGGATGCTTTTTTTTACAATTCTTAAAATGACCTTAATGGTTAAACTACATTATGAATTACTACGGTTCATTTGTGGCGCAAGTATCGCAAAAATAAAATAAAGAATAATAACAATAATAGTAATAATAAAAGAAAGCAATTTTAAGAATTAACCGTTGAAGTTATAAAGAAACAAATAATAAATATTAATACTAATAAATTAATTAAATTGACAAATTAATAATTACAATTAAGAAGTTAAACAATAATAAATAATAATAAATTAGTCATTTTAAAAATTGTAAATAAAAAAAAAATAAAAAACGTCTCCACGGGGAATCGAACCGGCGATCCTCGTATTACGAACCCGAGCTCTTACCGCTGCTCTGACCGGCCATCGATATTTATGCTAACATAGCGGGCTTATGAGTTGCCGGTAGTTTTTTAACGCTGGGCCATCTGGCCCTCCCGCTTGCGACACTTTCATTTAGAGTCAAGCCCTACATATACTGTAAATTTGGGCCAAATCGGTGATGACGAGTTGACAGGGCCCCCTTGTAGGTAATAACATGGTATTACTAAGGGAAGTAGTTGTTTTAACATGAGATTTGTTAATTATGATGCAAATTTTGGCATTTTTTGTTTTTATCTTTGCAAATATTTCTTTTCTTATTTCCAATGATACGAGAACATTGTTTTTAAGATCATTTATTTCTATTTAGATTAAGTGAATAGGTATCTGTTTAGGTGAATAGTCTATTCACTTAATCTAAATAGAAAGAATTGATCTTAAAAACAATGTAACTTATCTGTTTCTTGTTTAGTGACACGAAAGTGTACCGGCGCTAGTAATAACATACAAATGTCTGTTGTATAATGCAATATGTTGTATAATGTGGAATACCACGCAGGATACAACTACTAATACAAGTACTTCCCCTGGTAATAACCAGGGGAAGTGGTTGTTTCAACATTGGATTTGTTTGGTTGTCTTAATATGACTTAATATTATAGAGCTACGAACAGGTTGAAACTATTTATGTAATCGGGCTGCATTTCATCTTTAAACGAATATAACGAATTCCGAATCGAATCCTAAAATACCATAAAAGCGGATGCAGAGACGTAGGTCAACCGAAGAAAAGATGGTTATTATCAAGATAACGTTGAGTTCGGAACAGGCAGTAATGCCTAACCCTTGAAGACAGAATTTTTATAATTCTAAGTTCCATTAAGTTTTTTTATGGATGAGTAGGAAAAGATGGTATGTTCTAGGCCCTCCTCACTCCTCGACCCCCACCACCACCACCATGGGAAGTGGATGGATTTAAGAGTTTGACCTCGTTTTGATGAGTCATTGAACCATGGCTGAAATATAGAAGTCATGGCAGGGGTTCATGCCATGACTCTTCTATATTTCACCCACTTGGTGGCTTGGCCCCATATGGGCGCTGGATACAGGAGAATCGAATATGCCACGTTAGCTAGAGCCCTCCTGTTGGACGATTTTGGTCCCCCTAAGTTTGGCTGTGGAAGAGGTCCCCAGGTCCTACAAGAACTGTTGCACCATTAGATAATGGTGTATCGATCCAGGGTCAGGTCAGATTTGGCATAAGTAGGGAAAGATGTCATGTTCTGGACCCTCCTCATTGGCGAAAGTGGATGTAAAGTGGATGGAGTGGATGAAATATGGATTGAAAGTGGATGGAATGGATGGAAAGTGGACGGATTTCAGAGTTTGATGAGTCATTAAACTCGTACAAGTATGGAATCGCGCGTGAGCGTAGATTTCATATACAACTTCAGGAAGCATAAGATTTCATGTGAAGGGTTGTGCGGATTCTCGTACAACGGCTGATCAATTCAATAACAAAGTTATCTACATCAATCCCGTGAACTATCGATTCTATAGCTGAACACTCTGTTCGTAAACTGACACAAGCTTCGATGATGTTCTGCTGGACCGGTTTCACTGTTACTTGGAGGCGTTTCTGTGATCGTAGATCTTGACGAGAATTTTCAAAATTTTGTCTTGGTTCCTCAAGGTTCCATAATTAGAACATGATTTTGAGACGCGAATTTTCAAAATTTTGTCTTGGTTCCTCAAGGCACCACAACTAAGATACGATTTTAAAACTTGAATTTTCAAAATTTTGTCTTGGTTCCTCAATACACCACAACTAAGAGACGATTTTGAAACGCGAATTTTCAAAATCCTGCATACTTTAGCCTTGTTGTGGATTATTGATTACATATTTTACAGAAATTATTTGGCTATCTGGGGCTCCAACTTTATCTTCTTGGAGGTGTACGGTGAGGTGCCTGACAATACCACGCAACACATTAGTGTATTTTCATAAGTTTCGCATAATAAGTTAAATTCGCATTTTTCTTGTAATTAAACTACATATTTACGGTTTTCAGATTTTTCCCTTTATATGTGCTGTAAGACACCGCTTCTTGCCAAATTTCATGATTCTAGGCCAACGGGAAGTACCCTATTGGTTTTGATTCCCTTGTGAAATCGCAAAATATGCAACATAAACGGTCAAATCTTTTGATCGCGTTGACTTACAAGTTTGATTTTTTCACAGCTGAAAGAGACCACAGACCTGAGTATTTAATACAAATTTCCACTTGTTACCTCTACGCGTTCCTGAGAAAAATGGTCTTGACAGACAGACAGACGGACGGACGGACAGACAGACAGACGGACAACAAAGTGATCCTATAAGGGTTCCGTTTTCGGTACGGAACCCTAAAAATCACGTCCAGCCAAAGATTAATGGCCTTGAGAGTATGCAGTGCATACCGCACAATATTTGCAGATGCCGCGCTCGTAGTAGCAGGCCTCGTACCGTTACACCTCCTTACAGAAGAGAAAAAGCGACTATATGATCTACACAGAACAATAACAGACCGGAAGAAATAGAGGGAAATGACTAACCAGAAGTGGCAGACAGAATGGGACCTCGCTAAAGTCGGAAGGTGGACCCACAGGACGATACCGGACATCAAGAAATGGGTAGAGAGGAAGCATGGGTCGGTAAATTTCCACATTACTCAGTGCCTTACAGGACACGGAGTCTTCTGGGGAGAAGAATTGGAAAGAGGGTGAGTGCACCATGCCGATACTGTACAGAACAAGTAGATAATATTTTGTATCAGAAATCAGAATCAATCAGAAATTTTGTATAAAACGATTCGGTAAATTTGCGACTCGAAATTTTTATCTCGATCTTCTCACAAGTTTACTGACCAATTTCGTTTAAACTTTACAGATTTTTTATTTATACTTTGCTAAATGTTTCTGATAAATTTTGCGCTAATCGGAATGTATGTAAAATATGTAAAAAATTTATCGCGGTTGTAAAGTTTCGCATTATCGTCTATAACATTTTGCAAAAATTAAATACTAGAGAGGCAGACAAATGTATCAGTGCATCTCTATTGGTAATAATAAGTGTAAAAGGGTTTTAATCTATAGTCCATTTTTTTAAGAATGCAGTAACTAGAAACCTCATTTACAGTTTGATAAATGTTCAATTTAGTTACAAAATTTGGCGCTAAATTCAAGTATAGTTACTTGAATATAAAATTGGTAATTTATTAATGGTTTGATTGAATATCCTATTATTATGCAATAGCTGCTGCAGTGAGTGCCTCAGCTTGAGTTTTTGTTACACCCTTACTTTTATGGACCAAATAACTATTGTAGACCATTAATTTTTGTCCAGTCTTTTTAAGTTTTCCTTTAGAATTTTTCTTTATACCTTTGGAAGTACTGTGCACCTTGTTATCAGCCATGGTAGTATACAAATCAAAATTACACGACGGTGCACACTTTCTTCCATGAGATAAAACAACAAAACTAGAAAGAACAAATACTACCATCGTTTGTATTGAAACATTGAGATTAAATACTACAAATAGCATCAACAGTAATAAAATACAAACAAATAAATGGAGAAAAACGCAAAAAATCTAAATGATACAAACAGATCAGATGATAATTGTGAATTGACCATAGAACTTATAGTAATGGAATAGGAATACCGTATAACTTACGTGTACCGAAACTGTGTCCAACATCTGTGCGACAAGGAAAGATATAACATTTCTTTTGTTCGCTATGCGCATGCTCCAAATGAAATAAACATTTATTTTCTAACTTTAATTTTAACCATAAATATGGTTGAACTTTAATTTAGAAATATTTTTATTGTAACTTATACAATTTTTATAACATTAGGTGGTTTTTATATTTTAGGTGGTGTATTATTTAGTTCTATAATGTGTATCTGCTAAAAATATATTAAAGAAAAATTTAAATAAATTCAAGTTTATTTTTTAAAAGAAAAATATTTTAAGTTTACATAAAAAATAAGAGATTTATCAAAAGATAATAAGTATTTTTTTTTATTAGTATATAAGTAATAAGTACTAGTATAGTACGATTTAATAACAAAACAACTACAACTTGACTACTGTAAACTTAATAAAGTCGGAACATAGCCTGAATATATAAATATATTCAACCTTTCCAGAGCTTTATAACACTAATGAGTCTTTTTAAGACTACCAAAAACAAATCTCATGTGAAATTTGTCAGTTATTTTTTAGCTTTCAGGCCACCTTCGTGGCACTCAACAAAAACCAGAAAAATAACATTGTTTTTTAAGATCATGTCATTCCGATACCTTGTTGATACATGATCTTAACTCATTAGTGTTACAGAGCTCCAGAAAGGTTGAATATATTTATATATTCTGACCCTGTTCCGACTTTATTAAGTTTATAATAATAATAATAAAGGCCTTTATTCGTAATAAATACAAAATATCAATAAAATATGCAATCCATTGGGCGAGGTTCAGTTCGCCCTGTCTACAATAATAGACAAAACGTCTGTTCAATTAACCCAAATAATTAAACAAAAAATAGCCAAAATAATGAAAATAATAACATTTGAAAGTTTGTGACAGAGAAAATGCTAACCAAGCCAAATAATTACTACAACTTTCTAGAAACAAACCCCCCCTCGAAATATCCTAAATATTAAATAAATCCCTTAAATATTATATTGAAATAAGGAAAGACAACTCTCTTCGAGAGAGCATGGTAAATGTGGAGCTTAGGGATCTTATGTCAACCTTAGAAAGTAAATTGGCGTATTTTTGTTATTATATTTCCTTCAAACTACCACCTCCCTCCCTAAAACTAAACTTAAACCCTGGCTACGCCCATGTAACCAACATATGTACTTTTACAGAGAACATTTCGAATTTATTATTCCAAGCGATATAATTACTTTTGGTTTTTGCTTAATAACTTGGTTAACAAACCAAATTGGAATATTAAATTTTGTGAGCGTTTAGATAGATAATTAAGCTGTACGTAGTGAAAACTAGTGGCTTCTAGCTTCATTGGTTATTAAATTATTGAAGTTCAAACTTTGATATCTTTGTTTTTGATGTTTTTAAAATTCTAGTCGATATCTAATTATTGCACTAACTACGAGCGTTAAACATCGATGACGTTTAGCTAACTAATTTAGCTACTATTTCGTGAAAACTAGAATATTCTAGTTTAATTCGTTACTGAGTTATTGACGTTCAAACTTTGATATCTTTGTTTTTGAGATTTTTTAAATTTTGGACGATATCTCTGTTAGCGAAAATTTAAAATTTAGAAGCAAAATGTTCAATTTGGAAGCAAAATTTATGAGCAAAATTTTCAATTTAGAAGCAAATTTTTCAATTTATAAGCAAAATTTAGAGGCAAAATGTTCAATTTAGAAGCAAAATTTAAAATCTAGAAGCAAAATGTTCAATTTATAAACAAAATATAAAATTTAGAAGCAAAATGTTCAATTCGGAAGCAAGATTTAGGAGCAAAATTTTCATTCTAAATCGGAACGTGTCCGATTAACCATCCGCCGGATTATCAAGATTATACTGTACTCTTTTTTGCATATAATAGTTAAATCATCTCAATCTGTTAGTTGTGTAGTTACATTACATCTAATGTAGTTACTTTACATCTAATAGTTAAATACATAGCACATTACATCTGCAATAAATTATTGCTCAGGACGTTAAAATTATATTCGTAGGGTCTCCCAAAGTCCACGGGAGCGAAGCTAAGGGCTACAGTTAGTAAATTATATATGTTACAGGGAAATAGGAAACTGAATTGTGTAAAATGTAATAAAATTCTCCACAATGTCATATTATTTAATTTACACCACATAACATATATATTTGTTCAACATGGCACATTCAAAAAAAGTATATAATATATATCATCTATTTAATATATAGAATGATTGTTTCCTCTTTCTTCCAAATATATTGAAAATATTTTATATTACACATCTCAAATAGACTAATTTAACAACAATAACAATGATCTCGGCTTTCCTCTCCCACTCGTAAAACATAGCAGAACGAGGAGTCGTAAAATACGTAATTAATAAATTTAAAAATAATACTAAACAAACGGTTTGTGTATTGTGCGGACGCCAAGGTTAAGGGATTCGTTTGAAAAGGGCAGTGCGTTGATTTTAAGATCGGGATTTAATTTGTGCATGGAAATATAACAAATTGGCATCCAGAATACTGAAAACGCATGGAAATCGTTCTTTAAGGGAGGAAGTAACGGAATGGAATTGGATCACATTAAATGCAATTAAAATATTTACACCCTGAAATTCATTCGTCTCTTTAAAAAGGTCTAAAGGTGGGGTATCGATATGCATTTGTTATATCAAATGTATTTTGTTTAAAAAAAAAATATATTAATAAATAATTTAAGGAACAAATAAAATGTACGGCGACATACTCTCATCTTTCGTATTTCTGCCAACTCGTTTCGTTTACCTCTTCGATATTTACAAAAATATATCAATTCATCGAGTTTCAAAAACAATGTATCACAAGTAAAGTGCCAGGATAGATTTACACAAAAAGCTTCCAATTTTCAAAAATAGAATTCATTATACATTGTGTTTCAAAAAAAATATACAGTATAATCTCGGTAATTCGTTAATCGGACACGTTCAGTAATCCGGCGGTCTGGAGACCGCTCGCACTCTTCCCTCCCACCACTCTTTCTGATAATCCGACGGTTGTCTGGTCCTATATGTGTCGGATTATCGAGATTATACTGTACGTATTCCTCATGCATATATTTATTAAACTTTAAGAGACCTACGAATATGAAATTTTACACACATATTTACGAACCTCTCGAGTTTAGATTACAGCTGTTCCAAGCTCCGCGTCCTGATGACAAACGCAAATGTGTGGCATTTTCTAACGAGATTCATGATGCTATTGACAATGAATACTTTCGCAAAACGCATCGTGTTCAATGTTAGTGGTCAGGTAAACAAACACAATGTTCGAATTTGGGGCCCACAGAAACAGTCTTTGAACATATACGAGATTTGCCCAAGGCCAATGTGTTCTGTGCGATATCCCAATCATCTGTTTACAGCCCGTTCTTCTTTGATGAAAACAGGGTTAATGGTCAGCGGTATCTCGCCATTATACAAAACTCGTTGTTTCCGAGTTTGCACGCAGACGACTTCATTTTTCCCTCACTAGAGTCGCCAAGTTCGTGAATATCTGATTGAAACTGTACCGAACCGTTGTATTGGTCCCTGACGACTTAGCATGTCTCAGCTGGGCTCCACGGTCACCGGATTTGACACCCTGTGACTTCTTCCTGTGAGGTTTCGTCTATGTACCACCACTCCCACAGAACCTGGAAGAGTTGAAGAACCGGATCCGTACTGCTACAACACCAGTGACGAAGGACATGCTTGTCCGAGTATGGGAGGAATTTGAGTATCGGTGTGATGTTCGTGTCGCTGATGGACGGCATATTGGACATCTAAACTTGAGAGGTTCGTGAATATGTGCGTAAAGTTCCATATTCTTTTTGAAACACCCTGTATATAACACACCTACCTAATAATACTCGGAATAAAAAACAAAAACGATATTTAAATTAATAATTGGCAAGACTTTGGAAATTTTTTAAAAACCTGATAATTGACCGATTGTTACGAGTACTGTAACCGACTTATCGATTTACCTTTGAACCTTCGCCTCGCCAACTCGGACATAACAACAGGCCCAATGTTTGCCACCTCCGGGGACGTGGTTATGGCTCTGAAAGTCGCGGCTACAGTCTCCTTCAATTCCATCTTTCCTATTTTTTGATACGTGGGGTTTTCTACTATAACTTGAGCTCCATTATTATTCGTATTGCCTTTCATCCACGGATGATCAATCAACTGAACCACTGTCGGCCTACGCTCTGGAGCAACATGCAACATATTCGCTACTAAATCTTTCGCCTGTTGTGATATGTTTGCCCATCGCGGACCCTAGAACAAAATACATATCAATCCAGAATAGACTCAGTTTTAATCACGTTATTAAATATATTTAGTTTTACTTGCACAAATTATATAGTTTCTCCAGTAGATCTTATCTAATCCTACATAGTCTTATGGGTTGCGTACACCTAATCCGTCATCGGCCGAAGTTTGCTTGGCCGACGACGGCCGAACTCGGACGATTGAATTCGGCCGATGACGGATTAGGTTTATGGGAGCCGTTATGGCTCGCGTACACTTAATCCGTCATCGGCCGAAGTCTGCTCGGCCGACGAAACACTTGTAAAAGAAAGAGAGCGCGTACTCAAACACGACCGTCATCGTCCGATAACGCCCAAAAAACGGCCGATCAACCGTCGATTCCGAACTTGTTGGGATTTCTCGCCAATCTGCCGGCGTCTACAGTGCAAATTGAGTGTATTTATGGTTAAATTTTGTCTAAACCTACCTAAACGACTATGGATATTGAAAACTTAATTAGTTGTGTTTATAATAGACCAACCCTGAAGGAAAAACATTAAAAAAATTATAATAATCCAATGTCGGCACAAGTGGTAACACTGTTGCAGCGTAAGCACATACACGTCCAAGTTACTCGTCCGGGTAGTTCTGTCCGCCATCGGCCGACAAAATCGATTTTGGTGTACGCGAGCCATAACGGCTCTCGTACACCAAAACCAAATTAAAAAAAATGACCAAAACCTAATCCGTCATCGGCCGAAGTCTGCTCGGACGACGACGGCCGAACTCGGTTGAATCAAACACTTGTAAAAGAAAGAGAGCGCGTAAACAAACACGACCGTCATCGTCCGATGACGCCCGAAAACGGCCGATAAACCGTCGAGTCCGAACTTGTTGGGATTTTTCGCCAGTCTACCGGCGTCTACAGTGCAAATTCAGTGTATTTATAGTTAAATTTTGTTGTTATCTACCTAAACGACTATGGATATTGAAAAATTAATTAGTTGTTTATAAAAGACCAACCCTGTGGGATAAACATTAAAAAAATTACAATAATCGAGATGTTTCGATACTGTTGCAGTGTAAGCACATACACGTCCGAGTTACTCGTCCGGGTAGTTCCGTCCGCCATCGGCCGACAAAATCGGTTTTGGTGTACGCGAGCCATTACCCATTTTCAACTCCGCCTTAGTAGCCTTAGCCTTAAGTAATCCTCTTTTTGATATATTCTTCTTTGTCTAAACATATCTGTCTGATCTAGTATCCATAATTTCAATTTATATAAACTGATTATTCTATACTTACATGGAATTCAACTTTTCCACTGCTAATCCTCTGTAGGATCTGCTGTGGGCCGTCCGTGGGTGCAAAGACGAACGGACACCGTCCACTTAATAACAAGTAAAGTATAATACCTAAAGACCAAATATCACATGCAGCATCGTAACCTTGCTGTTTCAGGACCTCTGGGGCGACGTAGTGGGCCGTGTAGCACGGCGTCATGAGCAGCCCGTTGTCGGCCCGTAACTGCTTCGCGAAGCCCAAATCGCAAATCGTCAGGCTTTCGGGCGTGCAGTCCTTCGAGGCGAAGAGGATGTTTTCCGGTTTGATGTCCCTGTGCACCACGCCGTTATCGTGAAGGAATCCGACCGCGTGCACTAGGACTCGCAAGATTTCTGCTGCTTCACTTTCTTTTAAATGAACCTAAATCAAAAATAATTTAAAAAAAAAATGCAAACTAAAGGCCGATTCTCATATAAGCGACACTCAGCTACGCGACATCGCCTGTCAAATAATGATTACATTGTTTTAAATGGGCACGTTCTCACTATGGCTACGCGACATGCCCATTTAAAACAATGCTGTGTCCGATCATCAATGTACCGATCCGTCAATTGGTTCGGCCGTTCTAAGTACCACCGCAAAACGCCTCATGCGGGAGTTTTCCGGGACGTCAAAAAAATGTCGTTTTTATGGCGTTGCGGCGCCATCTTCAACGCAATCGGGATTAAACTTCCTAACAAACTAACAGGTTCTATGCCCGATCGAACCGCACCGGTGCCATACCGATCCGTCAATTGGTTCGGCCGTTCTAGGTACCACCGCAAAACGCCTCTGGTTTTTTTTTCACTTTTTGCGCACTTTTCTCAATAAACTGCCGCAGATTCGCAAAAAGTCGTCACAGCTTAAATAATAATCATTATTTGACGTCGCGTAGCTGAGTGTCGCGCATATGGAAATCGACCTTTATAGGAAATAAATAGAATAATAGACCTTTTCACGGATCGTTCAGCACATACGCGTGCGCCATGTTTAAAAGGCGTGATTATGAAAGTTTCGGGCACATTTTGTTATTTTCACTGGTTATACGTCAAAAAGTGCCCGAAAAACATGGCAGAAACTGACACATGCGCACAAAAAAAATTTAACCTTGAAAAGGTCTATTAACGCAAATTTACCAAGTAGTCTTTCTAAATAAATTCAAGAGCTAAGCGGATGAAGGTATTAAGTTATATTTTTAAATAGAAATTTTAGTATGGAAGAACAATGTTTTTTTTATGGGGACGTAGCAAGCACTCCATCGTGTCGGCCATCTTCCTCTTAGACCGCCATCCAAGAGGAAGATCGCCGACACGATGGATAGACCGGACAAAAACCCTGACGGAACAAGGGATGCGGGAAGTAATGAGATCTGGCCAAAATAGAGAGCACTGGCGAGGAGTCATTGCGAGCATAACAAATTGATGTCACCAAACCCTGCAGAAGGGTTATGGACTGAAGAGAGAGAGCAAGCACTAGAGTTAACTTGTCAAGTGGCCCCCTTGGAATTCACGCACATCCCGGTATCGCTTTTCGAATGTCGTCAGGATGGCGTTGTCTTTGTTATAACATGCATTTGTTGCCTTACATCCCCCATTTCACATCTTTTGTACTTAGGGGTTCAGGCATTTTGTTACTTTAGTTTGCTTTGTTCCTGGCTTTCTGTCCGGCACGTTCGTCTGTTTTTCATGCTTATTCCCTTCTTATCATGTCATCCGTTGCTGTCCAGTTGTCTTCGGACTTTAGCTTGGCCTCCAACAGTGTCTTAATTTCTATAGTTGCCGCAGCCAGCCGATGGAGTAACAAACTTGCGTGTAATGATGTTCTCATGATTTTCGGGGATGATTCCCTATGGGTCAGTGCAAACGCTTTTGAAGCGTAGATCACGCAGCCGAAACTTTAAACCAGTCGACCAGTCCGTTGTATGCCACGTGCTCTCCAGTTTTCTGTGTTTCCGTCTTCGTTAAAATTAGTGATTACATTTTATCCATAAATCAGTCTGTTCCAAGACTTTGTTTAAAACTTTGTTTACAAACGTAAAATTTGGCAAAGCTGTGTAAATCAGGCTTTTTCCAAAGTCACTACGAACTATCACGTGAACGGCGCGTGATCACTCCACGGGGTCGCTGCGGCAAGTATAGTTCTGTTTCTGTCTTCACTGTCCAGTCGTCCCTCTCCGGAATCCATCTTTCACATTCAAAGGCCGCACTGTCCGTTTGTCCACAGTAGACACACATACTGTCAGAGGCCCTGCCGATATTGTGAAGCATCCGTGCCCGGTAAACGCTTGGGTAAAATAGTAGTTAATCTCCCCATACAAGGGCGTACCCAGCGATGGGCAGGAGGGGGTGGGACTTCCCCCCTAGAACCCACCTCGCCGCACAGAAATATCTATAACATTATTAAAACCTCACCCTGACGTCTTCGGGTGCATAGAGCATGGCGAAGCCGTTCTGAAATTGTACGACAGATGGATACTTCAATTCATAATGCATAATTCATTTCATAATCCTCGAAACAAATATGAGCTGTCCTCCCCTAGTTCATATCCTGGGTACGCTCTTGTCCCCATATGCTCGTTCTATCCAAATTCTCACTTGTGGGATTAATAATTTTGTCCACTGTCCGTTTGTACAGCATATCCTGTGCTTTTTCCACTACTGGAAAAGATGTTGTTTAGCAATTTTTAGTCTTTTTAGTCTTCTGCCCGCTGTACCGCTTTTTGTACAGCTCTGTTTTTTCTTTTATCAAGAGTTCTATTGGTGCAATGTCTGCCATCACGAGCACTGCATCCGTTCAAACTGTCTTGTATGCACTGAACACACGTAGTGCCAGTTTTCTCTGCACTGTGACCAGCTTATTTTTGAACGGGGGCGGCTCGGATCTCGAATCCATAAATGCATAGGATGCGCGGGAGTCAGTTTCGCGTGCAGTTTCGAGTCGCTGCGCCCAGAAACGGCGAAACTGTCGCGGTCAGACCGACCGCAACTTCCGGCGAAAGAGAACCGATACGTTTCGAACTGGGGGTTCCGTGTTTGCAGCGACGCGGCGCCGGTACTAAAATGCGCGGCTCGGCGGGGCCCATGTGTGGGGACCCTGGTCAACTTGAAAAAACGCGACATCCTGGTGCCCCAAATCGACATTCAAGTTTTTCTCTGTGCAGAATAAAGGCTCCTTCAGAGAGGCGCGGAGCGTTTCCGTCGCGAAAAATTCGCTAGTGGTGCGGCAGCGAAATGGTCATGCCCACACCAAAACGCGATTCTTAGCTGTATAGTCATGAGTTCCTCAGAGGAAGAAGCTCTGCTATTGTTAGTATTGACCACAGAAGAAGAAAATCGATCAGTTTATTTTTTATTTATTTTTAATTTCTTATTTTTAATTTCAAAACACAGCGACAGCGAAACTAATCGCGCATACATAAGCCGCCACGTCAATCAGTCCGCCGCGATAACGCATCGCTCGCAGCAGCGAAACTTCCGCGTCGGTCTGTAAGCTCCTTAACAGTTATAAGTGGGCGATTCCGCGACGTCCAATTATGGGTGCGGAAAGCCAAAACACCATTCTTCAATCCACTGAAAAATCCAGAACATTCACCGGGGGGCTGAAAAAATATGGACGTTTTACTTTCGTCATATGTTTCCAGCAATACGGCGTTTCGGCGGGCGTCGCGACGGTTTCAAATGACGCAGCGCGATGCCGCTTGCACGATTGAAAGATAAAGCTTTAAATTCTCTGCGGGAATCGCGCGAAACCGTTCCCGCAGAGCTTAAGTTGGCGATTCTGCGGGAGTTTTCCGGGATCTCAAAAAAACGTCGTTTTTATGGCATCGCGGCGCCATCTTCAACGCAATCGGGATTAAACTCCCTAACAAATTAACAGGTTCTATGCCCGATCGAACGGCGCCGGTCCCGCACCGATCCGTCAATTGGTTCGGACGATCTAGGTACCAACTCAAAACGCCTCTGTTTTTTTTTACTTTTTGCGCAATTTCCTCAAGAAACTGCCGCAGTTCCGCAAAAACTCGTCACAACTTAAAAAGCCCGTTAAATAAGTGTAGGGCGTCCGTGGAAGTGATTTCAAAATCGTCACAAAAGAAGTTGCATTTTCTCTTGCACCAGGTGAAAGAAATGGCGCAGGACGGCGATCAAGGGCTCTAAAAATGTGGCGAAATAACTCCAGATTTTAGGTTACGGTCTGGTGCGTCCGAACCTGAGGGGGTTGAGTCGCGAAAATGGCACCGTTCGACGGGGCTCTTGGTTCTACACCAGAAAAATGTACAATCCCGTTTTGCGCCGCTGCTTACGCCGTTTCCGCAAAAAAAACTCGATTTTCTGGGGTGGTCTTGACCCTCCGGAGGGGCGCGGCAGGACGGAGGACGAAACCTGGGGATGCGCGATGTGCAGACGGACATTAGCAGTTAAAGCATCGAAGACGCGCGGTTAAACTATTGAAGATGTGCCGCCACTGGTGGCATAAAAAAGCAGAATTTGACCTTTTCAAAAACCCACGTGGTGCGGTCCTCCAGGTGAAATTAGGGAAACGCCACCCGTCAGTCCTCTCAGAATTGATCGAAATTTGCGATTCCGTCGTGACCTAGCGATTCAGGCCGAACGCATGCCCACACCCTAAAAGTTTGCATTACAAAAATTACCACTTTTACCGAGGTTAGGTGAAGATGCTCGGGGAAAATGAAATTCACGATAGAATTCCTGTAGAAAACTCCAGCACCACTCTAGTCGCAGCGCGACTTTGTCGTTATTCACATTTTTCTGCGAATCCGGGTCCTCCAACTCAAACGCCACCTGCGGCGGCGTCGGTGCATCAGATTCTTGTAGCCAAAGAATAGACGAATGACCCCATGTACGGCAATTTTCGATGTCTCATTCCGGTCAGTAGAACAGCTTCGGTTTTTTCAGGGACCAACCTTAAGCGCTTTTTTTTCGCATCCATTTAAGCGCATCCATTTATCAACATATGCTATTTGCACGTTCCATTCGTCTTTTCCTGCTACTACCAGAGCAATATTATCAGCAAAACCTGTTATCTCGACACCTTCTGGTAGCTTTAGCCTAAGTACTCCATCGTACAGTAGGTTCCACAGTGTAGGACCTATTACTGAGCCCTTTGGAACACCGCTGTGCACTTCTCGCTCCACGACTTCACCGTCTGCTTCGATTACTGATCTCACGATCGTGTAGATAACTACGCGGTAGTCTCAGCAGGTATGTTGGAAATACCCTCTCGCTAGCCTCACTGTTGGTTTTGCCACTAACCTAACATATCAGTGATAGGGAGCATGTAATCTGAGTACCTTATCTTTGACAATGAAAGACAAGATGTTTACCATAGCCCAGGGATGGAGAACCTATGACTCGCGGGTCAGATACTGACCCATACAGGCATTTTAAGTGACCCAGGGATTGATTTTCTAACTTTTATTATTTTCTTATCAAAGTTTCTCAAACACACATACGCATACTGGCCCTTCTTCCAAGTTCTTCCATGGAAAAAAAATGAGAAATCTGGATTTACTAGCGGTTGTTCTCACCTCAGTTCTTCGTGGATGGGGAAAAGTTCGTCTACTACTTCCTTGCCTTTTCCCATGCTGATTTGGAGGTTTGGATGTTTTTTTTTTCAGGTGACTAGTGGCAATCGCATATGCGTCCCCCCATACATTTTCGTCCAGGATCTCATAAAGCTCGCGCCAGTGTTTTCTTTGGAGTTATTTATTTCTCTCCGTTGCGCTTTTTTGAGACGGCATATATGCTTTTCAGAAGTGTGTCGATGTCTTTACACTGTCTCTGACACTTGCGCCTTGCGGTTATGCAGCCCACTCTCATGCTGGAAATTTTGTTGTTCCACCAGTACACCTTTTTCTCTCCCTTGATACTTTCGCAAGTTATTGTAAGTGCTTTTCTTTTATCAGTTCCACTGGCGTTTTTGGATTTATATTGCTAAACACTTTTTCCATCTTGTTGGCAAACTTATGCTCATCTATCTTCCTTGTTGTCCATCCCTTGCACCTCAGGCGCTGAAGGGACAGATCGCGTAGGTTTTCCTAGAAACACGTTATAAATGTACGTGGTCTGTTAGAAAAGTATACGACCTTATTTTTTATTTTGAAAACCTGATGGATTAGAATCAAGCGCGCTTGCATGAGCCGCCCTTGAACCTTCGTGCGCATGTGTGAATTTTTTCTCGCCTGTAGATAGCGTCAGTTGCTGTCTAGCAGTGTTCGTATGACGTAGTGTGTAGTGCTCTCGTCGCTTTTTCAATGCAAGTAAAAATCACCAAAGAGTACTATAGGGATGTCCGTGATGCTGTGCGGCGCAAGCGACAGAGTTGTGGTCATCAGGAAATTGGCGTCTCCATCACGACAATGCTCCAGCACATTCTTCGCACTTGGTTCACATTTTTTTGCGAAAAACCATACTCCTCTGGTTCGACAGGCTCCTTACTCTCTTGATATGGCGCATCTGCGACTTCTGGCTGTTCCCCAAAGCCAAGAGGCCATTGAAAGGAACGCGATTTCAGACAAGAGAGGACATTATGGCTGCAACTACAGCCGAGCTAAAGTCGATTGGGAATGCTTCCAACAATCGCGGCATTGCTGGGCGAAGTGTGTGGAGTCCCAAGGAGACTACTTTGAGGGTGATTAGGTTTTCAACGCTCCAGGTATGCCAGTTTTTTTTACCCGCTAAAGGTCGGATACTTTTCTAACAGGCCACGTATCTATGGTCGCTTAGCGATTCACGGTCCAAGACTTCCCAGCTTCTATCTTTCCCTGTAAGTTCTCATGTACGTGATGCCTAAAATAGAATGAGAGCTGCCACGTTCGAAAATGGGTGTATTGAAGAACAATCTGGGGTCCCGGGTTCAATATGAGAGCGATTTCTACCGCATTTGTTCAAATAAAACAAATATGAGTAGCAACGTACTACCTTTACAGAGAGAATATGACGAGCGTAGATAGAAACCTTCGAAACCAAACAATGATCATCATCATCGGCCATTTCTCGTGCACTGCTGAACATAGGCCTCCTCCAGGTGTTTCCACTGTCTTCTGTCTTGCGCGGTGCTAATGCAGTTTCCCGCCAAACGTTTAACGTCGTCCATCCCTCAGGTGGGTGGTCTTCCTCTGCTTCTCTTGTCTTTATTGGGTCTCTATTCCAGGATTCGTTTTGTCCATCGGTTGTCTTTAGTGCGAGCCACGTGTCCAGCCCATCTCCACTTGGATTTTGTGATAAGTTCGATAATATCGGCGATTTTTCTTTGGTTTCTTATTGTTAGGTTCGGTATAACTCTCATTTAGTGATTCCCAGCATCGATCTTTCCATTGATCTTCTTGAAGTTTGTTTATTGATTTCTTCGTTAGGGTCAGTTTCCGCCCCGTATGTCCTAACTTAACAACGACCTAACCTAACCTAGCAATGATAGGGAGCATGAAATCTGGGTACCTTATCATTGACAATGAAACACAAGGTGTTTACCATAGACCTTACACAAGAAGCAATTTGGAGCAGATGTTAAGTATTACATGATTCAGTGTTGCCTTCCTGGAGAAAGAACATGGCAAGTAGAGATGAGCTTGGGATCTCTTCGTCCCATCCCATCGTCCCATGGGATGGGATGAGTCGTATGAATGTTACGTGGGATGGAATGAGATGGGACGGCAATTTTGCATGGGACGGAGTGGGGCGAGTTTTGATAATCTAGTAAATCTAGTTCTTGCATAATTAATTGCTTATCGTGCCAATTAGAGATGAGCATGGGATCCCATCGTCCGATCCCATCTCATCCTATCGTCCCATGGGATGAGATGAGTGGTATGAACGTAACGTGGGATGGGAGGAGATGGGACGAAAATTTTCTATGGGACGGAGTGGGACGAGTTTTGATAATCTAGTAAATCTTGTTCTTGCATAATTAATTGCTTATCGTGCCAATTAGAGATGAGCATGGGATCCCATCGTCCCATCCCATCTCATCCTATCGTCCCATGGGATGAGATGAGTGGTATGAACGTCACGTGGGATGGGAGGAGATGGGACGAAAATTTTCTATGGGACGGAGTGGGACGAGTTTTGATAATCTAGTAAATCTAGTTCTTGCTTAATTAATTGCTTATCGTGCTAATTAGAGATGAGCATGGGATCCCATCGTCCCATCCCATCCTATCGTCCCATGGGATGAGATGAGTGGTATGAACGTCACGTGGGATGGGAGGTGATGGGTCGAAAATTTTGTATGGGACGGAGTGGGAGGAATTTTAAAAATCTAGTTCTTGCATAATTAATTGCTTATCGTATCAATACGCAAATTATGAAAAATTACGGAAAAATTAAATCGTTAAGAAAGTCTGAACCGAAAACAAAGCTGCTGTATGGGAAAAATGGCACGAATGGGACGGGCCGTGCGACTGGGAAGGGATGGGACGAAAATTTTAGGTTTGTGGGATGGGACAGTGGGACGAAAATGTGATGGGATGGGACAGTGACAGGGATCCGTCCCACGGGATGGGATCTGGAACGAAAAACGCGTCCCGTGCTCATCACTAATGGCAAGGTAACAATTTTTGTGACAAAACACCTTCATCCACTTAGCTCTTCAATTGTAATCAAATAATATTTACCTTAAGATACATGTAATCTATTAAATCACCTCCACGAAGTAACTGGAGAACTAAATATACCTTCCTACTATCTTCATAAACACCTTTAAGAGTCACAATGTTGGCATGATGGCCATATCTTAAAAGTATCTCAACTTCCTCTTTACAATCACAGAATGACTTATCGATTATCTAAAAAGAGAATATTAAAAAGGAAATCAGAGATTGTCAAAAACGTAAGCAGAATATAGACTTAATTGCTCTGAAGTCGCGCTCATGTCAAAATGTTTGAACTGTTAAAGAGCGACATCTGTAAATGCCTAAAGAAATTAATTCCTTACCTTAACTGCAAATTGTTGGCCTGTGGCCTTATGTCTAGCTGCTTTACAAACACTGTACGTCCCTTTTCCAATTTCGTTCAGGATCTCGTACTCATCGAAGAAATTCTCCGCACTAGTTCGTAGCGATTTCGGATGAACGTCTATTTTTTTGGGAACAGAGATTCCGTCTATCAGACAAGGCGCTATAAAACTAAATCTAAACGCAAAAAAATCGGATAAACTTCTAACGATTTTAACGTGATTTTTTTACCCTCTAAAAAGTTCATGTGCATTGGCACTAGCAGGTACTCCGGGCGAGTCCCTTGGGGTTTTGCAAGTGAACTCAGAGTCGAAATAAAAGGCGTCATCTGGTCCTGAGACTGCGGGTTTGAAAGGCGGCCGAATCTTCTTCAACAACAACGCGTCCCAATCAATCGTCGCGAAAAACTCGTGGTTCTTCAAATCCTAAAACGAAGCCGCCCCAATAAACATAAACAATAATCCAGAACTACCTTATTTACTTCCACTCCTCCCGATCCTGTACCTAATCTATTCGCAGGGTTCCTCTTGAACAAAGCCCGCAGCAAACTTTGGGCTTCCGAACTTAAATTCGCCGGCATGCCCAACTTTGCTTTCAGTATTTGCGTCATGGTATCTCTTCGAGTATTGCCTTGAAACGGTAAACCTCCTGTTAACATCTCAAACATAAGAACGCCAAAGGACCACCAATCAGCAGCGAACGAATGCCCTTTTCTGTTAACAACTTCCGGAGCCATATATTCAACCTAACAGAAAAACATTCAAATTATTGAGAAAACTACGTGGGGTTGAAGAAAAACTTACCGTTCCACAAAAACTGTATGCTTTATCTTCTTCTAATGGTATTTTAGAGAGACCAAAGTCTGTGAGAGCGATATGTCCTTCGGAGTCTAAAAGAACGTTTTCCGGTTTCAAATCTCTGTAGATTATGCCAATGGAATGGAGATGATTTAAAGCTAAAGCTAATTCCGCCAAATAAAACTTAACATCTTCTTCTGTAAACATCACCTGGAACCGTGCAAACAGCGTTGAAGAAAAAGGTTAAGGAATTTGGTCAATAGTATTCACCTCTTTGCTTAATCTAGAAAATAAATCTCCTCCGCGTAGAAAGTCTAGAATTAAATACAGTTTTCCAGTGGTCTGGAATGCGTAATGTAATTTGACTATGAACGCATGCTCGACGTCCACCAAAATGTTCCGTTCCATTTTCGTGCGATGGCGATCGCGCACCTTCAGCGACGCCTTCTTCAAAACTTTCATCGCGTAAAGCGTTCCCGCGTCCGCGCCGATCACTTTCCTCACCAGGAACACTTTCCCAAACGAACCTTCTCCGAGCACCTTCAATAGCTCAAACTGGGATGGGTCAGCTTTATCGTGACCATCACGAACCACCTTAAATTCACAACCCAAATCATTACAAATCAAATGTTTTAATTTGATACTAATAATTGAAAACTGGGATGAATCCTCAATTAGTGATGATAACAATATGCGAGTACCGTTGCATATATCAAAACTCAAACCGCTGAACCTACGAAGCCTTGAAGACGTTAGGTAGCGGGTGACCCATAATGCGTGAAATTTTAGAGCGGGAGGGAGTGATAGTGGGAAGAGTTTTAGGGAGTGAGAAAAGTGGTCGGGCGAAGAATTTCTACTTTCTTTTTTTTTGTCGGATATCTGGGACAGGGAGGGTTGGAGTCCTAGGTTTTGCTTTGTTTTGTTATACAGAAGTATGTTTTTGTTTTGTTTTGGTAGTACAGTATAATCTTGATAATCCGACACATATGGGACCAGACAACCGCCGGATTATCGAAAAAAAGGATTATCAGGATTAAAACATTCAAGTCATCGTTAGCTTCGTCGTCATCCGTGGAACAAATTAGGCTGAGGATTTCTTCGACAGAAAAGAAGCGAAAATTTTCCTCGCTTGTACCTATGTGTGCCTAAGTCATCCTTTGTCAGCGTAACATCCACTTCACATTTGTTGGGAAGCTCTTGTAAAAATTCCAAAGACAATTGTAGAGAGCAATTAGCTTGGTCAGAATCGTCAATCAAGTTTTCAGAGCAGGGTGTGTTGGCCAGACCTTTTTCCAAGAACACTAGTTGGTGTCGTTTTTGACGTTATTTCAACTGTGCGCGAGGATTATATACGACGCGGGGCAGCAGCAAGAAAAGACACGTGTTTTCCCAGACCGCCGGATTACCGAATTAAACAACCGTCTTTTTTTTTATTGTGGTTTGGGGGAAGCTCTACCAGCCAGAGTGTGAGGCTCTCACTCACTAAACCCCCTTTCCACTTGGCTTCTCTATGCTACATCCCGGTATCGCTTGCGCATGCCTTCAGGGTGGGCAGCCCGGACGTTTAGTGCCGCCCTAGTTTGATGAGAGCTATCTATTATCTTCGCTCAATTTGAGCGAACTAGTCCTTCTACTAAGACTCTCGTCTATCGTTCTTTTCCCTAGGTTAGAGGTTTAGTTCTGCATCGACTTCGATGTTTGCTGCAAGATGCGCTTTCCACGCTCTTTCGGCCTCTTCTTTCCTCGTCATTATTTCCATAGTATTTACTTTTATCGCCTCCCAGTCGTCTTCATTTCGCAGAATAACTTGTGTTAGATTTCCTACCTCAAGCACTATGCCACCGAGTTTCACCTGAACAGTGGACCTCTCGTTTTCCGTGGCTGGACACCGGAAAATAGTGTGCTCTGCGTCATCCGGACTTTGGCCACATAAAAAGCACTCTAGATTGTTCCTCTTTTTGAACCTCTCTAGGTAGGAATTGAAGCATCCGTGGCCCGTGAACGCTTGGGTAATATGGTATCCCATTTGCCCGTGGGTGCGGTCGTACCAACGCGCTACGTGAGGGTCTGAGTACTGGGTCTGCCTCACGTAGCGCGTTGGTACGACCGCACCCACGGGCAAATGGGATACCATATTACCCAAGCGCTCACAGGCCACGGATGCTTCAATTCCTACCTAGAGAGGTTCAAAAAGAGGAACCTATGGGTCCATCGTCCTGACGTATCTGTCTCCCACTGGGTCTGCCATCTCTCCATGAGTCCTTGGCGCGCTCTAACCTTGGCACCTTCTTTGGCCTGCTCCTTTTCTTCTTTCCTGGCGTACTGACTTAGTTCGTCGTAGATCTCCTTTCATTCTCGAATCAGTAGATCAATTGGCGGTATACTCGTTAGAACGAGTGCGGCCGCCTCAGATACGGTTCTGTACCCAGAAATTAGTCGTAATACACTGCGCCACTGTACCGATGCAAGCCTCCGCTTTGCCCCGATCTTTTCTGCCGCCGCTGTCCATATTTCCGCGCCGTAGAGTATCTGTGCGTGTATCACGCTATTTAGCAATCTTCATTTTGCCTCACGAGGCCCTCCAACGTTTGGCATGAGCCTTGCCTCTGTTGCTGCTGCCTTCTCGGTTATCTTGGTGACATGTTCTACATTCCGAAGTGCGCTGTCAATCTGTACCCCGAGGTATCTCACCGCCTTTGCCCATGGTACTTACTGCCCTTCCAGAGTGAGAATCGGTGGAACAAACATCCTCTTATCTGTTACCAGTACTGCTTCCGTCTTATGTACTGCTAGTTGCAGTCCGTTTTCCTTCATCCAGTTGCTGGCACGTCGGAGACACTCATTTGTTACTGCCTCGAGTGTGGTAGCAATTCTCGCTGTTACTACTACTGCCACGTCATCAGCGAAGCCAACGAAGGTCGCGTCTTTTGGTAGTCTCCGGTTCAGTAGACCGTCCTACATGATATATGACCACAGAAAGGGTCCAAGAACCGATCCCTGCGGAACCCCTGCAGTCACCTCATAATCAACCTGGCCGTCTTCCGTGTCGTAGACAAGGATTCTGTTACTCAAGTAACTGCTTATTATTTTCCTTAGGTACTCCGGTACTCGTCTCTGCTCTAAGGCGTTTAGGATCGCATCCCACCGCGCCGAGTTGAAGGCATTCTTGATGTCGAGCGTCACAAGTGCACAAAAGCCCTTTGTCTTCCATGTCCCCTGTTTGACCTTCCTGGCCGTCTCGATCACACTCGCAACAGCGTCGACCGTTGACTTCCCTTTCCTAAAACCGTATTGCCGCTGGGACATGCCCCCGTTTTCGTCGATATGTTTTTCTAGTCTTTGGAGCAACAGTCTCTCCAGTAACTTCCCCATGTTGTCAAGGAGACAGATCGGTCGGTATGAGGATGGTTCCTCCAGAGGCTTATTCCCTTTTCGTAAGAGGACGAGTTTCTGTCTTTTCCATCGTTCATGGAACACCCCTTTGTTGAGGCATGTATTGAAGGCCGTTAGCAAGAGTTCCGGCCATGTCTCTATCACCGTCGTCACGATCTCGTTTGGGATGTTATCCGGTCCTAGTGCCTTCCCGGACTGGAGCCGTTTTTTTCCCTCTTGTAGCTCTCCCATTGTAAAATCTTCGATGGCTTCCTGGATCTGAATTGGTTGAATTTCCCTTAGCTGTTGATTAGGGAACAGGGTAGCAACTATCTCTCTCATCCTCTCTGGATGTTATAGTCCCGGGATGGGCTGTCTACCTCCTAGTTTCTTGGTAACTATGCGGTATGGCAACCCCCACGGGTCGGCTTCGATTAAGCGTAGGAGCATCTCCCAACTTCTCCTTTTACTGCTCTTAATAGCAAGGCGTAGTTTTTTCCTTGCTGTTTTGAAGGCTGTTTGTAGAGACTCATATATTCGTGCGTCCCCTCTTCTTCTTTTCCGTTGAGCTGCCCTACGTGCTGCCTTGCATTTATCACGCAGATCTTTTATTTCGGGATTCCACCAGTACACCATCTTTCTCCTGCCTGGAGCATTTCCCCGCCTTGGCATCGCCGCGTCGCATGCTGCGGTGATGATCTCGATGACGTAATTAACAATCAAGTTAGGGTTTCGAACTTCCACTAGACCTTGGAACCGCCCCTGTTGTTTTTCGGTTTCGAGTGCCTCCGCCAACCGGAGTCTAACTTCCACAGTTTTAGAAACCGCCGGATTATCAAGATTGCTCTGTACTGTACTCTGTATTGTGTTGATAATGATAATGCCAATAAAGATAATAATAATTTAAAAAAATGTTGAAGGACGTTGAAATCACTTTGGACAATAAATACAAGCGAACGGGCTATAGCTAGTAGATCATAATTTCGTTACATTAAATTACCTCTCCAAGTTCGATTTCATGATCTCCTTCGACAGGTCCTTCATCGAGTCCGGCAGTGTCGTCCGCGTTACCAGACGGAGACTGTGGACAGAAATCGTGAATTATTATTTACCTTTCGGTCACTAGAGCTCTACTAAGGTTACTAACATTTGTGCAAGGGGAGTTAGTACTGGTTATTAATTGGCTAGCTATGGTGCGATTAGTGGGGGTTTTATTTGCACACAAATATTTTTGATTTTCAAGCTAATATTTTCTTATCGAATCGAATAACACACATATTTATTTTTTACGATAACATTCTAGTTTTTTTTCGCGAGCGCGATAATATATTCGCATGGATAATAATATTATGAGCAAACATTTTTTCCGTGTTAATTGTAAATAAAAGCGTGGAGCATATAACTTCAATATAGTTTAGCGCTCCACGTTTTTATTTATAGTCAACATGGAAAGAAACGTTTTCTCCGTTTTAGTGCGTTTTAATAAAAACGTGTTTTTTAATGTATTATTACTATTAAATTAGTAAACAGAATAGACCTTTTTACTGTTAGTTAAGCGCATGCGCGTACACTTTGTTTAAAAGACTGGAATATGAAAGTTTCGGGCATGTTTCGTTATTTTGACTGGTTATACGTCAAAAAAGTGCCCGAAAACATGGCGAAAATGAACGCATGCGCACAAAAAAATATCAACTATAAAAAGGTCTATTATTATCATAGCAAAATTGTGATAGCAAAAATTATAATTAAAAAAATTTGAGAGTAGATATTTATAATTTGTTCAATCATATGTTCATATACAGTAGAAACAATTTATTTTTCAATATACTGTGCACATTAATACAAAGAAAAAAAAAACATTCTAATCAAACTATAAAGGGAAGTGATATTAGATTACGTACAAGCATTTGAAAATACTGATTTCCCAAAACCACAACATGAACTTGAAACACTCATGTAATCTGTAAACATTTCATATTCAATTAATTTGTTATTCTAATTAATTTTCTAATCCAAATAAAAATAAAGGGTGACAAATTAAGAGTGTCTTGATTTTAGAGTAGCCTACAATTATCAAAAAACAAATTGGACAACCATTTTTTAATAAAAATAGATTTAGAGTGCCACCCACGTCCAGTCTATTTAGCGGGAGTCCTTCTTGCAGGAGTCCAACAAAATCTGTGAGGGGTCCAGGGTATGCGCGACTGGGGCATTCGGTCGTGATATGGCGGATCGCTTGTTTACCATTTTGATAGTCACATTGGGAAGATTAATTTATTCCCAATTTGAAAAACGATTCACCGCAACGCCCATAACCTGTGCGAACTCTATTTAGTTTCGACCAGGTGTTACAGGGCAAATCGAAGCCACTTGATATTGCGTTCACATCTAGGACTTGGTTCCATTCAGGACAGTCTGGAGCCACCTATATCGCCAGCTGTCTTTAACATTAAAATGTAAGTTAGCAACTTCGATAGCCGTAGCTATAGGCAGGTGCCTTGATTTCAGGCGTTGTCTCTCAGCTGGGAAGTCTTCGTTTATGGGAAGGTCCGGGTTGCTTATTATTTTATTGTATTCTCGAAGTAGTGCTAGGGAGCGGCGAAGGTGTTGATACGACTTAGAGCAGGTAACCAGTACAGTGGTGTTGATTTTATGGTGCCCGAGATGTTGCGCATAGAGTCATTTAGTTGTACATCCACTAATTTGGTGTGACTGCTGTTGATCCATACAGGCGGCGCAGTATTCCGCTACAGAGTAAACGAGGCTGAGGGCCTCTGTAGTTCTCAGGGTGTCTGCAGCAGCACCTCATGTTGTTCCTGCTAGCTTATTTAGGATATTATTTGTCGTTTTCAATTTTTCAGCCGTGTTGGTGAGTTGTTTTTTGTAAGTTAAGTTACGATCCATGATATTTTAGGGTTGGGTTATGGTGTAGAAGTGCTCCTTCGAAATATACATTAAGCCTTGTGTTAGCCATTTTGTTGTTTAGGTGAAAGCAACAAGACTTAGTTTTGCTCATGCTAGGCTTCAATCTCCATACTCGAAAATAGACTCCCAGTGTGGTAAGATCATTCATTAAGGTATTTTCTGTTGCGGTGGTGTTCTTGTATTCGCGATTTACGCGGCGAGAGTATTCCTTAACTCAGTGTTTCTCAAACTTATTTATCTCATCGCCCACCTGGGATATGCTTAAGTTAATAACACCCCCAAATCTATAGCATTGTGTAGAAATATGTTCAGAGAAGGTGAAAATTTTGAAAGGAAGATCCTTCGAGTAAAAGATTTTGATTTTTTAATACACAAACGGTAGAATTCGGGTAATACAATCAAGAAGTCAAATTCGTTTTGACGTGTTTCGATTTATTAATGAAATTTATTTTCAAGACCTACAAATTGTTACAATAGTTACAAAAGACAAAGTAAAAGATTTTTTTATTACTTACAAAGAAGGTAATGAACAACTTATAAGAACGTTTAACATATAACGTGGAAAAAACGTTGCAGACTACACTACTACTTATGTTTATGTTACGCAAGTTGTAGAGTAATCTGCAACGTTTTTCCTGCAACTTCCAAATGAAACAAATCTTTGAATCTCTTTTTCATGTAAATATGTAACAAGTCCAAATGATTTGTGAATATAAAAAAAGTTTCCTGATTTTCATCAGATTTGGGAATTAATAAAATTGACGCCGAGCCAAATTGTTTTGAAGAAATATCAATTTTTTCTACCGCCCCCTGGCTACCTAGCGACCACCAAAACGACGTCATCGCCCACTGGGGGGCGATATTGCCCACTTTGAGACTCACTGCCTTAACTGATGGTACGTACTGTAGATCAGTGGTGCGCAAATTATTTTCATTTTTGACCCAACATTTTAGGTAAAATTTTACCGCGACCCCTGGATAGAAACAAGACGATTTTTAAATATGTTTATATTGACCTTTTACTATTTTACTGCTATTTTTTATGAATTCGACGACCAAAAAAAAACTGTATCTACCCCGTTGGGGGGTCGCGACCCACAGTTTGCGCACCACTGCTCTAGATGTGTGGACTTTATGTTTAGCGATTTCGTTGGGCGAGATTATTTCCTTGGGTTTAGTGACGGCGGTGCTGCCACCAAGTTTCCTTAAGGGAGACCAGGCCTTGCGGCTGGAATGTTAAAAATCCATTTCCTCCGGCCATTTCTACAATCTTCCATTATTACAGAGTACAGTCTATCGCTGTCCTCTGACCTATGTGGGATATATTCCTTCCGAAAACCTATTGGCATGTTTCTTACCTACGGAAATCACCGCTCCAGGGAACCGACGATAGTTCCCGGGGGTATATTAGTCTAGTTCCTTAGCAAAGGATGCCCAATCGGCTTTACCAAAGATCCATCGAGGACGTAGAGATGTTATGATTGGTATTTGATGGCCCACCTCCAGCATAATCGGGCGATGTCATTTATAATGCAACAATAAACGCATTTTCACGACGCTGGCGTATTTCTGGAGAAATCTCATCAATAGCTTGACGAATGTTTTGTTTTCCGAGGTTTCAGGTCGATTCTGATAAACTTTAGATTTAACATGACTTCATAAAAAATAACCCAAACCCGACAAATCCGGAAAGCGAGGAGGCCACAACTGATCTCCACGCTGGGAAATCAAACGACCAGGAAAAAAATCTCGTAACACTCCCATAGCCATGTTGGATATATGGGTCCTTGCACCACCTTGCTGACACCAAATATGGTTTATTGGTAATCGGAGTTGAGCCATGGCATCCATTAAGAACGTCTGTAGCATCTCCAAATAACTTTCACTATTGGCAACTGTTGCGTTTCCCATTTCATCTTCAATAAAATACGGTCCCAATACTCCAGCTGAGCTTATTCCGTAGCATACAGTGACTTACCATTTGAGATTGTAACTCTTCTTCCAATATAACTTCAGGGTTTTCGACAGACCAGTAACGTAAATTTTGTTTGTTCCTCTCCCCATGCAATTGAATATGTACTTCGTCACTAATAATTATTTTGTTGAAACAATTAACCCCTCTGCCCAAAAGCTATCGACTCAATTCTAAACGTGAGTTTCGGTCATTTGGAAGAAGTTTTTGGGCTTTTTGCCATTTGTAAGGCCGAAAGAGTAAAATTACCGACTCATGTGAAATTCTTATTTGCTGCGATAAACGTCGCACGAATTGTTCGGATTTTTTTTTCAATTCCGTTCCTAACTTGCAAAGTATTCTTCTGTTCAAGCAGTTTTTTTCCTCTCTGTAAGTTTAGTCTCCTTAAGAGAACCCGTTCGACGATATTTTTCGACCCGTCTTGCAATTGTCGCACAATTTGGCGGCGCTGGAACATAAAACTGTTGTAGAAACCACCTCCGATTTTGAATAATGGGAGTTCGTTCTAACAAAATGCTCTACACAAGCAATCCTTTGTTCAATCATCCACCACTCTTCAAAAAAAAATTGAAGGTTCACTGAATATTGTAAGGTTGAAATTCTGGCAAATAAGTTATTACAGTATAATCTAGTCGGACAACTTCGGTAATCCGGCGGTCTGGAGAAACATGTGTTTTTTCTTGTCACCACGCCGCACCGGATACACATGAGTAAACATGCCCGCTCGTGCTCTTTCTTCCCACCACTCTTTCTCAATCTACTCATTTTGTTCGCTCAATTCCATCTTGTTTTGTTATTGGTTTGTCGTTTATCGAGTGTATAGTGTATGTAGTTATTTAGTGTACAATGTCCACTTTAATTTTGTATCAAAAACAGGAGATCATCAATAATCTTGATAAAGGAGAAACCGCGACAAACGTCGCACGCACTTATGGCGTTGAAAAATCCGCGATCTACGGCATCAAAATCAACCGCGAGAAAATCGTCAATTCGTCAGGACTGCTAAGGGGGACTTGAAGGAAAGAATGTCCTGAAATGGAAAATGCCTTATTTACTTGGTTTATGCAACAGCGTGCCCGGCTTACGCCATTATCGGGAGATATCCTCCGTGAAAAGGCAAAACAATTTTACGAAAAAATAACCAAGAAAGATGATTTTCGAGCTAGCGATTGCTGGCTGATAATTAAAAAAAAAAAAAAAAGATTTGAGATTCGTTTCTTAACTGCCACAGGAGAAACATTATCAAGTAATGTTTCGGCCGTTAATCATTTTCAGAGGAAATTGGAATTAAAAATCCAAGAATTAGGTCTCTTACCAGAACAGGTTTACAACGCAGATGAAAGTGTTTTATTCTGGAGGAAGCTTCCGCATAAGACCTTTGTACACTGTTTCGAAGAAAGTGCCCCAGGAAGAAAAATGTCAAAGGACAGACTGACTTTCATGCCCTGTGCAAATTCCACAGGCACACGGAAACTTTCCTTATTGGTTAGGAAAAGCTAATCATACGCGGGCTTTTAAAAACGTAACTCACTTACCAGTTACATATAAAAATCAAGCCAAAGGATGGGTTAGTCGAGATATGTTTAAAGAATGGTTCAAGCAAGATTTTATTCCGGCGGTAAAAGTTTTATCAATAGCTCACAACTTGCCTGCTAAAGCTTTGTTTCTTCTACACATTTACTTATATATGTACAAATTTTATTCTTTCTGAAATACAATTGTACATAAAATATGTACAACTGATAATTTTTCGTATAACTCCCGATAATCCAGAATTTTCTGATAATCCGGCGGCTGTCTGGACCCATATGTGTCGGATTATCAAGATATGATTGTTTCTGCCAAAATCACTGGAGCTGACGGATATAAAATAAAACGTTTCCACATTATATTACAAGTTATTTCCAGTGGTTTTGAAATTGATTTAAATAAATTTAAAAATTACGCAGTTGACACTGCAAGAAAAGTTGTTGAATTGTACTCGTGGTACTACATGCCGACAACAGTCCACAAAATTTTAATTCATGGGTATAGGATTATTAAGTCATCATTGCTTCCATTCGGGCAATTATCCGAAGAAGCTCAAGAATCGTGCAATAAATATATAAAAGAAAATCGAGAAAATTTTGCACGAAAATGTGGTCGTCAAAAAAACATGGTAGACGTTTTTAATAGGCTCTTGATTTCATCAGATCGTAAAATTTCAAGTTTCCGAAAACTTCAAAGTCGTTTTTCCTTCAAGCTATCGAATTAATTGCAGATATTACAGCTCCAATTTTGGAATCAGATACATCTGATGGTGATTAATAATTTTAACCTTTTTAGATTGAATTTTAATAAATCATTTTGTTTTCTATGTATTCTCTGTTCTATTGAAACCTCAATTCAAAGAACCAAATTCCACGAAACAGTATGTTTTCTAGACAAAATCAACGATCAGTTAATCAGTTGATCATTTTTCAATTGAGTTTCGTGATCAAGGACTTCTAAAACCCCTAAATCCCAAGTATCAACAAAATTGAACGCTTTTTTCGAAAAATTATCCGCCATATTGCATCCGCCATTTTAAATTCAGTTTCTCGATCGGCGACCTCAAAAACGTGAGGAGACCAAAAATCACAATATTTGAACGATTCCTTCATATTTTGGCCAGCTTTTTGGGATTTCAGACCACTGCGCTGGAAAATTAAACAGTTCTCGAAATCACCTCTGAGTTTGAATAATGGAGTTCGTTTTAATAAAATGCTCTACACAAACAATCCTTTGTTCAATCGACCGCATTTAAAAAAAAAAAACTTGAAGGTTCACTGAATATTCTTCTTCTTAAAGTGCCTATCCTCTGTGGATATTGGCTATCATGTTGACCCAAACCATTCTATTCACTGCCGCTCTGAATAGAGCTATTGATGTCTTGCCGGTCCATGTACCTAAATTTTGCAGCCACGATATTCGTCTGCGTCCTGCTGACCTTCGACCCCCTATTTTCCCGTGTAGGATTAGTTGAAGAAGGTGGTATTTTTCACCTCGCATGATATGTCCGAACTATTCCAATTTTCTGCGCTTGACGTTTGGTAGGTATTCCAGTTGCCCACCGATGCTGCTACGCATACCGTGTCATTTGGCACGTGGTGTACCCATGAGATTCTGAGTATGCGGCGATATCACCACAAATATCTCAAATACATCTATGGGCCTACATGAGGTATCGGTAAGGGTCCACGTTTCAGCCCCATATAGGAGGGTCGAGAGTTCATAGCATTTTAAAATTCTTATTCTGGTATGGATGTTGAGAGGTTTGTTGTAATAAAAACCAGGACTGGACATCTGTGCCATTAGCGCACATTCGAAAACGTGCCCTTTGTCCCACGTTTTGGATAAATGCAATTGTATATATTGTTTTATAGTTTGTCCAGAAACTAAGGGTTTTTATTACCACGCTAAAATCTACCTCCCCCAAACATATTAGAAAATTTGCGAAGGCCTATAAAAACTTTCTAATAGAGATTTACCAGAGGACCAGACATTTTCAGGTATTTAGAGAATTTAAGCCTCGATTGTTCATTGGAGCAGCCAAAAAAATTCAATCTCCTCCTTATTTGAATTAGAGGGATGATTTAACCCCTCTTACAGATATATTATACTAGGAATGGTATAAATACCATTCCCCAGTTGTCGGTAACAAGTAAGAGAAAAGAGAGTAGAGTGGTAAGCTATAAGTTCTTAAGTCTTAAGTTATTTCGATTGTATTATTATTTAATTAAATTGTTAAAACCAACTCGACTATTATTCGACAAACTACGTGCCTTGCGAATCCCGGTGAACATTACATTACAAGATCCCGAGATATTTAGATATATCTCAGAGTCCGAAGAATTGTTGGCCAGCAGTCCTTCCCTCTCAACATTGAAGTCGGTGGTGGTTCACACCATAACCCACGTCACAACATTGGTGGCAGTCTCACAACATTGGTGGCAGCCCCACAACAGGTTGCCCAGTATGTTACGCATCTTGTTAAATGTACCTCTTGCTTTTTCGATTCGGCACCTTGTTTCTCAAGAGTGATCCCAGTCCTTATTCAAGGTGCAGCACAGGTATGTAACTGTCTCGGCTATTGTGAGAGCAACATTGTTAGCGGTAAACTGTAGGTTGCCGATGATGTTTTTACTGATAATTAGTATGTGTCTTCTTATAGTTTGTCTGTATACCATATTTGTTGCATGCAGTCTCTACACAGTCTATAAGTCTCTGAAGTCCTTCAGCAGGTTATTTATTATTTCCCCGTTTATTACAATTCCATCCTCCATATTGTCCAATGCCTCTTTAAATATATGTTCTGAGTACACGTTGAATAGGAGGGGCGACAGTATACAGCACTTCTCTTCTGATGTTAAACATCGGAAGAGTTTCGTTTTCGGATCGATTTTCAAAAAAAACTTTTCACTGTATATTAAGCAGTTAAAATTATGGCAATAAAGTCATTACTTCTATTTTTAGTAAGTAGAAACAGGACTCTCTTAATTTGTCACCCAATCACCAATTCGAAAAAAAATATACGTGACTAATTCAATAATATCCATGAGCAATGATTTAATCACCCACCTACAACATCAGTCAACTAATAAATATTTATCAAACAAAAAATGAATTATAATAGTAGACTCATTACTTTTTTGACTAAGTGGATGAAAACTTGGTTTATTTTTAGAGTCTCATTACATTAAAACCTCATAAATGATTCAAGGCTTATTAACATAGTAATTTAATGGATTTTTAAATGTCCACCTGGACTCCAAATATTTGAGCTCCTGATATTTTTTCAAGGATTTTTTATCAATGATTATTTATTTGTATATTAGTTTGTAGTAGCTTTTCAAAATCGACAGAAATTCTCTAATTTTGTGCAAAACATATTCAAACTGATAACAAATGATTATTAATGTGAACTAAATATAGGGTGAAACTAAACTAATAGACCTTTTCATAGTTGAATTTTTTTTGTGTGCATGAGTCAATTTCCGCGTTATTTCCGCATGTTATACGTCAAAATGTGCCCGAACTTTTTGACGTATAACTAAATGCCCAATAAAAAAAATAACTAAGTGCCCGAAACTTTCATATTCCCCCCTTTCAAACTTGGACGATGCGCATGCGCTTAAGTAACCGTAAAAAGGTCTATTACAGATACAATTATACCAACTTATTACAGTGGAACACAGCATAAATATATTCAACCTTTCCGAATCTCTATAATATTCTTAAGCCTTTTCAAGACCATAAAACAAATCTCATGTTGAAAGACAACATATATTTGTGTTATTCACTAGGACACAGTTCACTTCTGTGACACTAAAACAAAACAATAGCTAAATGACACTGTTTTTTTAAGATCAGATCTTTCTCTTTAACCCAAAGTGAATAGCCATCTGCAGATGCGTTTCGAGAGCTACCTCTCAGTGCAGCTTTTCTCTTATGAATTATGAAATGGAAACCACTTACATAAACTTTAAATTGCTTTAAACTAAATTAGTAAATTTTAAAGAGCTTTAGAGATTTATTTACTTAGAGAAAAATAACGAATTTTGAAGCTATCCATTTTTTCAAAAAACGACAGAAATTCGATAATTTTGTGCTACAAAATATTCAAACTGATAGCAAATGATTATTAATGCTATTTAGTGTTTTAAAAATTGGAATATTTTGCAAATTGGGTCTTCTTTAAATTAGGATTGCAAACTTAATTTTAGAGATAATACTACATATAGCACATCAATTTAAAGATAATTTAATTTACTTTAAACTAAGTTTAAAAAAGTTGAATAATTATTTTTTTATAAATTGGACCAACTTCTTTACTAGTATATTAAAGGACGAGTTAAGTGCGCGATTTTACAACACGCGTCCAAGTTTGGAAAACGACGAGCGTAGCGACTACTTTTCTAATGGACAAGTGCTGAAAATCGCCTTACGAACGAGTTTTTTATACTATTTTTTTCAATTTTGCGCCATTTTATGCCATTTTTAAATAAAAAAATCGCCTATTCATATTGGGAAAATTGTATCGCACTCGGCGAGCTATAACCGCACGCATAAGAGTGCTGTTATGAGTCCATTACATACGCTAAATAAAAAAATTTGTATTGCAAGCTTAATTTCAGGGATAATGCAACATAGAGCACATCAATTTAAAGATAATCTAATTTACTTTAAATTGCTTAAAACTAAGTTTTAAAAAGTTGAAAATTTTTATAAAACGGACCGACTTCTTTAAATTTGTATTGCAAGCTTAATTTTAGGGATAATGCAACATAGAGCACATCAATTTAAATATAATTTAAAATGCTTAAAACAAAATAAGTAAATTTGAAAGGGATTTCGTTATATGAGTTATTGCGAATTTTAGAACAGTTTGTTTTTTAATAGTATATTAAAGGACGAGTTCAGTTAGCGCGATTTTATAGCACGCGTCCAAGATTGGAAAAGGACGAGCGTGCTGGACAAGTGCTGAAAAACGCCTTACGAACCCATTCTCTATTTTGCGCCCTTTTATGCTATTTCTAAATAAAAAAATCGATACATACGATGCACATTGAGAAAATTGTATCGCACTCGGTGAGCCATAACCGCACGCATATGAGTGCTGTTATGAGTCCATTACAGACGCAAAATAGAAAAAGTTCTTATCAGCATTTCAAACGTGAACAATCCAATAGTATACAATGCCAATTGTATTCCCCTGTAAACTAGAACAAGCGTAAAACAAAGCACACCACTAAATCAATAACAACAAATACATAAAAAGCGATTGGCCAAACATAAAATCAAAACATTATTTATTCTTTTTTTGTTTCAGAAACCCCCATAAACTATAAAAACAAAACTACATTCAACAGGCTCTTTGGTGGATTAAATGTGTACATGCATATTTCCGGTCCAAATTTTCTAGTCTTATTTTCAGTATTCTTTAAACTATTTTGGTTTTCGTAAAATTTGTTGTTGAACATAACTTATGTATCAGTATAATCCGAGTTGTTTACCAATGTATCGCTGTTTAATCGTCTCGTCTCTTGTCTCATCTCCTGCTTCTATTTGTCAGTTGCATCTGGTGTGCTTACTACTTCTTGTTTAGTTTTATTCGTCATATATTGTTTATCTGTTATGATCTAGTTCAGTGTTTTCCAACCAAGATGCCACAGCATCTTAAGATGCCATGCTGCAGTGATTAGGGTGCCACAAAGTTTAGATGATTTCTTGAAATTTTACTTAATTATAATTAACTCAATGTCAGATTTATTTTGTTACAAGATATTTAGTAAGCAAAGAAATGATGACTACCTCAGAGTCAATTTTTCTGCAAGTACCATCCCTGGAGCCCACCCCAGTGTTGTGTGTGATATTCGTTTATGCAAAAAAATCGTCTGGCCCATTAGCACACCACTGCCATATTCAAATTCTAGATCTGCTGCTTGTCAAGGCTGACAAGATTTTTATTTTTCAGGCAGGGGCCCCCTTTAATGAAATATACTACTAGGTTGAAAAACACTGATCTAGTTGTTCTTGTTTAGTTTTATTTGTCAAATATTGTTTTTGTCTGGTGTGATCAAAGTGGTTGGGGTAGTTGTTTGTTTGAATCGTGCAACAACTGTGAGTTGCAAAACAGAAAAGAAATTATATGTTACGTACAGACACTATTCTTAGGGGCCTGGACACTCCGATAGCTGCAAAATGAATAGAAAAAATCGTTACAATTGTAAAGCTACGCGTGCCAAAAACAAAAAATAAATATTTACAACGAAATCATATGATCGCAGAGAAATACAACCTGCAAAATGTAGAGATCTCGGTGAGTGATTGTAGATTTTATTAACAAAAGGGTAGAAAAAGGGCTTTTTTTTGTAGAGATATTAAGGGTATGGCAGAATATTGTTTTTTTTGCTGTTGCACTCACCTCTAAGACGATGTTGGGTATTTGCCATGGCTGCAGATTTGCTAATGGCATATTATTTGGCGAGTGAATTCACAAAGTTTCTTCGCAAATTATTTATATTTCCACACTTTCGCAAATTTCGATTTTTCTTCCAATCACTCGACCAGCGGAAAAACACTAAACTACATCTGCAACATGGCCACTCACACCAACAATAACACTAAACAGAGTACCACACTAACAAAAATTCCCACAAAAATTACCACTCATTCAATTTTCTATATCAACAAAATATTTAATAAATAATAAATTATTATAATTAATAAATACTATAATATTAATTATAATTAAATATAAATAAATATTATAATTAATAAATTGATTGAAACTAATTAGTAATTGGATAAAGATAAGGAAGAGCGTAGAATATTTGAAAGTCTTGCGCTGTGTGTTTTACGTTAATTGAATTTGTACCACGGAGACGTCACTACTTACGGGTCTGTTTGTCTCTGTCTCTGATCTGAACTGCAAACTTACAATTAGTCCAGCGCTGTCCAACTTCTCTTAGCCAGCGGGCCATTTTTTCTTTAGCAAATTTTTCGCGGGCCGAAAAGGATAGATAAATGAAAAGTCAGTTCATGTTATTTTATTTATACGAAAAAAATAAAGTCAAAGATAATAACATTTTTTCAACAATAAAGTTTATATTTTTGCATAATAAATTTTGCGATATATTTATTGTTAACATGAAATATCACATAGTAACGGACAAAACAATGTTATGATACTAGAATGTAGCCGCGGCTACAATCCCCACCGCTCCTTCTGCCACCACGTAAATTCGAGATAGACAAAAACGGACTATGCGTAAAGAAGAAGCGCGCTCAGGCGGGCCACTTGGTGGTGGTAAAGTGCATAAACAGATACACTTGCATAGAGCGCGGATTAATTTTATCGAACGAGCATAAAACAACCATAATTATTCATCATTAGAATTTTTATAATTCTTGTTGTATATGGTTGAATAAACTCATATATTTTTTTTATTTTTGATTACTATAACTCGCGGGCCGTAAAAAAAAGATTTGCGGCCCGGATGCGGCCCGCGGGCCGCCAGTTGGACAGCGCTGAATTAGTCGATTTCCATTTGCACTTGAGCTATAGACTTTTCGCGAAATTTGAAAGTAGCGAAAAGGGGGTTGTTGATTTGAATGGACAAACCTTGGTCCATTCAAATCAACATAAAATAGAAATTATGAGTCGAATAGATTTTGATTTTTGAAAATTTGGCAATATTTGCCAATTATATTAACATTTACGATCCCTTATTTATTTATCCTCCGATAAGGGGGTTAAGCGTGGGGCCAACTACTCCACCTTGGAAAAAAGAACAAGTTACGAAACCAAACAACAAGCCTCGGAAAACTTATATGGACACACGGATACGACATTTGCAAGGAACAAAGGAAGAAGATTTACGAATTGGGACCTGGAATATTCGAACCATGATGCAAACGGGAAAAATGATAGAAATAGGCAACGAATTAGACAAGTTTAAAATGGATATCGTAGCACTCCAGGAACTTAGATGGAAAGGACAAGGAAGGATAGATAAACAGAAGTATTCAATATTCTATAGCGGATGCTCAGATGTTGCTGGACAACATGGAACTGGCTTCTTTGTCAATAAAAAAATGAGAGCATCAATTATTAGCTTTACACCAATAGATGAAAGGCTCAGTACAATGAAGATACACGGGAAGTTCAACAACATTACTCTCATAAATGCATATGCACCAACAGAAGACAGCGGTGAAGAATCAAAAGACCGATTATATGATGCTCTGGAGAATGTATGTGCAAGAACAAGCACCTATGATACCTTAATAATAATGGGAGACTTCAATGCTAAAATAGGGAAAGAACATTTCGCAGTCGAAGTAGCTGGGCAATATTCACTGCACAATGAGACAAGCCCAAACGGCATTCGTCTATGCCAATTAGCCAACGCAATGTCGCTGCGAATAAAAAGTACAGCCTTTGAGAGAAAAACTATATACAAAGGCACATGGAAAATGCCGGGAAGCCAACTGGTGAACCAAATCGACCACGTACTTATAAGGAGAAGATACGGCTCATCAATAACCAATGTGATAGTGACCATTTCCTGGTAGTGGGAAAATTACGGTAGAGAATATCAAATGTCGCCAAAACTAAAGGTACAAAAAGGGAGCAGTGGGATACAGACCAGTTGAGCAATAATAAAGCCCTAAACAAATATCAAAACGCCATCAGCATGGAGTTAGATAGACTCCCAGACCATAGCAATATTGACGATGAGTGGAAGTCCATGGAGAGGGCAATAATAAAAGTAACCAAAGACGTAGTAGGGACAAAAAGAAAATCAAGAAACATAGATTGGTTCGATATGGAATGTGAAAGGGTTATAACAGAAAAGAATAATGCGCGACAAAAGATGCTGCAAAGAAACACTAGAACTAATAATGCAGTATACCAAGAGAAGCGGAGAGAAGCCAACAGGTGCCTAAGGGGAAAAAAAAGAGATATGATGCGTAAGAAAATAGAAAGCATAGAAGAGAACTATAATCAACGCAAAGTGAAGGATTTCTATAGAACAATCAGAAATGAAGCGAAAGGGTACCAGCCAAAATTAAACGTATGCAAGGATAAGAACGGAAAAATCCTAACGGAAGAGAAAGATGTCATGGATAGATGGCGCCAGTACTTCGCCGAGATACTAAATGTTGATCATATGGGATACCTAGAAGAGCCAGAAACAGTAATATACACAGCTCAAGAAAATACCGAACCACCTACATTGGATGAAGTCAAAACAGCCATGGAAAAGCATAAAAATGGTAAGGCACCCGGCGAGGACGGCATCACTGCCGAAATTTTAAAACTGGCCGGAATAGATGCACATAAAAGACTGCACCAACTAATATGCAAAATATGGAAAGAAGAACAGATGCCTGAAAGGTGGAAAACTGGGTTAATCTGCCCTATCCACGAAAAAGGCGACAAAACAAACTGCGTCAATTACAGGGGAATAACACTACTCAACACTGCATATAAGGTACTCTCCAATGTGATATTCGACAGGATAAGACCGTATGCAGAAGAAATATTAGGAGAATATCAATGTGGCTTCCGAGAAAGTAGATCAACTCTGGATCAGGTATTTGTGCTAAGTCAAGCAATGGAAAAATGTTATGAATACAACATCGACCTGCACTGTCTGTTAATCGATTTTAAAAAAGCATTCGACAGTATTAAAAGAGCAAAACTAGGAAGTGCACTTGCTCTAATGGGTATCCCACATAAACTTGCCAAACTAGCCATGATGACAATGGATGGGTCCAAGGCCAGAGTAACAGTCCAAAACAAAACATCAAAGGAATTTGAAATAAGAACCGGTGTTAGGCAGGGAGATGCCTTGTCAGCTGTTCTTTTTAACCTTGCGCTACAAAATGCAATTGGAAACCTCGAAAATAAGGAAAATATCATAACAAAATCATACCAAATATGTGCGTACGCGGACGACATACTGATCATGGCTAGGGACAACAGAACTCTAGAAGAATTGTTTTTTAAAATAGAAGAGGAAGCGAGCAAAGTCGGCCTGAAAATACATGCAGATAAAACAAAATACCTAAAACTGTCACGTGATAACCCAAGAAGGGCCCCTCAGAACTTCATTATAAATGATCATCGGTTTGAAGAAGTACAAAATGTCAAATATCTTGGAGTAACTTTCAATAACACAAATAATCTATCACTGAGGGTACAAGACAGAATCCAAGCTGCGAATCGATGCTCTTATTCACATCTGAAGCTTTTCAAATCAAAAATCATCTCACGTAAAGCAAAACTACGAATATATAAAACCCTGATCAGACCCGTGCTAACTTATGGAGCTGAATCCTGGAGTATGTCGGAAGCAGACAAAAACTCTCTTCGTATTTTTGAAAGACGGATTTTACGGAAGATCTTTGGACCAGTGAGAGAGGAAGAAGGATACAGAATTCGCATGAACTACGAACTTCAAGAACTAATAGAAGGTGAAGACATAGTAAGATTCATTAAGGCACAGAGACTTCGATGGGCGGGCCACATGATTAGAATGCCGAGTGCGAGAGCACCCAGATCCATCCATAAAGCGCAACCTAACACCTCAAGAAGCAGAGGTAGACCCAGAACCAGGTGGAAAGATAAGGTAGAGGAAGATGTAGAAACTCTACAAGTAGGAAACTGGACACGTGTCGCTGAAGACCGTCAAAGGTGGAAGGGGATTGTTAAGGAGGCCAAAGCTCACCCTGGGCTGTAGAGTCAGAAGAAGAAGAAGAAGATTAACATTTACGACCAATTTTGTCGCAAAACAAAAGAATTTTGCAAAATTTGTCCACTCAAATCAACAAGAAAGGAAAATTTGATTCTAATAAAGATTTTGGTTTATGAAAATTTGGTAATATTTGTAAATTATTTTGACGTTTTCGTCCAATTTTGACACAAAACCAAAGAATTTTGCAAGGTTGCTCATTATATGAGTCATACGCTTACTTTTCTGACAGATGAGTATCATCTTCTTCACTCCAGTTTGTTTCGTCTTGTTTTGTAAAGTCAGCCTTTCTGTAACAATTTTTTATAGTTGCTTGCTGAATATCGATGTCCCACGCTTTTGTTAAGTTTGTAACAGCATCCCATAACGTAATATGTTCGGGTTGTTTCTCCTCTAGTTTTTCTTGGAATCCCTCTTATATAGTGCAATTTTATATTGTTAATATTTCCTTGGTCCATAGGTTGTAACTTTGAAGTCATATTTGGCTGGAGAAAAACAACACGAATCGATTTAAGCTGCTTGGTAATTTTTGGGGGTGACAGAGAGTTATCCGCAAACAGCAGGATTTTACGTTTTTCGGCATTGAATTTCTTGTCTAAACTAGCAAGCCATTCTTCATCAATTACGCTTGTCATCCAAGCTTTTTTGTTGCTTGTATATGTCACTGGTAAAAAAAGGTTAACCTTTAAAGCATCGCGGATTTTTTGATTTTTCAATATCACATAAATTGGTTATCCCCACCATGGTGAATCTTTCTTTGCTGTGTTTTCCAAGAAGCACTTTTCGACTTTAAATGTTAACATTTTATTAGGCAAACATTTAAAAAATAAACCCGTCTCGTCCGCGTTAAAAATGTCTTTTTCGTGATAAGATGCTAAAAGTTTCGGCAAAATTTTGTTGCACCACTCTTCACATTCATGTTCATTAACGTCTGCTCTTTCACTATACATAACTTTTTGAATAATATTATGCCTTTTCGTAAACTTATCTAGTCAACCTGCACTAGCGATGAAATCAGTGTGTCCCAGACTCTTAGCAAAATTTTCTCTAATAAGTGGTCCAGACATTAGCATATTTTTATCTCGCACAATTTTAAACCATTCCAAAGTAGCTTTATCAATGGCTTAGTAGGTACACTTTTTCAAACGTTTGCGATCATTGGTTGCACCATTTTCGGCTTTGTTCAGAATTTCTTCGCAATTTCTTATAATTGAAGAAAGTGTACTTGGAGGAATCCCAAAGCCTTCGTATTGAGTATTCTTTTGTCGCCATTCATACATGTTTGCAATTGTAACGGCAGAGGTAAGAAGAAATAATGATTCTAAACTCTTAAATTTCATTAAAATATAGCACCTTTACTATAACAAACTGGATACGCTTTATGATGAGGCAATATCCGGCACATACATTTTGGAAAATACGCAGCGGTTAAAAAAATTGGACTTATAGAGATTATTTGGAGTTAAGGAAAATTCGAGTTATGGAAGTTAATTTATATGTAAAATGCTATCTAAACGTATGCATTTCTAAAAAAATGGAATTATAGAAAAATTGGAGTTATAGAAGTTCAAGTTATGGAAGTCCGACTGTATTTTGACGTTTATCATATTTTTTATCAATTTTTGTAAATTATTTTAACGCTACGACAATATTTTGACGTTTTTGTCCGATTTTGACATAAAACAAAAGTATTTCGTTTTAAAAAGTTTTTCCACTCAAATCAACAAAAAATGAAAATTTGATTCTAATAAAGATTTTGGTTTTTGAAAATTTGGTAATATTTGTAAATTATTTTGACGTTTTCGTCCAATTTTGATACAAAACAAAAGAATTTTGCAAGGTTTGTCTATTCAAATCAACAAAAAATACAAATTATGAGTCGAATAAAGATTTTGGCTTTTGAAAATTTGCCAATTATTTTGACATTTTCTTCAAATTTTGTCATAAAACAAAAGAATTTTGTAAAATTTGTCCTCTCAAATCAACAAAAAAGCAAAATTTGCTTCGAATAGAGATTTTGGTTTTTGAAAATCTGGCAATTTTTGCAAATTATTTTGACGTTTTTGTCCAATTTTAAAGCAAAAGAAATGAATTTTGCAAAGTTTGTCTACTCAAATCAACAAAAAGACAAAATATGCATCGAATTAAGCTTTTGGTTTTTGAAAATTTGGCAATTTTTGGAAATTATTTTGACGTTTTCGTTTTTGACGAATTTTGCAAGTTTTGTTCATTCAAATTAACAAAAATAAAACAAATTTTTTTTCGTATAAAAATTTTGGTTTTTTTAATTTGGCAATATTTGCCAATTATTTTGACAATTTCGTCCAATTTTGACATAAAACAAATGAATTTTGCAAAGTTTGTCCACTCAAATCAACAAAAAAATAACATTTGCTTCGAATAGAGATTTTGGTTTTTGAAAATTTGGCAATTTTTTCAAATTATTTTGACGTTTTCGTTCAATTTTGACAGAAAACAAAAGAATTTTGCAAAGTGTGTCCACTCAAAACAACAAAAAACAGAATTTGCTTCGAATAGAGATTTTGGTTTTAGAAAATTGGGCAATTTTTTCAAATTATTTTGACGTTTTCGTCCAATTTTGACACAAAACAAAAGAATTTTTCAAAATTTTTCAAAAGAAAGTTTGTTTGTCCATTGAAATTAACAAAAAAAACAAATTTTATTTCATATAAAGATTTTGGTTTTTGAAAATATGTCAATATTTGATTAATATTTTGACCAATTTCGTCCAATTTTGATATAAAACAAATGAATTTTGCAAAGTTTGTCCACTCAAATCAACAAAAAAACAAAATTTGCTTCGAATAGAGATTTTGGTTTTTGAAAATTTGGCAATATTTGCAAATTATTGCAAATAATACAAACTTATAAAAGTATTCCGCACGGGCTGTAATGTAATGTTCAGAATATTGAGCACACAATCACATCAGTTCAAAAAGTAATTTACAGCGAAAGGGTTAAACACGTATATAAAGATTATTATTAGAAACATTATACATAGCCTTTTGATCTAATTTAAAGCGTATCATAATTAGTTTAATTACATTCTAGTTACACTAAATAATTGTCATTTTATAGAAATACCCAGCTATATAATTTTTAACTAAATCTAGATAATTTGAAACCTGCAGTAATTAGTTTGATACTTGCGTATTAAAGCCACCACCGCTACATTTTTAATTGCCGCCCATCTACACCTCAAATTTTTATGATAAATCAAGTGTATAACTAAAGATCAATAAAATAAAACAATTTATTTAAAATTAAAACATTTTTAAAACTCAAAATACTTTATTTAACCCCGGTTAGATTAAGGGCCACACACTAGAAAAAAAAATACACTAAAAAAACCATACACTAGCAACCTAGTCAACCTTGTCGTCAACTTGCTATGTTGACGACAAGGTTTAGTAGTGTATGAGCTGGTTGAAGACAATATTTCAGGTTGAGTACAAAGTTGAATAAAATCAAAGTGACTTGGAATTTTGGTGGACGGAGTCTGATGTTGGCAACCATGTTGAGGAGTGTGTGGGGAGGTTGAAGACATCGTTAAACATCAGTTGTGAAACGATAAGAAGTGCGTTTGGACAAGGCCTTGGATGTTGAGGAGACCCGAACTTCGGGAATTGGAATTAGAAGACTCAGGGGAATTTAAAGCGCTACTGAGAATGGATGTAGAACATTTTAATGAATGAATTAAAAAATAGGCGAGCACCTCTTCCATTTCATTGAGCCATTTTATGTTGGAAACATATACATTTGTTACGGCTGCAGCCGATTTCTTTCTCCTGCACTTTTTTCGTCTCCTGGCAATAAGTAGATCTTAATTTCTTTATTTTGTTTTTTACTTCCGTCATCCCAAAGCCTTCAATATCCATTTCTCTCGAAGTGGATACGTATGCCACGTCTCTTTTTGGCTTATTTTTGTAGTCCTGTGAACTAAAGTCCGCCTGTGGGACTCACTGGTGGGACTCACATGGATTCACTTTATATATTTGAATAAATTTAATTGTTTTTTCATTGCCCCATTTTAACGAGATTTTCTTTTCTTTTTTAAAAAACGTAAAACCAAAATTAATTAATAATTAAATAAAGCAATACTTCATCAAAAGTTTCAATTGTAGTATTTAAAATTAAAACAAACAATTAGTATTTTGTCAGTAGACAAAACGAGGAGAGTACTTGTTCAGACATGCCGAGTGGGACAGCGAGTCAGTAGCGGTAGGAGTGGGGGTAGCCACTCGGCCTGCACTCGGCCTAGTAAATAGAAAGGGGTCCGAGTGACTGTCTCGCCATCTCTCTCTCTCGCCAACAAAAGGAATAGCATCGAAATAATCAGAGCAGAACTGACGGAAATGATGCTCGATTTTGCCGAAATGGGACACAGCAAAGAGGACACAGAAAAGTTCACCCGAAGAATCACAACCATCATGCTCACACTCAACAATGACCACTAGAAGAACTAGAGACAATCTGAAACTTATATTCTGGAACGCAAACTGAATACAAAACAAGAAACAGGAACTGGTAGCACACCTAAACGAACACAGCGTCGACGTGGCACTGATCAACGAGACGCATCTCAGACGTTGCAACCAACTGAACATAGCAAACTACCAAGTCTACAGAAAAGACAGAGGCGAGAAAGCCGGAGGAGGAGTCGCCATCATCATCAAAAGGAACATAAAACACCACGAACTGCCGGAAGTAGAAACAACCACCGACACGGAAACGGTAGGAGTAGAAGTACAGACGTACAGAAGAACGGACGGACCCGTAGCCCTCTACGCACTGTACTCTCCGCCACAGAAACAAATAAACGCCGACGACCTGGACAAAATATTCGACAGAAATATAGGTACCATAGCCGCAGGAGACTACAACGCTAAACACTCACAATGGAATTGCAGAGTGACAAACACAAAGGGCGGACAATTACTAAGGTACACGGAAAACTGGAAGCTACAAGTAATTGCACCGAGCGAACCGACACACTTTCCAGGAGTTCAGCGAATGCCAGATATTTTGGATATAGCCGTCATGAAAAACGTCACAGCAAACGTGGAAATAGTCTGTATCACAGACTTGAGCTCAGATCACAACCCAGTGCACATAAATCTCCAAGCGAAAACGGCCAGGAAAACAATCGAGAAAATTACCATAAATTGGAATAAATTCAAAGATAATCTGACGAACGTCACAGAAATTACAAGCCCCCGTGCCTAGAAGAAGCAGCACGGACGATAGAAAACGAAATAAAAGCAGCACTCGAGGCCGCCACAAGGAAACGGGCAGCCAACACGACAACAACCCTCCCACAGGAAATCAGATATCTACTAAAAGAAAAGCGCAAAGCTAACAAGGTATTCCAACGGACGCTGGCACCGACGGACAAGAACGTCTTAAACAGACTGACAAACCAACTGATGGGCACTGCGCGAACAGCACAACGCCGAATGGGAAGACAAACTAGAACGCATCAACGAAACAATAGAGGAACCATGGAAATTAGCCAAGAATCTTAGAAACAAGGAGAGGAGAACAATTCCCCCACTGAAAACAACAAACGACACTGTAGCAAGCACGGACGAGGAGAAAACGGAGGAATTCGCAAAGTCGCTTGCACAGCAGTTTAAACCGATCGCCGACACACACCCATTCAGCAAAAGGCAAGAAATACGCGAAACCGTACTGAGAGTACTAAATAGTAGCGTAGAAAACACGGAAATAGAGGGAACAACACCGGAAGAAATAAAAGGTATAATTAAAAACCTAAAAACCAAGAAAGCACCAGGCTGAGATAACATCAACAACGCCGCGCTAAAAAACCTAACACCGAACGCAATAGACAGAATAACACAAATCATAAACGCCGCACTGAAACTTGGAGTGTTTCCGACCCAATGGAAACACGCAACAACGATTCTAATCCCGAAACCGAACAAACCCCGAAACCTCACCTCCAGTTACAGACCAATAAGTCTGCTGACAGGTCTCAGTAAAATCACAGAAAAAGTAATACACAAAAGACTGACAGAAATAACTGAAGACAAACGTATTCTACCCGACGAACAATACGGCTTCAGAACAGAGCACTCTACCACCTATCAGACGACAAGAATAACCGAAGCAATAATCGACGCTTTCAACAAAGGGTTAGCCACGGGAGCCGTCTTTCTGGACGCCTCTAAGGCTTTCGACAAGGTATGGCACCTAGGTTTAATATACAAACTGCACCAATTTAAAATCCCAACAGCAATGATCAGACTAGTGACGTCCTTTATCTGTAACAGAACATTCCAAGTCAAAATAAACGACAGCATCTCCACAACTCAGACAATGACAGTCGGTGTCCCACAAGGATCTGTCCTGGGCCCCCTTCTTTACAGCATCTACACCGCAGACATCCCAAAACTAAACGACACAGAAATTGCACTATACGCAGACGACACAGCAATTTTCACAAGAGGATACTCGACCGAGGCGATAACAAAACGGCTCCAAAATCACCTGGACCGGATTAACGACTGGTGTAACACCTGGAGAATCAAACTAAACGCAGAAAAAACACAGGCAATTATCTTCACGAAGAAAAAATTTAAGCACGAACCCAGTAGCTGCTTGAGAATCAACAACACAGACATAAAATGGTAAAACCGAATCAAATATCTAGGCGTAATCCTAGACAAAGCTCTTACATTTTCAGAACACATCGATCAGACAGCGAAAAAAGCAAAACAAATTAAAGGCTACCTCTACCCGCTCTTAAACAGGAAAAGCAAGCTGAACATAAGGAACAAACTACAAATCTACAAGTCCATAATACGGCCGACAATGACGTACTCATCGACGTGCTGGATACAATCCAAAGAATGGAAAATCTACAAACTCCAAATCATCCAGAACAAAACTCTGAGAGAAATAACAGATTCGCCATGGTACATGACCAATGAGCAGCTGCACAGCGATCTAAACATGGAGACAATCAAGCAACACATAGAAAAACTAGCAACGAAAAGCTTCGAACGCATGAAAACGCATGACAACCCAACAATCAACAACGCAGCAAACTACAACATCAACGTCAAATGGAAACATCCAAAACCTCAACAACATAGGTAATCACTGATCTTTCTTTTTCACAAGAAAGACTTCTTTTTCCCACATCCCCGAACCCAGCGGAGCACCCAGGAACAAAAACAGGCAGGAACAACACGAACAAACCAGAGAGACACAGCACCCACCACGAGGACGAGCAAGGAACCACCACGAGAACGAAGGACGAACCAGGAACCGCCAGGAGGGCGAGCCAGGAACCAACACCAGGACGAACCAAGGACCAACAACGAGAAGAAGAAAAAAAACAGAACAAAAAAAACAACCAAAAAAAGAAAAGAAAACCGTTTATGAGTGAAACACAACAGAAGAACAAACAAACCGACAAACAAACAAGCAAACCGACACAAAAAAAAAACAGAAACAAACAACAAGACGACGGAACAGCTGAGCGGAAGGCTCAACGACCGTCAAGAAGCAAAGGACACATGATGATGTCTCCCCATTTTACTGGGCCGACCACTCGGCCGTGTACTCGGTGACATGTTTACACGTACCGAGTACTCGGCCGAGTTTACTGTCTCGCCACTCTACTCGTTAGGTGTGATCAAGGCATAATTGTAAGTGTAATAACTGTTTCGCGAGGCGTTTTTAACTCCCGAGCAAAATTAATTAAAAAATGCGTTTTTAAAATCAAGTGAGCGAGAACTAGTAAATAGTACGCGTTTATAACACCATTCCAACTTAAAGCGATTGCGCGTAACAAGTCCGAGTGCGACTTTCGAAGTCTTTTGGCCTTGGGGGTAAAAAAAATGTAAACAGATCGGGTCGAGGCGAGCGTAATCAGTGCAGATAAGGTGCACAGACTCTGTTCGTTTTTAGTTATTGGTGGGCGATCGTGTGGTGCGGATGGATTTTCTTGTGAGCTAGAATTGTGAGAATTATGTTTTCTTGTGAGATTCAGTGAAAATTGTGCTAAAAATTTGTTAGATAGTTGTACAACATTTAGTTTGTGGGATTGTTTTTGTGATTTCTGCTTTGGTTGGTGAGTCTGCTTTGGTTTTGGTTTATTAACTAAATTTAGGGAAAATTTGTTAAATTTCTGAATTAAAATTTTTTATGGAAAATTTTTAATTAACGCCACCACCGCTACATTTTTCCAATGTTAATGTAGCCAATCTACACCTAACATTTTTATGATAAATCATAAAATAAAACATTTTATTTAAAATTAAAACATTTTTAACCCTTTGGGTACATTTGACTGCTGATACTCGTCATGCATTTGTTTAACTTATCATAACTTATCATTCTCTAAGTAAATACGTACCAAAGGGTTAAAACCCAAAATACTATTTTTTTAACCCCGGTTAGATTAGGTTGCCCGCCGCGAAGCGGACAGATATATCAAGACAACATACGCGCGGCAGCGCGAACTCTCGATCCAATATATAGCGGTGGTGGCGTTAATACGGTAATAAGTTTGCCTAATATTCTTAGTTTTTGAGTTATGTATATGTAATATTCAAGAAACTTTATTGTTAAAACTGTTAAACGTTTCAAATTGAAGTTTTCTCAAGATGTTCCAAACTTCAAAGACGTTAAACATCACATTGATTCGAGTAAACAAATACTAGTGACTTACGTTTTTCTAAATGTTGCGTTCCTGTCAGCCTGTCTGATTTTTGACGTTTGCGGCCATTTTTAATCCACCGGTTCAAACATGTTCTCGAAATTTTCCCAAACTCACAACTGCCCCGGAAAAAATCCCCCCGCAAAACCTATTAGCGCGACGCGTTCCCCCAAAACTGCCCCCCATTTTAACACCACTCACAAGGCTACCGGTTGCAAATTACCGATAACATTAGTGAAATTATACGGAGCGACGTGAACGTTTAAAACGCAGCGAAACACTGAGCTAGGACGTACGTTATAGCAAGCTGCAAGGTTGGGCAGAAAAGGATGGTGAGTTGCACGTAGGTGTATTATTAAAACTTGGAGGAAAATAACATTGGTTAGATTTTGAAATATTTTTGTGAAATTTAAGCTGAAAATTAAGTTTTAAACCAAAATCCTTGCGGAATCATGTGTGATTACTCGAACGAGTAAAGTCAGTTTATTGGTGGCTCGGGCGGTGATTCTCCAGGCTTTATCGACCTGGAAGTTTAGGTCTTTGATGTGGTCCAGAACTTCCGCGTCTGTGATGCCCAGAGCGACACCGCGGACAACGCAAGACATGGACGGACCGGATATACTTGGGCTGGGGCAGGCAGTTCCTCAAAATTTATGTGTTATTTTGTTGAGGTTTTTAAAACTGTATAAAGTTTGGGATTTGGACAAAATTATTTTGGTTTGAGTTTTAAATTCTAGTCTACAACTCGAAAACTAGATAAGATACGAAAAATCTAATTGCACCAGCGGTTTCAGAAAGCTTGAATCTATATAGATGCATAGATAATGATGTTAGAAACTGTCGTCTTTTGTAATCTACACCAAAACAAAACTCACATTCAATGAATCTTGAGACAGCACCGTAGATACAATACGTGTTGTACACAAGCGTGCATTTCTAATTGGAGTCTACTGGTAAATCTTTCGATGGAGGATTTTAGCTTGAAGATGGTGTTTATTGGGGGGGTTGGCAAAGGCAACTGTAAGATGCGTTTCGAATGCTTGTCAGTCGGCATTTTCCCAATACAAACGTGTTATTGTAGATGGTTGAGGAATTGGTGGCGGTAGGAATAGCATCTCTGCTATTAGTGGAAGATGGTCGTTTGTGACGGAAGGGCCGATGAAGGCTGTGGGGGACAGTAAGGCTGTGGGGGACAGTAAGGCTGTGGGGGATAGTACTGTAGTTCGTCTGCGTCGTCGATTATTAAGATGTGGTCAATAATAGAGTTGCTTTGGGGACCAAAAAAGGTAAAGCACGTACATTAAAGACGGAAGAGGGAATGCGAGTCTAAGATCGAAAGTTGACGAGTTGACGGCCTTTGCTGTTCGATACTGGGTCTCCAAATTCTTCATTGCGGGCGTTCAGGTCGCCCAAAATGATACAGTCGGGGAGCGTGTTGAAATAGTCGAACATGTCGACTGAAATATCCGATTTGGGGGAGATATATACGGAGAAGATATTGATAGAGAACTTACGGTTATGCCAACGATTGCGATGTCTTGGAAATACTGGGGGAGCGTCACAGGGCGGGCTGGGATTGAATTGTGGTGGGTGATGGCTACGCCACCGGCTTGTGTTGGTCTGTGCTTGAGAAAGATCGAGAAGTTTTTCAGGCTGGCTTTCGTTTTGGGCGTGAAATACGTTTCTTGTAAAGCAAGTGTGAGGGCATTTTCGGAGACAACTAAATGCTCGAAAATGTTCTTTTTATGTTTCCATCCGATGCTGTTTAAAGGCGTCCACATTTCCACATCGTAGGTATCGGACGCATCGCATCAAACGCATTATTTTTTTACAATGCGTCCACAGTATCGGCAGCGATCGGATTTGCCGACGCAACTACCAGCAAATACTCCGTATGACGTCATCGGCACGCATCGTAACAGTTGCCCCTAGGAGCATCGGCATTGCCGTCGGGTAGATTCGTGCGATCTGTACGATGCGGAACAATGGACGCACTTGTATTACTTTCTATAGAAAGAATATTACGATCCGTATGATGCGATGCGTCCGATACGTACGATGCGAAACTGTGGACGTCTACCTTAAAGTTGCTAAGTAAGCCATCCTAACTTAATTCGAAATGGTGTGTGGGTTGACCACTCATTGGTTGGTGGGGTGGTGACCGGCGCAGAGAGCGAAGTCAGGGTCTCTGTCTAGGGGGTCTTAAAGTCATGGAACTTGTGAGATCTACATCACTGAAGAGGTTTGGGGAAGAGGGGTTCGACCACTCCACATAGTGGCGATGTCCGAAGATGACGAGAACAAACTTGCTTAGGTGGTCTAGGGTAGCGGAATCATGTGTGATTACTCAAACGAGTAAAGTCAGTTTATTGGTGGCTCGGGCGGTGATTCTCCAGGCTTTATCGACCTGGAGGTTTAGGTCTTTGATGTGGTCCAGAACTTCCGCGTCTGTGATGTCTAGGCGAAACCGCAGACAACGCAAGGCATGGACGAACCGGATATACTTGGGCTGGGGCAGGCAGTGGTCCACGGGGAATGGGAACAGGTTCACCGATGAGGTGCTTGATTTTTTTTTAAATTTTTCCGGCATGTCTGGGTCAGTTGACTTGAAATGGGCCGTGTCCTTACGAATTGACACGGTTTCGTATTGCAAACCGTGGTTCTGTTTGGTCAGGTTGAAGAGACCTTTGTATGTTTGACTGTGGGGAGTTGTTGGACGGTGGCAGAGCTGAGATTCGAATTTTTCGGCCCTTCTTTATATACCCACGGACCACGAGACGTCATTTTCCAGCCTTGACCAACTTAAAAAAAACAAAATTTGCAGCAATTACTAAAATCTAGTAACTTTTTGACACATTTTCAAACCATCGTATCTCGTAAACTATACCACCCTCAACGTTCCAATTCGCAGTGAAACCTTGAAAAACCTTTAAATATATCCCCAGACTCTGAAAACCCCCAACTAGCAATTCCACACCTAAAAAAATGTCTTTAAAAAATCACCCATTTTAAAACCCGCAAAAAACTTACGAAACCTCAAAGAACCGCAAAAATAAATTAAGTGAAATGATCCTTAAACCTCTAATTTAACACAAAAAACCTTCTCCAACCCTTAAATTTGAATGAGTTCTTAATCAAAGAATGGGTGTAACTTTTTTGTTTTTGGAATTATTTGGAATTTTTTTTCAGAAAATTAAAGCTTTTAGGAAAAGGAGGTTGAATTATTTTCGAGATATTTTGTAGTGGATTAAGGTTTAGGGGCCAAAAATGGGACACGAAGGGTAATTTTGTGGTTTTTTTAGCGAATTTGTGGAGAATTTCAGGAATTTTAGGAGATCATCCTGTAATTAAATATATTCAAAAAAATTGAGTAACTTAAAATATCTTGTGTATATGGTTGCCTAACACTATTTAGTGGATTAAGAATTAAATACTGGACTACTAGAGTGAACTAGATTAGTTAATGCCAGACTAGAATAGATATTATCAGACTAGAACCAGACTGGGAAAAGTAAATTCGCATTCCTACATAATATTTATTATAGCAATCATTTTTAATGAGGAAAAATACCACCACTAGACTAGACAAGTTTAGACTAGATTAGCAAATCCGCATTATTAAAACTGAATAGTGTTTACTATCGTAATTAAAATGATGTAATTAAAATATAAATTGCAAAATTACAGGAGTTATTTAGTGGATTAGAGTTATAAATGTATTGGGATCATCCTATAATTCAATATATTAAAAAAGGTATTATTATATTATTTATATATATTATGCATTTGATTGCCTAAGACTATTTAGTGGATTAGAGTTATAAATGTATTGAGTAATTAAATATAAAAAATGGTATTGCACAGTCAAGCAGAAAAAGTGGATATGATTCTGATTCATGGTGAGACCGGTAGGAACACTGTGCGAGCGCAGACACTTTATGCACAGCGTTATCCTGACAAAAATCATCTTTCCGTCGATGTTTCGATCGAATTATTCATTTATTCCGTGTAAGGAGCAGTGTTAATCCACGCAAAAAGAAACGTCAAGGTCATGATATTATGGATCGCTGCATTCGTGGGATAGCGGCTACAATTTCTTGATAAAAACATGTTCCCATTTGAAAAACCATTGATGCCCTTGAGGTCCCATAAACTATGACCTATTTTTAACCAATGTGTCAGCCCTTCGAAATCAATAAAATTCCATTTCGACATTTTTTCCGTCACTCTAAAGGCCGATTCTCATATACGCGACATCGCCTGTCAAATAATGATTACATTGTTTTAAATGGGCACGTTCTCACTATGGCTACGCGACGTGCTCATTTAAAACAATGTAATCATTATTTGACAGACGATGTCGCGTAGTTGAGTGTAGCGTATATGACAATCGGCTTTAATTCTAAATTCGTCGTTGTGGCTTATATAGTCTAAGGGTCTATTCCCATATGCGCGACACCCAGCTACGCGACATCGCCTGTCAAATAATGTTGACATTGTTTTAAATGGGCACGTTCTCACTATGTCTACACGACGTGCCCATTTAAAACAATGTAATCATTATTTGACAGGCGATGTCGCGTGACGTCGTGTATATGTGACGTCGTCCCATAAACTATGACCTATTTTTAACCAATGTGTCAGCCCTTCGAAATCAATAAAATTCCATTTCGACATTTTTTCCGTCACTCTAAAGGCCGATTCTCATATACGCGACATCGCCTGTCAAATAATGATTACATTGTTTTAAATGGGCACGTTCTCACTATGGCTACGCGACGTGCTCATTTAAAACAATGTAATCATTATTTGACAGACGATGTCGCGTAGTTGAGTGTAGCGTATATGACAATCGGCTTTAATTCTAAATTCGTCGTTGTGGCTTATATAGTCTAAGGGTCTATTCCCATATGCGCGACACCCAGCTACGCGACATCGCCTGTCAAATAATGTTGACATTGTTTTAAATGGGCACGTTCTCACTATGTCTACACGACGTGCCCATTTAAAACAATGTAATCATTATTTGACAGGCGATGTCGCGTGACGTCGTGTAGCTAAGTGTCGCGTATATGAGAATCGCTCTTAAGATAACAAATGTTTTTATATAAGACTAGAGCAATCAAAGTCTTGCAAACGATCAAAAATCGTTTCAAATTCAACGTCCACAAATTAAAGGTCTATTCCCATATGCGTGACACTCGGCTACGCGACGTCACGCGACATTGCCTGTCAAATAATCATTACATTGTTTTAAATGGACACGTCACGTAGCTGTCGCGTAGCCATAGTGAGAATGTGCCAATTTAAAACAATGTAATCATTATTTGACAGACGATGTCGCGTGGCTGAGTGTCGCGTATATGAGAATCGGCTTTAAAGGTAAATTCGTCGTTGTGGCTTATATAGTCTAAAGGTCTATTCCCATATGCGCGACACCCAGCTACGCGACATCGCCTGTCAAATAATGTTGACATTGTTTTAAATGGGCACGTTCTCACTATGTCTACACGACGTGCCCATTTAAAACAATGTAATCATTATTTGACAGGCGATGTCGCGTGATGTCGTGTAGCTAAGTGTCGCGTATATGAGAATCGGTCTTAAGATAACAAATGTTTTTATATAAGACTAGAGCAATCAAAGTCTTGCAAACGATCAAAAATCGTCTCAAATTCAACGTCCACAAATTAAAGGTCTATTCCCATATGCGTGACACTCAGCTACGCGACGTCACGCGACATTGCCTGTCAAATAATCATTACATTGTTTTAAATGGACACGTCACGTAGCTGTCGCGTAGCCATAGTGAGAATGTGCAAATTTAAAACAATGTAATCATTATTTGACAGACGATGTCGCGTAGCTGAGTGTCGCGTATATGAGAATCGGCTTTAAAGCTAAATTCGTCGTTGTGGCTTATATAGTCTAAAGGTCTATTCCCATATGCGCGACACTCAGCTACGCGCCGGCCCGCGACATCGCCTGTCAAATAATGTTGACATTGTTTTAAATGGGCACGTTCTCACTTTATCTACACGACGTGCCCATTTAAAACAATGTAATCATTATTTGACAGGCGATGTCGCGTAGCTAAGTGTCGCGTATATGAGAATCGCCCCTAAGATAAATGTTTTTATATAAGACTATAGCAATCAAAGTCTTGCAAACGATCAAAAATCGTCTCAAATTCAACGTCCACAAATTAAAGGTCTATTCCCATATGCGCGACACTCAGCTACGCGACGTCACGCGACATCGCCTGTCAAATAATGATTACATTGTTTTAAATGGGCACGTTCTCACTATGGCTACACGACAGCTACGCGACGTGCCCATTTAAAACAATGTAATCATTATTTGACAGGCGATGTCGCACGACGTCGCGTAGGTGAGTGTCGAGCATATGGAAATCGACCTTAAAGGTAACGGAGATATTTGGGGTGGTCACGCTAAATGGCCCACTTTGTATACAAATCTCCCCTTAACTTTGTATACAAATATACAATTTTGACTGATTAAACTTTTTCACCCTCAAACCTCAATTTAAAACAATTTTTCCGCAAACCACACCAAAATCACAACCTGTCAATTCGAACACACCAAATTGAAAACTCGCTCAAGATCCCACCAAACCTAAAACTAACCCCCGAAATCGATTTTCGCGAACCCCGCGACTCCGGAAACCCTAAAAAACGAGCCCCCTGGTGCCCCGATATGATGTTGTAACGATAGTCGGAGCAAATTTTCAAGGAAACAAAGAATTGCAAATTGCTGCGTTTCCGTTGTTTTTTAAGGGAAACGGAAGTTGGAAATGGAATCTCCAGGTGGAAAAATAGTTGATAACGTGTGTTTTGTTCATCGGAAAATTGGGATATGATGGGATAAGCCCCACCTAAACCTTGTAAATATCAAATTTAAGTTTCAAGCATTGACATGGAAAAATAATAGAGTAAAGTTTAACAAATTTCATTTCAAATAAACGTCTTTTAAATTTCATACAGAGTTTAAAATTAAAAATTGCATTTACATCCTTTCGAAAATGCAATAAAAAGATCTACAATTTGCATCAAACTGAATAGACCTTTTACGGTTAGTTAAATGCATGCGCATCCACCACGGCAGGAATATCAAAGGCGTGAAAGGCTTTGAAAGGTGGGAATATGAAAGTTTCGGGCAAATATTTAGTTATACGTCAAAAAGTTAGCGCAACTTTTGACGTATAACAGGCGGAAATTGACACATGCGCACAAAAAAATTTCAACTATGAAAAGGTCTATTGTAGCTTCTTGGTTATAAAAAGTTTAAGACAAAAATCCCCGCGTTTTATTTAAATTCCTAGATAATTAATTGAGATAAATTGCCAAGAGATATTCAATTAAAGTAAATATAAATACAAAAGCATTTTATTTCCAAAAAAGTTATTATTTAAAAATCCGCCTCAACATCCAATCCAAATCAGGATCCGACATTTCCTCATATGATGTCAGGTCAGGTTGGTCTGACTCCCTCAAACACTTCTCGCAGTTGCATATGAACAAATAATTCTCTTTCAACTCTTTCTGCCGCGAGTGTCTCGACCTTGCCAAAGAACACTCATCCAAATAACTTATACATATCTCTGTTCCACTAGTGATATCCGTCAATGCTTTCAGTGTCAACATGCTGCAATTATTTTGATAAACAATCTGTGCATTTGGCTCGCAGCTGTGATTACAAGCACTTTGAACTTCGAACAACCCCACACCTTCATTATCCAAAAAATTCCCAACACAATTACTCATATCCTCATACAGCTTATCAATCAATTCATTTAAATTTGGATCATTCCCACTCGCTTCCGCACTCCTTTCAACCCACTGACTGAAAGGACTAGTTGCGACGCCCTGTCCATTCGTTCCTATTAACGCTAGAAGCGTTTGGAAGCCTTCAAAGTTTAACAACTGCTCAACATCAGCATGTGAAATGGAATCTAGAAGGATTTGATGGAGGAGTTTTAATTGACTCGCAAACTTTTCACCTAACAATTTATGGGCCAACTGGGCGTCATCGTTAACGCTGCGATGGCAGAATCTTAGGAATTTGCTTAATGCAACGTGTTTGTCCGGAGATTGTTGGATGGTTGCTATGATTCGAGGTATCAGCATTATTGTGCTTGTTTCTGGAGGATAATGAATCTGTCTACAACAAATTAAAAATTATTTGGATATTTAAGGGTGAAAAAAAGTTTGTAAGAGGAGGAAAGGGAATAGAACATGTTTGCAGCTTCAAATACCTTGGATTCATGTTTAGCCAGGACAGTTCTTTCAAGGAGCACATAAATTACATCGCAAGGAAATCCTAGGTGGATGCTAACAGATTCTGGAGTGAATGTAAGGAAAATTTCAGAGCAAAAATGCTTATATGGAAGGCGGGCGTGCGTAGTATGGATCAGAAGTCTGGGGTGTGAAAGAGGAAGAAAAGATAGAGAGAATGCCAGTACAAAGGTTGAGAAGGTGCTGCAAGAATGACAAGAAGTTAAAATTAGCCAGACTGCAGTGCGGTTACGACTGTAGGCTAGAGTTGGAGATGAAAGGATCGTGAAGGAAGTGTTTAAAGCGGCTAGAAAAGAAGGTATGCGTAATGCTAGACAAACTAAATGTAAATCAGGCTTTTTACAATGTCCACTGATCATTCCACGGGGTCGCTGCGGCAAGTATAGTTGTTTGGATTTGGTAGTTTAGTTTGTTTTATCTGTTTAGTCTAATTTTGTGAATCCATTACTCACTTCCATGTTTCGTTCAAGTTTTGTAAGGATTCCCTTTGCAAACAGAGCGTCCTGTGGTATTGATCGTAAGCCTTGGTCTGGCAATCCAAGCTGCAATATTGAACTCCACAGTCATTGCATCCTGTTACCATAGTTTTGTTTGTAGTACAACATTCCGGATATGGAAGCACGATATCAGGCTTTCCAGTTAATCTCCTGACATTTTCTTCAGCAGACTCCAATGGCCTAAGACAAAATGTGTTTCATTAACATGTTAATATTTCGATATATGAGCTGTAATTTTTGACAGTGGAAGTACACTTTTAGTAGTCAAGGTAGCAGATAAGCCACAAATTCAAATCCTGGGGCACAAATATGGAAATAAGACATCATCCTCCGGCGCATACATCTGGAAACGCCATCACAGTAAAAATCTGTCTAAAAATAGTGGACTGTTACCCACGTTAAAAACATTGATAAGTGTCAGTCCTGAATCTCAACACTGTAAATGGTACACAAGAGTACAATATATGTATATATAATAATATAAATTATCTGAGACAGTCACCCACATTAAAGACATTAATAAAAAACCCTGTTGGGAGGCTCTCTAACATATCAATATAAACACAGAAATAATAAAAGCTGTGAAGTCTTTATACGTGGGCTCTACATCCAGAGTCAAAACCAACGAAGAATTAACATCTGGATTCACAGTAACCTTCTTAAACAGGGTTGCTGTATATGTCATATCTCCGACACTGTTCAAAATCTAATTGGAACACGCGCTGAAGATTAGATTAGATTATTTATTCATACCAGAGACAAATCACAATTTGTATAGTACAGGTCATATTACATCTATTTTTAGCATTAAAAAAACTAGGACTGGAAAATTCTTTGGTTTAGATCAGGGGTCTCCAAACTACGGCCCGAGGGCCACATCGGGCACGCGGACAGATTTTGTCCGGCCCGCGGAGAGCTAGCATACTTGAAAACTCCTTTTAGAGAACATATTTTTTATAGCAAATTAAATATAGTTTACTGAAGTATTCTAATTTTATGTTGAATAATTATTAATATGACATCTACATTGATATGGTCATGAGCTAACTACTCATAACATTGTTGTAGGCTTATTGTTATTGTTTTTGAGATAAGTTGGATAAAGAAACACAGAATTGTAATGAGTAAAGACATGTATAATATGCAGAAAATTTAACTTCAGTATATAATAACTAACAAATTATTGAAATGAATCCAACTAACATTTTATACATTTTAAATAAATACATAACTTATAATGACATATGAAATACTAATGAGATTTATGTAATTGAGATTTTCCACTGACAATAGTTTGTAGTTGTGGACTAATTTTACTTGTACCAATTATTAAAAGAAATTTAAGATGCTCATCAGTTAATTTAGATCTGTAAACATTTTTTGTGTTCTTCATTTTGAGGTCTTCTCACACAAATAAGTAGTACCAAAAACAGAAAACAGCCCACGAGCAAATTTATGCAAATTATCAAATTGTGTCACTGGAAGACTCTTATAAAATTCCAACAAAGATGAGTTTTGATATTTGTTCTTAATTATATCACTGCACTGTAGATCAATCATTTCCATTTGAAGTTCCGGGGCTAGGGTTTCAATATCAGTATCAAAAGGATTCTGAAAAATCTTAATTTGATTCGCAATGGCATCAAAGTCCGAGAAACGAGTATCAAAATTTATTTTCAAAGCACTCAAAGTTTCGAATGCAAAATCGATAGGAAACTCAGTCTCAGTGGTGTGGCTGAATATTTCACATGTTTTAAAATGTGAAAAACATTTACTTCGTAGTTGTGATTGAAACAGTATCAATTTCTTCCGGAATGATTTGATATTAGTGTATAAATCAGGAAGATGCTGGTTTTTTCCTTGCAATCTCAAATTCAGTTCGTTCACATGTTTTGTCAAATCAACATAGAATGCTAACTTCCACAGCCATGCATTATTTTGTAATTCAGTAAGAGGTCGATGCTTTTCATTCAAAAAAATGTCGATCGATCACTGCTCGAAGTTCAAAAAAGCGCTGAAGGACTTTCCCACAACTAAGCCAACGTACGGCAGTATGATAAGGTAAGTCATTTTCTCCAATCTCTTCAATAAATTGTCGGAATTGTCGGTGATTCAGCCCAAAAGATCTGATAAAATTAACAGTTGATATGACTGGTTTCAGAACTTCAGACATATCCAAACATTTTCCTCACAAAGACTGTTGATGAATGATACAATGTAAGACTAATGGTTTTGAACCACCGTCATTTTCTACAGCCTTCGACACAAGAGCGACCACTCCTTTATCTTTCCCACTCATGTTTTTGCCTCCATCAGTTGTAATACATTTCAAGTTTTTCCATCGAAGGTTCTTTTGATTAATGGCCATTTCAACTCCTTTAAAAATATCTGTACCAGTAGTTGTGCCATGAATACTATACATATCAAGAAGTTCTTCATGCACTTCATAGCTTTTATCTACTCCTCGAATATAAATCAACACCTGAGCAGTATCTGACACATCCGTTGACTCATCCAAGGCCAAAGAAAACCACTCAACATGTCCATTTTTGTCGAACAGTTGAGATGATATATTTTCAGCGATGTTTTCTACCCTTCGAGCCACAGTGTTTGCTGACATACTGACAGTTTTTAATAAATTTACCTTTTCAGGGCACATTTCTTTGGCTACTGCAATTATGCATTCTTTGATCATTTCTCCATCGGTGAATGGTTTTCCACGTTTTGCAATTTCAAGAGCCACACGAAAGCTGGCACGGGTTGCAGCCTCTTGTTCAGTTTTGAGTTTTGTAAATGAAGATTGCTGCGATTTCAATCCGCGCTTCATAGCTTCGAATTTTTCTGTCAGCAAACTTCCTGTATATTTTGAGTAATTTGGAAAATGTTTTGTTTCATAATGTCGTTTAATGTTATATTGCTTGAAAACGGCTATGCTTTCATTGCAAATCAAACATAGCGCCTTGTTACTGGACTCAATTACGAAATACTGAATGTTCCACTGATCTTTGAATTTTCTGCATGCACTATCAATTTTTCGCTTCTTTTCCATACTACTAAATCACACACAAAAGCAACAATTCAAATCAAAATACTGTTACAAAGATGTCTTAAACTAAAAACGCACAAACACGTTTTAAGGAGGTACGCACTATTTTATTTCACAACAGTGTCATAGGAACTGACTTGTGGTTGCGCCACTAGCCTTCTTATATATTCCAATTACTGCCATCTAGAAGTGAGTGGAAGACACCAGAACTTTCTCGAACCAACGAGATTATTCTGTACGTGCTATTAGCGCCATCTGTTAGCGATAGAAGGTACTACCTATTTCCGCTTCTGTCCACCAGATGTCGTGTCACGTTACTCCTCATGGCTCGTACTCTACGACTAATCTAGAAATTACAGATAATGACAGGAAAATTAATTAGAAAGAAAATTAATATGCAGTGTTGCCGTTTTGCGGACTTTAGTCCGATTTGCAGCCTTTTTTAAACGTTGCGTACTTTTTCGGACTTTTTTTTCATCAGTGGACTATTTCACTTTTTACCACTGGCAACAATGATAATGTGGTTTTGGCCCTCGGAACTTACTGGAGTAATCAGTATGGCCCTAAGGCTGGAAAGTTTGGAGACCCCTGGTATAGATCATCAATTTTATATGGTTCAAAGCAGATTAAGTATCTGATAATTGTTTTTCTATAGTGGAAAAAGTTTTTCATCTCCTTAATTTTGCTAGGGAGCATATTATAAAATTCCACACATTTATAAAAACTGCCTTTTTCAAGAAGAGTGGTTTTATCTGCAGGGAAGGTAAGATTAACTTTGTGTCTAGTATCATAAGAATGGCTAGACACTACTCCATCAAAAAACTGCTTATTTTTAAAAACAAAATTTACACATTCAGAGAAGTATATGGCAGGTAGAGTTAACAAATTGAATGATTTAAATTGTTCTCTACAGGAGTCACCCATTTTGAGATTTCCCATGATTCTAATCATTCTTTTTTGGATTGTAAAGACTTCTTGACTGTGTGACCCACCTCAAAAAAGGATTCTGTATGACATAACTGAGTAAAATTGACCAAAGTATGCTGTTCTAAGAGCTTCAGGATCTACCACTTTTTTTAGTTCCTTAAGTGCATAACAAATTCTACTAAGTCTGCCACACAACTGCTTCACATGTTCTGACCAACACATAAATTCATCAATGGTAATTCCAAGAAAGTTTGTTTTGTTGGCATATAATATTTGTGTCTTATAAAGATTGATGGAGTCTGGATACAGTGAAGTATTTCTACAATGTCTGAAAAGAATACAGTTTGTTTTGGATGCATTGTTTTGGAACCAATTTGCAATGTTTTCTGTGGCATTGATAGTTTTGTCACACAACAGGGTATAGTCCTTTTCTACTATAAGCAAGTTAGTGTCATCGGCATATGAAGTTACTGCAATAGTTGGGTCCATTTTGATATTCGACATATCATTTACATATAGGATGAACAAGATCAGACCAAGTACACTACCCTGTGGTACACCCATAGCAATTGTTTTCTCATCTGAAAAATATGTTTTTGAATTATGCTTTACACATACTGTTTGTAGTCTGTTGGAAAGATAAGATCTAAACCAGTCATGTGCTATTCCACGAATCCCCATTTTATATAACTTGCACAGAATTATTTCATGGTTCACACAGTCAAAAGCCTTCGACAGGTCCAGAAATACACCATGAGCAATATAGCCATTGTCCAGATAATGAAGGATCCTCTCAATAAAAGCGAAAATGGCAGTTGTAGTAGATTTACCCTTCTGAAATCCATGCTGATTATTTGTTATCACTCTGTTTGCCCTCAAAAATGGAACGAATCTTCTGCACATAATAATTTCAAATAATTTAGAAAAGGATGAAAGTAAACTAATGGCTCTGTAATTTTCCACTAGAAGTGGATCACCCTTATTTTTGAACAATGGCCTAATAATTGCCACCTTCAGCTTAGTGGGAAAGATGCCTTGTCTAAAGGATTCATTCAGAATGTAAGTTATAGGTTCTAAAATATATTGACTGATATTCTTCAGTAAAACATTACTTATTTCATCGTCTCCCGATAAATGCTTGTTTTTCAAACTATTTATCACTTCTAAAACCTCATTTTGGGTTATCTCTGTTAAGTAAATCGATCTGTTGCATTCTGGCACAAGGTTACTTTCGAAATTATTTGCAGTATTACCACATATGAGATGAGAAGAGGCGGTTAGAAAATAATTTGATATATTACAAGCAACATCTGGTTCTGTATACAATTCATCGTTAGTTTTTATTCCATTGAAAGAGTAATTAGTGTTTTTTGACTTGCCTAGTTCTGAGTTCACAATTGACCAGACTGTTTTAGACGTGTTATCAGATTGAGCAATTTTTTCACCATAGAGTTTTTTCTTTTCTGACAGCAACAAGTTGCAGTAATATTTTTGGTATTGATTCAGTTCATGGTTTGTTATTTGTTTGAGGAGGTACATTTCTGATAACAAGTTAAGTGTATTTTTTGCATTCATAACAATTTCTGATATCCACTTTGGTTTTTTCATTGAATGAATATGAACTTTCTTCAGAGGAAAAGCTTCATTCACCAAACTCGTGAGTTGAGCAATGAATCTATCATACATATAATCAACGTTTTTTGCTTCAAATACACTTAACCAGGTCTCATTTGATAATGATTGATAAAGCTTGTCATAGTTTTTTGCACTGAACGAACGTTTCCATACATGGGTGTCTTCAGAGATTCTTTCTTTTTTTACGCAGATGTATTGTCCATAATGATCAGATATATTTGTATTTATGACATTTACAGAATAAGTTATTTTACTGGGAACATATATATTATTCAAACAAGTTGCGCTATGTCTGGTAACTCTAGTTGGTTCATCTATTGTGAAAATCATATCATAGGAATTTAACATATTGTTTATTAGGTCTATGTGCCTTTCATTTTTTGCAGTTTTTAACATGTCTATGTTGAGATCTCCAGCAATCAGAACACATTTATCACCTTCCGTGGCTCTTTCTAAGAGAAGATCTATTTTTTCAATGTAATGTTCAATACTAGTTGTTGGGGGTTTGTAGACTACACAGATGATGTAATGAGTATTATCAATTCTTATTTCAGCACCACAACATTCAAAAACATATTCTTCACTTAAATTATTTATATCGCCTCTTATTATAGGATTTAATAATGTTAATGCATATAAGGCTACTCCACCATGTGATCCTTGCTTTTTGCGACAAAAGGATGAGATCAATTTATAATTTTCTAAATGGAATGACAGAATGTCAGCTGTTTGCCAGTGTTCAGTAATGGCAATGAAATGTACCTTAAGCTGTTGAACTATTACACAAATATTATTTATACAATTTGAGATACTTCTAACATTTTGATGAAATAAACTTAAAGCTATATTTTCTTTGATACTTTGATCTGGAGATGAACAAGTTAATTGCTATACCTTCCTTGTTTTCTTTGCTTCTAACTCCAGAAGCCTCTTATAGCAGGGGCATTCAGGGTCAAACACAGTATAGTTTGTTGTTAGCACTTTTTTCAGTCTCTTATTTGTCTCAGCACAATTTATGCAATTAACGTTTTCGGGATCAGGGCAATCATTTGATTTATGCATACCTCTACAGTTGAAGCATGTTATGCTATTTTCACAGCTTTGAGCTGTATGTCCATATCTTGCACATTTGAAGCACCTCAGCACACGGAAAAACTCTTGCGCTATACATCTTCTCCATCCAATGTTGATCCTACCCAATTCACATATTCTTTCCTTTAGTGAGACATCCACAGTAAGTATTATATTGCCCTTATCAACCTTGTCCTTCTGTTTATATTTCCTCTGCACCTCTATTATAGTAGACTAGTCGATATGAAGGTCATTTTGTTCTCTTATACATTCTATTATAACACTATCATCATTCTCAATGTATTCTTCTTCAACGCCTCGAATAATAATTTTTGGATTGTTTTGTATTCCATCTGCCACACTATATTTATTTCCAAGGTCACTCTCCACCCTTTGCTTGATTTTCTGCTTTGCCACTGAATTAGTACAATTAATGATGATTGAACCTCCTTTTCCTCTCCTCATGTTTTCCACACCAATAGCCAAACCCTTGGGGTCAATTTTTTCCTTTAATTAGGTTTTTGTTACATCTCTGTCTTGCTTATCTCTTGGTTTGATCACTATGATTTCGGTATTTTCAATGACTTCTCGAGCTGCTGCGTTGGCATAGCTTTTACTACTACCAGCATCATTGAGATATGTTTTCTTTAGTATTTTATTTATCACCTCATCTTGTTCTGAATTTTTTTTATTCTGCCACTCAATAATACTCTGTAGATTTTTAAATTCTCCAATCATTGCTGCTCCATGGCCCGTAACCTTTCATGTAAAGATTCATAATGGGACTGATTCTGGCACTTACTGCATGCCAGGATCATAACTCTACTTTTGAGCTCCATAACTTTCACTTCAGAGGAGGTTAAGCCACAGCACTCTTTGCATTGTAAATCTTTGCAGATATCACACGTAAATATATCTCTTCCCTTTTCAGGAGGTTTTTTACATGACCAGCACCTCATTTTATATCACCAAATATTTTTGAGTCCGGCCCTGTCCTTTTCTCGTCAAGCGAACAAAAAAAATGCACTTGAAGTATCAGAAGGTGAGGACTTCTTATGGTAGTAAAAAATGTTCAGTTCATCACAATATTAATAAATCTCTCACTATTGAGTCACTTTCACTATATATTTATTTGTGGCAATGAAGTACGCTGCTATGCTCTTTATATTTATGTAAATTTTGTATTTAAGTTCGCGTTTTATTTAACAATAAACTTAGTTTGAACACGAGCGATTTTTATACGTACGACTTTCTCTACCTCCAATTTAACACATGGAAGACATGGAAACGGAAATGCAATGGCATGGGAATGCCAGTGGATGACAACACGACAGTATATACCCTCTCTTTCCCAGATGACCAAGTAGTTATCGCACAAGATATAGATGACATGGAATATATGAGCCGAAAGCTCATCAAGGAGTATGGAAAATGGGGTCTGGATGTCAACATTACAAAAATGGAGTATATGTGCATAGGAGGACAGCAAGAAGACTTACATCTAGCAACGGGACAGATCATCAAACAATGCAATATATACAAATACCTAGGAATGAAAATATCAAAGGAAGGGACACTAGACGAAGCAATATCGGACAGAAACGTAAAGGGAAGAAGAGCTACTTTCATGCTGAACAGTATTCTTTGGGACAAAACCATTACAAAAGAAAATGAAAAAAGAATTTTCAACTCCATCGTGAAAAGCATAATAACATATAGCTCGGAGGTATGGCCGATAAAAGAAAAAACAAAAAAAAGCTAAAAGCCACAGAAATGGACTTCTGGAGAAGAGCGGCGGGAAAATCCAGGAGAGATAGAGTCCCAAATAAAACCATTAGATAAGAACAATAAGAAATGGGAATACAACACGACATTATTGATGACATTACAACTAACATGGTATGGACATGTCCAAAGAATGTCAGAACACAGGATCCCAAAGAAAGTACTAAACTGGAACCCCCAAGGAAACCGAAAACGAGGAAGACCACGCAGAAGCTAGAGAGACGGAGTGGACAAGGAAATTCGAGAGACGGATCTGGAAGAAGGGCTGTGGATGAACAGAGAGGAGTGGCGTTTAGGAATCGGAAGATGTAAAATGTTATAACCCGATATTTGATGATGATAAAAAACCCATGGCGCTATAGCCCAGGACAGGCCTTAGCCTCCTCCCACGGCCTATACTTGTGCTTGGTGTCTTGATCTTAGACACAAGTGCCCTTACAGTTTTTAACGTGGATGGCGAGCTACTAATCGGGGGGTTTTGAGGCAGATTTTTACTGCACTGACTTTGCCAGAGCCATCGACAGGAGAACGATGGCCTATTTTTCACAATGTCCAGGATTTGAACCTGGGACTTTAAAACATTACTAAGAAAAATATTAATAAGTGCCGTTTATAATCTCAACACCGAAAAGAGCAGACAAGAAATTACCTGAGACAGTGATCACAGGCCAAGTATTTATAAGCAGCATTCCAAGCGAATTGGGCACAGACCAAAGGGATCTCTTCGAAGATTATGGTATCAGGTGCAAAATCTCTTTTTGCAAACAAACCGCTGCCCTATAAAAAGCATATATTTAATTTAAAATTGCATTGCGTATGTTATATTGTATGTTATACCCTGCATTGGTTTATATGTCTCACTTCCACATCCATGCGTATTTATATTTTTATAGGTTATTTGTTCGACGAATGATAAATTTGAATTAAACTTAACACCAAACTGAAGTTAGTTACTTACTAAAATTACCAATATTTGTTACTTGAAACCAGATAAAATGTCAGTTTTTGACGTTTGACGGAGACAGTTAGGTTTTAAGTTTTAATTTGTTAAGATTTTATTTATTTTGTGAATTTAAACGTGTTTTATAATCAATTAAGTTATAATGGACGCTGAAGATGATTGCCTCATGGATTCCCACCAGAAATTATTTACTCTATTAGCAAGCACCAAGCTAAGTCCCGAGGAAACTGTTTGCAAGTATTTCGACTCTGTTAAATTTCCTGCCATTGATGATTTTCCTAAAGGTGAGACTTGTTTTCACTAATACAAAGCAAATAAATATAGGTAACATTGAATTGAAAAATTCACTTTGTTTTTTACCACACTTATATTATGTAAAAATATTATATAACTTATTATTCACAGTTATATAAATTTCTACACATATCACGACTCGAGTTTCGACGTTTGACGGTCATTTTCAAGTGACTTAACAAATTGATAAAGTTGAATATATACCCTTATAGTTTTGGTGGGGTGGGGGGGCGGTGTTTGTCCGAAGATGAGGACTTATCTGTTTGAGATTGGGTGAGATTAAAAAGTTGGGAAAAGATTAGGTCAGTTTGCTCGTTTAGGAGATTAACTGAGGGATTACGGGTTTTTTTGAAAATTTCTAATGGCTCTAGGAGATTTAGTTTCGGGCCTTTGTTGCAATTATGCAAGATTTTTAGATTTTCTATTTCTGGGAATTTATGATTGAATTCGAGACAATGGTTTGAAAAAGAACTAGTGTCTTTTTTCAGACGAAAAGCGCGAGAATGTTCTGAAAACCGTGTTGAAAAACTTCGTCCTGTCTGCCCTATGTACACGCTATTGCATTCGGAACAATGAATTTCGTATACGCCGGATTTTTTAATGGGATCGATTTTGTCTTTGGCATTAAACAATATGTTGGACAACTTAGAGGAGGGTTTAAATGCAACCTGAAGATTTTGCTTTCGAAGGACATTTGCGATGTGTTCGCTTGTTTTGCCAAAATATGTCAGGGAGATGAAAGTTTTGTCTGAATTTGAGGTTTTCGGATAAATTTGGGCCATTGCGAATTGGGTTCGTTTATTATTGATAATGTTTTGGATGAGTTTTGTTGGGAAACCATTCTCTGTAGCGATTGAAATGATGGTACTTAATTCTCTTTTCTGTGGAAAGGGGGATTGAAAAGGCTCGATGTATCATTGAATGATAGGCCGCTAATTTGTGTGTTATCGGGTGAAATGATGAATACGAGATTGTAGAGTTAACATTGGTGGGTTTTCTGTATATATCAAATTCTATTTTGTTGTTTTTGTGAATCAGAGTAAGGTCTAAGAAGTTTATTTTGTTGTCTGTTTCTACCTCGATGGTGAATTTAATTTTGGGATGAACGTTGTTTATTAGGTTGAGAAATTGGTCTAATTGACGTGTTGTACCATTAAAACACGCTATTACGTCATCGACATATCTATACCAAAATGAAATATGTTTTTTGGAGAAATCTAGTTTGAAGATTTTTTCTTCGATAGTTGACATGAATAGATCGGCTAAAAGGGGACTTAATGGCGATCCCATTGCTAGACCTGATGTTTGCTGATAGTAAGTGTTATTAAATTTGAAGTAATTTTGATTAACACATGTTTCCAGGGCTTCATAAAGTTCAGATTTTATAAGATGATGACAATTAGCTTTATCAATTAAATTTTGTATGATTTCGAGACACTCTTTAGTAGGTATATTAGAAAACATATTACTGACGTCAAAAGATACGAGTTTGGAGTTTATTGGGGTTGTTATTTGTTTGAGGAGTTCCGAAAGGGCGAGTGAATTTTTTAGAGAATATTTTGGGGTAAATTTGGTGTATTTTTTGAAAAGAGTATTCAGTTTAATTGCCAAAACTCTTGCTACACTGTTAATATAGGAGACAACTGGTCTAATGGGAGAATCGGGTTTGTGAGTTTTAATGAAACCATAGAGTTAATATGTTTTCTAATATACCTACTAAAGAGTGTCTCGAAATCATACAAAATTTAATTGATAAAGCTAATTGTCATCATCTTATAAAATCTGAACTTTATGAAGCCCTGGAAACATGTGTTAATCAAAATTACTTCAAATTTAATAACACTTACTATCAGCAAACATCAGGTCTAGCAATGGGATCGCCATTAAGTCCCCTTTTAGCCGATCTATTCATGTCAACTATCGAAGAAAAAATCTTCAAACTAGATTTCTCCAAAAAACATATTTCATTTTGGTATAGATATGTCGATGACGTAATAGCGTGTTTTAATGGTACAACACGTCAATTAGACCAATTTCTCAACCTAATAAACAACGTTCATCCCAAAATTAAATTCACCATCGAGGTAGAAACAGACAACAAAATAAACTTCTTAGACCTTACTCTGATTCACAAAAACAACAAAATAGAATTTGATATATACAGAAAACCCACCAATGTTAACTCTACAATCTCGTATTCATCATTTCACCCGATAACACACAAATTAGCGGCCTATCATTCAATGATACATCGAGCCTTTTCAATCCCCCTTTCCACAGAAAAGAGAATCAAAGAATTAAGTACCATCATTTCAATCGCTACAGAGAATGGTTTCCCAACAAAACTCATCCAAAACATTATCAATAATAAACGAACCCAATTCGCAATGGCCCAAATTTATCCGAAAACCTCAAATTCAGACAAAACTTTCATCTCCCTGACATATTTTGGCAAAACAAGCGAACACATCGCAAATGTCCTTCGAAAGCAAAATCTTCAGGTTGCATTTAAACCCTCCTCTAAGTTGTCCAACATATTGTTTAATGCCAAAGACAAAATCGATCCCATTAAAAAATCCGGCGTATACGAAATTCATTGTTCCGAATGCAATAGCGTGTACATAGGGCAGACAGGACGAAGTTTTTCAACACGGTTTTCAGAACATTCTCGCGCTTTTCGTCTGAAAAAAGACACTAGTTCTTTTTCAAACCATTGTCTCGAATTCAATCATAAATTCCCAGAAATAGAAAATCTAAAAATCTTGCATAATTGCAACAAAGGCCCGAAACTAAATCTCCTAGAGTCATTAGAAATTTTCAAAAAAACCCGTAATCCCTCAGTTAATCTCCTAAACGAGCAAACTGACCTAATCTTTTCCCAACTTTTTAATCTCACCCAATCTCAAACAGATAAGTCCTCATCTTCGGACAAACACCGCCCCCCCACCCCACCAAAACTATAAGGGTATATATTCAACTTTATCAATTTGTTAAGTCACTTGAAAATGACCGTCAAACGTCGAAACTCGAGTCGTGATATGTGTAGAAATTTATATAACTGTGAATAATAAGTTATATAATATTTTTACATAATATAAGTGTGGTAAAAAACAAAGTGAATTTTTCAATTCAATGTAAGTATGGATTACCACGTAGTAACTGTCGCAACCATCCTATTCATAAATATAGGTAAAAATGTAGCAAATAACAAAACTGCTGTAAGGGACATTATAGATATAGGCAACCCAATGTACGCGTTGTGCACCTGCAAAACACATACGGGTAGGGAAAATAAATTTGAAGTGGGTATATAAAAATTGTTTAAACTATTGAATTTTTGTTCTTATTTCGGATCGAGAGGTCGCGCTACCACACGATATATGGTCTTGAATTATCTGCTCCGTTATAGATAATGTATACATCTTGAAGCACATAGTAGGGAATGAGATAAAAAAGAGGGGCGGCAAGATGTATGCATTATTTGTGGACCTGAAGGTGGCCTTTGATAATGTGGCAAGAGAGGCACTGTGAGAATGCCTGAGAAAGAAAAGGATAAAGGAGCATCTGATATCAAAATTAGAAGAGATTTATGAAGAAACAATAAGTAGAGTGAGAGTTGGTGAAAGGGTGAGCGAAGGTTTTAATACGCATAAGGGAGTGAGACAAGGCTGCCCACTAAGCCCCAGCCTGTTTGCAGCATTTATTGGAGACATAGAGGAGATGTTCAGCAAGGCGCAGACGGGTGGGGTTGTGGTGGGCAAAGAAAAAGTGTGGTCCCTAGCCTACGCAGATGATTTGGTGGTGCTAGCGAGAGATGAGAAAGAGATGAAAGAAATGATAAGAAACATGGAGAAATATATGAGGAGGAAAAATCTGACAGTGAATGAAGTCCAAGATGATGGTGTTTAGAAAAGGGGGTGGCAGGAGAAGAGAAATTGAGTGGAGACGGGAGAAGGAGAAAATTGAAGAAGTAAATGAATTTAAATACCTAGGGTATATAAATACATGAGATTAGACAGACCAAGCTAAATACAAGAAACTAGATTAGACTGAACTAAAATATATAAGGGATTGATTAATGTAAATAAAATATATTTTCGATTGTTTTTTTATAATTGTTAATAATGTTTGTATTATTACTTTCATTATGTTATCTACGTTTTATTTTGATTTACGGCTTGTTGATTAGACGCAACCGGATGTTTGTCAGTCATAACACCAGGCAAGAATAGAGGAGAGAGGACTAGACTAGACAGACTAGATTAGACAGACAGACAAGCGGAGAAATTTCAAAATGAGTTGCGGGTGGGTAACGGACAATCCTGTATGCATACATAATTGATTGCAAACATATTACGGATTGATTTAAATGAGATTATTGGTTTTGGGCCGAACAAGATGGGACAATACCGAACAAGGTCGAACAAGAACGGACAAGACTATACAGACCTTATATTTATCCGAATAATTTCCTATGAGTAAGCGAAATTTCTTAAACTTGTCTGTGAACCAGATCGTATTAATGTTTTTCATTTATATAAATACCAAAGAGTTCAATTTTCTGTCATACACTTTTCATCTACTTGCATCCACTTTTCATTTACTTGCATCCACTTTTCATCTACTTGCATCCACTTTTCATCTACTAGCATCCACTTTTCACCTACTTGCATCCACTTTTCATCTACTTGCATCCACTTTTCATCTACTTGCATCCACTTTTCATCTACTTGCATCCACTTTTCATCTACTTGCATCCACTTTTCATCACGCTAAACAGGGTGTGAGGTCTATGTGACCCCACGCTAAACAGGGTGTGAGGTCTATGTGACCCCACGCTAAACAGGGTGTGAGGTCTATGTGACCCCACGCTAAACAGGGTGTGAGGTCTATGTGACCCCGCGCTAAACAGGGTGTGAGGTCTATGTGACCCCACGCTAAACAGGGTGTGAGGTCTATGTGACCCCACGCTAAACAAGATGTGAGGTCTATGTGACCCCACGCTAAAAAGTGGACGGAGTGGACGGAAAGTCTTAAGACTGAAGCGCGCTTCATTCCTAACACCTGTAACCTAACCCAACTAATCTAATGCTAACCTACCCTAATGTTAACCCAACTAACCTACCCCAATGAGTACAAGATTTTATTAGCAAACACTTTCCGTCCACTGTGGATGCAAGTAAATGAAAAGTGGATGCAAGTAGATGAAAAGTGTATGACAGAAAATTGAACTCTTTGGTATTTATATAAATGAAAAACATTAATACGATCTGGTTCACAGACAAGTTTAAGAAATTTCGCTTACTCATAGGAAATTATTCGGATAAATATAAGGTCTGTATAGTCTTGTCCGTTCTTGTTCGACCTTGTTCGGTATTGTCCCATCTTGTTCGGCCCAAAACCAATAATCTCATTTAAATCAATCCGTAATATGTTTGCAATCAATTATGTATGCATACAGGATTGTCCGTTACCCACCCGCAACTCATTTTGAAATTTCTCCGCTTGTCTGTCTGTCTAATCTAGTCTGTCTAGTCTAGTCCTCTCTCCTCTATTCTTGCCTGGTGTTATGACTGACAAACATCCGGTTGCGTCTAATCAACAAGCCGTAAATCAAAATAAAACGTAGATAGCATAATGAAAGTAATAATACAAACATTATTAACAATTATAAAAAAACAATCGAAAATATATTTTATTTATATTTTAGTTCAGTCTAGTCTAGCCTCATGTATCTAGCCCCGTCTATTTAGTCTCATGTATCTAGCCCCGTCTGTCTAGTCTCATGTATCTAGTTTCATGTGTCTAGTCTCATGTGTCTACCCTCGTCTATCTAGCCTCATATATCTAGCCCCCCATGTATCTAATCCCGTCTATCTAGTCTCATGTATCTAGCCCCGTTGATGTATGCAACCAACTTCACACCTCATTTGTCTCAACAGGATCTAATTTTGAATTTCCCGCGCATCTAGAAGTTCCGAAAATGGCTACCGGAAGTCGAAACCGGAAACCGTAAGTCGAAACCGGAAGTTCCAAGGTCAAGGTTAGGGGTCAAGGTTAGGTTAGGGGTTTAAGGTCATCGCACATGCGCATGACTGTGGTGGCGGTGGATTTAGAACATATCATCTTTCCCTACTGCCATTACTTGAATTTGCGAAATAATTACACTGGTACGCGACCATATTTTCTACTACATACCGGTACAACATATTCAAAAGGTTGGGAACCTCTGCACTACAATACTTCAAACATAGCTAGAAAATTACATGAGCTAAAAGATGACCAACTGGTATTTATTTGTGATGGAACATATATTCTCCATCAAAAAAGTACAAATGAATACCAGTGAATGTCAAATTCTGGTCAAAAAAAGACCTCTGTGCAAACCATTTACAATATGCACTACACATGGTGTGGTTATAGATATGCTTGGGCCTTACACAGCTAATATACGATGCTGAAATTATGAAAATCGTCCTGAGCAATCCTAATGGTCTCATTAAGTTACTAAAAAGATGATAAGGAATTTATCGAGTTTACGGGTCTATTAAAATTTAGTGTTATGGACTTTTTACCTGGTGTAACTGTTATTAATCGTCCTTGGCACGGGTTAACGGAAAGGTCGCAAAGATCGGAAAGCAAAAATGAAACTTCTAAGTTATCTGGTTCAATAAATATTCGTGTTTTTCTTGAAATTGTTGTAAACATTGTCAACGTGACAGATAGTCGACGCGAACGCAAATAACTAGATGTTGCCACGTTTATTATTTTTTCTAATTATCAACAGTTTTGCTTCGAAATAAAAAAAAAGGAAAACTTGTAATTATCCAGGGAAAAATGTAAAAAAATTAGGATTTTCATCAAATTAAATAAAAAAAAAATCGCTAGATCGATCCTCCATCTGGAAAATATAAATTAAATTTTGAAATTAAAAAAAAAACGGATAAAACCTTACATTGGACCGAGAAATCGCGCAGCCGCGCGTATGTTGTCTTGATGTATCTTCCCGCTTCGCGGCGGGCAACCTAATCTAACCAGGGTTAAACCAACAGCCCTTGCCACTTTGTCCTACATTGGACCGAGAGTTCGCGTTGCCGCGCGTATGTTGTCTTGATTTATATTCCCGCTTCGCGGCGGACAACCTAATCTAACCAAGGTAAAACCACCAATAAAATCCACACGAGACATTGTACCGTAGCTGTTCGTTGAAATCTGCTTGAAATATGAATGCAAATTCAATACGACGCTTAAAATAATATATATGTTGCCATAGTTACAGTTTCTCATATAAAAGCAAGAGGATCGGATCCTCTTTGATATAAACGGGCAAGAATAAACGTGGCAACATCCAAATAATTGCGTTCACATATACTGTCTGCAATCTTAAAAATGTAAAAAAAAAATTTCAACAAAAACAACGTTTTTAAGCTTAATTTTTGCTTGCGGAGCTTAATAAAAGAGTGCCAAAAACGATTAACAACAGTTACAACAGGTAAAAAGTACACAAACATATTTTCAAGACAGACCCGTAAAACCAATAATACCCATATACTGTCTGCAATCAATAATATTATCATAGTAGATCGATGCTTTCGTGATATAACAGAATATTTAGAATAACTAGAATTCATAAAAAAATCTTCTTTTCTTCTCTCTTAAAGGAAAACGAAATCGGCTTACTACAGTCGATTCAAATCAATCCCGTATTGTTACTAAAGTGCGTTGGGTAGTTGAAGCAGTTCATCGTAATATCAAGCAAAAGTTCAAGCTTTTAGATCATAAACTACTCCTTAATCTTTCATGAAATCTCTCTGGAAAAAGAATGAAATCTCTGGTATTAGACGATATATTTTGATTGTGCTAATGGAAGGCGTACTATTGGATGTTGCTCTGACATTGCATATCTTTCCTATGCCCGATATTTGGCTGAAATAAAAAGACCTGCCGAAATATTAAGTCCTCTGTGTATAGAAAAAAAATGTTAACGTTGTAGTAAATGGAGACAGTGATAAAAATTAACTGAAATATTCTTTCAGTCAAAAACAACTTTTTCTGTATTTTTCTAGCAATACCCTCCAAAATCTGTAAATTCAGCAGTGTTTTTGGTACTTACGTATTAACGTCACCACCGCTATATATTGGACAGAGTTCGCGCTGCCGCGCGTATGTTGTTTTGATTTATCTGTCCGCTTCGCGGCGGGCAACCTAAACTAACCGGGGTTAAAAAATAAAGTATTTTGAGTTTTAAAAAAGTTTTAATTTGAAATAAAATGTTTATTATTTTATGATTTATCATAACAATTTTGGGTGTAGATTGGCGGCATTTAAAAATGTAGCGGTGGTGGCGTTAATACGTAAGTCATCATCATCATCACGTAGCGCTACAACCCTGGGTGGGTCTTGGCTGACTGTACAACTTTTTTCCAATTTGTTCGGTCTTCCATCAACCTAGGGTCAAATGGAATGTTCATTTTCCGGAGATCTGCTTGGATGTTATCTCTCCATCGCATTCTGGGACGTCCGAGCGGTCTCTTGCCTGTGGGAATCTCCTCCCATACCAGTTTTACAAGTCTTTCGTTATGTAGTCTGTGCACGTGGCCTGCCCATCTTAGTCGCTGTGATTTAATTTCTTGGACAATATCGGTGTCGTTATAGAGTGCTTTTAATTCGATATTGGTTCTGATCTTATACTGGTCTGTGGTGATGTCATGGTGAGGTCCGAAAATTTTTCTAAATATTTTTCGTTCAAAGCGTCTGAGCTTTTCTTCGTTTGCTTTGATCATGGTCCACGTTTCGCATCCGTATGTTATTACAGGTCTGACGATGGATTTATAGATTTTGATCTTTGAACTTCTTGTGAGATTTTTTGATTTTATGAGCTTATTCAGTGCAAATAGACAGCGGTTTGCAGATTAGATTCTGTCTTTTATTTCTTCGGTAACATCGTTGTCCGCTGTGATTACGGCCCCCAGATACTTAAAACGTTGTACTCTTTCGAAATTAAAGGTGTTGATCGTCATATTTTGTCCTATTCTGTCTCTTCGTGTCGTTCTATTTATACACATATATTTCGTTTTCTCTTCATTAATCTTCAGCTCTACTTCACTTGTTGCTCCTTCCACCTTGTTGAAAATGTCTTTCGTGGATAGAATGGAGTCTCCAACGAGATCTATGTCATCTGCATATGCGAGTAACACTTTGGGACCTTGACCCGATAGCAATTCTGTTTTTAGCGGAGTAGTGGAGATAATGCATCACCCTGTTTAAGTCCACTGTTGATTTCAAAGCTGCCAGACAGTTTATTATTTACACGTACTTTAGATATTCCACCCTCCATACAGACTTTGGTCATCCGAATGAGTTTCTTTGGTATTGAGAACTCCGCCATGGCATTCCATACTTGGCTTCTTTCTACGCTATCATATGCCTGTCGAAAGTCTATGAAAAGATTGTGTATGGGTTTGTTATACTCCCATCCCTTTTCTAGAAGTTGTCTCAGCGTGAATAGTTGATCTATTGTTGATCTGTTTGCCCTAAACCCGGCTTGATATTCGCCTAGGACATTTTCAGCATAAGGGATTAGTCTACTAAGAATGATGTTTGAGAGGGTTTTATATGCCGTGTTTAGGAGTGAGATTCCTCTATAATTCGCGCATTTTGTTTTGTCCCCTTTTTTGTGGATGGGCACTATTATGTTTTCCTTCCATCGTGCTGGTATCCTTTCTCCTACCATATGTGCGTTATTAGCTGGTGGATTTGGCGATGTAGTACGTCTCCCCCATATTTCAGAAGTTCTGCTGGTATCTCGTCCGTACCCGGCGCTTTGTGATTTTTCAGCTTATTTAAGGCCTTTTGGGTTTCTTCAAAGGAAGGATTTTTGACGGGCATGTCCGCTGTGATATAGATCTCTTCTTTGTGCTGTTCTTCCTGTATGATGTTTAGAAGGTCTCTAAAATACTTTTTCCATTCTTCAGTTATTTCTTTACCGTCGATTATCATACGGCCTTGGTTGTCTCTCAGTGTGTGGATGGAATTGGCTCTATGCCCTCTTTTCTCAGAGGAAATTGCTTTGTAGAATTCTCTGGAGCCTGGTTTGGGCCGGTCTCTCTCCATAGTTTCATATTTTTGTTGTTCGTAGTTTCTTTTCTTTGTGCGTATTATTTTTCTTGTTTCTTTTCGACAGTCGTCATATTCCTTTTTACTTTGGTTTGTTTGCAGTTGTATCCAAGTCTTTCTTACTGTTTGTCTTTTTTCCAGTTGTTTCCGACATTCCTCGTCATACCATGTTTTTGCCCTCTTCTGCTTACTCCTTCCAAAGATCTTGTCAGCTGTCTTGGTTATTATTTCGGCAGTCGCTTCCCATAGCTGTTCTATATCATTGTCTTCTCTTTCAGAGTTCAAGGTTTGTTCAAGTTGTTCTCTATAGTTTTGTTGTTTCTCTGCATTGTGTATTTCGTCCATGTTCCATTGTGGGTTTATTGTTGTTTTATTGTATTTGTGGCTAGATATTCTGGACTTGACTTTTGCTCTGACTAAGTAATGATCTGTGTCTCCGTCTATTCCTCTCAGGCTTCTTACGTCTATAATATTGTTGCCATGACGGGCATCTACAATGATGTGGTCAATTTGGTTGCGTGTAATATGGTCGTTTGAGACCCAGGTTTGCTTATGGATGTCTTTATGCGGAAACATGGTTGACTTTATTAGCATATTATTAGCTGCTGCAGTTTCTGTGAGTCTTAAGCCATTGTCGTTGGATATATTGTGTAGGCTGTGTTAATCTATTGTGGGGTATAGGCTGGGCTCTTTGCCTATTTTAGTATTAAAGTCCCCGCAGAGTATGCGCATATCCTGTTTGGGCATCGTATCTATCTCTCTTTCTAGGGCATCGTAGAAGTCATCCTTGATATCTTCATCCTTCTCTTCCGTTGGTGCATGCGCTGAGATAATCGAAATGTTGTATCGCTCTCCCTTCATTCGTATGTAGCATATCCTTTCATTTATAGGTTTAAAATTTAGTATATTCTGTACTAGGTTGTCTCTAATCACAAAGCCCGTTCCAAATTCATGTCTTCCGTTTTTGTTACCGCTGAAGAAGATGGTGGATTTACTTATTTTTATATTTCCATCGTCTGGCCATCTTATTTCTTGGACGGCTGTTATATCCATTCCTATGTTTTCCAGTTGTTCCACAGCATTTATAGCAGCTCCAGGTCTGTACCAACTCTGGACATTCCAAGTTCCAATATTCATGGTCCTTTTACATTGCATTTGTCGTTTTTTGTGTTTGTCTGTCCGGTTCCGAGGCAAAGTTGCAGTTTTCATAACTAGTTTCTTTTTTCCGAGGGTGGGTAGTTAACCCTCCGCTCAACCCTCCTCTTTTATCCGGGCTTGGGATCGGCTGCAGTAAGGTGATTTCAGAGCTGCATTATTTGCCAATTTTCAATGTAAATACGTAAGTACCGTGTTTTTTTTGTATAAAATTATTTTGATTATTAAAATGTAAATAACAAATTTAATTTACATAGTCCACGAACTGTACAATAATGGGCATTTACAATTGTGGTCGTAGATAAAATCATTTTTAAATGTATAGTTTGCTAATATTATTTAAATTTTGATTTGTTTCAGGAATGGAATGGTTCAATGTACCTGAACCATTATCATTTACGAAACATTTAAAAGGGAAAATCGTTCTTCTCGACTTTTTTACGTACTGTTGCATTAACTGCATGCATATTCTGCCCGATTTAAAAGAAATTGAAGAGGAATTTAGTGTTGAAGATGGACTAGTAGTTGTAAGTATAAGTTAATTCCATATACAAAATTTCTTCATTTTTTCTATTTTGCGTCTGTAATGGACTCATAACAGCACTCATATGCGTGCGGTTATCGCTCGCCGAGTGCTATACAATTTTCTCAATATGTATCGGCGATTTTTAGGGTTCCGTACTGAAAACGGAACCCTTATAGGATCACTTTGCTGTCCGTCTGTCTGTCTGTCTGTCTATCTGTCCGTCTGTCTGTCTGTCAAGACCATTTTTCTCAGAAACACGTAGAGGTAACAAGTTGAAATTTGTATCAAATACTCGGGTCTGCGGTCTCTTTCAGCTGTGAAAAAATCAAACTTGTGAGTCAACGCGATCAAAAGATATGACCGTTTATGTCGCATATTTTGCGATTTCACAAGGGAATCAAAACCTATAGGGTACTTCCCGTTGACCTAGAATCATGAAATTTGGCAAGAAGCGGTGTCTTACAGCACATGTAAAGGCAAAAATCTGAAAAACGTAAATATGTAGTTTAATTACAAGAAAAATGCGAATTTACTATTAGAAACTTATGAAAATACACTAATGTTGTCGTAATGGTATTGTCAGGCTCCAGAAGCATATGGGTTGCATACAGTTAGGTCCTCGGTTAGGTCCGATGGTTAAAAAGTATGTGTTGGCACCAAGCTGTTTATTCTGAATTTTCTTTGTTTATATTAGGTATGCATTTCATCACGTACGCTCACGTACGCTATACATAATATATACAGGGTATATATTATGTTTAAATTTTGCTTGTTTATAACCGACATGCGATATACTCAAGTCCCGTAACATCCTGTATTTATTATATTTCGTATTTTTTTTCTTTATAATCTACATATACTTACGGCATATAATCACGTACGGCCTATATTTTTTGGTAGTCAATTGCCCAAAAGCCGTCAATTGAACAACTGAATGTTAAGAGTATCGAAATAGATCTAGAAATAGTTAATATATTACTTTATATTAGATCTAGAAATAGTTAGATCTTAATATAAGATATTGAAAAAGGGTAATACTAAAATAAAGTTTTCTTTACTCTCTTGTAATACTAAAATAAAGTTTAAAAAAAATACCTTTATACAGGGTATATAGGTATACAGGCAAAATTGAGCAGTAAAAACAAATAATGAATTTCCACAACCCCTAAACACTCATAGTGAATGGGGGATGTATGGTAATAAAATATAGGGTAGAATATGACATCGTATGACAGCGACATCTTAAGGTTATGCTTGCAGCGGTACTAAGATGGTCGTGATTTCAGGAGGGCCACTTGTCAAGTTAACTGAATGTGCTTGCTACGTTCTCCACAAAAATAAAGATACCTTACTTACAAGTTTATACGGAACCCTCAGCGCGAGTCACAACTCGCCCTTGGCCGTTTTTTTTTAAATTTAGAATATGCCATTTCTAAATAAATAAATCGCCGATACATATTGAGAAAATTGTTTCGCACTCGGGGAGCCATAACCGCACGCATATGAGTGCTGTTATGAGTCCATTACAGACGCAAAATAGAAAATTAATTTTACTTCCAAATTAATGAATTCCCTTTGATTAGATTGGTGTCCACAGTGCCAAATTTGAAAACGAAAAGCAATCGAAAAATGTGTTGAGCGCAGTACAACGTTACAACATCAACCATCCAGTCTGCAACGACAAGAACTCTGAGATGTGGCAGAAATGCGACGTCCACTGTTGGCCCACTCTGCTTCTTCTAAGCCCATTCGCTAAACCGCTGATTATGATGATGGGCGAAGGGAATATAAAATCGTTGAAGCTATGCGTACGCGTCGCACTGAAACATTACGCACCACATATCAATCACGAAGCAATCCCGATTAAATTGGAGCATCATTTGTTAGGGAACGTTGAGAGTGGATTGTTGTTCCCAGGGAAATTAACAATACGGGGAGATATTTTAGCCATTGCAGATTCGGGAAACCACAGGGTCGTTTTAGTTAAAAACAACGAGATCGTTAAAATAATCGGAGGCGTTGGTGGTGCCCCAGGATTCGTAGATGGCTACTTCGAATCTGCCAAATTTAACAACCCACAAGGTTTAGTTTTCCTTGATGATAGCACTATTTTCGTTGCGGATACTGATAATCATGCTATACGAAGAATCGACTTAACGGACGGGAAAGTTCTCACAATTGCTGGTAACGGTTCGCAAGGTAACGATAAAATTGGCGGAAAAATTGGAACGACTCAAGTTATATCCTCACCTTGGGATGTTGCGCTCTATAATTCCAACGGAAGAAACGTTTTATTGGTCGCAATGGCTGGAACGCATCAAATTTGGGCGATCTTCCTCGAGGAGACTCAATGGTGGAAATGCAAAGTATATCCAGCTGGAGCAGTGGCATGTATTGTTGGAAGTGGAAAGGAAGAGAATAGAAACAATCAGTATCCTATGAGTGCGGCCTTTGCGCAACCCTCTGGACTAGCACTAAGTATCAAACGAGGTGAGCTTTATATAGCTGATAGTGAAAGCTCAACGATTAGAAAAGTATCCTTAAAGGATGGAAAAGTCAGCGCAGTCGTTGGTGGAGATAGAAATCCAAATGTAAGTATTGCTTGCTTGTAAAGTTGTCGAAAGAAAGTTTAAGCGTGTGTTTGGACCGTGTCTCACGAAAATCAAACTTTCCAGTTTTTAAACAGGGCTGGTCTAATCACTTACCTGTTAGGGCTGCTCGCGTCTCCGCAACGTGTGATCGTCCATCCGGCGCCTTTTTTAAGGGAGGAAATTGGGATAATAAGTGGAGGGATACCCTTAAAATTGTTGTCTTCCAGACGTTGGATGCCGCTTAAGCACTTTAAGCTCGTGATTATACCCCTGGTTAACTTGACTTAAAACGACGCGTGCACGTGTCGGTAGAGCTTCGTTCGCGCTTCGATTCTTGTCTCTACGCTTCACGCCCTCGAAGCATACTGCCCCGAATAATATAAATTCGCGAAGTAAATTGATAAGTATATCGCGCGATTTCGGCCAAGGTCGATACACCTTTCCCCTTCTGTTAATCGGTGCCGAAATCGATTCAAATGTTGAATTAAAAATACAGATTTATTAAAATTGGCGCGAACACTAAGAATAAGCTTCCATTGCCTAAATCAGTCCAAATCTGTTTTATTAAAATCTAGAATCTACCAATTTAGATATTATGCTATGTAAGAATGAACATTTCAAATTTGTAAATGCTCTACTCGATGGTATTACATGCTATATTATTGTGTAATAATTATATTTTTCTAGAATCTTTTTGCATTTGGTGATAAGGATGGAAGCTTGCTCGAAGCTAAACTTCAACATCCATTGGGTTTGGCGTTGTCGAAAGACGAGGACATTTTGTACGTAACCGACACGTACAATCACAAAATGAAATCGGTGACTCTGGCAACGAATACTATTAAGACTGTGAGTTGCCAGACGGAATTTAATGAGCCCGCTGGAGTGGCAGTCGACTCAAATGGAGTCGTTTACATTGCCGATACCAACAACCATTGCGTTAAGGTTCTGTTGGATAACAAAGTTGAAGAGTTGGACTTGTCTGGGGAAAAAACCGAGGTGGATAGGAGAATTCCGAATAAATTTCTTGCAGATAAATTGGAAATCTGTAATGGTGGAAAGCTGAAAATTGTTTTCTGCATGGTTGAGGGTTTGGGATTTTCTGCTGGGGCTAAACAAAATTGGAGTGTTGTCACATCAGAAAAAGGCATCAAATGCTCCCCAATGGGTGGAAGCAACGTTGAGACGATTGAAATAGACATTGTTTGTTCAGATATGGAAACAGATGGACACATAGACTTGAATTTCGAGTTGGTAACTTGCACTGCAACGACGTGTTACCCCAAAAAATTCACGGTTAGACAGCCCCTTGTACGCGTGAGAGGATCACCGGGGCAGAAAAGCATAGCCATCGAGCTTTCGCCGAAAAATGTAAAGCTATTGAAATAATTATCGTTTGCTACAGAGAACTATTAACAATGCCAAATAGTATTAACACAAGGATTAATTGTGTTGTAACTAACCGTTTTCCATTTATATAAATTTATTGCTAATAATAGATGCCAAACAGTTTTTACTATGCCAAAATATATATGCGATATTTAAACAGAAAGCTTATGAATATTACTTTGGTCCATCCGCTTCCGTTTTCTCTTCCAATTCTCGGCCTCCTGTATTTTTGCCCTACATTCTTCCCTGTCCTTTGCTGTTCTTATCCACGCACTTACTCAGAATAGTTGGTATGCGTCTTCCCGAGTCTCTTCCTCCCACTGTTTAAGAAAACAGTGGGTGGAAGTCAAGAGGCCTCCCTGCTGGCCGCCTGCCTTGCATTTTTGTGTTCATTGTTTCGGTTGTCCATCTTGGGCATCTGTCCTGGTCATCTTATATAGCCTAAGTTTCGTCGCCTAAAGGCCGATTCTCATATACGCCACACTCAGCTACGCGACGTCACGCGACATCGCCTGTCAAATAATGATTACATTGTTTTAAATGGGCACGTTCTCACTATGGCTACACGACAGCTACGCGACGTGCCCATTTAAAACAATGTAATCATTATTTGACTGGAGATGTCGCACGTCGTCGCGTAGCTGAGTGTCGGGCATATGGGAATCGACCTTTAGTCGTCTTCTATTAATCCATCCATTCTGAGGCCGTTGTACAGGTTCCTAAACTTATTATTTTTGCTAGGGAAGGGTAGTTAGCCCTTTGTCCACCCTCCTCTTATATCCGGGCTTGGGACCGGCTGCTTTGGTCACTGGGCTACTCAATCCACCCACTTTCCTTCACTTTTTCTTCCAATTCTATCCATCTCAAAACTACGCTTGACCCATTCATCAATGGTCGCAATCAATTGCCTGGTCCAGGTTACCTTTTCCGACCCCTGCCGTCGGTCTTGCCATTCTCGCATTGTTTTTTCCCCTTTGCCAGCTCTAAGGTCATTACCATCCCATACTCTCATCCGCCAGAAGGTTTTGTGAGGTGATATTTGGAGACAACGACGTCCCCAGAAACAGTCCTGTTTGTTCATAATTGTCAAAAATTGCAATTACTATAAAAATCTATAATCATTTTTATAGTAATTGCATTTTTTCACGGTTATCGACTGATAATAACTGTCAAAATATATTTATATATATTTATATAAAGATAAAAAATGACAGTAAATTACATTTTCATCCCTTTATATCCAAACTTTGGATGTTTAATGCCGGGTTTGCGATGAACTTAACGTAACGGGACGCGACGCGGCGTAAAGTGACTTGACGTAAACTTAACGGCAAGGCATGTTAGGTAGCTTTCACATTACGTTAAGTTCGGATACTTCATATTACCTCGATCGTAATGGGCCGCATATAAAACAATGTGTTTTAGGTTTTCATCACGTCTCATCTTCATCGTAATCCCGCCATTAGTGAAATTACGGTCGCCGTAACGTGCCGCAAGACATTGTGCATTTGACAGCGTGAGAAAGTGATTTGACAGCGTTGGCAGTTCAAAATGAATTCAGCTGGGAGGCATTATCAATTTAATTTTGGCCGTATCTTAAACTGCGGAAGAGGAAAAAATGAATGATAGCTGACAAAAACTGTCAAAAAATGACAGTAAATTACATTTTCATCTCTTTATATTGAAATGTGGTCGCAATATGTAGGACTCGGTAACCTTCTAATTTACGGGGTAAATTAGGTCCGTGGGTATGACTAGCTAGAATTCGGTAGAGTAAGATAAAAGGGGGGGGGGGGGAGGACTACCGGCAATTATGGTCCGGATAGGCCTTTGATTACTAAACAATCGAGTATAACTGTACTCACCCCCTTGATGAGATAATACAGATTATACTTAGCCTAACGACTGACTGACTATGCGTTGACTCTTCGTTCCTCGACTTATTGACCACGCGTGAACGGTGAATGCGGCTATGTGATTTCCCAGTGACCTCGACGACGATAGCGTGGTGGTGATAAGATGAGATGAAGTTTAAACACAGTAACTCACTAATACTCGGGATATATAATCAATCGTAATATTTATTAATATCGCAAGCACAATTAGCATGTACAATATGATACCCGTGCGGCGGTACAGCCTGTACAAAGATGCTCGGCCTTATCTTAGAGTGTGAATTGATTGACAATTATTTACGCCTGATCGATTCGACAGGTCCGTCTCGACTCTGTCTCGGTGCCTCGTTTCTTGTTCCCCACTTTCACTCGATCATCCCTCCTTGGCGACTCGATTAGTACCGAACGTGACGCGGGGAAGCCGCTGACCACGTAACAATATCCAAACTTTGGATGGTCAATGTCGGGTTTGCCATGAACTTAACGTAAGGGGACGCGACGCGACGTAAAGTGACTTTACGTAAACTTAACGGTAAGGCATGTTTGTGAAATTACGATCGCTGTAACATGCCGCAAAATGTTGTGCATTTGACAGAGTGAAAAAGTGATTTAACAGCATTGACAGTTCAAAATAAATTCGGTTGACAGGCATTATCAATTTAATTTTGGCCCGATACTTGTATCTTAAACTGCGGAAGAGGAAAAAAACCGGCCAAGTGCGAGTTGTGACTCGCACACCGAGGGTTCCGTACAAACTTGTATAGTATAGTATTATTATGTAGATTATAAAGAAAAATTATACGAAATATAATATATATAGGATGTTACGGGACTTGAGTATGTCGCATGTCGGTTATAAACAAGCAAAATTTAGACATAATATATACCCTGTATATATTATGTATATAAAGCGTACGTGATGAAATGCATAACGAATATAAACAAAGAAAATTCAGAATAAACAGCTTGGTGCCAACACATACTTTTTAAGTTTCGGACATAACCGAGGAGGACCTAACTGTATGCAACCCATATGCTTCTGGAGCCCGACAATACCACTACGACAACATTAGTGTATTTTCATAAGCTTCTAATAATAAATTTGCAACCGCTTCTTGCCAAATTTCATGATTCTAGGTCAACGGGAAGTACCCTATAGGTTTTTTGCAAAATATGCGAAATAAACGGTCATATCTTTTGATCGCGTTGACTTACAAGTTTGATTTTTTCACAGCTGAGACCGCAGCCCCGAGTATTTGATACAAATTTCAACTTGTTACCTCTACACGTTCCTGAGAAAAATGGTCTTGACAGACAGACAGACGGACATACAGACAGACAGACAGACATACAGACAGACACACAGACGGACAACAAAGTTATCCTATAAGGGTTCCGTTTTCGGTACGGAACCCTAAAAATGAATGATAGCTGACAAAAACTGCCAAAAACTGACAGTAAATTACATTTTCATCCCTTTATATTCAAACTTTGGATGGTTAATGCCGGGTTTGAGATGAACTTAACGTAACGGGACGCGATGTAAAGTGACTTAACCTTAACGGTAAGGCATGTTTGTGAAATTTCGATCGCTGTAACATGCCGCAAAACATTGTGCAATTGACAGCGTGAAAAAGTGATTTGACAGCGTTGGCAGTTCAAAATGAATTAGGTCGGGGGCATTATCAATTTAATTTTGGCCAGATATTTGAATCTTAAACTGCGGAAGAGGAAAAAATGAATGTTAGCTGACAAAAAATGACAGTAAATTACATTTTCATCCCTTTATATCCAAACTTTGGATCGCTAATGCCGGGTTTGCGATTAACTTTACGGGACGCGACGCGACGTAAAGTGACTTGACGTAAACTTAACGGTAAGGCATGTTTGTCAAATTACGATCGCTGTAACGTGCCGCAAAACATTGTGCATTTGATAACGTGAAAAAGTGATTTGACAGCGTTGGCAGTTCAAAATGAATTCGGCCAACAGGCATTATCAATTTAATTTTGGCCGGATAAACTGCGGAAGAGGAAAAAATGAATTTTAGCTGACAAAAAGTGACATTTATATGAAATTACATTTTCATCCCTTTATATCCAAACTTTGGATGAATAATGCCGGGTTTGTGATGAACTTAACGTAGCGGGACGCGACGCGACGTAAAGTGACTTGACGTAAACTGAACGGTAAGGCATGTTAGCGAAATTACGATCACCGTAACGTGCCGCAAAACATTGTGCATTTGACAGCATGAAAAAGTGATTTGACAGCGTTGACAGTTCAAAATGAATTCGGCTGGGAGGCATTATCAATTTAATTTTGGCCGGATATTTGTATCTTAAACTGCGGAATAGGAAAAAATGAATGATAGCGGACAAAAACTGTCAAAAATGACAGTAAATTACATTTTCATCTCATTATATCCAAACTTTGGATGGCTAATGCCGGGTTTGCGATAAACTTAACGTAACGGGACGCGACGCGACGTAAAGTGACTTGACGTTAACTTAACGGTAAGGCATGTTTGTGAAATTTCGATCGCTGTAACGTGCCGCAAAATATTGTGCATTTGACAGAGTGAAAAAGTGATTTGACAGCGTTGGCTGTTCAAAATGAATTCGGTTGACAGGCATTTATCAATTTAATTTTGGCCGGATATTTGAATCTTAAACTGCGGAAGAGGAAAAAATGAATGTTAGCTGACAAAAAATGACAGTAAATTACATTTTCATCCCTTTATATCCAAACTTTGGATGGTTAATGCCGGGTTTGCTATGAACTTAACGTAACGGGACGCGACGCGACGTAAAGTGACTTGACGTAACCTTAACGGTAAGGTTTGTGAATTTACGATCGCTGTAACGTGCCGCAAAATACTGTGGATTTGACAGAGTGAAAAAGTGATTTGACAGTGTAGGCTGTTCAAAATGAATTCGGTTGACAGGCATTTATCAATTTAATTTTGGCCAGATGTTTGTATCTTAAACTGCGGAAAAGGAAAAATGAATGATAGCCGACAAAAACTGTCAAAAATGACAGTAAATTACATTTCCATCCCTTTATATCCAAACTTTGGATGGTTAATGTCGGGTTTGCGATGAACTTAATTATCAATTTAATTTTGGCCGGATATTGGTATCTTAAACTGCGGAAGAGGAAAAAAATGAACATTTTCATCCTTTCATATCCAAACTTTGGATGGTTAATGCCGGATTTGCGATGACGCGACGTAAAGTGACTTGTCGTAAACTTAACGGTAAGGCATGTTGGTGAAATTATATTATCATTCCTTTATATCCAGAACTTACAATTATCAATATCCCGTACCGGGACTCGGGTTGTGGGAGCCACCTGGGCCCTTCCGGGCTAGTCCGACTCTGCTTATGGGGTACTCGTTTTTGCTACCATTGCTCTCTCTATCACTCGCATCATTGCGGCCGCTCCTGGACCCATATTGGTCTTCCGATAGACCCCTACTCCTACAAGATCATCGTTTATTCTTGTAAGACTAGACAGACAAGACTAGAGATACAAGACCAGAGAGACAAGACTTGTCAGGCAAGATTAGAGAGACAAGACTAGACAAACAAAACAAGTCTTATCTGTCTAGTCCTGTTTGTCTAGTCTTGTCTGTCTAGTCTTGTCTGTCTAGTCTTGTCTGTCTAGTCTTGTCTGTCTAGTCTTGTCTGTCTAGTCTTGTCTGTCCAGTCTTATCTGTCTAGTCTTGTCTGTCTAGTCTTGTCTGTCTAGTCTTGTCTGTCTAGTCTTGTCTGTCTAGTCTTGTCTGTCTAGTCTTGTCTGTCTACTCTTGTCTGTCTACTCTTGTCTGTCTACTCTTGTCTGTCTAGTCTTGTCTGTCTAGTCTTGTCTGTCTAGTCTTGTCTGTCTAGTCTTGTCTGTCTAGTCTTGTCTGTCTAGTCTTGTCTGTCTAGTCTTGTCTGTCTAGTCTTGTCTGTCTAGTCTTGTCTGTCTAGTCTTGTCTGTCTAGTCTTGTCTGTGTAGTCTTGTCTGTCTAGTCTTGTCTGTCTAGTCTTGTCTGTCTAGTCTTGTCTGTCTAGTCTCGTCTGTCTAGTCTTGTCTGTCTAGTCTTGTCTGTCTAGTCTTGTCTGTCTAGTCTTGTCTGTCTAGTCTTGTCTGTCTAGTCTTGTCTGTCTAGTCTTGTCTGTCTATTCTTGTCTGTCTAGTCTTGTCTGTCTAGTCTTGTCTGTCTAGTCTTGTCTGTCTAGTCTTGTCTGTCTAGTCTTGTCTGTCTAGTCTTGTCTGTCTAGTCTTGTCTGTCTAGTCTTGTCTGTCTAGTCTTGTCTGTCTAGTCTTGTCTGTCTAGTCTTGTCTGTCTAGTCTTGTCTGTCTAGTCTTGTCTGTCTAGTCTTTTCTGTCTAGTCTTGTCTGTCTAGTCTTGTCTGTCTAGTCTTGTCTGTCTAGTCTTGTGTGTCTAGTCTTGTCTGTCTAGTCTTGTCCGTCTAGTCTTGTCTGTCTAGTCTTGTCTGTCTAGTCTTGTCTGTCTAGTCTTGTCTGTCTAGTCTTGTCTGTCTAGTCTTGTCTGTCTAGTCTTGTCTGTCTAGTCTTGTCTGTCTAGTCTTCTCTGTCTAGTCTTGTCTGTCTAGTCTTGTCTGTCTAGTCTTGTCTGTCTCAACATACCCGCCTTTCAATGCGGGAGACCCGGGTTCGATTCATGGTCGGGGAGACAACAACTAGGGCGGTTTTTCAGTAAACCGTCCGGGCTGCCCACCCTGAATGAACGCAAAATATGCGATACCAGGGTGGCGCATACTAAAGCCAAGGTGGAATAGGGGGTTTAGTGAGAGCTTCCCCCGAACCACTTTTAAAGAAAAGTCAAGTCTTAAAGAAAAGTCTTGTCTGTCTAGTCTTGTCTGTCTAGTCTTGTCTGTCTAGTCTTGTCTGTCTAGTCTTGTCTGTCTAGTCTTGTCTGTCTAGTCTTGTCTGTCTAGTCTTGTCTGTCTAGTCTTGTCTGTCTAGTCTTGTCTGTCTAGTCTTGTCTGTCTAGTCTTGTCTGCCTAGTCTTGTCTGTCTAGTCTTGTCTGCCTAGTCTTGTCTGTCTAGTCTTGTCTGTCTAGTCTTGTCTGTCTAGTCTTGTCTGTCTAGTCTTGTCTGTCTAGTCTTGTCTGTCTAGTCTTGTCTGTCTAGTCTTGTCTGTCTAGTCTTGTCTGTCTAGTCTTGTCTGTCTAGTCTTGTCTGTCTAGTCTTGTCTGTCTAGTCTTGTCTGTCTAGTCTTGTCTGTCTAGTCTTGTCTGTCTAGTCTTGTCTGTCTAGTCTTGTCTGTCTAGTCTTGTCTGTCTAGTCTTGTCTGTCTAGTCTTGTCTGTCTAGTCTTGTCTGTCTAGTCTTGTCTGTCTAGTCTTGTCTGTCTAGTCTTGTCTGTCTAGTCTTGTCTGTCTAGTCTTGTCTGTCTAGTCTTGTCTGTCTAGTCTTGTCTGTCTAGTCTTGTCTGTCTAGTCTTGTCTGTCTAGTCTTGTCTGTCTAGTCTTGTCTGTCTAGTCTTGTCTGTCTAGTCTTGTCTGTCTAGTCTTGTCTGTCTAGTCTTGTCTGTCTAGTCTTGTCTGTCTAGTCTTGTCTGTCTAGTCTTGTCTGTCTAGTCTTGTCTGTCTAGTCTTGTCTGTCTAGTCTTGTCTGTCTAGTCTTGTCTGTCTAGTCTTGTCTGTCTAGTCTTGTCTGTCTAGTCTTGTCTGTCTAGTCTTGTCTGTCTAGTCTTGTCTGTCTAGTCTTGTCTGTCTAGTCTTGTCTGTCTAGTCTTGTCTGTCTAGTCTTGTCTGTCTAGTCTTGTCTGTCTAGTCTTGTCTGTCTAGTCTTGTCTGTCTAGTCTTGTCTGTCTAGTCTTGTCTGTCTAGTCTTGTCTGTCTAGTCTTGTCTGTCTAGTCTTGTCTGTCTAGTCTTGTCTGTCTAGTCTTGTCTGTCTAGTCTTGTCTGTCTAGTCTTGTCTGTCTAGTCTTGTCTGCTTAGTCTTGTCTGTCTATAGATAGATAAGACTAGAGTAGACAGACTAAGACTGAACAGACAAGACCAAGCAGACAAGACTAGACAGACAAGACTAGGCAGATAAGACTAGGCAGACAAGACTAGACATACAAGACTAGAGAGACAAGACTAGCCAGACAAGACTAGGTCCGGATCTATTTTACTCACTGCGATGTTTTTGCCGCGTTGTTTAGTCGCGCATTGTTTTAACAAGTCGGTTCTATGACATAACAACGCGCGACTAAATAATATGTCGAAATTATCACGCTGACTTAATCTTTAGGTGCCATGTCGTCCAAGAACGTTGGCGACTGGAATTTCAAACTTAACTTATTTACGCCAGTGCGAAATAATGAGTGCTGAGACCGTACCACTGTCGTAAGTTCTTTAACCATGAGGTCTTTCGTGTGCCGCGACATAACAATACGCTACGAAAAAATCACATCCAAAAATAACACGCAACATCAAAACGCGTTGAAAACAAAATATCGCATCCTAATCATTATTATCATTCTAATCCATACCAATGGTTTATACATTTATTATGGTGGTGTTTTAGTTTTTCTGTGAATAAACAATTTAAATCTTGTTTAATGTTCAATTAAAAAGAAAGTCAATGCATTTAAGCAATCTTTTGATAAAACTTAAGTTTTTCAAAAGTTTTAAACAATTACGTATTGGAAAGATTTAATATTTTACTACAAATAAATATTTGTTTAATATTCAATTATTAAGAATTTATTTATAAATAATTCATTTATAAATAATTCATTTTTAAATAATTCATGTTTTCAGATGAGAAGTGAAGTTGGCAACACGCGTTGTCAACATCAATAAATACGCCATGTTACTTCGCGTCGAACCAGTTGCTTGACACAATTCGAGGCGTGTGTGTCATCGGAGTGTCGCGTTTAATAGAATGTGTTTCAAGTGCTGTTGAATTAAAACTCCGAACGTGCCGCACAATGTCCGCCTTGGCCGGCATGCTAGCCGTGATCGGCTCGATCTTCTTCACGCCGTTCCTCATGCTGCTGCTCTGCATCATTTTCCTCGCATCCATCGGGAAATCAATCGGCGTGAGGAGGCTCTACATCAAGGTGCTCTTGATGATATTCGAGGTAACATTTACTGTTTAGTATTGATCAATTGACGTTGACATCCGTTTTATTTACATGCTTATTTCGTCAATAGAAAGTATTTATTTGCCTGTGTCACTTTCTATCGATGTTTTCCAGAAATCGAACCATCATTTTATTATTAGGCATTTGCTGCTTGTTATGAATTTAACTAAAACCGACTATATATCCATCAGTGCTATAATATATATTTATTTATTATTAAATAGGTTCAACTATAGGACAGGACGAGTAAATCGATGTGTAAATTATTTGGAAGGATGCAATTTTTTATTGTGAAATTCTCAATTTTAATTTTCCAGTATTTCCACTTTATAAGTCTATATCTCGAGAACGGTTGCAGATAATTAAAAACGGATTGCGGCATCGTTTTCAGGAGGTCCTTTCCCACTTGGTTTGCCTTAAAAATATTATTAATAATAAATAATAGACGCTAGGCGTACGTTTCACAAAATGAATTATTTAACACTTTTTCGATTTCGGCTTCTTAGGCCTTCTTCAGAAGATTATGAGATAGAACATATAATCTTCTGAAGAAGGCCTAAGAAGCTGAAATCGATAAAGTGTTAAATAAATCAATTTGTGAAACTTACACCTAGTGTCTATTATTTAGTATTATTGTCATATTGTTTTACCTAGTGCTTACAGCTGTATCTTTAAATTTAATTAAAAATTAATCATATTATTGATATCCCTATATTATAATAATATCCCTATATTAATAAGCATTAGTTTATAAGCATTAACAACATTTTTTTAATAACTTATTCCCCATACCTAAGATGACCGGGCGTACTGCTTTTGCCAGTACAGTACTTCTTTGAGATAGTCTGTACTGTCCAATTTTTAGGCACTGCATTTGTACTGCCTTTCTCTAAGATGTACTGCTTTGCATAATGTTGTAAAAAAAAATTATAACTGTGATTTAATACATTTCCAAAGCGAACATTTTGCTCACAATTCAGTATTGCTAATAGTGGCAAAACAGCAATAACAAAACATTGCAAGAGTGATAAACATAACACTCAGATTAATGCAGCAGGCCTGAGCAAATGGCAGCTCGCGGGCCACATACGGCCCTCGCTGACATTTTATGCGGCCCGCGAAGATCATTCAAATTTTATTTATCATTTTTTTTAAAGCACATGCATAACCATTACCCCTCCATCCGTCTCATCCAATGAATTGCTTTCGCGTTTAAATAATCTGGAAATAGGTAAAGGTAAGTGGCCACTGTCAATTTTTCTTTAAAAATTAGGTTAACAATGAACGCTAACTTTCAATTCTAGAACGTTTGACCCTGAAACTTTTCAAAAATCCGCTTAGGCAGCTATTTTAAAAGTCCCCATATCTCAAATAGCTTATGTACTGCTTTCGCGTTTAAAAAATCTGGTCACCTTACCCATACCTCAAAAACCTTATAAAAAATAATAATTAATTTCCAAATTCTCAAATTTGACTCGATTTTGCCAATTATGTTTAAGTCATGCCTCTCGAACAGAAGAGGCTAGCAAAATACAATTTGTATAATAGGAAAACACTTTCAGGCGCACTTTGAAATTTTCCATTCACTTGAAAAATTATGATTTTCAGGAAATAAATTTTCTGCAGATTTCACGATGTCATAACTTTTCAACGACGTTTCACAGAGACCTCTAGTTTTTACCAATCGATTCAGCGTCCCAAAATTAGTCGGAGAACGTATATAATATTCCCTGGGAAGTGTATCCATAGGAAAATGACCTTCTGAAAACATATTGGTCTATATGTTTCCAGGTCCGTTATATCTCCCTTCTTGTGCGAAAGTATAGTTATTGAATTGTTCCACCTTGTTGGGATATTCTGATTCCACAGGCATAGATTAAAGAGTTTTTGAATCATGGACATCAGTACAGGTCCTCCTATCTTTATCGCTTCTGTGACGACGCCGTCATCCCCTGGAGCTCTATTATTCTTCATCTTGTTCAAATCAGTATTAATTTCATCCAGAGAGATCTCCGGAATATCCTCGGAGCCGTGATTTTGAACCCATCTCCGCAGATATTCCTCTGGATTTGGAGTGGTTTGTTTAGTGTACAAAATTTCGTAAAATAATTCCACAATTTGTAACAAATGTTCTATGATCGACGTGATATTACCATCCTTGTTCTTGAGTTTGACAATTTCTTTTTCCCACTTGTTAGTTTGCGTCTCATTACTTTCATGCTTTTATTTTCCTCGATAGTTATAATGACTTCCTCGTCTTTGTACTTTCTTAAATCTCTCCTGGTTGCTTTTGCTACTTCCTTGTTCAGTCTATTTACTTCGTCTGGCTAGCCTTTTCGTCACTTTTCGGTGTTCTTCTCCGTTTCATTTTGTGGCGCGTCACCAGGCTGATTTTTTCTTCCTTCGGGCTTGTTGGGCAACATTTCTTTTGGGCGTCTGTTATTGCTTCAACTTTTGCGTCGTTCAAGGTGTTTATACCACTTATTAAAGGTTTATCTTGGAGTATTTTGCTGAGGTGTTTCTCGAATTTCCGTTCATCTCTTGGGTGTGTCCATGTCCTTGTTGGTTCTTTTTAAAAACATTTTGTGTCGTTTGTAGCTACTGTTTAGTACGATAGTGGCTCTTACCATTCGATGGTCGCTTGATTTTGCAAATCTGTTTAGAGCTGTCACATCCTTGAATATATGTCTTTTGTCAGTTATAAAGTTCTCATTCTTTGTCCTTCCATCTGGGTTCTTCCAGGTTCTTGTAGTAGAAGCTGTTCATCAGAATTAGGTTTTTCTCCAACAGAAAATTTAGAAGAGTGATGCCACGATCATTTCGCCCTGGACTGCCAAAATTACCAAGAGCCATTTCTGATGCTCTTTACTGTTTTCGAAAAAATAGAAAAAAAACCGAAGAAGCATGTATTTTTAGAAAGTGATGGAAAATTTTTGTCAAAATTTGTTTTGCAAATTTTTTTCGTGATTTTTTTTTTGTTACATGAAGGAAATCGAAGTGCTGAAAACGATTTTCCAGTTTATTTCGGTCTAAAGTAAAAAATAAACAAATTTTGTATTTTTTTCGCTGTACACAATCACACATTTCCTACTGATTTTACGCTGTCATAACTTTTGAACCGCTCACCACAGAGACTTTTAGTCTTCACCAATCGATTCAGCGTCCCAAAATTAGTCGGAGAACATATACGATATTTCCTGGGAAGCTTCCAGTTAAGAAATACCATTGACTCGGGAAGTCTAGACCGCGGAAACGACGAAATGCGAGAAAATCGAATTTTTCAAAATCGTTATTTTTTGAGTCACAGCAAAATTTAAAAACGTTTCTGAAAGCATTTTTGCTGCTGATTACAGATATGCAAATTATATTTCGCTAGCTCTTTCGGTTCACTTTCGCCTGCAAAAATTGAAGAAATTTGTATGAAATTTCGGCGCTCTAGTAGAGATCTCGGAAAGTCTTGAATATCCCGCGGACAATCTTAGTGTATCCATAGGAGAATGACCTTCTGAAAACGATGCCGCAATCCTTTTTTATTTATCTGCAACCGTTTCCGAGATATCTACTTAGCAAATCGAGAATCGGGTAAATTTCAGTTTGAAATTTATCGACGAGTTATTGAATATTTCCGGACAATTTACACATCGACTTGTTCGTCTTGTCGTGTAGTTTCTGTGTGCCCAAAATGGTTTCGCTGCTCTTTACCGTTTTCGAAAAAATCGAAAAAAACCGAAAAAGCATGTATTTTCGAACGAAATGATGGAAAATTTTTGTTGAAATTTTTTTTTACAAATTTTTTTCGTGATTTTTTTTTGGTTACACGAAGGAAATCGAAGTGCTGAAAACGGTTTTCCAGTTTATTTCGCTCTAAAGTTACAAATAATCAAATTTTATATTTTTTTCGCTGTACACAATCATACATTTCCTACTGATTTGACGCTGTCATAACTTTTGCACCGCTCACCACAGAGACTTCTAGTCTTCACCAAACGATTCAGCGTCCCCGAATTAGCGGGAGAACGTATATGGTATTCCCTGAGAAGCTTTCAGTTAAGAAATACCATAGACTCGGGAAGTCTAGACCGCGGAAACGACGAAATGCGAGAAAATCGTTTTTTTCAAAATCGTTATTTTTTGAGTCACAGCAAAATTTAAAAACGTGTTTGAAAGCATTTTTGCTGCTGATAACAGATATGCAAATTATGTTTCGCTAGCTCTTTCGGTTCACTTTCGCCTGCAAAAATTGAAGAAATTTTTAGGAAATTTCGGCGCTCTAGTAGAGATCTCGGAAAGTCGTGAATATCCCGCGGACAATCTTAGTGTATCCATAGGAAAATGACCTTCTGAAAACGATGCCGCAATCCGTTTTTAATTATCTGCAGCCGTTTCCGAGATATCTACTTAGCATATCGAGAATCGGGTAAATTTTAGTTTGAAATTTATCGACGAATTAATGAATATTTCCCGACAATTTACACATCGACTTGTTTGTCTTGTAGTGTATTTTTAGTGTGCCCAAAATGATTTCGCTTCTCTTTACCGTTTTCGAAAAAAACCGAAAAAAGCATGTATTTTTCGAACGAACTGATGGAAAATTTTTGTCGATTTTTTTTTGCAAATTTATTTCGTGATTTTTTTTTTTGTTACACGAAGGAAATCGAAGTGCTGAAAACGGGTTTCCAGTCTATTTCGCTCTAAAGTTACAAATAAACATTTTTTTTTCGCTGTACACAATCACACATTTCCTACTGATTTGACGCTGCCATAACTTTTGAACCGCTCACCACAGAGACTTCTAGTCTTCACCAATTGATTCAGCGTTCCAAAATTAGTCGGAGGACGTATATTATATTCCCTGGGAAGCTTTCAGTTAAGAAATACCATCGACTCGGGAAGTCCAAACCGCGGAAACGACGAAATGCGAGAAAATCGATTTTTCCAAAATCGTTATTTTTTAAGTCACAGCAAAATTTAAAAACGTTTCTGAAAGCATTTTTGCTGCTGATTACAAATATGCAAATTACATTTCGCTAGCTCTTTCGGTTCACTTTCGCCTGCAAAAATTTAAGAAATTTTTATGAAATTTCGGCGCTCTAGTAGAGATCTCGGAAAGTCTTGAATATCCCGCGGACAATCTTAGTGTATCCATAGGAAAATGACCTTCTGAAAATGATGCCGCAATCCGTTTTTAATTATCTCCAACCGTTTCCGAGACATCTACTTAGCAAATCGAGAATCGGGTAAATTTCAGTTTGAAATTTATTCACGAATTATTTAATATCGACGAATTATCGACGAATTATTGAATATTTCCGGACAATTTACACATCGACTTGTTCGTCTTGTGTTGTTTCGGTGTGCCCAAAATTATTTCGCTTCTCTTTGCCGTTTTCAAAAAAATCGAAAAAGCATGTATTTTTCGAACGAAATGATGGAAAATTTTTGCCGAATTTTTTTTTTGCAAATTTTTTTCGTGTTTTTTTTTTTTTTTTTTGTTACACGAAGGAAATCGAAGTGCTGAAAACGGTTTTCCAGTTTATTTTGCTCTAAAGTTACAAATAAACAAATTTTATATATATTTTTTTCGCTGTACACAATCACATATTTCCTACTGATAACTTTTAAACCGCTCACCACAGAGACTTCTAGTCTTCACTAATCGATTCAGCGTCCCAAAATTAGTCGGAGAACGTATATAATATTCCCTGGGAAGCTTTCAGTTAAGAAATACCATCGACTCGGGAAGTCTAGACCGCGCAAACGACGAAATGCGAGAAAATCGTTTTTTTTCAAAATCGTTATTTTTTGGGTCACAGCAAAATTTAAAAACGTTTCTGAAAGTATTTTTGCTGCTGATTACAGATATGCAAATTATATCTCGCTAGCTCTTTCGATTCACTTTCGCCTGCAAAAATTGAAGAAATTTTTATTAACTTTCGGCGCTCGGATCTCGGAAAGTCGTGAATTTCCCGAGGACAATCTTAGTGTAACCATAGGAAAATGACCTTTTGAAAACGATGCCGCAATCCGTTTTTAATTATCTGCAACCGTTTCCGAGATATCTACTTAGCAAATCGAGAATCGGGTAAATTTCAGTTTGAAATTTATCGACGAGTTATTGAATATTTCCGGACAATTTACACATCGACTTGTTCGTCTTGTCGTGTAGTTTCTGTGTGCCCAAAATGATTTCGCTGCTCTTTACCGTTTTCGAAAAAATCGAAAAAAACCGAAAAAGCATGTATTTTCGAACGAAATGATGGAAAATTTTTGTTGAAATTTTTTTTTACAAATTTTTTTCGTGATTTTTTTTTGGTTACACGAAGGAAATTGAAGTGCTGAAAACGGTTCTCCAGTTTATTTCGCTCTAAAGTTACAAATAATCAAATTTTATATTTTTTTCGCTGTACACAATCATACATTTCCTACTGATTTGACGTTGTCATAACTTTTGCACCGCTCACCACAGAGACTTCTAGTCTTCACCAAACGATTCAGCGTCCCCGAATTAGCGGGAGAACGTATATGGTATTCCCTGAGAAGCTTTCAGTTAAGAAATACCATGGACTCGGGAAGTCTAGACCGCGGAAACGACGAAATGCGAGAAAATCGATTTTTTCAAAATCGTTATTTTTTGAGTCACAGCAAAATTTAAAAACGTGTTTGAAAGCATTTTTGCTGCTGATAACAGATATGCAAATTATGTTTCGCTAGCTCTTTCGGTTCACTTTCGCCTGCAAAAATTGAAGAATTTTTTAGGAAATTTCGGCGCTCTAGTAGAGATCTCGGAAAGTCGTGAATATCCCGCGGACAATCTTAGTGTATCCATAGGAAAATGACCTTCTGAAAACGATGCCGCAATCCGTTTTTAATTATCTGCAGCCGTTTCCGAGATATCTACTTAGCATATCGAGAATCGGGTAAATTTTAGTTTGAAATTTATCGACGAATTAATGAATATTTCCGGACAATTTACACATCGACTTGTTTGTCTTGTAGTGTATTTTTAGTGTGCCCAAAATGATTTCGCTGCTCTTTAGCGTTTTCGAAAAAAACGAAAAAGCATGTATTTTTCGAACGAAATGATGGAATTTTTTTTTCGAAATTTTTTCTTGGTAACAGGAAGGAAATCGAAATGCTGAAAACGATTTTCCAGTTTATTTCGGTCTAAAGTTACAAATAAACAAATTTGAGATTTTTTTTGCTGTACACAATCACACATTTCCTACTGATTTTACGCTGTCATAACTTTTCAACGGCTCACCACAGAGGCTTCTAGTCTTCACCAATCGATTCAGCGCCCCAAAATTAGTCGGTTAACCTATATAATTTTCCCTGGGAAGCTTTCAGTTAAGAAATACCATCGACTCGGGAAGTCTAGACCGCGGAAACGACGAAATGCGAGAAAATTGATTTTTTCAAAATCATTATTTTTCGAGTCACAGCAAAATTGAAAAACGTTTCTGAAAGCATTTTTGCTACTGATTATAGATATGCAAATTACATTTCGCTAGTTCTTTCGGTTCACTTTCGCCTGCAAAAATTGAAGAAATTTTTAGGAAATTTCCTCGCTCTATTAGAGATCTCGGAAAGTCGTGAATATCCCGCGGACAATCTTAGTGTAACTATTGGAAAATGACCTTCTGAAAACGATGCCGCAATTCGTTTTTAATTATTTGCAACCGTTTCCTAGATATCTATTTAGCAAATCGAGAATCCGGTAAATTTCAGTTTGAAATTTATCGTCGAATTATTGAATATTTCCGGACAATTTACACATCGACTTGTTCGTCTTGTCGTGTAGTTTCTGTGTGCCTAAAATGATTTCGCTTCTCTTTACCGTTTTCGAAAAAATCGAAAAAGCAAGTATTTTTCGAACGAAATGATGGAAAATTTTTGTCGAAATTTTTTTTGCAAATTTTTTTCGTGATTTTTTTTGGTTACACGAAGGAAATCGAAGTGCTGAAAACCGTTTTCCAGTTTATTTCGCTCTAAAGTTACAAATAAACAAATTTAATATTTTTTTTCGCTGTACACAATCACACATTTCCTACTGATTTGGCGCTGTCATATCTTTTGAACCGCTCACCACAGAGATTTCTAGTCTTTGCCAATCGATTCAGCGTCCCAAAATTAGTCGGAGAACGTATATAATATTCCCTGGGAAGCTTTCAGTTCAGAAATACCATCGACTCGGGAAGTCTAGACCGCGGAAACGAAGAAATGCGAGATAATCGATTTTTCCAAAATCGTTAATTTTTGAGTCACAGCAAAATTTAAAAACGTTTCTGAAAGCATATTTTCTGCTCATTACAGTTATGCAAATTATATTTCGCTAGCTCTTTCGGTTCACTTTCGCCTGCAAAAATTGAAGAAATTTTTATGAAATTTCGGCGCTCTAGTAGAGATCTCGGAAAGTCTTAAATATCCCGCGGACAATCTTAGTGTATCCATAGGAAATTTACCTACTGAAAACGATGCCGCAATCCGTTTTTAATTATCTGCAACCGTTTCCGAGACATCTACTTAGCAAATCGAGAATCGGGTAAATTTCAGTTTGAAATTTATCGACGAATTCTTGAATATTTCCGGACAATTTACACATCACCTTGTTCGTCTTGTCGTGTAGTTTCTCTGTGCCCAAAATGATTTTGCTGCTCTTTATCGTTTTCGAAAAAATCGAAAAAAACAGAAAAAGCATCTATTTTTCGAACAAAATGATGGAATTTTTTTTTGCAAATTTTTGTCGAAATTTTTTTGGTTACACGAAGGAAATCGAAGTGCTGAAAACCATTTTCCACTTTATTTCGCTCTAAAGTTACAAATAAACAAATTTTATATTTTTTTCGCCGTACACAATCACACATTTAACCTACTGATTTGACGCTGTCATAACTTTTGAAACGCTCACCACAGAGACTTCTAGTCTTCACCAATCGATTCAGCATCCCAGAATTAGTCGGAGAACGTATATAATATTCCCTTTTCCTTTCAGTTAAGAAATACCATCGACACTGGGAGTCTAGACCGCGGAAATGACGAAATGTGGAAAATCGATTTATTCAAAATCGTTATTTTTTGAGTCAGCAAAATTTAAAAACGTTTCTGAAAGCATTTTTTCATTGTCCCCCAAAATGATTAGCACGAAATTGTTTGGACAATTTAATTCCAAATATATTTTATTTGATTTTATCATCTTTATCTTTAGTGATAAGAAGTCCAAAATAAATTACAAAACGTAAAGCAAAATTTAAAAACGTTTCTGAAAGCATTTTTGCTGCTGATTACAGATATGGAATAGTTATTTACATTAGAGTTTGGAAAGTTTGATTTTACAACGCGACAGCTCGTTTTGGGAAACGAGCCCGAAGGGCGTATAAGGATTTTCGATAGAACTCTAGGAGCTCTATCGGGAACTGCAAACATAACTGTTGCGCAAATTTTTTAAATTTTCATTCAAAACCATGGGTCCCTTATTATTGAAAATATCTTTTGAACCAAGGTTTTGATAACAAAATATCAAAGATAGTAAATCTTCGATAGAACTCTTAGTGTGCTATTTAGATCCGCGAAAAGAACTGTTTTTGCAATTTTCAAATTTTTTTGCAGATCTTTTTGTAAAATTGATCAAGTACTCCAGAACTATGGTCGAGGTGCAGCAATATGTCTAAAACGCACAGTTTTTCTCAAAACTGTTGCTAGCTCATTTTTGGTATTTTCCAGTTTTTAGTACTCTTAGTATAACTATTTCATATTTACCAGGAACTCCGATGTAATATCATATTTTTGCAAATTTGGTTACTAACTTTACAGGACTGTGACATATGATTTAATATTGATAAGCAATACAAAAATGTAAAAAAGTAGTTTAGAGTATTGTAATTTTGTTGTATTTCAATCCAATTTCAATAAATGTATAAGTAATTCAACACACTTGTTATATAATGATAATAATAATAAAACTTTATTCACTTTGCTGCTTACAATTATATAGAAATTATAAAAACTAAAAAATAATATACTTATATAATTTGCAGATTGTCAATATTCGAAAAAAAGAAAATTGTAAAATAAATTGCGAAAAAAACAAATACACAAGCAATATATAAAAAAGACAATAAATACAAAACAATTACATACATTTGAATACATTCAAAATTTTAAATCTCAACATATCTACTTGTAGGAATTTTTCACTCGTTGAATGATATCGTTTAATCAATTTGGTGTTCTAAGTATTCATCAATACATTCATCAATATATTCATCATCATTTAAACTTATTGTATGATTGAGTGCTTATTTCTGACGATATATTATTGAATAATTTAACCCCAATACAGAAAAAAGAATTTGCATATAAGGTAGTGTGATGTTTTTCAGTTTGTAATAATTTGCCATTCCTTGTGTTGTATGTGTGCATGTTAGAGGATATAGAGTAATTCTGAGTATTTTTTTTGATATAACACAGACATTTATAAATGAAAATAGAAGGTACGGTTAACAATTTGTTATTCCTAAAACAATTTCTGCAGCTCTGTCGACGCTTTAAATTAAATATTAGTCTTAAAATTATTTTCTGCATAACGAAACATTTGTGGCTATGTCTTGAATTACCCCATAATAAAATATTAAAAGATATATGTGAATAGACAATAGCATAGTACAGGCTTAACAAGGTACTTGTATGCATAGACTTTTTCAATTGAGATATTGCAAAATAAGCTCTTGCTAATTTTTTGCAAACTAACTCTGTGTGGTTCGACCACGTAAGTTTCGAATCAACTAATACCCCAAGAAATCTTGCAGAGTTGGATATTTTATAGCGTTGGTTGTCTACAACAATCTGAAAATAGGTTGGTAAAGTTCTTCTTTTGCCCATGTATAAACAGAGAGTTTTTTCGCTATTCAAGATTAGTTTGTTTTTTGTACACCAATTATTAAATTGTACGATTGTTTCCACTACCTTAGCATGTAATTCTTCTAAACTATTTGCACATACCACAATTGTGGTGTCATCCGCAAACAAGATGGTTTTAGCGTCTATGTACCCTGGAAGATCATTTATAAATAAAAGAAACAGAAGAGGGCCAAGAACAGATCCCTGTGGTATACCTATTGTTACGCTCTTTTTATTCGAAAGTGTGTAGTTAATTTTGACAAGTAAGGATCCTAAAAGATACAAAAAAATTCCACGAAATCCATAGAATTCTAATTTTTCCATTAGATAGCCTATATTAACGGTATCGAATGCTTTAGACAAATCAAAAAACAGTGCTATGACGTGTTCTCCTTTATCCAGTTTCTCTGATGTATATTTCGCAAAGCTCGCGGAAGCAGTTTCCACCGATCTTTTTGATCTAAAACCATGTTGACATTCAGATAATAAGTCATTTTTAAGGAGATGTGCCATCATTCTACTGTATATTAATCGCTCAAATATCTTTGAGAAAATAGATACTAAAGATATAGGTCTACAGTTGTCCAAAATCTGAGGGTCAGATTTTTTATGTACGATTTTTTAACGCCGATGGATACTCCTTCTTCAATGGCTTTATTGAATAGCTGCGTTAGTGGAAGAGCCAAAGTTTTAATATTGTGTTTCAAAATTTTGATTAAAATGCCATCGGTTCCTGTGGAGTTTTTTGAGGCTATACTGGAGACAGCGTGTTGTAGATCAGTATTATCGATAGGTGACATGTAGAGAGAATATGCATGTCTAGTTTTTGGCAGAGTACATTGAAGCAAAGAGGGCGATGGAAAAAAAGCATTTAATGTTTTTAAAGCAATGGTCGAAAAATAGTTAGCAAATTCATTAGCACAACCTGACTTGAATTTGAAATCAATATTCCATTTACTTTTAAAGAAATATGGTTAGGTTTTTTATAATTATTCATAGAGTTGTTAATTATTCTCCATGCTTCTCTACTTTTATTACTAGCATTATTAATGCGGTTAGTGTAATACATTCTTTTAGCTTTCGATATATTAATAGAATGTTGATTTTTCATAGTTTTATATGTGTTGTAGAGATGTGAGCTTCCTGCCTTGCATAATGTCCAATACATATTCCGTAATGACTTACCTTCATTTATGATGGCATTCGATATCCAAGTGTTGATAGGTTTGGAAACTATTTTCCGGAGTTCTAAAGGAAGAAATCGGTCCAAACTATTTGTTAAGATATTAAGGAATTCTTTAAAGCCTAGCTCCACATCGCTCGCAGATATAAATGAAAAGTCTGTTTTTAAGAGATAGTGATGCAATTTTAGGATGTTGTCTTCAGAGTATGTCCTACTTAGTTTATACATCATCCTATTGTTTTTTGATTTGGAATGTGATGAATCTAGATGGAATATTTGACTTAGATGGTCTGCTAGAATTGGTTCCACCAAACTGCTCTTAAATGCATTTCTGTCTAAGTTTGTGACCAAGTAATCGATGGCTGTTTTAGAATGTGTCCCATCTGGTCTTCTACCTATTCTTGTTGGTCCCATGTTAATAGTGGATAGATTGAATTGAAGAAAAGTATTAAGCAACATACTTCTTTCTTTGGAGTCTTTTAAATTGTCTATGTTAAGATCACCGCACAATAATACTGGGTTTTGAGATTTAAGAACTTCAACTAACATGTCATTTAGCCCATCAAAGAACGAATTAAAATTTCCTAAAGTAGATCTATAAATACATATCAATGCAATACAAAAATTTTCAAATAACAGGTTTGTACCACAAACTTCAAAATCAACTTTTAGAAAAGTTTTCAAGATTTAGTTTAGAAGTATGTATATCGTCACGTACAAATATGGCCACGCCACCATGCTTGTATGTACCTCTACAATAATTCGAAACTACAGTGAAGTTGTTAATAGAAACAATGTCTAGCTCAGGTTGGGTGCACCAATGTTCACCAATATTTTAATATTTTATCTTTTAATGAACAGTTCAACTAGTTCCAGCTTATTTTTTACAGACTGAACATTCACATGTGCTATATTAAAACACTTCGTTTGTTTCGGATATTTTTCGGTTGATACTGTTTTCACTGTTATTCTTTCGAGTCTTAAGAACAAACGGTTTACGCAGGCGTTTCTCGGCCAAGTTTCTGGTTTCGATATAATTTCCAGATCCTCAACGGGCACCGAAAGTTGGAATGATGAGTACTCATCTGGATGTTTGGACTGAATTTTCGTACATATAACCTGATTGAATTTTTTATTCTTTAGATATTGCTGTAAATCATCTGCTGAAAGTTTTGGATCAAGTTTAAATGCATGTACATGTGCGTAACGTCTGGCAGCTTTTATTTGATTAGATTCGTCGTTAGTACCAAGGATAATATTTGATTTCCTAGTTTTTCTTGATTTTCGCCTTTGGGTTTCCCATTTTTCGTTATTTACACTTTCAGTATGTTGGACGACTGTATTTTGTGAATCGGTTTGAATATTTACGTTTGGAATCGGTTGGACCACTATGTTTTTTAATTCGATTGTTTTGGTTGTGTTTTTTGCACCAGCTCGCAAATCTGTGCGGGACTTACTTTTCTGGATTAACTTTTTCATTCTTATCTTCCAAGTTTTTCGGTACACTATCGCTGACTTTGCTTGTCCCTGCGCGTTCTTCTTGAGAATTTTGTGAAGTTGTAGGTTTTACCAGCACATTAGAAATTACGGAATTTGACAACTTCACGTTCACTACGGACAAATATGTTACTTTATTAGATAGGTCGATACTACTACTTATACGATATGTCGAATGATGATACTACTAACGTCTTCTTCATTACTAGCACTCATATCTTACAGGTTGGACATAGTAATAACAATTAAATATACTCTAACGTTCAGTGCATTAGAAATTATTTAAATAATTAAAAGTAAATATTTCAAATTTACTTCCTTTACGTGGCATTATTTTGCAGTAGGTGACATTATTACGCATTACGCTAGTAATATCTTCGAGTACCTCGAATTACCAAAAAAAATCGGTATATTTGCGAATACAATTGCAACATTTCAAGGAGTGGATGACCCCTCGCCTAAAGATAACAAAAAGGCCTTATGGAAGATTGAGAATTTCTTGTTTTTTTCTTGAATAAGTCCTTTTGTTCTACATTCAATTCCATTTCTGTACATTTGTATTTAATGTGTAATTTTTTTAATTTGTAATTTAATCAGATTTTATATTTCTTTGTATGGAGGACAATAAATGATTTAATAATATCTCGCAAATGGAAGCGGTTAGTAAAATGAAATTTGCAACCAGTATATTTACAACCAGCAGGAAAAACACTTTCAGACACATTTTCCATTCACGTGATAACTAATGATTTTAACAAAATACATTTTCTAATTATATTTACAAATCAGCACCTTTAGATTGGCAAGCGTCATTTGAAAAACCAAATATTTGCCTTTCAACGATTAGTTTTTTAAACGGACATGAAAATGACCGTGAACAAATAAACAAATCGCAATCGATCATATTTGAATGCTCCTTTCGTTCTGTGATATATCGATATTTAAGCGATATTCATCGCAGTGATAAGAATTAAATGTTTTTTATCTCTTATATAAATTAAAATCTTAAGTTTATATGAACACAAAGAGTTCTATCTCGTTGAAAATAAAGATAACAACTAGTTTAAAGATAACGAATCTGTATATAATTGTTATTAAAGATAAAATCGTAATTGAAATTAAAATAGATATTTAAAAAACATTACAAAGGAAATTAAACGCAACAAACTAGGTACAACAGTTATATCTATCTATACACGTATGTTAACACACTTTAGTAAAACCTATCAAGTTTAGAGCTATAAATGTGGGAATGACGGCCTTCCAACAAGGACATGAAATCTATGAAATTATTTTGTTGCTTGTTTTTTTTTTCAAGGGAAAAAAGAAACGCCAGATTCCTAGCATAGTTTCGGTTTTCGTTAATTTTACTGTTTATGACATTAAAGCAGCCATTCAATTCTTTTATTTCTAAATTAGGTCGTAAATTTTAAGGCTTCGTGTCGCCGGAACTATTAATAAGCTTCGCTGCATTGTCCCCCAAAATGATTAGCACGAAATTGTTTGGACAATTTAATTCCAAATATATTTTATTTGATTTTATCATCTTTATCTTTAGTGATAAGAAGTCCAAAATAAATTACAAATAAAATCTTGTTGAACCCTTTTATATACGTGATAAAATCCGTACTTTTACCTTAAACTTTGAACTCGGCAGCAATTGGAAACGGTTACGTTTTTATTAAAATTTATTTCGATAGAAATTTAAAACGTGTCGTCGTACAACTACGTTTGATGCTATTGCATTACGTGGCAAAATATGCGACACAGAATTTATTAAAAGACAAATTACGATTAATTTATTGAGAAATTTGTTGAGAAAAATAATAAATAAATAGGTATTTAAAGTTTGATGTTTGTTTCGATATTTATCGCAATAATTTATTGATTATTTATAAATTATTGCGATAAATATCGAAACAAACATCAAACTTAAAATGCCTATTTATTTATTATTTTTCTCAACAAATTTCTCAATAAATGAATCGTTATTTGTCTTTTATAACATTCTCTCTCTCTCTGCGAATTATTGATGAATGAAAAATATATTGAGGTTTTTATTAACACCATCGATAAGCTTTTTATAAATACATATATACGACACAGAATGTTATAAAAGACAAATTTGTCGAGAAAAATAATAAATAAATAGAATTGGTGAAACCATCCTACTTTATACAAAATCATACAAACTTAAAACAAACGGAACACAGCCTGAATATATAAATATATTCAGCCTTTCCGGAGCTCTATAACAATTATTGCGTCTTTCTAGGACTACCAAAACAAATCTCACAAAGTTTACAAATGCTGAATAAATATATTCAGCCTTTCCTGGACTCCCATTCTAGCGGTTGAGCGCTCCGCTCAAAACACGTCCGCTCCGGACGTGTTTTGTGAAGCGAGTTTTACGGATTGCGTTTTTTTTATTTGTGACGCGTAAAAACGGCGCGCGATAAGGAAAAAAGAGGAAAGAAAAAATGAAAAAAAGTGAGAGTGAAAGCGACCGAGACGAAGATTATAAAAGGAAAAGAGAAAAGGGAAGAGAGTCAGAAGAAAGGTTGAACCCCTTTCAAAAAAGTAAGAAACTGGAAAGATCACCGGCTAAAAAGGAAATGGGTGAGGAAATGAAGATGCTGAAAAAAATTATGGAAGATATAGGGGAGATAAAGGAAGAGAATCGGAAGATGAGCCGGGAAATGGAATATTTGAAAAATAAGTTGCGTGAAAAGGAAGAAAAATGGGAAAGAGAAAAGACAGAACTAAATGAAAAAAATTAAAAACTGGAGGAGAAAATGGAAGAGAAGGAAAAAATAATGAGAAAAAAGAATATTGTTGTGACGGGACTGGACGAAGGGGAATGTGAGAACGAGAAGAATCTGGAAGAATGGATAAAGGCAGAATTAGAGGTAGAAGTGACGGTGAAAGAGATGTATAAAGTAAGTGAAGGGAAAATGTTGGTGGCGGAACTTGGGACCTGGGGTGAAAAGCGGAAAGTTATGGAAAATAAGAGGAAACTACGAGAAAAAAGGGAAAAGAGAGTATACATAGAAGACGATCTGACAAAGAAGGAAAGAGACATACAGAAGGAATTAAGAGCGCTAGCCAAAGAAGAGCGACGAAAAGGACGGTGGGTGACAGTCGGTTATAAAAAGATATGGATAGACGGAAAAGGCTTTAAGTGGGATGATGAAAAGGGGGAGGTTAACACAACAAATTTTTGAATAAGAGCACAAGGAAAAGACGACAGGACAGAAAACGGAAAACGAACACGGAGAGGAATAAGGAAGAAACGGAGCAATTAAGAATAGTATACTGGAACACAGCGGGGATAAAAAACAAAGACAATGAGTTTTGGGAATATTTGGGAAAATTTGATGTAGTGGGAATGGTAGAAACGTGGGTGGAAGAGAAGGTGTGGGAAAAATTAGAAAAAATAATGCCGAAAAAGTTTAAGTGGAAGTGTCAATTTGCAGAGAGGGTAAGCAGGAAAGGGAGAGCTAACGGGGGGATAATAATGGGAGTGAAAAAGGGTTTGGAAGAAGACAACAGAACCGAAGCAAAAGAAGAAAGAGGGATTATGGAAAGAACGGTGAAAATTAGACAGAGAAAATGGAGAATTATAACAATATACAGCAGAGGTATGAAAGAAACGAAGAGAATGATAGAAGAGCGAGTAAAACAGCAAGACGAGGGTGATTCTCTAGTGAAAACTCTGGTGATTGGGGGGGACTTTAACGCAAGAATTGGAGAAAAATGAATACGGCTAGAAGAAGAACAAACAACAATAGAAAGAAGACCAACAAAAGACGCAACAGAAAACGCCGAAGGGAGACTACTGATTAGTCTAGTAGAAGAAAGAGGGTGGGACATACTTAATGGAAACAGAATAGGAGATGAGAAAGGAGAGTACACATATATCGGACCAAGAGGGGAGACAGTTATTGACTATTTTATGGTGAATGAAGAAGCATGGGATGAAATATAACAATTCAAGGTGGGAGAAAGAGTCGAGTCGGATCATATGCCATTGGAAGTGAAGACAAAAGGAAGAGAGAAAAATAGAAGAAGTGAGAAGGATGTTAGAAGAAAAATTGTGAAGAATATCTGGACGGAAGAAGCAATAGAAAATTATAGAAGAAGACTTAGGGAGGCTAGATACGAAGAGGAAGGGATAAACGAAAAAGTGAAAGAACAAGAACAAGAGTGAAGGTGGGGTCTTGGAAAAACGAGTGGTGGGATAAAGAATGCAGGGAAGGGAAGCAATCAGTAAGAAAGAAATTAAGAAATTGGAAAAGAGGAAAAGCAAGTAATGAGGAGTACAAGAGAGCACGCAAGAGGTACAAATTAGTATGCAAGGAGAAGAAGCAAAAGAAATGGATGGAAGAAGAACTAAAGATGAAAGGCATAAAGACAAAAGAAGAGGTATGGAAATACATAAATAGGGAAAGAAAGAAAAAAGTAGAAAGAGTGAGTAATAGAATTACTATGGCGGAATGGAGAAAGTACTTCAGTCAGCTGCTGGGTGGTGATGAAATCAGACAGGAAAAAAAAAAAGAGTCAACACAGGGTGGGAAAAATAGAAGAGATAACAAGAGAAGAATTAGAACAACAGCTGAGTAAACTGAAAAAGAAAAAGGCACCGGCGAGGGACGGTATACAGAATGAATCGTGGATATATGGAACTGAAAGGGAAGGTGACAGGCTGTTGGAGATAATGAATGGAGTGTGGAAGGGAGAGGGCTTCCCACAGGAGTGGAAAGAGGGGATAATATGCCCCATATATAAGAAAGGAGAAAAGGAAACAGCAAGCAATTATAGGGGGATCACCATGCTCAATACGGCATATAAGATATATGCAATGATTGTAGAAGAGAGATTGACGAAGGATTTGAAGGAGCGGGGTGTAATACCAGACGGACAGGCGGGATTTAGGAAAGGGAGAGGGACCATGGATAATGTATACATCTTGAATCACATAGTAGGGAATGAGATAAAAAAGAGGGGCGGCAAGATGTATGCATTATTTGTGGACCTGAATATAGCTTGAACATGGAAACCTATTCAACCCCTCCGTAGCTCCATAATATTATTAAGTCATTTCAAGACTACAAAACAAATCTCATGCCGAAACAACAGATATTTGTCCATTACTTACTAGGATTTAATTCACTGTTGTGACACTAGACAATTTTCCAAGATCAGATCCTTCTACTTAACCCAAGCGCAGACGCGCTTCGAGATCCATTTCTCATCAGTGCAGTCCTGCTTCCTTGAACTATAAAATGGTATCTGAACATATAACCCCTGAACTATATAACATTCCAATTTATAGTTCAGTGGACGTTACGTTACGCGTCACCGTTTGCTACAGTTCGCCAAGTTTAAACATTCAAGTCATCGTTCGCTCATCGTGATCCGTGGAACAAATTAGGCTGAGGATTTCTTCGTCAGAGAAGAAATGATAATTTTGAAGCCAAGCTATGTCACCTTTTGTCAGCGTAACATCCACTTCACATTTTTTTGGATAGCTCTTGTAATGGCTCCTGTACACTATGCCCCATCTTGAGCCACTGTGAGCCATCACCATTTTGTAGAGGGGTAGATGGGTAGGGGCTTAAGTAGTGGATGATGGTGATGGTCATGGAAGGCGTTGGGAGCGGTCCGACTACGCACATCAAAGGAGGTCAGCATGCGCAAGTAAGCTGCGCAGTCGCTAAAGTGGCATGTCCACATCATTATTTCGTTTATCGCACGCTTATCAGTGCCTGCTTGTTGTCATGATAACACTGATTTTAGTAATTATAATTATTTAATTTTAACGAAATATGCAGAAATGCACCAATTTACTTTCTAAAACTGACACACTAAACTCCATATCTACCATGCTCTCTTGAAGATAGTCCTCTTTACTCGTCCCTCCTGATTTCAATATAATATTTATGTTAGTTATATTTTGCATATTTCGGGTTTGAACCCCCAAAACCCCCCCTCTGGCTACGCCCATGTTCCCATGTATATCTTTTACACAGAGTAAGTGTATGAGAGTCTATTTCTTTGTTGTAATTGCTTAATGATTAGTCTGTGGACAAGTTTAGACTTGTCAGGGCACTGTGTAGCCCCTACCCTGAAGGTATTGCGAAATATGCGATACAGGGGTGGCACATGCTAAAAGCCAAGTGGAAAAAGTTAGATAGCAGATAATAAAAAATATGTTTAATAAATTCCCGAAAATAACATCTTAGTGTCTGAGCCAATGAAATGAAAAGTGGGAAAAATACAATAGGCCAGTGGTGCGCAAACCATAGGTCGCGACCTCCAGAGGGGTCGATAGACAATCTTTTTGGGTCGTCGAATTCATAAGAAATTTAAGGCATTTCTTGTGTAAGTATTGGCTAGCAGTAAATAATGAAATGTCAATTTAAAGGCATTTTTAAAACATTGATATTTTCAAACTTAATTTTCTCAAAAACTAATTTAGGGATCTGCTTCTCATTTTGTAGAGAAGTTGAGAAGTAAGTTTTTTTGTTGATTTGAGTGGACACACTGAAAAATTCTTTTGTTTTATGTCAAAATTGAACGAAAACGAAAAAATAATTTGCAAAAATTGCCAAATTTTCAAGAGCCAAAATCTTTATTCGAAGTAAATTTTGTCTTTTTGTTGATTTGAGTCGACAAACTTTGCAAAATTCATTTGTTTTATGTCAAAATTGGACGAAAATGTCAAAATAATTGGGAAATATTACCAAATTTTCAATAACCAAAATACATGTAATCTATTAAATCACCTCCACGAAGTAATTGGAGAACTAAATATACCTTCCTACTATCTTCATAAACAACTTTAAGAGTCACAATGTTGGCATGATGGCCATATCTTAAAAGTATCTCAACTTCCTCTTTACAATCACAGAATGACTTATCGATTATCTAAAAACAGAATATTAAAAAGAAAATCAGAGATTGTCAAAACGTAAGCAGAATATAAACTTAATTTAAAGCAATTATGTCAAAATGTTGGAACTGTTGAAGAGCGACATCTATAGTCACATATTGTAGACATCTATATTCGAAGCAAATTTTGTTTTTTTGTTGATTTGAGTGGACAAATTTTGCAAAATTCATTTGTTTTATATCAAAATTGGACGAAAGTGTCAAAATAATTGGCAAATGTTGCAAATTAAAAAAAAGCAAAATCTTTATATGCAAGAATTTTTGTTTTATTTTTGTTAATATGAATGGACAAACCTTTTTGTTGATTTGAGTAAACACACTTTTACAAAATTCTTCTGATTTATATCAAAATTGAACGAAAACGACAAAATAATTTGCAAAAATTGACAAATTTTCAAAAACCAAAATCTCTATTCGAAGCAAATTTTGTCTCTTGTTGATTTGAGTGAACATACTTAGCAAAATTCATTTGTTTTATGTCAAAATTGAACGAAAATATGAAAATAATTGGCAAATGTTGCAAATTTAAAAAAACCAAAATTTTTATACGCAACAATTTTTTTTTTTTGTTAATTTGAATGGACAAACCTTTTTGTTGATTTGAGTAGACATACTTTTGCAAAATTCTTCTGTTTTATGTCAAAATTGAACGAAAACGACAAAATAATTTGCAAAAATTGACAAATTTTCAAAAACCAAAATCTCTATTCGAAGCAAATTTTGTTTTTTTTGTTGATTTGAGTGGACAAACTTTGCAAAATTCATTTGTTTTATGTCAAAATTGGACGAAAATATCAAAATAATTGGCAAATATTACCAAATTTTCAAAAACAAAAATCTTTATGCGAAACGTTGCAAAATTCTTTTGTTTTGTGTAAAAATTGAACCGAAACGTCAAAATAATTTGCAAAATAATTGGCAAATGTTGCAAATATGAAAAAACCAAAATCTTTATACGCAACAATTTTTTTTTTTTGTTAATTTGAATGGACAAACCTTTTTGTTGATTTGAATAGACATACTTTTGCAAAATTCTTCTGTTTTATGTCAAAATTGAAAGAAAACGACAAAATAATTTGCAAAAATTGACAAATTTTCAAAAACCAAAATCTCTATTCGAAGCAAATTTTGTTTTTTTGGTTGATTTGAGTGGACAAACTTTGCAAAATTCATTTGTTTTATGTCAAAATTGGACGAAAATATCAAAATAATTGGCAAATATTACCAAATTTTCAAAAACAAAAATCTTTATGCGAAACTTTTTTTTTTGTTAATTTGAATGGACAAACGTTCAAAATTTTGTGTAAAAATTGAACCAAAACGTCAAAATAATTTGCAAAAATTGCTAGATTTTCAAATACCAAAATTTTATAATTTATGTCAAAATTCGACGAACGTGTCAAAATAATTGACAAATATTGCCAAATTAAAAAAAAAACACAAAATCTTTATTCGAAACAAAATTTGTTTTATTTTTGTTAATTTGAATGGACAAACCTTGCAAAATTCTTTTGTTTTGTTTCAAAATTGGACAAAAACTTCAAAACAATATTCCAAAATTGACAAATTTTCAAGAACCAAAATCTCTATTCTAAGCAAAATCTGTTTTTTGTTGATTTGAGTGGGCACACAAAATTCTTTCGTTTTATGTCAAAATTGAACGAAAACAACGAAATAAGTCTTTTCCGTCTAGTTTTGTCTATCCAGTCTTGCCTTGTCTGAAACAAATTCAAGTTGAAACTTCGAATTGCGACAACTTCATGTTGAAAAGACTGGATCAAAACAATCTATCTAGCTTCAACAACGAGAAGAGATTTTTTTACCTTGAATCCACATTTCATTTTAAAATTCACGTTGAAACAACTTCATGTTGCGACAACTTCATGTTAAAACCACTTCATGTTGCGACAACTGCATGGCGCGGCTTCGCATTGCGACAACTTCAAGTTGCAACAAATTCATATTGTACTTGAATTACTAACTTATAATAATTGAGTGGACCATGCAAAGCACAATCTAATACATCTAGTCTAATTCAGCTAGCATTGTAGAGAAGTCATTAAATAGACCTTTTTACGGTTAGTTAAGCGCATGCGCATCCACCAAGTTAGAAAGGCGTGAATGTGATAGTTTTGGGCTCAAATATAGTTATACGTCATCAAGTTCGGGCAATTTTGACAATTTGGACAAAATTTGACGGAAATTGACGCATGCGCACAAAAAAATCAACTATGAAAAGGTCTATTAAGTACATTTTAATCTAGTACACAAGACTAGATAAAGACAAGAAGAAGACAAGACTGGACAAGATTAGACAAGACTAGACGGGACTAGATATGACTAGACATAACAAAAATAAAAAAAAACAAATATATGGCTATCCGCATAATTTACAATTATTTTTTGGGATTTTGTGAAATATTCATCTTTCCAGCTATAAGATCCTAGGTGCAGGGGTTAGTCCCTAATCTTTCACGCAGGGTAGCGCAACGCTCTAATGAGAGTGTATATATTTATTAATATCTTTGTTATGTTTAAAAAAGCCACAATGAATGCATGAAGTCGGTAGATTTAGTCCATAGCATCTGACCGCCCAATCAATTGGACTATTATAACAGTCCATAGCTCCTGGGCGTCAAATCAATTGAACTGCTATAGTAGTCCATAGCAGCGAAAGGGTTAAGTGTGAAGTTTGATTCGATATTTTTCGTAATAATTCTGCGGATGAATAAATAAGTATATTAAGCTTTGTATAAATGTGTCGTCTTATATACATAATATATACATAAGATATATACTATAAACGGTCACATCTACAGAAAGCTTATAGCATGTGTATTAATCAGTTTGCAATTATAATTAAATATATTTTTTATAAACCATCAATGTGTCGAATTATTAGTTGATTTATCAATTGATACGTAGTTTCTATCGATTTCTCCAAAATTATAAATAGCACGCGTCGGAATAAATTTCAAGCGTGCTTTACATATCGGACAATCGACATTCAATGTACGAGGTGACTAACAATTAACGATTAAAAACGAGTTTCTTAATAAAACGAACAAAAGTTTTTTTAATAGGGGGCAAAGTATCGCGCAAAATAAGATTAAAGTAATTAATTGGTTTGTTTACTACAGACTAGACTAGACAGTCTGTGTTGTTGTTTTTTCATATACAGGTATATGAAAGCCAGCATTCCGTCAAATACGACACTATACTGGCCGTAACGGTTTTTATTGAATATTTACGAGGCCCAAATTAAGGCTCGAATTTCGTCCCGAATTACTTCTGAACTGACTGTCGTGGTTCAGTCTTTTCTTGGCGTGTTTATCGACGATGTACCACCACTATTTTGCTTTTTCTGTTGTATTTAAATCTTCCTCATTATAGGGCAAGGTCAATAGCATAAATTAATTTAATTATAAATTAATAATTAATAAATTAATAAACACCTAGACCCGACCAGTTTCAACATCACGAATTCCGACCAAAACCGAACAGGAAAATTTCAAGATATTAAAAAATAGCGAGAAAATGTATTAACCCTAGAAGGATTTCAATGAAATTTTTGGAACAGTCAATGGAACAGTACTTTTCTAGTCTCATAATCTCGTAGTGTACTTCGACCTCCTCAATACATACAATATGTATAATGATGCATCTACTCCAGATTCAGATTTCGAGCTGCCAGTATAAAATATAACGCTTTGGGTGTCTGCAGCAGCAATTCATTGGTAACATTTCGGCCGCATGTTTAATGTGGGACATAAGGATTGTCTGTTCAATAAAATTCGGAGGCGCGTTAATTCCGGTAAGCTCCTCTAACGTAGCCTAGTCTATTGACCGCCTTTACTCATAAAGTGCGACTTCTAACAGTCGTGGGTCGACTGAAAGAAGCCCTGAGATAACACAAGCCGCCTCTCTCGATACTTTGCGGTAAGCTCTCGCCGCTTTTAACGTACAAACTCGCTATACCCTGAAGAGTTTAAAGGTACTCGCAGACCGACTCGGAAGTTTCGCTGCCGCCACCGCTGCGTCATCCCGGCGCAATGTTTGACGTGGCCGCTTAAGGCGGCTATACACGATCCGGCAGGCCTGCTAGTTCAAATTTATCTGTCCGCCTGAAGCCCGGTCACGTGACCCAGACGTTTACCCAAAGAAGCGACTGCTAAACCGAAAAGTGCTAATACGTTCTCATTAGTGGAAGCCACGATGATAATTGACAAATATTTCAGAATGGCCTGAACGTCTTCAGTCCATCCGGCGACCGGCCTTCAGGCAAACTGTTCAGTTCTAACTGACACGTCTGCCGGATCGTGTGTAGCCGTCTTTATATACATGTTCGAAGCGCGATTTCCGTCATAGTTGCGGTAGTTTAGCGTTGCACGACAAGAACACTGCATGCGCAGTTAGTTTCGCTGCCGCTGTGTTTTGAAATGGCGATGACAGAGAAGTTCATTGATTATATTAAAAATATCCTATATTGTATGACCTGGCTATGAATGAAGATTATAAAAACATCAGGAAAGAGAACAAACTTTAGTTGATTTTATGAACCCATGTTCTTTTTCTTTTATTTCTCAAATGACTTTTAGGTGTTTTAAAGATCGATACAAAATAAAATAACTGACTAATTTTCTTCTTATGCAGTCGATTCTTAAAATCGCGTTGGTTCTTCCTCTGAAGAAGTCATGACTATATCGCGTTTTGATGTCGGCATTGCCATCTCCCTGCCGCGTCGCTAGCAAACTATTCGCTGCGGAAATTTGGTCACGCAAATGCTCCGCGTCGGTCTGAGAGACCCTTAAAGGATCATTATCAGGATCACATCAAAGCGAAATTTTTAAATCTATAGTAGTCACTATATCCTCTGAGGAAGAATCTATGCTATTATAAGCGTTAACTGCATAAGACGAAAGATTTTACTTTTACTTTGGATTTCTAAAACACGTAAAACTCATTTTAAATATGGGTTCATAAAATCAATGTGATTGCAGAGATCACCATTTAAAAACACAGCGGTAGCGAAACTAACGCATGCAGCGTCCTTCTCGTGCACGCTGCACTACCGCGACTATGACGGAAATCGCGCTTGTTGATCTGAAAATGTAAGTCGAGATCGGAACCGGAAGTGTAAAGATTAATGGAGGTAGAGGGCCTAGAAGGAACCATCTTTCACATACTTCGATGTAATCTAGGTGACTCTAGATTTAATCTAGATTAGATTATGGTTAGGTTGCCATAGTAACCACAAACAGAAATCGTTTAATAATGAAACTTCATTTGATTTACATTGGATTTTACACACGACTATAATAATGGCATCCTTCACATACAATAATGTATTTATTAATGCGTTCAATACAGAGATCACCATTTCAAAACACAGCGGCAGCGAAACTAACCGCGCATGCAGCGTCCTTGTCGTGAAGTCACGAAATCGATTTTTTTTTTATCTGAACATGTACATAAGCCGCCGTGTCAGTCGGTCCGCCGCGATATCGCACCGATGGCGGCAGCGAAACTTCCGCTGTGTTCTATGAGATCCTTAAAGGTGCTCACAGACCGGAGCGGAAGTTTCGCTGCCGCAACCGGCGCGATATCGCGGCGGACCGACTGACACAGCGGCTTATGTACATGTTCAGATCAAAAAGCGTGATTTCCGTCATAGTCGCGGTAGTGCAGCGTTGCACGACAAGGACGCTGCATGCGCGGTTAGTTTCGCTGCCGCTGTATTTTGAAATGGTGATCTCTTTAATCACATTGATTTTATGAACCCATGTTTAATTCTGAAATGAGTTTTATGTGTTTTTGAAATTCAAAATAAATACAAAATAACATTATTCATCATATGCAATCAATGCTTAAAATAGCATAGCTTCTTGCACTGGGGACATCATGACTTCGAATCCTGGTCGGGGAGGCGATAACTAGGGCGGTTTTCATTAACCGTCCGGGCTGCCCACCCAGAATGAATGCAATATATGCGATACCGGGGTGGCGCATACTAAAAAGCCAAGGTGGAATAGGGGGACATCATGACTATTAAATACACGTAAAAGTCGCGTATTGATGTGGGCATTGCCATTTCGCTGCCGCGCCGCTAGCGATTTTTTCGTTGCGGAAATTTCGCGAGGCATACGCTCCGCGCTGGTCTGAAGGAGCCTTAAAGTGCTCACAGGCCGGAGTGGAAGTTTCGCTGCCGCAACCGGTGCGATATCGCGGCGCACCGACTGACACGGCGGCTTATGTACATGTTCAGATAAAAAAATGCGATTTCGTGACTTCAAGACAAGGACGCTGCATGCGCGGTTAGTTTCGCTGCCGCTGTGTTTTGAAATGGTGATCTCTGTATTGAACACATTAATAAATACATTATTGTATGTGAAGGATGCCATTATTATAGTCGTGTGTAAAAGTCCAATGTAAATCAAATGAAGTTTCATTATTAAACGATTTCTGTTTGTGGTTTCTATGGCAACCTAACCATAATCTAATCTAGATTAAATCTAGGGTCACCTAGATTACATCGAAGTATGTGAAAGATGGTTCCTTCTAGACCCTCTACCTCCATTAATCTTTACACTTCCGGTTCCGATCTCGACTTCCGTTTCCGGTTTCCCACTTCAGGTTTTTCACATATGGGATTGTGAGGTCTATGTAGCCACACTCGCGAGGTCTATGTAACCCCGCGCTGGGTGTGAGGTCTATGTAGTCCCACGTGTGAGCTCTATGTAACCTCACGCTGGGTGTGAAGTCTGGTTTCGACTTCCGTTTCCGGTTTCTCACTTCCGGTTTTCCACATCCGGTCGCTCTATTTTCAGTTCCTGCACTGTGCGCGGGAAAATTCAAAATTCGACGCAGGCGGGAAAATTCAAAATCGAAACAGATAGTGTAAAGGTCAAAATCAGTGGATCCACCTCCACTGACCTAACCCCTCCACGGGCCTAAAAGGAAAAATGTTTCCCTACTCATCGGCTACGGCCAAATAGTGTTCCCTTTACTGTGGAGTTATTATACTCCACAGTAACGGGACTAGTTTTACTAGGTAGCAATTTATTCCACGGAGACGCTGAACGTTCTAACCTTATTGGAGTTATTGATCAGTGATTTGAAGTACGTTGTCTGTCAAAATTACATATTATCGGTAAGAAACAATTTTTTGTAGATTCAACAGTATTTTCGTGCATGAGGCTTCTGTGCACTCATTGCGATTAAATCAATCGCCTTCGGCTCGTGCTTTAAACTTCGCAACTCATGCACAAAAGCTCTTCTTCACACACCTGTATTATAAATTCAAAATAAATACAAAATAACTTATTTCATATTATGCAATCAATGCTTAAAATAGCATAGCTTCTTGCTCTGAGGACATTATGACTACTATATACACGTAAAAATTGCGTTTTGATGTGGGCATTGCAATTTCGCTGCCGCCCCGCTAGCGAATTTTTCGTTGCGGAAATTTCGCGACACATACGCTTCGCTCCGGTCTGAAGAATCCTTTAAGTCTTTCCCGAATTCCGCACGCCTGGTGCCGATTGACGCGCCATATAGGAGGCCTGGATCAGTAGCTTCACTGTAGATTAATGCTATACTAGCTTTCCCAAAACTCCATTCCATCCTAGACACGAGCCGTAATTTTGAACGGTATTCTTTAGAAAAAGGCGTGGGTAACCTCCGGCCCGCGAAGTCATTTGGTCTGGCCCGCGAGTGAATACGTTCATGTTGCAGTGATAATACGCCGACTGCTGACAGACATCGTGTTGACGTATTTCAGACGCATTTTGCAATTCGTGAGGGGATTGTGAATTTTTGCACATGCGTGACTGTTCGTCATTCTTTTTGGTTCTTCGTTCGCAAACGTGAGTGACTTAGAAATTAAAACTTATATGGTGTAACATCCTACAAATGGCGAGTATAAGGAAAAGAAAAGTGGATGCAGAATGTCGGTCTTTTCAAGAAAAATGGACATATGATTATTTTTTTTATTGAAGTCAAAGGCAAGCCTGCGTGCCTAGTTTGTGGGGATGCGTTAGCTGTTATGAAAAAGGCTAATTTGGAGCGTCATTACAGCACAAAACATGCAAAATTAAATGAATTGGGAGGCCAAATAAATGAATTAAAATCAAAGCTCTTCAGCAGAGTTTGAAATCACAATAAGCGGTTTTCACTAAGCTTCGTGGCGACAATGACAACGTTATTCAGACAAGTTATGTAGTGAGCGAGCTAATCGCAAAGAAACTGAGGCCTCGTGTAGAGGTGGGAGTTTGTGAAAGAGTGCATGGTGGCTGCTGCGGAGTTGATAGCACCAGACAAAGTAAATTTGTTTCAGAGTGTTAGTTTGTTTCGGAGAACCATCTCAGATCGGATTACTTACTTAGCTCAAAATATTAAAAACACCCTGAAGGGTTCTGCTGAAGATTTCCAATTTTTCGCTCTGGCTTCTGACAAGACAACCGACATAACAAATACTGCTCAACTGGCCGTTTTCGTTCGTGGAATAAATGCAGAGTTTGACACGCGAGAAGAACTGCTGTGAGTTGATTTGTTCTATCAATGAAGAAACTTGAGCGAACCTTTGAAAAGTTAAGTGGCCTTACTACAGATGGCGCTCCAGCCATGGTTGGATCGCAGAAAGGGTTAATTGCACTTGTAAAGAAAGAAATGAATCGTATCAGTCTTGACCCAAATGATTTCATTATATGCCACTGCATCATACATCAAGAAAGTCTCTGTGCACAGTCCTTGCGGCTCGACAATGTGATGTCAACAGTAGTGTCATGTATTAATTTTATCGAAAGCAGAGGGCTTAATAGCCGAAAATTTAAGGAATTTCTGAATGACTTTGACTCTGAATACGGTGATCTTGTTTATCACTGTGCAGTACGGTAGCTGAATCGCGGGAACATGCTCATGAGGTTTTACTAACTGCGTGATGAAGTCAAGCAGTTCATGGAGATAAAGGGAAAACCTGTCCGGGAACTCAGTAATAAAAAGTGGCTGTGTGATCTAGCGTTCATGGTGGACATTACTAAGTACCTGTCAGAGCTAAACGTCAAGCTGCAGGGTCCCAACGAGATTCTCAGCTCCCTTCTTTCAAACGTAAAATCATTTGAAGCTAAATTAAAACTGTGGAAATTGCAACTCGAAAGGAATAACACGGTGCTTTTCCCTACGCTTGATGGACAAAATGCCTTCCACGACACTTGAGTATGCTGGTGAATATGCTAAACTAATTGAGGCATTTAATGAAAGATTCAAGGACGTGAAAAGTAAGCAAATTGATATGAACATCTTTGCTACACCGTTTTATGTGGAACCAGCTGATATGCCTGATAACCTCCAACACGAAATCATTCAGCAGCAAACTAATTTTGAGCTGAAAGCTAGATAAAAAAATATCCCATTGCTTGAGTTCTATAAACGTTACATACGCAATGATGAATTTCCCATTTTGAGGAGACATGCATTGAAATATGCATCTGTATTTAGAACAGCTTACTGTTGCGAGCAACAACAAACTTAAAACAAACAATCGACTGCGTTCCAGATTGACCGACGTAAACCTGGAAAATCAGTTTCGAGTAGCCACATGATCAATATCAGCTAATACCAGACAACTCAGCAAAGAAAGGCAGTTCCAGCCATCACATTAGGATTGGGATGAGTTAGTTTTGTTTAAAAATGGATATATTTTATGTTTGTTTATTTATAATTTTTTTTTGGTTTAGCAATAAATAAACAAAGCTAAAAAAACTATTATTATTATTTGTCTGGTCCGCGAATGATATTATAAATGTCCAAATGGCCCTTGGCCGAAAATAGGTTCCCCACCCCTGCTATAGAAGTAACACGGATGTGTTGTTTTTAGTTGAGAAACCTGTCGATAATGACTCCTAAATACTGAATATGGTCCTGGCATTTGATTTTGTCTCATCCAAGGCTAAATACAGGTCGTCTTTATGTTGGTAAGTATTATTCTTCGGCAGATGAATAATGTTTCTCAACACAAAGACGACCTATCGACCTTTCATCTGCCCAAGAATAATACGTCTGTTCTGACGAGACAAAACAGACAAGTCTAAAGTGGTTCGGGGAAAGCTCTCACTAAACCCTCTATTTTACCTTGGCTTTTAGTATGCGCCACCCCCCGGACGGTGACTGAAAACCGCCCTAGTTGTTGTCTCCCCGACCAGGATTCGAACCCGGGTCTCCCGTATTGAAAGACGGGTATGTTGTCAAAGACGGACAAGCCTAGACAGAAAATAACGGACAGATGGTATCCATAAAGTAGTTAAGAAGTTTCTGAAACCGCAAGAAACAAAGTTTTTTTTTTTATTGTTTTGTATATGTAACAATAAATGTAAAATTCTGTAAAACCACCGAGATAAGAAAATCAATTAAATTACTCACTATCTTCTGCAGCGTGAAAGATTAAAACATAACACGATATATAATTGTAGAACCTATATAATTCAAAACTGTTATAAAATTTACATAATTTAAATTATAAAAAAATATGTTCGGAATAATTGAATCCAATTATTTGTTTGAAATTCTAATTTCACTCATGCATTTAATAGTCTTATCACAACCAATTTGTCAACACAGTCTAGACTAGACATAGCTATTTATTGGATTACATCATAATTTGTAGTTTGTATGACTAGCATTCCGTTTGAGAGGATATCATGCAGGTATTCTAAAACGAGTATATGTAATTAAATTTATTGAACAACTAACACATTAAATTTATTGCATTCACTGCTTATTAGTTCGGAACACCATTTTCGATTCTATTTAATATTTTTAGCACAACTGGCGAATATTAGCCACCACTTTCTATGTGTTACTTCGTTTCCGTTTTGCGGCCAGGAACATCTTGCACTGTTTTAAAGCTACATACACGGTATAGAAAAGTAGCGTATAGTCCTGCTATACTTTGACTATAAAGCTACGTACACACGGTATAAAAAAAAACTAGCGTATAGTGCTGCTATAGTTTGACTGTAGCTGTGTAACTGCCTCGTATAGTCCTAGACTATTCGTATAGTTGACCTATACGTAGCCGTCACACAGCTATAGTCAAACTATAGCAGGACTTTACACTAGTTTTCTATATGGTGTGTACGTAGCTTTACTGCGTGATCGCTTCATATTGTCCAAAACGATTCGTATAGTTGTCCTGCTGTAGTTAGTCCTGCTATAGTTTCACCATAAAACTGCGTACACACGGTATAAGAAAACTAGCGTACAGTGCTGCTATAGTTTAGCTGTGTAACGGCCTCGTGTAGTCCTAGACTATTCGTATAGTTGAACTATACGAAATGGTTATACAGCTATAGTCAAACTATAGCAGGATTATACAAAGCGGTTACACAGCTATAGTCAAACTATAGCAGAATTATACAAAGCGGTTACACAGCTATAGTCAAACTATAGCAAGACTATACGCTAGTTTTCTATATCGTACGTAGCTATACGCTTTGTCGTTTGTAATGCGATTTGTTATCTCCAGGCTTGCATATTAAGGCATTTAGATGGAAGTCCTTTTTGGCCAATTGCTATGCACATCCATATTCGTCTATTATTCTAATAGAGATGTTTAGTTCAATTATTTCAATTCTAATTCCAAGGAAATGTTTTGAAATAATAACGACAACAAACTAATTATAAGAAAATGATTTGAAATAATAATGACAACAATGTTTATTTCCTACGGATAATGATACCTTGCACGAGCAGTCCATTGTGTGTGCACTCGATATAGCTGTGATCGTTCGCGTAATGAGATAAAAACAGATAATTGCAATTAGCAACATATTCAAAACAAACTTTCTTTTTTTTGTGAATATTTGATGGTTTTTTCGGCAACTTCTGAAACCTTTCGACTCGTGACCTTGTTACGCCCGGCACGCGAATATTCGAGATTACGCCTCATTATCGCTTTTTTTAAGTAATTCTCCTTGAAATAGGTTTTTTAATTCTACTTTAATATTTGTATGTCTATAGGTAAGTGTATATTTTTGTATGAGTATAATATATATGTAAGTGTGATGGGTGTATATGTTTATGTTTTTTAGGGTTCCGTACCGAAAACGGAATCCTTATAGGATCACTTTGTTGTCCGTCTGTCTGTCTGTCTGTCAAGACCATTTTTCTCAGGAACGCGTAGAGGTAACAAGTTGAAATTTGTATCAAATACTCGGGTCCGCTGTCTCTTTCAGCTGTGAAAAAATCAAACTTGTAAGTCAACGCGATCAAAAGATATGAGCGTTTTTTATGTCGCATATTTTGCGATTTCACAAGGTAATCAAAACCTATAGGGTACTTCCCGTTGACCTAGAATCATGAAATTTGGCAAGAAACGGTGTCTTGCAGCATATGTAAAGGGAAAAATCTGAAAACCGTAAATATGTAGTTTAATTACAAGAAAAATGCGAATTTACTATTAGAAACTTATGAAAATACACTAATGTGTTGCGTGGTATTGTCAGGCACCAGAAGCATATGGGTTGCATACAGTTAGGTCCTCCTAAAGATAACTTACAAGTTTGTACGGAACCCTCGGTGCGCGAGTCACAACTCGCACTTGGCCGGTTTTTTTTTCAGAGATTTATCGGGAAAATTTCTCCGCGGCGTAGAATATGAATTACCGTGTGTTAGATATGTACCTACTAAAAACCCATTTTCTTCTTCGGCCATATAATGCTCCCGCTGGAAGATCGCTAGGTTACATCGCGGAAGAGGCCTACATGCGTGTTGTCAGACGACCTTACATCCCCCATCCCGCTCTTCTGGTCGCTTGTTTCCCCTATGGCTACCTGGTATTTTGACGTCTTCTTAGAAGAAAATGTCAGCGACAAAAACTAAAACAAGACGTCGATGAAAAGCTCAAAACCGAGGGGTACATCCACTCTTACAATACATGTTAATATTTAGATGCATTACTGCACATTACTTTGCATTCCTTAGCAGTACGTAAGTATTACACTACATTACACAAAGTACTCTGGGATTTCTTGAATTATTCTTGCATTCCCTGAATTACGTTCACATTATATTCGCATTACGTCCGTATTACGTGCTCACTACACCCGCATGAGCTCATCATACGCGTCGTCATGCGCCGCCCCGCAGTAGGACTTCTACTAAACTCTTACTGGGGAAGCTCTGAGAGAAGCTCCCGAGGAAGTTCTTAAAGACAATGATAATCCTGCCGCAAAAAATATATTTCTTTAGAAACAGAAACGATGTAAACGAAGTAATAAATCATTTTGACGTTACGCAATATAAAATAACTGATTTTTTTCAAACTTGTGAAACAGAAAATTTTAAGTTTATGGGATGGGACGAAAATAAGATCAGATGGTGACAGTGACAGGGATCCGTCCCACGTGATGGGATTTGGAACGAGATACTTGTCCCATGCTCATCTCTGCTTTGCACCATTTCATTACTGCTGCACGATTGGCGTATGAAACTTTGATGGCAAATACACCAATACCTCGCTTTGCGTCGTTTCGTTTTGCGTTTTTTCGAAGTTGCGCCTAACTAATTGAAACTAATTCTTGACTAATTTTCACTGTTCGTCGCTAAATTCGAAGTTGCGATATTTTGGGTTCGAGTCTTTAATTTTTTTTCTAAAAGATGGCACGACTTTTGTTTCTAATTGCGCCATGCCATCAAAACTCGGGGATTCCCCTTTCTAACTGAAAATCAACGCAATTTTAATACAGTTTTATTTTCTAAACATTGTTTTGCTAATTTTGGAGTTCAGTTTCAATTAGTGTGTTTTGCTTTTTTTAAAAGAGAATTCTAAATTTTTATAAATTTTTACGGGTTGTTCCGGGTTACAAAATAGGTAAATATTTTACCTATAGTTATATTATTTTTTTTACATACACTTGTAATTTTTTAGCCAAATGAGTGGAAAGGGCGTTGCTGGTAGAATTAGCAAAAATAAAAAATAAACTATCAGCTTGGGGACAAAATTTAATATTCTGCGACGATTTGATAAGGGAGAGAAGGCTGTGGAGATAGCAAAGGCTCTTGGTCTGGCTGCAACAACTGTCAGAACTATTAGAGATCGAGATGGGGATAAAATAGAGAGGCTGCAAAATCTGCAACATCATTAGATGCTAAAACGATGACCCGTACAAGGAGTGCTTTTATGATCAAAATGGAGTCCTTGCTTTCTATTTGGATTGAAAATCAAGTTGCGCAGAGAATACCATTAAGTAAAATGGTAATTCAGACGAAAGCAAAAAGCTTATTTGATGATATAAAAAGTAAAGCAGTATCCAACGATAATGCTAGTTGTAGTAATAAAGATAAGAATGAATTATTTGAAGCTAGTCCTGACAAACTTCTAAAAATTTTTGAAGATGCACCTCCTAAAAAGTCCCTTTCTTCTTTGGTCATATAATTCTCCCGCTGGAAGATTGCTAGGTTACATCGCGGAAGAGGCCTTAACCCTTTCACTGCCATGACAATTTTAAGGAATAAAACACAGCGCCAATATTTATAAAAATTCCGGCAGTTATTCAACCCCTTTTTTCATTGATCACCTTTTGATCAAAAGCGGAAAATAGAGCTCCTTTATAATCCTTTGCTCCTCCATAACGCCGGGCGCCGCGGCGTCGGTTACTCTGCCGCAAAGCTATAGGTTCAATCTAAAGAACTTCGTCGAAAACTCGCGAGTCCGCCGCGGCACGTTGAACGCAGACGGCGGCAAGCTTGAAGGTGCAATTTTACAGTGCACCCTGCACATTTATGAAAATATTTCCGGACCGGGACGGCTTGGATCGCGACACCATAAATGTAAAAGAGCTGTAGCGGGCAGACTGACCGCACCTTCCAGCGAAGGAGAGCCGATATGTTTCGAATTGTGGCGGGCGACTCCATGATCGCAGCGACGCAGCGCCGGTACCAAAATGCGCGGTTCTGTGGGGCCCACGTGCCGGTCAACTTGGAATTTCATAAACGCGACATCCTGGTGCCCCAAATCGACATTCAAGTTTTTCTCTGTGCAGATACAGTTATAAGTGGTCGTCGCGACGCGATTCCGCGTTGTCCAATTATTGGTGCGGAAAGCCAAAACACCATTCTATAATCCACTGAAAAATCCAGAACATTCACCGGGCGACTACAAAAATATGGACGTTTTTCTTTCATTTGTTTCATGCAATGCGGCGAGTTTCGGCGGGCGTCGCGACTGTTTCAAACGACGCAGCTTGATGCCGCATACACTAAAAGATAAAACGTTCAATTCTCTGCCGGAATCGCCCGAAACCGTTCCAGTAGAGCTTTAGTTGGCGATTCAACGCAATCGGGATTAAACTCCCAAACAAACTAATAGGTTCTATGTCCGATCGAACGGCGCCGGTCCCGTTCCGATCCGTCAATTTGTTCGGACGTTCTAGGTACCGCCGTAAAACGCCTCTGATTTTTTCCACTTTTTTGCGCACTGTTCTCTTTAAACTGCCGCAGATTCGCAAAAAGTCGTTGCAGTTTAAAAATTCTTGCCGGAACAGTTGCGGGAAAGTGTTCTGAAGAGAACGAATCCAACAGGCAACCTGGAGCCCTTTAAATAAGCGTAGGGCGTCCGTGGAAGTGATTGCAAAATCGGCAAAAAAAGTTGCATTTTCTCTTGCACCAGGTGAACGGGACGTCGCAGGACGGCGAGCGAGGGCTCTAAAAACGTCCCACGCGCCACGGCAGTCAAACGACCCGGAAGAATTTTTGAGATCCGACAAAAAATGAGCCTCAAAGGTTCAAAATTCGTGATTTTAGGTTTCTGGGAACTTGTTTTTCTGGGAACCGGGAGTTGAGTCGCGAAAATGGCACCGCTCGACGGAGCTCTCGGTTCTATACGAGAAAAATGTACAACCCGTCTTGCTGTCGCCTCCGCTTCCGTCGGGCCGTTTGTGAAAACCGCGATTTTCGGTGGGGTTTGACCCTCTGGAGGGGCGCGACAGGACGGAGGACGAAACCTGGGACTGCGCAACGTGCGGTTGGACATTTGCAGTTAAAGCATCGAAGACGCGTGGTTAAAACACCGAAGATCTGCCGCATAAAAAAGCCTAATGTGACCTTTTTAAAAACCCACGTGGTGCGGTACCCCAGGTGAAATTCGCGAAACGCCACACGTCAGTCGTCTCAAAATTGATAGAAATTTGCGATTCCGTCGAGACCTAGAGATTTAGGCCGAATTTTACGGAGGTCATGGCGAAAATACCTAGGAAAATGAAATTCACGAAATGATTCCGGTAGAAAGCTTTGAGACGCGTCCTCCGACACCTTTCTCGTGGCTGCGCGACTTTTGTCAGCGACGTTATTCAAATTTTCTACGATTCAGGGTCGCCCGACTAAAACGCCGCCTGCGGCGGTGTCCGCCGCCCGGTGGCAGCCGTGCATCAGATTCTTGTAGCCAAAGAACAGAAGAACGACCCCACGTGCGGCGATTTTCGATTATACTTCCGGATCGCGATATTTAGGCGTCCAAAAATGACGAATATTTTGCAAAGAAAAGTAAGTTTTTCTCATTTTGCAAAAATATGAAATAAAAATGTCGAAAAGTGAGGTGATAGTCCGATGTGTGGCGACGTTCCGGACACGCCGACGCCGGAACCACGTCTGCGCGACTAAAACTGTCCAAGTTGTGTGCAAAAAAGTGAAAAACCTGGAAAAAATCACCCAGCCGTCCCCGGGGACGGCAGGTCGGTGAAATTATTTTTTAAAAATACCCGATCGGTTAAGGGAGATTTCCAATGGTTGCGTAATATTTGTTTTTTTTTTAATTTACAAAAAATCGCGATTTCGCTTGCCCTTTCAGTACAGTGACGGCTCGTTGCTCGTTTAGTAATCTAGCCCAAAACTAGATGGCGCTATTAAATAAAAAACGGGTTACATCGCCCGGGACGGCGCTGTATAAATTCAGGGCCCCGGGTCACATCTTCCGGAATGGCGGTGATAGGGTTAACAGTAACTCTTCCTGCGTGTTGTCAGACGACCTAACATCCCCCATCCTACTCTTAAGCGGTTTAAAGATTCTGGTCGCTTGTTTCCTCTATGACTACCTGCTATTTTGACGTCTTCTTTGCAATTCCTTCATCACTGCGGCATCCTTAACCCCTTGACATACAATGACGTCTCTAACACGTCATGTTTATGTGATAAGATCACATGTACACATTAGCACGCATTTTATTCGTATGTCAAGGGGTTAAGTTGTATTTGAGCTTTTATTGTTCATTTGAAACGTAACAAAATCACAAATTGATTATTTATGATTTCAGTATGGCAGAGCGAACATCGAGACCGCGCAGAAAATGATCCGACCCGAGGATGGCACTGAGATCGACTTGGAAGACGAGGGGTACATCGAAGGTTCCACGAAAGAGACGACCACCCCGACGGTAGAATCGACGTCGCCGACACCCGTCCAAATAAACGGCCTCAAGAAGAACGGCGTCTTGCCGCACACCAATGGAAACACAATCAGCCGCGACGGCAAGCACATTCTTATTCCCGAAGTCGCCGTCAAAGCCAAAGAAGAAAATCACGAAGAAGAGGAAGACATTAACAAAGTAAACAAAGATTTTACTGACATTACACTGACACGACACGGATGTGTGTAAATAGACCTTTAGTGAACAATCCGACTGGGTTAGGTTAGGTTAGGTTGACGGACTGTTGAAGGTATGGGGTATTCTGTGAATACTATAAAAAAAACAAACTTGTTTAACTCAGGTAAACCTGACATAACAGTTTTTAATTAACAAGCGTCCTATATGTAGGACGTCAGGCATATCTGGGGTCTAAGATCATTGAAAATATATATAAATACAAGACTAAATAGATAAGGCAAAAAGGACAAAATAGATAAGAATTAAAAACAAGACTATATCCACACCATTAGATATATGAGTAATAGACCATTAGCCCTTTGAGGCACGGAATTCTTCGGAAATCTTCTTTAAGTACCCATCCGGTCCGGGTGTTAGCGATCATGTTAGCTATTTTGATTTTGTTGACTACGGCTGTAAACAGTTCTGCAGATGACATTGAGTACCATGTTCTTAGATTCTTCAGCTGTGATGTGCTTCTACTGCCTACATTTCTCTTCCCTGACGTTTTTCCTTGCAGTATTAGTTGTAAGATATATTTGGAGTTTATGTCAGATATATTTTAGTTTTCTGGTTTTTATTGCTGTTATTAGTTTATCCTGTAGGTCGAGGCCGCACTACGTTTTTTTCCGCAAAACCGCTCGAGAAACACACAGTACGCTATGGGAAAAATCAGTCGCGGGAAAAAACCGCTCTTGTATTAGCTAAACACTTGTATTAGCTTATGCCCGCCATACACGCTACGGTCTACCGGAGGGGTTACATGTGCAGGTTTGCCTGCGCAGATCAACCGCGAGAAACTGCACAGGTCTATTCCCACACACGCTCCGGCAAACCTGCGCGGGTAGACCTGTCCGGTGGACCGTCGTGTGTATGGCGGGCATTACTCGAGTCACAAAATCAAGCGATTAAAAACCGCAACGGTTCAGCCGTAGTGCGGCCTTAGCCTTACACGGGATTTTAGTTAATTTTAAATATCCCGCCATGCAGAATTTACGCATTAAAGGTGGGACACTTTTAATACCACCGTGTATCAAAGAGTTAAATAAAAATACACTGGCTTATAACATGCGACTGAAGAAGCCATAATTCGATTATATTATCAGAATATATATTTTTAGGAGAAATATGACTTTGATCTTTCCAATTGCTTCGATTATATAAAAGCGGGAGTCGAGGCAATCATCGAGGACCAAGTGACGTCGAGATTCGAGGCCGAAGAGCTGAAAAACTGGAATCTACTCACTCGCACCAACAGACGTTACGAGTTCATCTCGTGGCGTCTGACCGTCATCTGGATGTGCGGCTTCGTCATCAGATACTGCTTCCTCTTTCCCTTGAGGGTCATCATCTGCTTCTTCGGGGTAAGAAAAATAGAATTAATCGAAAAGAAATGTAAATTACTAAATCATTTCAATACGGTCCTGTATTTTAAAATTTGATTTACGACTCATTGTTGGAAATATTAATTTTTTTTGCAGCAAAATGTCTTGTACACAGAAGTATACAGGGTGGGCCATTTAACATGACCGAATATCTCCGTTACTTTTAGAGTGACGAAACAAATGCCAAAAGGGAATTTTATTGATTTCGAAGGGCTGACACTGAGGTTTTTTTTTGTCAAGGTCGCAGTTTATGCCTCCTCAAGGTCATCAATGGTTTTTCAAATGGGAACATGTTATTTTTGTATCAAGACATTGTAGCCACTATTCAGACGAATCCAGTGACCCATAATATCATGACCTTGAAATGATTTGACAAGTGTATCCATTGAATAACCGTATCGAAAATGGTATGGTACAAGTGGATATGTTTCTGATGCATGGTGAGACCGGTAGGAACTCTGTGCGAGCGCAGGAACTTTATGCACAACGTTATCCTGACAGAAATCATCTTTCCGTCGATGTTCGATCGAATTATTCATTTATTCCGTGAAAGGGGAAGCGTTAATCCACGCAAAAAGAAACGTCAAAGGTCATGATCATGGGCATAGTCAGGGGGGTGTTTTGGTGGTTCAAACCCCCCGGAATATGCAAAATATAACATAAATATTATATTGAAATCAGGAGGGACGAGTGGAGACGACTATCTTCAAGAGAGCATGGTAGATGTGGAGTTTAGGAACCTTTGTATGTCAGTTATGTCACTAACATCATTCTTGTGCTCCGTGTCTAACTTCAAATACGCTCAGTGTATGTAGGTGTCCCTTGTGTGAACCTTCCCCGTTTTGGAACCCTGGTAAATTGGTGCATTTCTGCAAAAACCGCACGAAATATTTTCTAAACGTCCCCGAAATATTTTCTTGACCAGCCCCATCCCCCCTACCCCCACTGAAACTAAACCCTGGCTACGTGATTATGGATCGCAGGATTCGTGTGAATAGTGGCTATAATTTCTTGATAAAAAAATAACATGTTTCCATTTGAAAAGCCCTTGAGGACGTATAAACTATGACCTTGACAAAAAAGTATTTTTAAGCACTGTATCAGCCCTTCGAAATCAATAAAATTCCCTTTCGACATTTTTTCCCTCGCCCTAAAGGCAACGGAGATATTTAGGGTGGTCACGTTAAATGTCCCACCCTGTATATCTATTTATATCATACAAGTATATACATAATATATTATATCATAATTTTCATACAGGACCGTATTTGCTTAATTACTAATATTAATTTGCACTAAAATATTTCTATTTATATTTTCTGACTAACAATTTAACCATCAGGTAGTTTGGTTGATAATTTCTTTGGCGTTCGTGGGGCTTTTGCCCGATTGCGTGGTGACACAATATTTGAACCGTTGGTTCTACATGATAGGCTTCCGGATAATGGTGCGCGCCCTTTCCGGCACCGTCTTCATTTACAACAAGGAGCACAGGCCCAAAACCGGAGGCGTCTGCGTCGCCAATCACACAACGCCCATCGACGTTATAATCCTTTCCATAGACAATTGTTACTCATTGGTAAGACAGGGCTCGAATTACCAACCGAAATATGGAAGAAGGAATCGCTCGCTTTACCTGTTTAGAAAAAAGCGCTTTGTTTTATGTTTGTTTCACGTTATTTGTAGTGTGTGGACCGTTGTCTTGTCGTCTCTCTGTAGTTTTTTGTGTTTTATTTGTTTGAGCAGGTGATGTGGCTGACGCTGTGCACAGCTCTGGTGGGTTATTTTAACGACGGGCCTTTCAAGCAGTGGCTTACGAGAAGGATTTCTATTATGTGCTTTGGTATTCTGTCTGCGGCTCTGTCGTCGGTGATCACGTATCACAACGAACAGACTAATAGACCTAGAGCTGCTGGAATCTGTGTTGCCAATCACACCTCGCCCATCGACGTGTTAGTGCTGATGTGTGACAACTGTTATTCTCTGGTAGGTTTTGTTGTGGTGCAATGCCAATGTTGATATCGTTCAATTTCGAAAGCAAGTATTAGTAATGTCTTATAAATCTGAATTATTTGAATAGATAAGGTTTGCTAATAACAGGTATATTTTTACTTGCATATTTCCTTATTTTATACACATCACGACTCGAGTTTCGACTTTTGACGGTCACTTGAAAATGACCGTCAAACGTCGAAACTCGAGTCGTGATATGTGTAGAAATTTATATAACTGTGAATAATAAGTTATATAACATTTTTACATAATATAAGTGTGGTAAAAAACAAAGTGAATTATTCAATTCAATGTAGGTATATTTTTGCTTGCATTTTTCCTTAGATTGGGCAAAGACATGGAGGTTTCCTTGGAGTGTTGCAGCGGGCCTTAGCTCGTGCTTCTCCACACATTTGGTTTGAAAGGTCAGAAGTCAAAGATAGACATGCTGTAGCCAGAAGGTAAATAGACAATGTTTTATTAGATAGGGAGCGTTCAAGTATTACGTAAGCAAAATATAAATTTATATTACAAAGTTTAGCGTATGGCACAACACATGGTGAATTTGTAAAATATGTAAAAATTAACGAGTGAATAAGACATTACAATGTACGAGTTACTAACAATGATTTTAGACCCGCACACCCCTCTGTATAAACAAAAATAATTAAATGGAGAACCCCTTACGTAATACTAGAACGCCCCCTTGTATGAAAGTTGACATAAAACACTAGACAGACATGAGTAGATAGACAAGATTAAACAAGCAAGACTGTAGACATGGGATGGCGAACCTATGAACCGCGGGTCACACACTGACCCACACAGGCTTTTTAAGTGACCCAGGCCATTTTCTTTTTTTTTTTTTTCTAACCAATGTTCGGACCGTGTCTCACGAAATTCCAAAATTCTCAAGTAAAACAGGCTGGTCAAATCACTTACCTGTGAGGGCTGCTAGCGTCTCCTCCACGTGGGATCGTCCATCCGGTGCCTCTTTTAGGGAGGAAATGGGGATAGTAGGTATAGGGATTCCCTTAAAATCGTTGTCTTCAGGACGTTGGGTTCCGCTTCAGCCCTTTGGGCTCGTGATCACCCCCTGGTTAGTTTGTCTTGAAATCTGAATCACGCGTGCATCTGCCGGTCGAAGTGGGCTTCACGTTTTGCTCTCGCTCTCCAAGCTTCGCACCGTCCAAGCGTACTTGTCGACTAAAGGTACCAGTTGTTCGCGCCAATTTTAATAAATCTATATTTTAATTCAAACATTTGAATCGATTTCGGCACCGATTAAAAGAAGGGGAAAGGTATATCGACCTGGGCCGAAATCGCGCGATTTACTTATCAATTTCGTCGCAAATTTATCTATTTGCGAGTAGTATGACTTGAGCGTTTGTCGAGCTCACAACAATTAGAGTACGCTTTGAAGGTGCGGAGCGTGTAGAACGAGATCGAAGCGTGAAGTTCGGCCGGCACGTGTACGCGTTATTCAGTTTCAGGTCAAATAAACCAGGGGTGTGATCACGAGCCCAAAGGGATGAAGCGGCATACAACGTCCTGAAGACAACGATTTTAAGGGAATCCTTATACCTACTATCCCCATTTCCTCTCTTAAAAGAGGCGCCGGAAGGACGATCCCACGTGGAGGAGACGCTAGCAGCACTCACAGGTAAGTGATTTGACCAGTCTGTGTTTTACTTGAGAATTTCGTGAGATACGGTCCGAACAATTTTCTTATAAAAGTTTCTCAACCACAAATGAAGGACCATTCAGACTCAAAAGTATAAAAATCGTTTGTAAAAGTCCAATATAAATCAAATCGAGTTTCATTATTAAATGATTTCTGTTTGTTGTTACTATGGCAACAACTCGTGTCACTAAACAAAACACATAGACGTAGTGAAAATTTTCTGATCTCAAAAAATTTACTTAATTTTAAGTTTCGGCTCCTCAGTCTGGATTTGTCTGGCTCTAACGTAACATAATCTACTCCAGATTAAATCTACGTTTACCTAGATTGCACCGAAAACGACCAAATAGTGTACCCCTCACTGTGCGTTTTTACTAGTTAGCAACTTTTGCCACGGAGGCGCTGAACGTTCTAAGAAACATTGGTTCTATTCTTTATCTTAAGCAGAATATTCCACATCCTTTATTTATATTTCATTGTATAATACGTGGTCGGCAAAGTGTGGCTCGCGAGCCACATTTTTTTAGTGTGAGCTTATGGATCCTCAGAAACATATCAAAACAAAAAAATCACAATAAAAGGAGCTGCCCCTTTTCGGAAGTCTTAGGACCGCCGGCCCCGCCGCCAAGTTCATAACTTACAGTCACTCTTTTTCACAATTTTAACAATAAACCAGATATTGTGAATAAAATCAAAAGCTTACCATTGCATGCCAAAACTACAACAGATAGGACAAAAAAAGTCGTTAAATGTATGCCAACAAGTTGAGGACGTTAAATTAGCATCAGTCATTACAATAGCGGTTGATGAGTCTTGTGACTTAAAGGATACGTCACAAGTTGTTCATTTTACTCGCTATATATCATCAGTTGGTTCCAAAGAAGAACTCCTGGGATTAATGCCACTCAAGGGTCAAACACGAGGAGAATATGTAGAAAATGCAGTGAACGAATGTCTGAATAAAAAAATCACATCAATCTTATTAAAATAGTGTCAATTGCAACAAATGAAGCTAAAAGTATGGTGGGGAATAAAAAACAGGCCAAGTGCGAGTTGTGACTCGCGCACCGAGGGTTCCGTACAAACTTGTAAGTAAGGTATCTTTTTCTTGTGGAGGACCTAGCAAGCACATTCAGTTAACTTGACAAGTGACCGTCCTGAAATCACGACCAACTTAGTACCGCTACAAGCATAACCTCAAGATGTCGCTGTCGTACGATGGAATTCTGCCCTATATTTTATTACCATACATCCCCCATTCACTATGAGTGTTTAGGGGTTCTGGAACTTCACAATTTGTTTTTACTGCTCAATTTTGCCTGTATACTTATATACCCTGTATGAAGAGGTATACCTACAGGGTATTTTTTTTAAATAACGCGAATATTTTTAAACTTATAAAAAGAAAACTTTATTTTAGTATTACACTTATTCACTAACTTATATTAAGATCTAACTATTTCTAGATCTAATATAAACTAATATATTAACTATTTCTAGATTTATTTCGATACTATTAACATTCAGTTGTTCAATTGACTGCTTTTGGGCAATTGACTACCAAAAAATATAGGGCGTACGTGATTTAAGTATAATATACTTAAATCATATTATCTACAACATGTTATGTAGATTATAGTATAGTATTATTATGTAGATTATCAACATATTATGTAGATTATAAAGAAAAATTAGACGAAATATAATATATACAGGATGTTACAGGACTTGAGTATGTCGCATGTCGGTTATAAACAAGCAAAATTTAGACATAATATATACCCGGTGTATATTATGTATATAGAGCGTACGTGATGAAATGCATAACGAATATAAACAAAGAAAATTCAGAATAAACAGCTTGGTGCCAACACATACTTTTGAACCTTCGGACCTAACCGACGAGGACATAACTGTATGCAACCCATATGCTTCTGGAGCCTAACAATACCACTACGATAACATTAGTGTATTTTCATAATTTTCTAATAGTAAATTCGCATTTTTTCTTGTAATTAAACTACATATTTACGGTTTTCAGATTTTTCCCTTTACATGTGCTGTAAGACACCGCTTCTTGCTAAATTTCATGATTCTAGGTCAACGGGAAGTACCATATAACGGGAAGTACCATATAGGTTTTGATTCCCTTGTGAAATCGCAAAATATGCGACATAAACGGTCATATCTTTTGATCGCGTTGACTTACAAGTTTGATTTTTTCACAGCTGAAAGAGACCGCAGACCCGAGTATTTGATACAAATTTCAAATTGTTACCTCTACGCGTTCCTGAGAAAAATTGTCTTGACAGACAGACAGACAGACGGACAACAAAGTGATCCTATAAGGGTTCCGTTTTCGGTACGCAACCCTAAAAAGAATTTGTCACAATTTTAAAACAAAAAATTGATAATGACGTGTTATCTTTCCATTGCATAATTCACGAGGAAGCACTTTGCGAAACATTTCCAGAAGATATGGGTAAAGTTATAGATGTGGTCAGGGTCGGACTGGGCCGGAAGGGCCTGGGTGGCTCCCCATAACCCCGGGGCGCGGTACGGGATATAATTGTAAGTTCTGAATATAACAGAATGATAATATCATTTATTGTCATTTTTGACAGTTTTTATCAGCTATCGTCATTTTGAAAGTAGTTATTATCAATTTTGACAGTTATTACAATGTTATTTGACAATTATAAACTATTTTAGGATCTTCACCACTTTTGGCAGATTGAAATTATAAATGTAGCTTTAATGATTAATAATAACTGATTAAACAATTACACATAATTATCCAAAGATGCAAATAATTTTGTTGCCATTTATGACAAGTTTTCGATGATCTTAACGTAACGGGACGTGACGTATAACTTAAACACGTTCTTTTATATGCGGCTGATTACCCTTGACGCGACGTACATATCGGAACTTAACGTAACGTAAAAGCTGCCAAAGCTCAATCTTCGCTTCCCGTTACGTTAGCTGATTCACATGACTCTTTTTGCCAATCAACGCTCTCAATTCTTGCGCGCATGCAATTGAATTCAAGAGTGACATTGTTATTGTGTTGTGATTGGTGGTATTGTGTTGTGATTTATATTGTGCAATAGCCAGCAACTACAACAACAGAAAGAAAAAAAAATGTCGATGGACCTTTCACAAACATACCGTTAGTTAAATTCCCGTCAAATCACTTTACGTCGCGTCACGTTACGTTAAGTTCATCGTAAACTCGGCATTAACCATCCAAAGTTCTGGATATAAACGAATGATAATTTAATTTACTGTCTATTTTGACAGTTATTATCGTTTTTATAGTAATTGCCATTTTAAACAGTTATTTAATTTTTTGACAATTATGAACTACTTTACCGTTATTAGCACTTTAGACAGAATACAATAATAAATATAGCGGCAGGCCCCGCAAGCCAGAACTTCAGGGGGGTCGCGCAGGATAGGGCCCGGCTGGCAAACGCCACCTCAACTATATGGCCATTCCGACGCTGGATTTGGTAGTCACCAATAATATTATAGCAAAGGCGCTTAATCACCGCCAGTTATGAAGAAAATTCAAAAATATGACTATGATAAAAATTATCCGCGGCTCTTGATCCGGTTTAAAATCATTTTAAATAAAAAATTGGCTCTTAAGTTTATGGAGTTTGCCGACCCCTGGTATAATATATCAGAGTTTTTGACTAACTTGTTTACTGCTCCTGATATCATCCCTTAAAGTTGACTTGGCCCAAATTGAACCTTCACTCGGTTTTTTGCATAAAAAACAAAATTGCAGAAAATTGGTTAAAACAACTTTTATTGGGAATTAAATTCTCTATATGTCTCATTTAAAACACTTTTGTCTATTTCATCTAAGTTCTGAGTAATAACCTGTCAAACATTCAGCTTTTTTTCAAAATAACCTGCTATTAAACCGGTGAAGTAAGTCCCCAGGGGGGCCATGGCCCCGGGCGGCACATGAAAAGGGGGCGGCAATTTACTTTCTAAACCTCAAGCGCCAATTTACTTTCAAAACCTGACACCTTATACTCTACATCAACCTTTATTTATTTTGTTTTTTCGATTTCTTTCGTTGTTCTCGATAGATATTATTTTTTTTTTCGATGAACTTAACGTAACGGGACGTGACGTATAACTTAAACACGTTCTTTTATATGCGGCTGATTACCCTTGACGCGACGTACATATCGGAACTTAACGTAACGTAAAAGCTGCCAAAGTTCAATCTTCGTTTCCCGTTACGTTAGCTGATTCATATGACTCTTTTTGCCAATCAACGCTCTCAATTCTTGCGCGCATGCAATTGAATTCAAGAGTGACATTGTTATTGTGTTGTGATTGGTGGTATTGTGTTGTGATTTATATTGTGCAATAGCCAGCAACTACAACAACAGAAAGAAAAGAAAACGTCGATGAACCTTTCACAAACATACCGTTAGTTAAATCACGTCAAGTCACTTTACGTCGCGTCCCGTTACGTTAAGTTCACCGTAATTTAAGTTCATCATTCAACTCGGCATTAACCATCCAAAGTTCTGATATAAACGAAGGCATCTGGTATAAGCAAAGTATAAACGAATGATAATATAATATACTGTCTATTTTGACAGTTATTATCAGCTATTGTCATTTTTATAGTAATTGACATTTTAAACTGTTTTTTGACAAGAATGACAGAATTTTTTGACAATTATGAACTACTTTACCGTTATTAGCACTTTAGACAGATTACAATAATAAATGTAGCGACAGGCCAGACCTTCAGGGGGGGGGGGGGGGGGGTCGCGCAGGATAGGGCCCGGCTGGCAAACGCCACCTCAACTATATGGCCAGTCCGACGCTGGATTTGGTGGTCAAAGCCAATAATATTATAGCAAAGGCGCTTAATCACCGCCAATTGTGAAGAAAATTAAAAAATATGACTATGATAAAAATTATCCGCGGCTCTTCCAGTTTAAAATCATTTTAAATAAAAATTGGCTCTTAAGTTTATAGAGTTTGCCGACCCCTGGTATAATATATAATATATCAGGAATTTTTATGGAGTTATTCATTAATACGACACCAAAGGAGGTAAATTCTTATAAAGCATTAGAGTTTTGTCTAAAGAGTTTTTGACTAACTTGTTTACTTGTGATATCATCCCTTAAAGTTGACTTGGCCCAAATTGTACCTTCACTTGGTTTTTTGCATTTTTTTGTATTAAAAAACAAAATTGCAGAAAATTGGTTAAAACAACTTTTATTGAGAATTAAATTCTTTATAACTCCCATTTAAAACACTTTTGTCTATTTCATCTAGGTTCTGAGTAATAACCTGTCAAACATTCAGCTTTTTTAGGTCTGTCTATATGTCCGTCTGTCTGTCTGTCAAGACCATTTTTCTCAGGAACGCGTAGAGGTAACAAGTTGAAATTTGTATCAAATACTCGGGTCTGCAGTCTCTTTCAGCTGCGAAAAAAAATTCAAATTTGTAAGTCAACGCGATCAAAAGATATGACCGTTTATGTCGCATATTTTGCGATTTCACAAGGGAATCAAAACCTATAGGGTACTTCTCCTTGACATAGAATTATGAAATTTGGCAAGAAGCGGTGTCTTACAGCACATGTAAAGGGAAAAATCTGAAAACCGTAAATATGTAGTTTAATTACAAGAAAAATGCGAATTTACTATTAGAAACTTATGAAAATACACTAATGTGTTGCGTGGTATTGTCAGGCACCAGAAGCATATGGGTTGCCATATGGGTTATGTTATGGACAGTTAGGTCCTCCTCGGTTATGTCCTCCTCGGTTAGGTCCTCCTCGGAGTAGAGAAATGATTAAAATAGGGGGCGGGGAATTTCCAGTCGGCCCCGGGCGGCGAAAACCCACGCTACGCCACTGCCTATGTAGGTATAAGTAATTATACTTCTTCACATAGTGGTCCCCCGACGCGGCGACGCTCATCATAAAAATATTAATAGGTACTTTTAATGGAGTTAAATGGACAAGAAAGAAATTTAATTTTTTTGCTTTTTAGAGGTTTTTTTGTGTCGGGGGTTGCTTAAAATTTGTATATATTTTTTTCAGCTTTTAAGCTTCATTCCGTTTTTTGCAATTTTCTGCATAAAATCACGAAATAACAAAAAATTGTTGAAAGTAACTTTTATAGAGAATTAAATTCTTTACAACTTTTATCTAAAAAAAAATTGCCTAAAATTCTTAGTTTTTGAGTTTAATTAGATTTGCGATTTTTTCAGAAAATTTTTAAAATAGTTAAAAACTATTGCAACCTTAATATGTTATAGACAATTCAATTCTCTACTAATGTTGTATAAATCACTTTTGTCTGCTTTGTCTGTTTTTCTCAAATTTCTCTCATTTAGACTTCCCTTCAAATCGTTTAAAGTTGTTACAACTTCCAAGTTACAACGAATCAAACCCAAACCTTCTCTTAATTTGATTTCCTCTGAATTTTTCAAAATTTCCAAACCAAAATTTTTCAAAACAAAATTATTTCCGTTGTTGAGACAATGGAATTTTCTACAAATATTGTCTAAGGCACTTTTGCCTGATTTCTAAGTTACAACCAATCAAACTCAAAACTTAGTCCGATTTCACGATGGCATAACTTTTGAACGGCTTATCACAGTGACTTCTAGTTTTTACTAATCGATTCAGCGTCCCAAAATTAGTCAAAACATATATCATATTCACAAGAAGCTTTTAATTCAAAAATACCATCGATCCTCATCGATCGAGGACTCTTATACAGTATAATCTCGATAATCCGACACATATGGTACTAGACAACCGCCGGATTATAAGAAAAAGTGGTGGGAGGAAAGAGCGCGACCGGTCTCCAGACCGCCGGATTACTGAACGTGTTGTCCAATTAACTAACGGCCGAATTACCGAGATTATACTGTATACATTTTTTTATTTCGATCTTTATTTTTTGCTCTCCACTTCCAAAGTAGAAGTTGTAAGACGAGAAGGAAACTTGAATTTTGTAAAAGCCTTATAAGTGAGAACAAAAAAAGTAGTCTGACCTCCCTCCTCTTTTCCAAGTGATGCCACTGGCCTAGTGGCCCACGAGCTAGTACGCAAAATATAATGAACAAAATTTGACCCATTACTCAAAAAGATTCGCCATCCTTGCTCTCACTAACCCCCCTATTCCATTCCACCTTGCCTTTTAGTATGCGCCACCCCGGTATCGCATATTTTGCATTCATACAGAGTGGGCGGTCCGGACGGTTAGAGAAAACCGCCTAGTTGGTGTCTCCCCCACCAGGATTCGAACCCGGGTCTCCCGCATTGCAAGGCGGGTATGTTGTCAACTATATCACCGAGCCGTCCCTGCTCTAGTCAGACACGACTAGACAGTCCTCCTCAGTAGTGTAGTCGACAACGTACCCGCCAGACAAGCAGGAGACTGGGGTTCGATTCCTCGCCAAGGAAGATGTTCATTCCAAGGTATTTTCAACCAGTGCTGCACTAACCATCCATCCTGAAGGAATGCGAGGTATTTTTAACCAGAGCTGCCTAACCGTCCATCCTGAAGAAATGCGAAGTGTGGGTGACGCATTCTAAAAGTGAAAAAGGGGGTTTAAAAGAGTTTTGCCCAAACGATAATAAAAAAAACACGAGACTAGACCAGGGGTCGGCAAACTCTATAAACTTAAGAGCCATTTTTTTATTTAAAATAATTTCAAACTGAATCAAGAGCCACGTATATTTCTTTGCATAAAGTAATATTTTTTAATTTTCTTCATAATCGGCAATGATTATTCGCCTTTGCAATAATATTATTGGTGGCCTTGACTACCAAATTCGTAACTTTGTGCTTCCTGGTGAATTGTGCAATGGAAAGGTAACACGTCACGATCATTTTTTTCTTTTAAAATTATGACAATAGTATATTATGCAACTAGGGCAGTAAGTTGTTAGTTGCTCACAAGAGCGAAATTGGGCGCACGAACGAACTGAGAGATCATTCGCTGGAGAGGTTTTTAACGCGTTTTCGCTTCGTTTTATTCGCTTTTTCAATTTTCTCCGGTGGTGTGGATTCCTCATAGGAACTCTCATCATTCTCCAGTATCACCATTTACACTCATTTTTAAATGTTTTCTTTAATTTCTATTTTTATTTTGTAATGAAAAAAAATCTTTCAACTCACTTTCACGTTTCACACTTTTTCAATATTGAGGTTTTGATTGTGTTTAGTTTATCTATTCAATTGTTTATTTTTAAATGTAACTTGAATATTGCGTGCGTTACCCAAGTTACGTGGTAATACAGCCAAAAACACTCATTTATCGCACTAAAAACGGGCGCCATGATAGTACTTATCCTGCATGAGTAATAAATATTCTCTTTTATTACCTAACTTTTTAAGTTTGGTGGATCCAATGTACCGGGTTATTAACCCTCAGTGATCTACTGTATTTTGCCTACATTTTTCTCTAATAGGCCCAAAAACCTAGATGTTTTATAAATCCGCTTTCCGTCTTCTGGTATAAATGCGGTCGACACTCGGAATGGAACTCGGGACCTCCAGATTTGTTAGTTAGCGCTCTAACCCTAGACCACGAGAGCCGACCCACGATAACCCACCATACTTTTAGCTCCATCTGTTGCAATTGACACTATTTTAGTAAGTGGGATGTGAGTTTTATTCAGACATTCGGTCACTGCATTTTCAACATCTTTTCCTCGTGTTTGACCCTTGAGTGACAATAATCCCAGGAGTTCTTCTTTGGGACCATCTGGTGAAATATAGCAAGCAAAGAGGACAACTTGCGCAGTATCCGTGTGTCACAAGACTCATCGACCGCTATTGATATGGCTGATGCTAATTTAACGTCCTTAACTTGTTGTTGGCAACGATTTAAAAATTTCCAGAAGACTTAGCGATATTTTTTTGTTCTGTCTGTTACAGTTTTGTCAGACAATGGTAAACTTTTGATTTTATTCACAAAATCTTTATTGTTAAAATTGTGAAAAAGTAAAATTTATAAAACATTTTTTTCACAATTTTTATGGATTCACCATCACTGAATGGTTTTCCGTTTTTGATGATTTCGTGACTCACCACAAAATTTGCCAAGTTTTTGCATTATTTGCAGACTGCATCCAACAGTTAATAGAGGAACAACAGAAAAAGAGGTATTTTTACAAATTTTCTGAAGATCTTCAATAGACGTTTTCATAGTTGAAATTTTTTGTGCGCATGCGTCAATTTCCGCCATGTTATACGTCAAAACTGCCCGAACTTTTTGACTTATAACTATATATGAGCCCGAACTTTTTGACTTATAACTATATATGAGCCCGAACTTTTATATTCTCGCATTTCAAACTTGGTGGATGCGCATGCGCTTAACTAACCATAAAAAGGTCTATTGCTCTCTTAGTTTAGTTACCCATTCAGTTACCCATTCTGTTTTGAATTCACGATGTTGATCGGCTGCTTATGTTTTGAGAGGAATTTAGAGTTTTTGAATAATGTCCATAAAAGCACAATTTTGAACTATGCACTGACTTGACCTAAAGAAACAACCGAGATTCACGCTGTGAATGTAAGTTGTGAACTTGGCGGCAGCGGTTGTAGGACTTTCGAAAAAGAGTTTCCAAAAAGTTTTATTTCTTTTTTTGTAATTTTTTTTGTTTCAATATATTTCTGAAGAGCCGAAACATTTTAGCCACATGTGGCTCACACCAAAAGTGCCACATGTGGCTCGCGAGCCACACTTTGCGAACCCCTGGACTAGACAGACAAGACTATAGTCCATTTTTTTAAGAATGCAGTAACTAGAAACCTGATTTACACTATGAAAAATGATCAATCTAGTTACAAAATTTGGCGCTAAATTCAAATCTAGTTACTTGAATATAAAATTGCTAATTTACTAATGGTTTCATTGAACATCTTATTATTATTGATTAAATACACCAAATGGCAACAGTAGTAATAATATACAAACAAATAAATGGAGAAAAACGCAAAAAATCTAAATGATACAAACAGATCAGATGATAATTGTGAATTGACACGGCAACCATTGACAACTAACAGCTGAAAAGAAAGAGAAAAAAGAGGTTGAGTAAATATCGATTTAAGCCAATTAGAAAACAAGGTCAAATAAGCCCTATCTTCCCTGTACTGCATTCTTAAAAAAATGGACAATAGATGTAGACTATCGACGTATTGAGTTGTTGAATTATTATAGATTAAAGGAGCATGTATCGAACCCTTCGAACCCACCGATATTGATTTTCCCGGAAGGTACGTGCATTAACAACACGTCTGTGATGCAATTCAAGAAAGGTAGCTTTGAGGTGGGCAGTGTAATCTATCCGGTGGCTATAAAGTACGATCCGCGTTTCGGAGACGCGTTCTGGAACAGCAGCAGGTTCTCGATGATGCAGTACCTCTACATGATGATGACGAGCTGGGCGATCGTCTGCGAGGTCTGGTATTTGCCGCCGATGCATCAACACGAAGGAGAATCCGCGATAGATTTTGCTAATAGGGTTAAGAGTGTGATTGCTAAACAAGGGGGATTAGTGGATTTAGTTTGGTAAGTTTATATAAATATGAATAAAAAATGTACTAAAATGATTATTTTAGGGATGGACAGTTGAAAAGGACCAAACCTAAGAAGGAATGGATGGAAAGACAACAAGTGGAGTTCAGTAAACGACTGAAAATAGAATAAGAAAGTAAACCCTGCCTAGTTTTGATTGATTTTAATTGATTGTGCTGTAAATATTGATTGTTTTAAATTAGTGTATAAGTTTCCGTCACATTTATTAATTTAATAATTCTTTCTAGAAACCGCCCAACTTGGTTTCTATTTGCGAACAAATTTACGATTTAGTTCTAGTCTGTATACTACCCTGCACCCTTCTCTCCCATTCTTACATATTTAAGTTAATTTGTAAATATCTAATATTATTTCCCCACCTTTTTTTTATTTAAGTATTGAGATTTTCCTAGTGATATTTTTATACAGAAATACTATTTATATCCTATAAAAAAAACCAAATATATATTTGTAAAGGATTACTCATTTATTGGAGACAAATTTCTGTGTCGACAAGAAATTAGAAAACGTTCCGCGTCCCAAGTTGAGAGCAGTACAGTAGATTTTTTCTAAATCAGGAGAAACGATATATATTATATACACTTGCCTTTGTTTTCTATATTAAGTATGATAATAATTGTGTGGTCATTACTATTGTAAACAAAATAAACTGAAAGACTGAATGGGAACATTTTTCAACACAAAATTGCTATTATCCACGAAAATTATCCCAAATAGATGGAAATAAAATCGTTTTAAAACGCTAGTCAGCATAAGATTTAGCTTAATACATATTCATAAAATTTGTTTATAATAAAACTATTTCTAGTTTTACCACACAGCAGCTGTTTATCATATTACTGCAATGTTTTTATAAACATTTTCCAACACAACGTATTTTTTTCAGCGAAAATAATCCTAAATAGTTGGAAATAAAAGTATCTTAAAGAACGAGTTCAATAAGCGCGATTTTTCAGCATGCAGCATGATGCGTGCTGAAAAATCGCGCTTATTGAACTCGTTCTTTAAACTATTTTGCGCTCTTTTATGCCATTTCTAAATAAAAACATCGCCGATACATATTGAGAAAATTGAAATGTTAACGAACCCATATGAGTGCTTTAATGACTTTTTATCATCAAATATGATCATTATAGACACAAAATATAAAATTAGTATATTAAAGAACGAGTTCAATAAGCGCGATTTTTCAGCACGCGTCGATGTTTAGAAAACGACGAGCGCAGCGATGAGTTTTCTAAACATGGACGCGTGCATGTTATTACTAAATTTTTCTATTTTGCGGCCTTTTATGCCATTTCTAAATAAAAAAAAGCGCCGATACATATTGAGATAAAATTGTATCGCACTCGGCGAGTCATTAACGAACCCATATGAGTGCTTTAATGACTTCATTATAGACGCAAAATAGTATATTAATGAACGAGTTAAATAAGCGCGATTTTTCAGCTCGAGTCTATGTTTAGAAAACTGCTCGCTACGCTCAAAAAAGTTGATCATTCAAAAGTACAGTTGGTTTTGTTCAGTTTGTACAAAATTTTTGCAGTGTAATTCGGCTTTAAATCAAGCCACACACCCGGAAACCATTGCAAGAAAAGCTTCAAAATAAACTGCCCAAACCCTTCAAATGCGTTCTATCCATTCTCGATAAAACTACATCTATTAAATAGAAAGCAATGATCTTAAAAACTGTTATTTATCTAGTGTTTGTTAATAACATACAAATGTCTGTACTAGAACTAGTAATAACATGCAAATGTATGTACAAGTACTAGTAATAACATGCAAATGTATGTACAAGTACTATTAATAACATGCAAATATCTTTATTAGTACTAGTAATAAGACGCAAATGCATGTACAAGTACAAGTAACAACATGCAAATGTATGTACAAGTACTAGTAATAACATGCAAATATCTGTACTAGTACTAATAATAACATGGAAATGTCTGTACAAGTACTAGTAATAACATGCAAATATCTGTACTAGTACTAGTAATAACATGCAAATGTTATTACTGGGTTTGGGCCAGGGTTTAGTTTCGGGGGGTTTTTGCAGAAATGCACCAATTTACTTTCTAAAACCGACACAAGGGTTCCTAAACTCCACATCTACCATGCTCTCTTGAAGATAGTCGTCTCTACTCGTCCCTCCTGATTTTAATATATTATTTATGTTATATTTTCCATATTTGGGGGCCCATACCCCCCCCTGGCTAACCCCCCCCCCCCTCTTCATATATAGTAATAGTTCAATATATTATTTATGTTATATTTTCCAACCCCCCTGGCTAGTAATAACATGCAAATGTCTGTACAAGTACTAGTAATAATATGCAAATATCTTTACTAGTAATAACATGCAAATGTATGTACAAGTACTAGTAATAACATGCAAATATCTGTACTAGTACTAATAATAACATGGAAATGTCTGTACAAGTACTAGTAATAACATGCAAATATCTGTACTAGTACTAGTAATAACATGCAAATGTTATTACTGGGTTTGGGCCAGGGTTTAGTTTCGGGGGGGTTTTGCAGAAATGCACCAATTTACTTTCTAAAACCGACACACAAGGGTTCCTAAACTCCACATCTACCATGCTCTCTTGAAGATAGTCGTCTCTACTCGTCCCTCCTGATTTTAATATATTATTTATGTTATATTTTCCATATTTGGGGGCCCATACCCCCCCCTGGCTAACGGGGTTGGTTTGGCATAAATGAAATATTGAACCCTCAAACCCCCGCCCATGTATGTAATAGTACTAGTAATAACATGCAAATGTCTGTATAAGTGCTAGTAATAAAATGCAAATATCTGTACTAGTATTAGTAATTACATGAAAATGTCTGTACTAGTACTAGTAATAACATGCTCCGGATAATGGTGCGCGCCCTTTCCTGCACCGTCTTCATTTACAACAAGGAGCACTGGCCCAAAACCGGAGGCGTCTGGTAAGACAGGGTTCAAATTACCAACCGAAATATGCAAATGTCCTAATTACTCCTCGCTACGCTCGTCGTTTTCGAAACATGGACGCGTGCTGAAAAATCGCGCTTATTGAACTCGTTCTTTAAACTATTTTTTCAATTTTGCGCCCTTTTATGCCATTTCTAAATAAAAAAATCGACGATACATATTGAGACAATTGTATCACACTCGGCGAGCGAGTAACGAACCCATATGAGTGCTTTAATGACTTCATTATAAACGCAAAATAGAAAATAGTATATTAAAGAACGAGTTAAATAAGCGCAATTTTTCAGCTCCAGACCATGTTTAGAAAACTCGCTACGCTCAAAAAAACGAAAAAAAACAAATTAAAAAAAGTTGATCATTCAGAAGTACAGTTGGTTTTGTTCAATTTATAAAAAAAAATTGCAGTGTATTTCACCTTTAAATCAAACCACAGACCCGAAAACCATACAAGAAAAGCTTCAAAATAAACTGCCCAATCCATTCAAATGCATTCTATGCATTATCGATAAAACTAAATCTATTAAATAGAAAGCAATGATCTAAAAAACTGTTATTTGTCTAATGTTTGTTAATAACTAGCAAATCTCTGTACTAGTAATAACATACAAATGTCTGCACTAGTACTAGTAATAACATGCAAATATATGTACAGTACTAGTAATAACATGAAAATTGGGGTTTGCATAAATGCACCAATTTACTTTTTGGCCTCCTGAATTGGAAAGCTAGCTTTGACATCGTGTATACGTCAAGCGAAACTAGCACTTTACCCACTATGTCCGGCTACAATGCGATAGCGCTCCAGGTAATGAGGAAAAAAACCCAAACGAGCTGTTGCGTTGTAAAATCAAACTTTCCACACTCTAATGTAAATAACTATTCTAAAACCGACACCCAAGGGTTGCTAAACCTCACATCTACCATGCTCTCTTGAAGATAGTCGTCTCTACTCGTCCCTCCTGATCTCAATATATTATTTATGTTATATTTCGGGGGGTGAAGTTGAACCCCAAACCCCACCTGAAACTGACTGAAAAAACTCCCCCATGCATTGTATATTTAATATTGCTTCTATTATTCTTTTCTGGGCGAGAAGTATTTTATTTGTGAGAGAAGATGAGCCCCATACTAATACACCATATGCCACTCAACAGTGTTGATGCCACTTCAGCGTGGTAAACATTTAAAAGTGCGGTTTCGTCTAAACTTCGCGTAGGCTACGCAGCATGTAGGCTTTCCGATTTAGGTTCTTTCTAATTGTCATGATATTCCATTTCAGATTTTTGTTAATTAACAGATTTCAGAGTATTTTGCTTTTTTCGGGGGACGTTTGAACCCCCAAACCCCCGCCCATGTCTGTAATAGTACTAGTGATAACATGCAAATGTCTGTACAAGTACTGGTAATAAAATGCAAATGTCTGTATTAGTACTAGTAACAGCATGCTCCGGATAATGGTGCGCGCCCTTTCCGGCACCGTCTTCATTTACAACAAGGAGCACAGGCCCAAAACCGTATGCGTCTGCGTCGCCAATTCTTTCCATAGACAATTGTTACGCATTGGTAAGACAGGTTTCAAATTACCAACCGAAATATGCAAATGTCCTAGTTACTCCTCGCTACGCTCGTCGTTTTCTAAACATGGACGCGTGCTAAAAAATCACGCTTATTGAACTCGTTCCTTAAACTATTTTTTCTATTTTGCGCCATTTATGCCATTTCAAAATAAAAAAAATCGCCAACACATATTCAGAAAATTGTATCGCATTCGGCGAACTATTAACGAACCCATGCGAGTGCTTTAATGACTTCATTATAGACGCAAAATAGAAAATAGTATATTAAAGAACGAGTTCAATAAGCGCGATTTGTCAGCACGGGTCCATGTTTAGAAAACTACTCGCTGCGCTCAAAAAAAAACCAAATTCAAAAAAGTTGATCATTAAAAAGTACAGTTGGTTTTGTTCAATTTGTAAACAAAATTAGCAGTGTTTTTCATCTTTAAACCAAGCCACAGACCCGAAGACCATAGGTTGAACCCCAAACCCCCCCTGGCTAAAAAAACCCTCCCCATGCATCATAGTACGGTTAATATATTTAATTTTGTCATATTTTGATGCCCAATATTGCTCCTATTATTCTTTTCTGGGCGAGAAGTATTTTATTTGTGAGAGAATATGAGCCCCATGCTAATATACCATAGTGGCGTATATTAGCATGGGGCTCATATTCTCAATCAACAGAGTTGATGCGACTTCAGCATGGTAAACATTTAAAAGTGCGCTTTCATCTAAACTTTGCTTAGGCTACGCAGCGTGTAGGCTTTTTTAGGCATGTTCGCCGATTTAGGTTCTTTCTAATTGTCATGATATTCCATTTCAGATTTTTGTTAATTAACAGATTTCAGAGTATTTTGCTTTGAACCCCCAAACCCCCGCCCATGTCTGTAATAGTACTAGTGATTACATGCAAATGTCTGTACAAGTACTAGTAATAAAATGGAAATGTCTGAAGTAGTACTAGTAATAACATGCAAATGTATGTACTAGTACTAGTAATAACATGCAGACAGGGTTCAAATTACCGACCGGAATATGTAAATGTCCTATTTACTCCTCGCTACGCTCTACGCCAGGGATTCCCAAAGTGAGGCCCGCGGGCAAAATGCGGCCCGCGAACCTTGTGAATGTGGCCCGCGATGTCGATGCCATGATTTATATTTTTATTAATATAATAAAAAATAAATAAACAGTAAAATAGATAATAAAATATTACGAATAAAATACAATAAAATGTGGGTGCGATTTTTCATAACGGTAAAAATTTCCCACAGATACAAATACAGAACGACACTAGGAACTAAGAAATTCATTCAGTGGTAAGAAATTGATGTTGAAAAATCTGGTTAAACAAAATGAATCCTCCGTTTTGGCTAGCTATGTTATGCGTAAGAAATTGCCAAACAGTAAACCATTTTTAGGAGATATTTTTTTTAATTGTATGTTAAAAGTTGTCGACATAGTGTGCCCAGATAAAAAGTCTTTATTCAGTGATATATGTTGCTTGAAAATAACCACTTCCCGTAAAATAGGAGATATTGATGAGGATGTTTTACAACAGTTACAAGAAATTTCAAAATCGTTTACTGCTTTTTCCATTGCTTTGGACGAAAGTACTGACATTTTATGATTTTTGAAGAGCTCTTGTCAATGGAATGCTTAAAAATTCCGTACAAAGGGATGTGATATATTTTCTGTGGTCGAGCATGCTTTTGATTTGAACGATATTAATTGATACAATTTGGTTGGGGTAACTAGAGAAGATGCTCCAGCTAAGATGGGCTACAAATAAGAGTTAATACATTTTTTTAAAAACAAGTTGAAAGATGATGTCATGATGATGAAATTTATCGGTATTGTCAGAGTATAACTATAAATAACATTATTATCATTGTAATGATTATTGTATTTTGACTCAGGTGTTTGGACAAGTTTTTTTCAAGTATTTTTTATTAAAATTATGCCAACGTTTCGACATGTATTCGGTCTTTATCAAGGCTACAAAAGAAAAAACAAAATTACAAATTACAAAATAACATAATTATAAAAATTCTTAAATGCGTATATAAAAATTACAATTTACAATAATAATAATTTTTTTTTTTTTTTATATTAGATAAAAGATTTTGTAATAGGATAAATTAAAAACTATTTGTTCTCACCTAATTTTTTTAAAAATTATATGATTTTGACATTTTTAAAAAAATTGAAATTTATATTAATTTTTTTTGTTAGTAATTGGTTTCCCCGACATTACTATAATAGAAAATGAAAATAAACAAAAATAAATAAATTGAAGTTAAAATAGAAATCATCACATATCAAAAAGCATGAAATGAAATAAATTGTGATTAATTTGGCGTTATATCGTAAAGGTCCCAAAAATTAACTTAAAAAACAAGACCAAAAAACTCAAATTGTTTGTCGGAGTGCGTATAAATTTTGTGAATAGGAAATTAAAATTTGAATTTATTTTATGGTGGGAAATTGTTTGATTAAATAATGAACTAAAATTAATTTAGTCAAATATAAACTAGAAAACAGTTTAAACTTTTTTAATTAAATTGCAATAAATCTTACTTAGGCCATTGACATCTTCTCTATAATTTACTGTATTGTGTTTTTTAATGAAAATCATTTCGCTAATGTTGCGTTTGTAGAAATGTTTTTCAATGTCTAATATTGAGATATTATCAAAATGATGACCAGATTGGAAAATATGAGTTGTTAAAGCAGTTTTGTCGGGATATAAATGAACATTGTTACAATCTGACTTATGTTGGCGTGTTCTGTCTTTTAAATGTTGTTTTGTCTGGCCTATGTAAGATTCATTACAATTCGAGCAATCGATCTTGTAAATCAAGTTTGAGTTTATTGTCTTAGGTAGTGGATCCTTAAGTTTTGTGTAATAATGTCCAATTGTTTTTGTATTGTAATATGTAAATTTGCAATTGTAAGGACTAAGTATTCTTTCAATGTTTTTTGTAAGTGATCCTATATATGGTAAACTAAAAAATGTGTGGGTGTTGGTTTCAATATCTGTCAATGTTTTTAATTTGTTTGTATGCTCGTAATTGTTATTAGTTTTATCTTTACTTAGTTCTAGTCTTTTTTTAAAATATTTATTAACGCATTGTTTCACAATATAACTCGGATAGTTATTTTTGATTAAAATTTTTTTGATTTTAACTAAATTATCTACATGAAAAGATGAGTGTCTTAATTTAATAGCACGATGTAATAAATTATTAACAACATTAATTTTCTGTTTTGTGTTGTGATGACTGAGGTAATTTAATATTCTATTAGGGTTGGTAGGTTTAGTATACCAATTTGAGATTAACTGTTTGTTATGTCTAATTATTTTTGTGTCTAGGAATGGAATAGAGTTATCACTCTCTATTTCCATTGTAAATTGAATATTTTTATGAAAACTGTTAAATGTGTTAAAAATTAATTTTATTTTTTCTTTTGGAACTAATAATATTGTGTCATCTACATACATTCTAATTAGTGGGAACTGAATTTTTAATTTATCTATTACAAATTTGGAAGTTTCGTTCATAATTAAAAATTAGCTAAAGTGGGACTTGTTGGAGCTCCCATTGCTGTGCCATCGATTTGTTTGTAAAAATTTTCTTTGTATATAAAATAAGCTGATTCAAATGTAAATTTTATTAACTTTAAGAATAGGTTTTTATCCAAACTTGTATATGGTTCAATAGAAGACCAATTGTTATTAACTATTGTGATAACCAATTCCCTAGAGATATTAGTGAATAATGACACAACATCTAGACAAATGAGAACATAATCCTTAGGAACTGTTATTTTTTTTAAAGATTCAACTAGCTCGAACGAATTTTTTATGTTGTATGGTGAGGTTGACAAATATTGGATTAAAACTAAATGTATTTCCCTAGATTATAACCTGGCGAATCAATACAACTAACGATGGGTCTGAGGTTTAATTGAGGTTTGTGTGTTTTTCTAAGGCAATATAGTCTGGGTGGTACCGAATTGTGTCTAATCATTGTCTTGTACTGTTCTTCTGTGATATGGTGTCCTGTATGTAGTTCTTTCACTAGGGTATTGGAGATACGTTAATATTTTGAAGTGGGATCCTTATTTAGTTTTGTGTAAGTATTCGTATTATTTACCATTTTATTAACTTCTGTTTCATATTCATGTTTAAACATGATTACAGTTATATTACCTTTATCTGACTTGCTCACTAATAATTATAGTTGTTTTTTAAGAATTTTATCGTTTCTGAAAGTTGTATTTCTATTGAGTGGTTCCAAACTGTGCTAGGTTTCTTGTTTATGTAATTGTGAATTGATCCTGTAATTTTGTTTCTTGCTATATTCTTTTCTTCTTCACAGTCAATTTGTTTATGGATGCAAAATTCTACATCTTTTATCACTTTTAGAATGGGAACTTTATTATCTTCAAAAGCAATTTTTTTTTTTAGCTAGTTGAATCTTTAAAAAAAATAACAGTTCCTAATGATTATGTTCTCATTTCTCTAGATGTTGTGTCATTATTCACTAATATCCCTAGGGAATTGGTTATCACAATAGTTAATAACAATTGGTCTTCTATTGAACCATATACAAGTTTGGATAAAAACCTATTCTTAAAGTTAATAAAATTTACATTTGAATCAGCTTATTTTATATACAAAGAAAATTTTTACAAACAAATCGATGGCACAGCAATGGGAGCTCCAACAAGTCCCACTTTAGCTAATTTAATTATGAACGAAACTTTCAAATTTGTAATAGATAAATTAAAAATTCAGTTTCCACTAATTAGAATGTATGTAGATGACACAATATTATTAGTTCCAAAAGAAAATTAATTTTTAACACATTTAACAGTTTTCATAAAAATATTCAATTTACAATGGAAATAGAGAGTGATAACTCTATTCCATTCCTAGACACAAAAATAATTAGACATAACAAACAGTTAATCTCAAATTGGTATACTAAACCTACCAACCCTAATAGAATATTAAATTACCTCAGTCATCACAACACAAAACAGAAAATTAGTGTTGTTAATATTAAATTTATAATATAAATTATAATAATTAAATTTATTACATCGTGCTATTAAATTAAGCCACTCATCTTTTCATGTAGATAATTTAGTTAAAATCAAACAAATTTTAATCAAAAATAACTATCCGAGTTATATTGTGAAACAATGCGTTAATAAATATTTTAAAAAAAGACTAGAACTAAGTAAAGATAAAACTAATAACAATTACGAGCATACAAACAAATTAAAAACATTGACAGATATTGAAACCAACACCCACACATTTTTTAGTTTACCATATATAGGATCACTTACAAAAAACATTGGAAGAATACTTAGTCCTTACAATTGCAAATTTACATATTACAATACAATTATTACATTATTACACAAAACTTAAGGATCCACTACCTAAGACAATAAACTCAAACTTGATTTACAAGATCGATTGCTCGAATTGCAATGAATCTTACATAGGCCAGACAAAACAATATTTAAAAGACAGAACACGCCAACATAAGTCAGATTGTAACAATGTTCATTTAAATCCCGATAAAACTGCTTTAACAACTCATATTTTCCAATCTGGTCATCATTTTGATTTTGATAATATCTCAATATTAGACATTGAAAAACATTTCTACAAACGCAACATTAGCGAAATGATTTTCATTAAAAAACACAATACAGTAAATTATAGAGAAGATGTCAACGGCCTAAGTCAGATTTATTGCAATTTAATTAAAAAAGTTTAAACTGTTTTCTAGTTTATATTTGACTAAATTAATTTTAATTCATTATTTAATCAAACAATTTCCCACCATAAAATAAATTCAAATTTTAATTTCCTATTCACAAAATTTATACGCACTCCGACAAACAATTTGAGTTTTTTGGTCTTGTTTTTTAAGTTAATTTTTGGGACTTTTACGATAAAACGCCAAATTAATCACAATTTATTTCATTTCATGCTTTTTGATATGTGATGATTTCTATTTTAACTTCAATTTATTTATTTTTGTTTATTTGCATTTTCTATTATAGTAATGTCGGGGAAACCAATTACTAACAAAAAAAATTAATATAAATTTCAAATTTTTTAAAAATGTCAAAATCATATAATTTAAAAAAAAATTAGGTGAGAACAAATAGTTTTTAATTTATCCTATTACAAAATCTTTTATCTAATATAAAAAAAAAAAAAAATTATTATTATTGTAAATTGTAATTTTTATATACGCATTTAAGAATTTTTATAATTATGTTATTTTGTAATTTGTAATTTTGTTTTTTCTTTGGTAGCCTTGATAAAGACCGAATACAGGTCGAAACGTTGGCATAATTTTAATAAAAAATACTTGAAAAAAATTTGTCCAAACACCTGAGTCAAAATACAATAATCATTAAAACAAGATGGACGTTACATCAAAAAATAATTATCATTGTAATATTCACCAGGAAAATCCTAAAGCTCAAGTGCTAAAACGAATATTGTTATGAATGATGTTGTTCCATCCATCCAATGGCGCTACAGCCCAAATCGGGTCTTGTCCTCCTCTATTTTCTTCCTCCAGCCATCCCTGTCCTCCGCCGCCCTTCTCCAGGTTGGAGTTCCGAGCATGGATCGAGCGTCCCCCTGGATTTTGTCTGCCCATATCACCCCTGGTCTTCCAACCGGTCTTCTACCTTCCGGTTTTTTGTTGAAAATCCTCATGACTACTCTTGACTCTCCCATCCTTTGTAAATGCCCGGGCCCATTTAAGTCTTTGTAATCTTATTGTTGTTGCTAGGTCTGCTTCTGCGAATAGCTGGTAGATCTCGTGGTTGTATCTTATTCTCCACTGTTCGTTTTCTTGGACCCGTCCATATGTTCTGCGTAACATCTTTCTTTCGAATGCATTCATCATTGTTTCCGCTCTTTGTGAGAGCGTCCAGGTCTCGCTTCTATAGCATAACACTGGGCGTATTATTGTTTTATGAAGTTTCAGTTTTGTTTTCCACATTCCCTGATCTGATTATGGCCGAAATGTGGTAGTATACTTTATTGGCATTACTGATTCTTCGTTGGATTTCCTTCATCTCGTCCCGTTTGCTGGATATGTTACAGCATTCATTGACCACCTCAAAGTTTTGAGGCCTATTGTCATGTTCTGGCCTCTCTTCCTATTGCTTCGGGTCTGTACCCTGCTTAAACATTCCTATTGGGAAAAGTTAAATCCTATAGGCTTTTTCAGAATTTGAATAGGAAACATCATATTTGAATAGGAAAAGTTAAGATTTCTGGCAAACGGAAAATGCCTAATAGGATTATACAAATCTGAATAGGAAATAAAATGATGATCGTTAACCTATAGGATTTAGAGCTTTCCTATTGACACAACTGAATAGGATTATGATGATTCTAAAAGGAAGTTAGCGATTCTATAGGAAATGAAGAGTTGTTATAGGAAATGAAAGTAGAGATCTAAATAGGAAACCAAGTGAATCAATAGGATAATGCGACTTAGAAAATTTATCTTTACTTCTAAATTTCGCAATGGGATTCTGCATTATTCAATAGGTTTGGCTTCACCAATGTCCAATAGGAGATGAATAGTTGTCAATATGGAAATATGACTTAGAAATTATTTTTATTTTATAATGATCCTCAATAGGATTTAGCATTATTCAATAGGATTGATTCCTCCAACATCCAACAGGAGATGAATCGTTGTCAATAGGGAAATACGACTTTGAAATTATTTTTATTTTATATTGATTCTTAATACGATTTAGCATTATTGAATAGGTTTAGTATTATTGAATAGGTTTAGTATAGATTATTTTTATTTTTAAATAAACCTCAATAGGATTCTTTGATATTCAATAGGTTTGGTTTTACCAACAACCATAGTTGGGCAAAAATTAATTGTGAAAACAATTAACAATTAAATTGCGAGATTTAATTGCAACTAACAATTAAAATAATTAATTGTAATTGCAATATATCACAATTAACAATTAATTAATTATTAATTGTAAAATTTTGCAATTACAATTGATTAATTGTTAATTGATTGATGCACTTTTACAATTAACAATTAATAAACGTCGGTTAGAAGATGTTTATTATACTCCAATGTAAAACTTGCCATAATGCGTAACTGAAATAGTTATTTACATTAGAGTGTGGAAAGTTTGATTTTACATCGCGACAGCTCGTTTGGGAAACGAGCCCGAAGGGCGAGTTCCGCATTAGCTGGAGCGCTGTAAAATCGTTTCCGCACGAAATTTGTATAATTTTTTTGGCCGACAATTATTATTTAAGAAACAAATAGACCTCCGCCTCAACTTCTGGTCCCCACCCTGCTTCCGGTTCCCGCCCCCCCCCATTTCCGGTTCCGGAACCGGAAGTTTGAGTTTGAACCGGAAGTTTGAGTGGGAACTGGAAGTGTGAGTGTGAACCAGAAGTGAGGGTGAGAACGGGAAGTGGTGTGGGAATCGGAAGTGGGAGCGAGGTTGGGGGCCGGAAGTGGAGGGTCCAGAACGAACCATCTTTCCCAACTATTTAGATTATTTACAATATTGGAAATTATTTTATTTGGCATAATGCGGGAAAGCACGGTTACAAGGGAGGGATACACGGTGACAAGAGGGAAAAGTTTTTACATTCATCAAATAGTATTAATTGTTAATTGTAATAATAAACAATTGATGATTAAGTTAATTGTAACTAACAATTAAAATTTTAATTGCAATTAAATTAATTGTAAACCACAATTAATGGATTTAATTGCAATTGAATCTTTGCAATTGCATCTCACAATTAAACAGTTAATTCAATTAAATTAATTGCAATTGATTTAATTGCAATTAAAATTGTAATTGTTTGATTCTACAATTAAAAAATTAATTGAATTATGCCCAACACTGCCAACAACCAATAGGAGATGAAAAGATGTCAATAGGGAAACACAACTTACAAATTATTTTTATTTTTAAATAAACCTCAATAGTATTTTGCATTATTCAATAGGTTTGTCTCCTTCAATGTCCAATAGGAGATGAATAGATGTTAATAGGGAAATAGGACTTAGAAATTATTTCAATTGTCAAATAAACCTTAATAGGATTCTACATTATTCAATAGGTTTGACTTATCTAACGTCCAATAGGAGAATAGGAGAGAAGTCCTATTCAATTTACTAAAATCCTATTGAAGAATCGAATAGGATTCTGGATTATGCTATAGGAAAATCTCAGACCACAATATTCTTATTGAATAGTATTAAATCCTATTGGGAAATCGAATAGGATTTAGCTTATCTCAATAGGACAACTGAATAGGATTCAGGAGATTTCTATAGGAAAATAAACCTTCAATAGGATTCAATAGGAAATTTCCGATGCAATTTTCCCATTGAACTTACCGCTCCCAATAGGATTGTTTAAGCAGGGTATTAAAACTTTGGTCTTATCTTCATTCACTTTTAGGCCCACTTCTTCAGCCGCGCCTTCTAGTTGTATGTAGGTTTCTTTCATTGATGTTAGGTTTCTTCCAAGTATGTTTATGTTATCTGCATATCCTGCCAGTTGGGTGGATTTGTGTAGCAGCGACGCGTTAGTGTCTACCGTAGTTTTCCTTACTGCGTATTCTAATGCTAGATTAATGAGCATTGGGGTTAGCCCATCTCCCTGATTGAGGCCTTGGTTTATATTAAATGGGTCTGTTAGGTTTGCTTGTATCTTCATCCGGCTTACTTTACTACCATTGTTAGTGGTGTTATTAATGATGTTATTAATACAGTTAATTTGATCAAAAAACATGCTGTCAATCACCGCCAATTTAAGACTCTCTTAGAAGAATCTGAGTGTCCATTTGGAGACGTTATATATTTTTCAAAAGTTCGATAGCTTTCAAGAGGACAAACTTAAAAAGGTTTTTTTGTTTAAGAAATTACAAAGTTTTTAACTGTAAAAAATCGTTGCCTCATTGCAAAATATTAACTGGTGATGTGACGACATTTCTAATAGACATAATTGGTGTTATGAAGGACTTAAATTTGATATTGCAATGTAATAAGTTTTTGGCCCTCGAGAAATTTGAGAAATACCAAATTGGCCAGCCCAGGAAAAACTTTGGGAATCCCTGCTCTACGCTATAGATCACCAAAAACGACATTATTTAATAAAAAATATGCTGCAAAAAGGAGATCATTTTTTCAAGAAAATGGCTTGTATGCCAAACCATAAAGTTGGCTATTCGTCATCGTTTGGTACAAGAACGACACAAATCCATCCAATACCACTCTTACGTTGAATGTACTTATCCCTAGTATAGTTTGAAGCAAAAAGGGGATTTTTCCGAATTTATCTCTCCCTTCTGCTCCAAACATAGTAACGGCTAGTTGGTAGGAGAACACCACTGCTGTTAATTATTAGTCAACAAAAACGCGCGCTTGTGCCTAAAGGTCGATTCCCATATGTGCGACATCGCCTGTCAAATAATGATTACATTGTTTTAAATGGGCACGTCGCATAGACTTAGTGAGAACGTGCCCATTTAAAACAATGTAATCCTTATTTGACAGGCGATGTCGCGTAGCTGAGTGTCGCGTATATGAGAATCGGCCTTAAAGCGACAGCGGTATGGAAGTACTAAGTATGGAAGCGGTAAGTATGGAAGTATGTAAGGAGGAAAAAGAACAAAGTATGAGTTATTGCACTAGTTTGTATCCATTGTTTAAAAGCATTTGTCCACTTTCAGGTGCTGAGAGTGCAGAAATAATTCAAAAATTTGAAATGACGACCCCTGACTTGGTAACACCTAAAAAAGCTCGAAGAGTTTCGTCATTAATGAGATGTGACGCCAAAAAAACAAGAAAATTTTGGATCAAAGCTTTCAAAGAAGCTATACGTTTCAAAAGGTATCTACTTTTATCCTGTAACCATTAATACAGGATAAAAGTAGATACCTTTTGAAACGTATAGCTTCTTTGAAAGCTTTGATCAAAAATTTGCGTAGCCAAGGATTACTTACTGAAGAAGCAGGAAATACTTTAATTTTGGGGCCTGGTAAAGAATACGGGTTTTTTTCAAACTTAGTGTTGCAGACTTTTTACCTGGTGTAACTCTTGTTAATCGACTTTGGCACTGCTTAACTAAGATCGGAAAGCAAAAATTAATCTTCTCCGTTGCCTGTTTCAATAAATATTCGTGTTTTTGTTGTCCTAAAAATTGACATATTCGACGCAACGGTTGGTAAATTTCTGCGCACGTGACAAAAAGTGTGCGCTAGCCATCATCTCGGCGTTGCTACTTTTACTTCTCTTACAGCAAAATTGTGTGAAAAATTGTGATTTTGGCAACATATATACAATCTTAAGCGTCGTATTCAAAATTGCAATAAACAGCCTCCATGTCTCCGCCAGATTCTGCAGGATGCAGACGAAACCGTCAGGAATTTGGTTGAGTGGAGATTGATCCCGGCAGAGGGGTCGTACGAATGCTCGAAGTGCCTCTTGAAACTGTGTCGGAATACTTGAAGGTTGATTGCTTTTTTTGTATCTTTAACAACATTGGAATATATCTTAAATGTTTTATTTCAAGATTTACGGGTTTCGCTGGATGTTCAAGAATAAGATGTTCAAGAATAAGAAACCATCAGGAATTTGATTGAGTGGAGATTGATCCCGGCCGAGGGATCGTATAAATGCCCCAAGTGCGAAAACGGCCTCTTGAAACTGTGTCGGAGTACTTCAAGGTTGATTGCTTTTTTTGTAACTTTAACGACATTGGAATATATCCTAAATGTTTTATTCCAGGATCGACAGGTTTCGCAGGATCTGCAAGAATAAGATTTCCGAAAATAAGAAGAAGTCCAAGTATTGCGGTCTAAAGGTAGAATTTCGTGCGGGCACTTTCTTAGCCAGGTCCAAGTTGCTGTTATTGAAGATTCTTGGGTTCGTCTCTTTTTGGAGTTTTTTTGAGGGGAGAGTTTAGTTACGTCCGTGCCAGGGGGTTTGGGGAACCGGCAAGGTCCCCCAAGAAGAAGCCAAAAGGATCGCCAAAAGGAAATCAAAAAGGAAAACCCAAAGGTTTACCAATCGTCCCTCCTGGGGGACCAAAGTACTCCAAAATAAGCCAAAAGGATCGCCAAACGGAAATCAATTAGGAAAGACAAAAAGTTTGCCCCCAGCTACTCTTGGGAACCCGCAATGTCCCCCTGTTGGAGGGACGAGAAAGAGGTCACTAAGTGCCTACCTGAGAACAGACGCCATGAAGCCCCGGGGATTTGCCCTTACACGGCCCGAACACGTTACTCCAGAATTGCTTTTGCCCTGTCTTTGAAAGGACTCGATCACCCGTCGCTATGAATTCCATTTTTGCTGATGTTCCCCGCAATGGGGGACGCCAGCTTCGACCGGGTCCCGGAGGCCTATCCACGGGATGTTCCCCGGCTTTAATCGGAACGGGCGGTGGGACCGGTCGACAACAGTAACGCCTGCTGCCGCCTCCGTATGTGCGCATGCGGATACCTGGAACCTTTTGTTAACTATCTTGGCGAGACGACACCGCCCCTGCGTGTCCGTCTCTATTGAGTGGGCACCGGTAGCAAGGCCGATGGGGCTCCCACTCCCCGCAGTACCAGTGTTAACCGACTTAGGACATCTTGGGACACCTAGTTTATCTGTACTTAGTAAACCTACGTACGAGGGTAGATTGAAAAGTTTCCGGAATGTGCCTGACTTCGCAAAGTGCCTAACTTGCTTCACAAGATTGCCTAGTAAACAAAAAGTGAACGACGAATCTGTCTGAAAATTTGACAGCTTTCCTAAAATAGGTTGGCCTTGACAACCATCATAAAATTCCATTATCCATAACATCATAACATATCCATTCCGGAAATTTTCAATCTACCCTCGTACATCGGCACCGGCCTGCGTACGTCAATACTAAGGACCCTTTGTACTTCAGAGATAGGACCCTGCGTACGTCTCTCCTGCGTCGTCCTGCCCTCGTGAAACGTTCTTTACACAATTTATTGTGATTGGGTAGCCCCCTCGAGGCCCCCTGTCCGAACCACACGTAGTGGAAGGAACGACCCTACAAACTTTTGTCCCGGACAGGAGTGACACGCGCTGCAATTCGAACAGGATGTGATGGGGAATGCCGGCGGATGACGAGCTGTGTGAATGCGGGGGGCTTGAAAGCGACAACCACCTTCTCAGATGTCCCAGCATTGGTGAGACATGCATCATTGAGGACCTAAATGTGGCAAATGATATGGCGATAGACGCTGCTAACTATTGGAAAGGAAGGACCTGAATGTAATCCCTGGTGTTTCAGACTCGGAAATGAATGAATGACCAGGACCTGACGGATTACCCGCTAAGGCTTGCGCACACTTGATCCGCTCCGCTCAGCTCACATCAGATCCGTTCGGGTCCGCTCCTCTCAGCGCCGTCATTTCTCCACATATTGCATCCGCTCAGCTACGTCACTTTTCCACACACTCAATCCCTTCCCACCTCTCCTACGGGAGAGTTTAATATGTGCTGCCATCCTGGTTGCATAAATGCCTTAGCACATATATGAAACGTTAGTGTTACGCCTGCGTGAACCATCCGCCAGCATCCGACCTCCGGCATAGTATTCAGAATAGTATTCTTCACAAATAAAGGATAAGGAGCGAAGAGGAACGGAACGGAGGCAAGCTGAGCTGAGCGGACGCAGTGTGCGACAAGCCTAAGGAGCGGAACGGAGCCAAGCTGAGATGAGCGGACGCAATATGTGCGTTTCTATTTAAATACACGGGCTTTATATTTTTCTGGGCTGAAAGGCTGACACGAGCGTACCCAGTGTGCGACAAGCCTAAGATAATAAAAAGGACAATCCAACATCATCCGCAATGTATTGTAAAAATTGTTTCAATTGCCTCAGGCTGAATCACTGAACAGACTAAGTATAGGAGTGACGCGCTACAAATCGAACAGGATGAGATGGGGAATGCATGTGGATGATAAGCTGTGTGAATTCGGGAAGCTTTAAAGCGATAGCCACCTGCTCTGATGTCCCAACATGGGAGAGACATGCACGATGCAAGCCCTAATTGTGGCAAATGACAGGGCGATAGACGCTGCCAACTATTGGAAAGGTAGGGCCTGAATGTAAACACTGGTGTCTCGGACTAAAAAATGAATGAATAGATTTGGAGATCGTGTTGTAGTATACAGAGTAACACAAAGGTTCTAATGGTATAATTATCCTAACAAAATCAGTTGCTATTTAACAAGAGCTTTAACTTTTCTTGAGAATATATATTATATTTTCCTATTACACCATGATAATACATAAATAGATTAGTAAATAGGGTACTAACGGTATTTTAAATATATTAAGTTATAAAGAGATCACAATTAAAAAAAGAAAACAATAATAAAACAAAACGAAAACCAAAATAGTGCTAATCTTCCTTCACTTAAAAATCGTACAAAATCTCTTGTTGTCGTCGCCGATTTGGTTATGTTAAAAAAATATTAGTCTCGCGTCCGTTGGACTCTGTTCCACCGGACAATAAGGACATTTCATCCTAAAAACAAAAATTAAATTAAATATATTAAATATATTAAATATATTATATAAATTAAACATAGCATCCGAAAGTTGAAAGCTATGTTTTGCTTTATTGAAAGCTTCATGTTCGAAAGCGTAGCTTCCAGAGCTTCGACTAGCTTTATTGAAAGCTTCACGTTCGAAGACGTAGCTTCCAGAGCTAAGACAATTAAAAAAATACAATATAATCTCGGTAATCAGACGACACGTCCAGTAATCGGGTAGTCTGGAACCGCTCGCGCTGTTCCCTCCCACCACTCTTTCTTATAATCCGGCGGTTGTCTGGTCCAATATGTGTCGGATTATCGAGATTATACTGCGAACTAATATAAGCTTAATTAAAATGTCATGAATTACATAGAGAGTTAATCAAAGAGGATTTAGGAATATTTACTTATTTCCAGTGCAGAGTTTATTGAGGGCATCTCTAGAAATAACGTGGCCACATATTAAGCGCATCGGCGGGTTATTCTCTGTGGATTGTTGTCTTAAAATTGGACAGGCGAACATCGAGTGGTATCTTGTCTCACTACCTAAATCTATTTCAATCTAAAACAAGAAACAAAATTAAATCATGCCAGGCAGAACTTTGCAGATCAGCTAGAATTCTTCAACAAAGAACTAATAAAACTCCTTGAAGAGTACAATCGAATAGCTAAATAAAAAAATAATCAAAATAGAATAAGCTCATCTTTCCTGAAAGAGCAAACAAAGTGATTAAACCATTTTGAATAGATAAATAGAAAATGTTTTGCAACGTAGAATTAGATTAAACTATTTTGCTTTTTTTTACAATTTCCTCCCTTGACTAAAAATTTAAAACTCCTGTAGCCAATGTTTAAGTAACAAATCATAATCAATAATTCTTACTGGCAGTTCATCTCTTCCGTTCCAAATGCCAGCAACTTGCCTCTGCATCATGACTTGTTTGATGTTGAGTAGGGCTGGTATTGCAGTGCAGCCGGCATTGACGCACGTGCTCAGCGGACTGTGCACACTAACTCCCAACATGGTGCATGCATCTCTGGTGAACACCTCATAGATGTCCATCCACATCTCCGAGTCCAGAAGGCAGCCGTACGGAGAAGTTCCGATTCCGTTCGGCACAAACAGCAGCATACCCATTAATGTTTGAATATCTAAAATATTATTCAAATATATTACAAAATTAAACTTAAGCTAAACAATAGTTTTAGCAAATTCCAATCTTGCAATTTCATTCCAATTTATTGCAGATTAAATATTACATGTGTTGGCAACCTTTCAAACATTTTCATTAGATAGTCGCTTGTTGTTACACTGCAGGGAAAAAGGGGTCAATGGAGAGACCGGAGGAAAGTTCTACCACAGGGAAGTGTACTGGCTCCTATGCTTTTCAACGTATACACAAATAACCAACCAACACGATTGTATCGTGTCTTCTATGTTACACTGCAGGGAAAAAGAAGTCGATGGAGAGACCAGAGGAACGTGGTACCACAAGGAAGTGTCCTGGCTCCTATGCTTTTCAATGTATACACAAATAACCAACCAACACTATTGTATCGGGTCTTCTATATTACACTGCAGGGAAAAAGGAGTCAATGGAGAGACCAGAGTAACGTGGTACTGTGGTGCGACCTCATTAATATCGCTGAGTGGTCAATCAGTCTACTATATAAAAGGAACCCAAGCCAATATTAATTCAATTATTGTATGATGTTATAAGAATAAACGAAGTATTAATAATCACAGTGTATTAATTGATCGACCCGTATTCAAGGCATTACATGGCGATCCTGCTAAAAAACTAAGTTTATCCCAAAGAAGCATGTCAAAATGGGTACATCTAATACAAAACATAGTGAAGTGACTGACACTGGAGTAGTAAACTCGAACTACATCTTGGAAGAGAACGACATCAAATTGCCTAATGATGTTAGAATAATCTTCTACATTATTACTGGTACAGTTGTGGCACTCGTAGCCCTAAAGTTCCGTGAAACCTATAGACGAGGTATTAAGAAGAACTTGTGCAGGAGCATGTACCTGAGGTCTCAAGCTCCAGACACCTAGAGGACAGCATCCAGAGTGACGGCATCCATCAGAAAGGACGGAGAAGCAGTCACCCCAACCCAAAAATATCGCCGCATCAGCCAATTATTCAAAGGAGCAACGCTCTGGTATGTCGGTTGTGCAAAGCAAAATTGTAATTATGCAAAAATTGCTGCGGTCGTGTTGTTTTATATTTTATATGCTTAACGGGTTAATTTTAATTGAAAAATTTATAGAGTAAGCATTTAAAGTTTAGGTCAAGTAAATATTTTAATGTTAATATGCATTCAATATTGTAATAGGTAGTAGAGTATAATGGTATGTAAAAACATAATTTATATTTTGTATTGTCGCAAACTCCTCACAATAAATGACAAAAGACTGGGAGGACACTTATACTAGACTCTTAGAACTCAAAAAACAGGTACCAAAGTCCGAATATATTCTAAAAGATGTTCACGACAATCTTTGACTTAATTATAATAAGTTCATTCATAAAACCTCTCTCGTATATCCGATTTTAAGCGAACAGGAACTTTTGGTGGTTAGAAAACTTTTTAATTCAGTTCGCGATAGAGTAATCAGGTCATACCAAGTACTAGGCGTGAACTATAGAGTCCCTAGCTCGTGCCTTGAGGGTATTAACCCTGCGATAAAAGAAGAGGTTCTGGAACAAGAATCGTCAGAAAGTTCGTCATCGGAAGAATGTAGCAACATGGCGATGACTAAATTAGAATTTTTTAATTTGGCTAGTAGAATTCTGAATGTTAATGCAGATAAGTTAAAATCATTTTTGGACTCATTGAACCTACTATCAGCTAATGCACACGGTCAAGAATTAAACGCTGTAGCTTATGTAAAAACGAGAATCACGGGAAAAGCTCGAGATCTGATTGGTGATAATGATACCCTAAGATCAAATTATCAATAAAATTAGAATAGGAATACCAAATGAAAGTTTTTAACAGCAAAATTACTTGCACTTAAGCAAAATCATAAGGACTCCACTAAATACGCTTCCGAAATTGAATTGTTGTCAACTTGCTTGAAAAGAGCCTATATAAGCGAGGTCGTTCCAGAGGCTGTTGCTGAGACTTACTCGGCCAATACTACTATACAAGCGTTATGTAAAAATTCCAGATCAGAGAGAGCTAAACTAGTAAGGGAGGCACGTACATTCTGTACTTGCCAGGAAGCCATTACCACATTTGTAAATGTCAACCCCGAGGAAAATGTCACCGTTTTATATACGTAAACAGGTAGATACGTACAGGTAATTTTTTTATATACGTACAGGTAGACCTAGGCAAAATTATCGCGGTAGAAATAATTGCAATAGTTCGAATAATTATTCAAATTCAAATGACGCGGACAATTCGGATGCCAACAGGCAAAACCAAAACTATAGGAATCGAGGGAATAGACGACCTTACCGAAGAGGTACAGGATGTCGGTTCGTAAGAGCCTATGAAACCGAAACTCAGGAAAACGACCGGGAACCCCAAATAGGTCCTTTGGGGGAGAAAATATTTTTAAAATGGACTTGCAAATTTTATCGTAATTAAAACCGAAATGACTGAGAATGAAACAATTGTCTTGCTAGTAGATACGGGAGCGGATATTTCATTGTTTAAAAGGAATCAAATTAATCCTAGACAGCTCATAAACAGGTCAGAAATAAGTAAGATCAAAGGCGTAACGGAAGGTCTCACGAGTTCAATAGGAACTACCAATACAAAAATTTTAATAAACAATCACGTAATAGAGCATGTTTTTCATATAGTTAATGAACATTTTCCAATATATGCAGATGGCATATTGGGAAGAGACTTTATTGTTAAATATCAGTGTCAATTAGACTACGCCAACTGGACAATAACAATGAGAACGTCTAGAGCAGAATCAACTATACCAATTTATGACAGTCTGGAAGAAGATACATAATTTTTGTAATTGTTCCACCGAGATCGGAAGTAATCAGAAGAGTAAAAAGATTAGAGAAACTAAGGGAATATAGCATAATTTTAAACAATGAAATAGCCCCGGGAATTTTTATTGCGGGCACAATGGTCTCAAGAGACAGTCCATTTGCAAAATTATTAAATACAACTTTCGAAAGTGTTAAAATAAAAACTTCCAATATACAAAAAGCAAGATTAGATAGTTATGTGGTTCATACAATTAACAATAAGAATATTAATAGAGACAAGGCATTACTACAAGAACTAAACACACAGATTCCAAATTTTGTTTGAGATAAAACAATTGATCTTTGTAAAGATTTTTCGGATATTTTTGGCTTAAAGGATGATAAGTTAACAGCAAATAATTTTTATACTCAGAAAATTAAGTTAACAGACGAAACGGAACAGCTCTCGGAAATAAATATGCAGGTAAAACAAATGATAAAGGACAAAATAATTGAACCATCAACAGCGGCATATAATAGTCCAGTTATATTAGTACCTAAAAAGTCTACTAACGACACTAAAAAATGGCGACTGGTAATTGATTATAGGCAACTGAATAAAAAGCTGGTGGCGGACAAATTTCTTTTGCCAAGAATTGAGGACATTCTAGATCAACTTGGCAGAGCAAAATGGTTCTCCACGTTAGATCTAAAGTCAGGCTTTCATCAAATACCAATTGAGGAAAACAGCCGTCATATCACCTCTTTCAGCACAGCCAACAGTTCTTATAGATTTACCAGACTCCCATTAGGACTAAAAATAAGTTCTAATAGTTTTCAGCGTATGATGAGCATAGCTTTCACAGCAATTACCCCAGAAAAAGCATTCTTATATATGGATGACCTATTAGTCATCGGGTGCTCGGAAAATCATCACTTCACAATTTGCGAAATGTCTTTGAAACATGCCGGAAAATCAATCTAAAGTTAAATGCTGAGAAATGCAAATTTTTCCAAAACGAGGTAACGTTTTAGGTCATAAAGTTACTAATAAAGGCACATTACCAGATGAATCTAAGTTTTATGCAATTAAAAAATACCCGAAGCCATTATTACAGACAATTTATTCCGAACTTTGCCGATCTGGCAAGACCGTTAGATAAATTAACCAGGAAAAATTGTATATTTCTCTGGACGGAGGATTGCAATTATGCGTTTGATAAGCTCAAAATGGCCTTATTAAACCCGAAAATTCTACAGTACCCTGATTTTAATAAAGAATTCATCTTGACAACGGATGCGTCGAAGGAGGCGTGCGGGGCTGTATTAGCTCAATTTATTGATGGGCAAGAATTACCAATTGCTTAAGCTTCAAAAACATTCACTAAGGGTGAATCGAATAAAGCAACCATCGAACAAGAACTAGCAGCAATTCATTGGGCTATTGGACATTTTAGACCGTATTTATATTGTAAAAAATTTATTGTTAAGTCAGATCACAAACCACTTAGTTATTTATTTGCAATGAAAAACCCTTCATCAAAGTTGACCAGAATGCGATTAGATCTAGATGAATACGACTCATTCTTGAATACATAAAAGGCAAGGAAAATGTCGGAGCTGACGCTCTATCTAGAATAACGATAGAAGAACTCAAAACAATCTCAGAAAACTAAACAAATATTAGCAATTACGCGCTCTATGAGTAAACCAAAGAGAAAATTAGAACCAGATTCTCACGAAACAGAGGAATCAGCATGCCCAAAAATTCTCGAAATCGTTAATGACGATTATTTGTCTATTATAAAATTACCTATTTTAAAATTTGAACTAATTATAAGTCCAATTATTTTAGGAGAATAGTGGAAAAATTAGAAACATTTAGAGGTGAAGCAAAGCTAGATACATCTAAAAATAATATCACTAATGACGAAGCTTTATTAGAAAAACTTTTGTCTAAGCTAGATAACTTGGCTGCTGAATATAATTTTAATGACGTCAAATTAAAAGTAAGTGATCCTATATTTAAAATGTGCACAATTAATAAATTAAAAGAAAAACCAAAAATATTACTACCAAGTTTACCAAAAACCAAAATTAATAACTAACAGGCAAGACAAAAATAGGTTGTTAGAACAATTTCACGACAGTCCCCTTACTGGAAGGCATAATGGACAGAAAAAATTCTTAAGAAGTTACAAATGAAATATCGATGGAAAGGTATGTCCCGTGACGTAGCAAGTTATGTAAAAAACTGTACAAAATGTCAACTCAATAAGAGCAAAATTAGACATAAGGAGCCGATGGTTATAACGCCAACGCCACAAAAAGCTTTTGACATAATTACTATAGACACAATTGGACCATTCAAATCCACATCCAGCAATAATACCTATGCTGTAACGATTCAGTGTGAACTAACCAAATATATCGTCGTTATACCGACTATTAATAAAGAAGCTTTAACAATCGCTAGAGCAATTTTAGAAAAGTTCATCCTGATTTATGGACCTATAAAAGAAATTAGGACTGACAGAGGCACTGAGTACAAAAACGAGATTCTACAGAAATTGTCTGAATTATTAGTAATAAGTCAAAAATTTTCTACTGCTTATCACAGTCAGACAATTGGAGGATGCGAAAGGAACCATCGTGACGTAAACGAATACGTTTCAATTTACTTTAATACGACGCCGAGCATATACCACAATTAGCATATACCCCTTTTGAACTAGTTTTTGGTCAGAAAGCTAACGTACCGGAATCGTGTACTGGCTCCTATGCTTTTCTACGTATACACAAATAATCAACCAGCCGACCAACACGAACTTACGACTGCAGGAAAAAGGAGTCGATAGAGAGATCAGAGAAACGTGTTACCACAAGGAAGTGTACTGGCTCCTATGCTTTTCAACGTATACACAAATAACCGACCAACACGATTGTATCGTGTCTTCTATGTTACACTGCAGGGAAAAAGGAGTTGATGGAGAGACCAGATGAACGTCTTACCACAAGGAAGTGTACTGGCTCCTGTGCTTTTCAACGTATACACAAATGACCAACCAACCGACACGTCGCTTCATCTATGCGGATAATGCAGCCATCACCGCACAAGGGAAAAGCTTCGAAGAAGTCGAGAATAAACTAACAACAGCCTTAGAAAACATAGATTACGACAAAAACCAGTTGAAGCCGAACCCCAGCAAAACCCAGGTATGTGCATTTCACCTGAGAAATAAGGACGCACGCAAGAAGGCGACCAAGCCTCGAAACATGCGACACTACCTGGGCATAACATTGGACCTATATATCCAAAAACACTGCCAGAATACAAAGGCCAAAGTTTGTGCTAGGAATAATATCATCTATAAACTCACTGGCACAACATGGGGACCGCAACCTGACGTGCTGCGTACGTTGGTCATTGCTCTGTTTCTCCACTGCCGAGTACGCGCTACCAGTGTGGTACAACTCGATTCACGCAAGACACGTCGACGTAGCCTTACACGAGACGTGCAGGATTATAACAGGCTGCCTGAGACCGAGAAGCTGTACCATCTATCTGGAATTGCCCCAGCACGCGTCAGACGCAAAGTAGCATCCGAAACAGAGCGGCAGAAGCAGATCGGAGACCTGCGGCACCCCGTACACGACCAATAACCAGAAAGGCGAAGACTCAAATCAAGGAAGAGCTTGTTCCAACATACGCAACAACTGCAGACATGCCCAAAACAACGCCGCATAGAACTATGGAAAGAACAACACTCAAACCTGCGGACCGAACCCAGAGAGGAGAAAACATTTACCATACGCGACATGGAAATCACTGAACAGACTAAGGACAGGAGTGACACGCGCTGCAAATTAAACAGGATGAGATGGGGAATGCATGTGGATGATGAGCTGTATGAATTCGGGGGCATCAAAAAACAAACCCATGGTGCTACAGCCCAGGATGCTACTTTGGGCCTTGCCCTCCTCCCACAGCCTACACTTGTGCTTGGTGTCTTGATCTTAGACACAAGTGTAGCGGAGCCCTTACAGTTTTTAACGTGGATGGCGAGCCACTAATCGGAGGGATTGCGAGGCAGATTTTTACTGCGATGACTTTGCCAGAGCCATCTACAGGAGAACGGTGGATGTCCGGGATTTGAACCCGGGGCTTGCGGCACCGAAATCCGACACCTTGACTAATAGGCCACCACCGTCATTCGGGGGCTTCAGAGTGAGTGTAATTTTGAAAAACTTTTCAAATAATAGTTGTAGAGCATTTAATTTTCTATAAGAAAATCAATTCTTGTTTTATTATTGTATGTATTTTGGATAAAAATTGGAAAAGTTTGAGGCCAAGTCGAAATTTGACGTTTGTTTCTGATGGATGCGTTTGTGAGAGAGTAACTCAAAAACTAGGCAAAATTTTTAAAAACTTTTCAAATAAAACTTGCAGAGAATTTAATTTTGAATAAGCTACTAAATTTTTGGTTTTTGAGTTTTCCGAATTTTGGCGTCAAATTCAAAAAGTTTGAAGACAACTCGAAATATGTGAAGCTTCTAAGAATTTAGTTCGTTAACCCTTCACCGCATGAATTTTTGTTTTTTATCCAAAAAATTTATTAGATGAAAACTTTAATTCTATTTTCACGTAAAAATAATAAAAAATATATAGCTTGCAAAATAACTTTTCAAAAATTAAAAAAAAAAAAAAATTGTGCCAAATATGGAACATCATGCAACAACAAAATATAATAGTTGTATGAGTATGTAAGTATAATTAGAGTAAAACTATTTCAGTATTTTCAGGGTACAATAAACTTTATTCGGTATGAAACCGTGAATAACAGTTTCTTTCTTTATTAAGACTCAGCGGTATTGTGCATTTTGTGTAAATTATATATGTTTTTCCTGTACAGACTGGATATTTGCATCTTGACCTATTTCTTTCATCCCAGTAGGGAAAATGGTCAAACCCATCTTTGCGGATATTTACTTGGGGTATTTCTTTAGTCGGTCCCTTTTTTCGTTTATTTTCGTACATTTGTTGTAGGCTACTACTACTTGATGGTCTTCCTACTTTGCTTTGTCTAGCTGGTTTTCCTGCCTTGCATAGAGCATCTGCTATTACCAGTTTGGTATCCAAAACAGGCATTTCAAATTTCTTAGCTCTTCTGGCTAGTAACCACGAGTTTAGCTAGTAACCAACAGTTCACGACTGATTTTTATGCGGTAAAATCCTAACATCGAATCAAGAAGATCTACACCTCCCATGTAGTTGTTGTAGATTAGGACACTGTTAGGGCAAGATATCATTTTATGGGCATTTTCTTGTTTGAAATATCTTCTTTTTTCTCCTTTTGGTTCACTTCCAGCATATGTTGACATTGTAGTAATGATTCTATTATCAAACCAGGATACTACATATGACCTCTGCCTCTCTTCTTCATTTCTTTTTCCGTCGGCATTACAGCTCCTGGAACACGTTTTATTCTTACTGTTCCTAATGGTAGAATAACCTTCGTTAGTCAAATATATCATAAGGGGTATGCTGGTGAACCAATTATCAAAAAACAACTTGTAATGTTCATGTTTTGGTATCGAATGTGCTAATTTGACAACCATGTTGCTGCTCATAGTAAGGTTTGGTGCTCCTGGAGGTACAGTATTGCTTTGGGAACCAGCATATAGATCAAAGTCATAGCTGAATCCCGAAATACCACTCAGAACAAAGTTTTTGAAGCCCCACTTATGTGTTTTTTTTGGATTATATTGCTTTAGTTGACTTCGCGCTTTTGTTGGTATAATCTTTGTAAATTCTTCTTTGGGAACCATTAGTAGTTGTTCTCTAATCTGATCTTTTTCAATCATGTTATCATTGTTATTGAAGTGCAAAAAGCGTTTTATTTCTTCGAACCTGTTATAGGTCATTACGTCGCTTACTGCTCGATGACCAATATTGATATAACAATAATGTCTTGTAGAAGGAAGCTGAATTATTGACATGTAAATAGTAATTCCTATGAATTGTTCAATTTCGTAACTTTTTATGTTAGCTGGTTTGTTCGGACGTTGTTGCACTGAGTATAAATTTGTCTGTTCAGTAATATGCTCTATAAGACTATCAGGAAAGAGAAACTTGAAAAATTGAACTGGAGTTTCTAATTGTGTAACTGAAGAAGGTAGATCTTCAGAACCAGTAAATTTTGTTTCATTTTCAGATTTCCTTTGATTGCCTTCTACCCAATTATGAGGTTTCTTCGTCTTGCTTCTTCGTATTTTAGACAAAGGGATATCATCATCAGAGGAATCTGAAGTTGTTGCAGGAATCACAATTTCCTCGGCATCGTTTCGCAATTTTGTAGGCTTCTTAACGTCACTATCTGGAGCCAGTATCGTCTGGTTTATGACGTCTTCATCGGAGATCTGATACTTCACTGGCAATACTATCCGGTATTCAGACGGCACCCATTTTACCGTAAAATAGTTTTGTATCCATATCTACAAGAAACACCAATGCATCGTATGATAGTCCATAACTTTAGTGTGCCACATATGGGACAATCCCTTTTTGGATTTTTTTAGAGACTTTCAGTAATCATAATGTATAGTACTTACCTCAGTATATATCTAATATCACTATAGAATGAATTATATATATTTTTCCCGCCGAACAAATCGTTTTCAGTACGAAAAACAACTTTAAACTTGAAACAACTGAGCAAGTGGCTTGAAATTCGACAACCATGAACTCGAAACCGCGTGGCGCTGGTTGTCCAAACATCAAAGCAATACCGCATATATCGCACGCAGTATTTATATGTGCTAGATATGAGTAGCTATGCAATTAGGACTAACATTGCGCTAAAACGATAAATAAAATATTTTTTTTGCTTTGTTCCATTTATGGCACATGATGCGTTAAGGGGTAAGATATAATTTGAAAACTAAGAGAAAACTTTTGGAATAAAACTAGGAGAGAATTTAATTTTGTATAGGAAACTCATAATTTTGTGTATTTTGGCTAAAAATTGGAAAAGTTTGAGGGCAAGTCGAAATTTGACGTTTGTTCCTGATGGATGCGTCTGTGAGAGTGTAACTCAAAAATCAGGCAAAATTTTGAAAAAAAATTCAAATAAAACTTGCAGAGAATTTAATTTTCAATATGCAACTTATTTTTTTGGTTATTGAGCTTTCCGAATTTTGGCGTCAAATTCAAAAAGTTTGAAGACAACTCGAAATATGTGAAAGCTTCTAAGAATTTAGTTCCTTAAGCTATAACTTGAAAACTAAGTGAGACTTTGAAAAACTTTTAAAATAAAAGTTGGAGAGAATTTAATTGTGTATAGGAAACTCATAATTTTGTGTATTTTGGCTAAAAATTGAAAAAAATTGAGGGCAAGTCGAAATTTGACGTTTGCTTCTGATGGATGCGTTTGTGAGAGTGTAACTCAAAAACTAGGTAAAATTTTGAAAAACTTTTCAAATAAAACTTGCAGAGAATTTAATTTTGAATAAGTAACTGAGTTTATTATTTTTGACTTTTCCGAACTTTGGCGTCAAATTCAAAAAGTTTGAAGATAACTCTAAATGTATCAAAGCTGCTGAGAATTTAATTTGTTAAGCTATGACTTGAAAACTAAGTAAAATTGTGTAAAACTTTTCAAATAAAAGCTGTAGAGCATTTAATTTTCTATAAAAAACTCAATTCTTGTTTTATTACTGCGTGTATTTTGGATAAAAATTGGAAAAGTTTGAGGACAAGTCGAAATTTGATGTTTGTTCCTAGTGGATGCGTTTGTGAGAGTGTAACTCAAAAACTTGGCAAAATTTTGAAAAACTTTTCAAATAAAACTTGCAGAGAATTTAATTTTGAATAAGTAACTGAGTTCATTATTTTTGACTTTTCCGAACTTTGGCGTCAAATTCAAAAAGTTTGAAGATAACTCTAAATGTATCAAAGCTGCTGAGAATTTAATTTGTTAAGCTATGACTTGAAAACTAAGTAAAATTGTGTAAAACTTTTCAAATAAAAGCTGTAGAGCATTTAATTTTCTATAAAAAACTCAATTCTTGTTTTATTACTGCGTGTATTTTGGATAAAAATTGGAAAAGTTTGAGGACAAGTCGAAATTTGATGTTTGTTCCTAGTGGATGCGTTTGTGAGAGTGTAACTCAAAAACTTGGCAAAATTTTGAAAAACTTTTCAAATAAAACTTGCAGAGAATTTAATTTTGAATAAGTAACTGAGTTCGTTGTTTTTGAGTTTTCTGAACTTTGGCGTCAAATTCAAAAAGTTTGAAGACAACTCTAAATGTATCAAAGCTGCTGAGAATTTAGTTTGTTAAGCTATGACTTGAAAACTAAGTGAAATTTTGAAAAACTTTTCAAAAAAAAGTTGTAGAGCATTTAATTTTCTACAAGAAACTCAATTCTTGTTTTATTATTTCGTGTATTTTGGATAAAAATTGGAAAAGACGGAATTTGATGTTTGTTCCTGATGCGTCTTTGGGGGTGTAACTCAAAAACTAGCAAAATTTTGAAAAACTTTTCAAACAAAACTTGCAGAGAATTTAATTTTGAATAAGCAACTGAATTTTTGATTTTTTGAATTTTCCGATTTTTGGCGTCAAATTCAAAAAGACAACTCGAAATATGTCAAAGAATTAAACTTCAAAAGCTAAAACTTCACAGATGTCCCAACATGGGAGAGGCATGCACGATAGATTGTGGCAAATGATAGGGCAATAGATGCTGTCAACTATTAGAAAAGGTCTGAATGTAAACACTGTCATCTTGGACTCGATAATTAATAAATTAGAATATTGCTTGATATATTTACCTTTTTCATGTCTATCGACAAACTGTCTAAAGTGTGTTCGAGCATAAGTTATAGCATCAGTCTGAAAGGCGGGGCCCTTTTTGAGCAGCTCGATAAATCTGAGTCGATGTAATTTGAATTCCAACGAAGAATTTACGCCCTCCAAGGCGTCTCTATGAGCCGTGGCCCAGGCTAACGCAGGCTCCAAATCTCTATCCTTCAAACTGTCCAGTATGTGATTCAATTCTGTAAACGGTTCGCCCTGTTGGAACTCTAAATCTTTCACCTCAGATTCCTAAAAATAATAATATGGAAATTATCTAAACTACATAGATTACAATATTATAGACAAAATAAAACTGGATATGCGGAGGCTTTTTAGACAAGGTACCCTCTGGATACTTTTAGCGACTGAGACTCTGCATGCATATTTATATAATCCTTTTTATTCTTATTTTATTCCTTATTTTATAACCCTTGCATGTATATATAATTTTTTATAATCCTTGCATGTATATATAAGTTAAAACTTTGAATTTCTTGTTTACCCTTTCAGGTGTCGAGATTATGGGGGGCCCTACAGCTTTTATAGTGGATGGCAAGCCAATATTTTTCTACAGACAGATTTCTACTGTGATGGCTTTGCCAGAGCTATGCACAGGAGGACAGTGTCTTATTTCATATTTTTGCCCAGGGATCAAACGTCTGACTTATGGTTTACTTCCCCGATGCCTTGCCTACTACCCCACCACTCTCATCAGGGGTAAATTTCCTTCTATAATAGCAGCACCTATGCAAGAAGCACTGAACGAGGTGGAGAGTTGGTGCAGGGGGGTCGACCTTCAGGTCAATCCCCAAAAATCCACTCTAGTACCATTCACTCGAATGAGAAAAACGGATGGGCTAAAGCCCCCAATTTTCTATAACAAGCATCTAAAGGTGAGTGATGAAGTCAAGTATCTAGGTGTAATCCTGGATGCCAAACTGACTTGGAATCAACACCTAAAGAAAGCTACCAACAAGAGTAAAATGGCACTGATGATGATCAAAAGAACACTTGGAAAATCATGGGGACTGAAACCAAGCATGGTATACTGGCTATACACTATGGTAGTTAGACCCATTCTGACATATAGCTCCACAATATGGTGGACCAAAGTGAAGCAAAAACAGTCCATCAGAGAACTCTCCTATGTTCAAAGACTAGCCTGTTTAGCAATTACGGGAGCGATGAAAACCGCCCCAACTGCGGCTTTGGAGGTGATCCTAGGCCTTCCTCCCCTGGATATCTTTATCATGGGCGAGGCAAGGATGGGAGCTTTCAGATGCATATGCAATTATGGAGAGAATGCAGACAAGCAGCTATGGGTAAACTATAGAAAGTGCCGGGATTCTCTAAAGAAGGAAATAAAAGAAGCCAAACAACGCTAGTGGAACGAGCTGATAAAGGAGCTGGAAGATGACATCTGGGGACTAGCGTACCAGATCGTCATGAAGAAAACCTAAATGCTGAGAGGCAATAATACACTAGAGGAAGAAAAACAACTAAAATGGGCGGATAAACTCTTCCCAACCCACCGGCGGTTAAGCTGGATCCCACAAGAGAAGAAAGAAACCGACGGGATAGTACAGGAAATATCAGCAGAGGAATTAAGGCCTGCGGTTACCCAAATGAAAAATGGAAAAGCACCTGGGCCAGATGGGATAACTCCGGAAATATTTAGAATAGTGCTAGAAAATCACGAAGAGACCTGTAGAGCATGCCTGAATAGACTACTGAGAGAGGAGAGATTCCCGCAAATCTGGAAAACTGCTCGCTTAGTGCTTATAGAAAAACCGAAAAAACACAAAGACTCGGAGGACAGCTATCGATCTCTATGCTTACTAAATGTACCAGGGAAATTATGGGAGAGCATCATAAGAAACAGACTGCAACAAGAGCTTGAAGAAAAAGGCGACCTGTCAGAACAACAATATGGCTTCCGAAAAGGCAGATCAACTGTCGATGCTGTCAGGAAAATACAAGAGCTAGCAAGGGTTGCCTCCGCCCCTTCCTACCGACATAAGAAATTAGCGATAATGGTGGCACTAGACATACGAAATGCTTTCAACAGTGCACCATGGTCTGAGATTTTGAAAACGCTGGAAGAACAAAAGATATCAGCATACTTAGTACGTCTGATTGGAAACTATTTTAGAGACAGGAAAATAGAAATAGGGAAAAGCAAAAAAATCGACGTAAGCAGCGGGGTGCCACAAGGTTCTGTCTTGGGTCCCACATTATGGATTGCATATTACGACAGGATACTCAGGCTGGTCCTCCCGGAGGGAACTCACTTCGAGGCATACGCGGACGATTTGGCAGTGGAGGCGATAAATGGCAATGCGGAATACCTGAAACGAAAAGTGGAATGGTCGCTTAATATCATAGACCAGGAGCTGGAAGAAATGGGTCTTGAAATTGCGCCAGAAAAATCCGAAGCATTGGTACTTGTGGGGAGAAGGACCCTATCTGAGATGAGCATAGGTTTTAAAAATACGACAATTAAAACAAAAAAAAGCATAAAATATTTGGGCATACGACTGGATAAAGACCTAAAAATGTATACGCACTTGCAGGAAACAGCAAAAAACGTAAGCCAAACTGTAGAATAGCTGAGAAGGCTTATGACAAATGTTAAGGGACCAAGGGCGAGCCGTAGACGCACACTCTGCACAGTGGCACTGTCAAAAATGCTGTACGGTGCTCCTACGTGGTATGAATCGCTGATAAGAACTAAAAAATATAGAAGAATGTATGAAAGAATACACAGACAGCTGGCAATACGGATATGTAGTTCCTACAGGACAGCCTCGGCGGAAGCGCTGTCAGTAGTTGCCGGGCTGATGCCAATAGGCCTGATGGCAAAAGAAAGGCTAAGAAGGTACCTTGAAGGGGAGGAGAGCAGTTTTCGGATTAGAGAAGACACTATGCACGAATGGCAGACAAGATAGAACCAGGAAACAGGATGTGCGGTATGGACAAAACGAATCATCAAACTCATAGAACCATGGGTGACACGAGGATACGGAGAAGTAAATTACTTTCTCTCGCAGCTGCTGCTCGGACATGGTAGCTTCATGGCATACCTCTATCGCAGACATCTGAGGGATACCGAAAATTGTGTGTACTGCCCGAACCTAGTGGATGATTGCCTCCATACATTTTTCAACTGCCCCAGAAGGGCGAAACAACGGATGGAAATGGAAATAACGGTGGGAGGAAAGCTGACGCCAGAAAACCTACAGGAGACAATGCTACAAAGCAGAGAATGCTGGGACGCAGTGAAGAAGCTAGCCGCATCTGTCATAATAGCAAAAGAGAGGAAGACGAAACGGATCGCAAAAAAAGAGGAATAAGATAAACAGAAGGCAAACCCCGAGCGCAGTAATGCTGAGAAGGCAGTCCCGCAAGGGGTCAGAATTGAGGAGTGGGTTTTTTAGTGGGTAGTCAAGCCACTGAGGCGAGTAGTCCCACACTCCCCAGAGCACTTTGGAGCACCGGGGGCCGTACGTAAATGTATTTTACCCCTCCTCCCAAAAAAAAAAAAAAAAAAAAAAAAAAAAAAAAAAAAAAAAAAATGCATATGCAATGGCCAGGCCAGGTCAGGACTCACCATGATCACGAATGTCATATCAGAATTGTACCTCAATATAGAGGGGGATTCGATGCCCAAAAGGCTGTCATTCGATCTACCCTTCAAAACATATCTACGATGGACAGAAGGCAATCAAATAACCACTTGCCAAGGAAGACTGCATTGGTATACAGATGGTTCCAAGAAGGACATTGGTACTGGTGCAGGAATCTATGGACTGTCCCTGGGGTGCAGCCTATCTGTACCCCTGGGGACACATGCCACAGTATTCCGAGCAGAAATACACGCTATCATGGTCTGTGCCCGTGAAAATTTGAGAATGGACTACAAAAGTAGAAACATCCGCATTTTCACGGACAGTGAGGCTGCGATTAATGCTCTAGTGTGTCACAAAATCAAATCCAAGACTGTCTTTAGGACCTGAAAGCCTTGGCAAAGCATAACAAGGTCACACTCGCTTGGGTGCCTAGCCACACAGGACTGGTAGGTAATGAAATGGTGGATAAGCTAGCAAAAGATGGAGCCTGCAGGGCAAACATCGTTGCTGAAAGAGGACTCTACATTACCAAGACCACGACCCGAAATAAAATCTGTAAATGGGTAGCAACTAAGCACCGTGTACAGTGGGTACAGTGGGTCAATGGTCTGACACACAGCAAACGAATGTTAGTAAACCTATCGGAAACTCTAACTGCTGAAATCCTGCAACTGCCAAGGAAGCAGATCGGAATTGTGGTAGGCCTACTTACTGGACACTGCCCTCTACAAGAACACCCACATAAAATGGGTATCTGTAAGGATGAACTTTTATGCAGGTTATGCTATGAGGAGGACGAAACCGCCGCCCATATAATCTTCCACTGTGAAGCAATTGCACGTAGGAGACACAAGCTTGATATTACAGCTGAGAGAGTCCCCGTGAAAAACATGGCACATAGAATCCTGGACCTAATAGAGGGACTGGATCTATTTGCATGAACAAAACAATGTGGGGAAATACAATAGGCCAATGGGCCACAGTGTTTTAAGGGCTGACCCCCATATTGGTTAGAGGAAGAAAAAAAAAACCCACCACTGCCTCATATCTATATGAAAATAAATTAAATTTTATGAGGCAATGGTGGCATAGTAAGCAAGACATCAGACTTTTAAGCCAAAAGACCCAGGTTCAATTCCCGGGTACAATAATGCAATAAACCACCGTTCTCCTGTGCACGGCTCTGGCAAAGCCATCACAGTAAACATCTGCTTAAAAAATATTGGCCATAAAAACTGTAAGGGCTCCCTATAATCTCAACACCAAAATCCCGAAAGAGATTCAAAGGATTATATATATATATTAAACTTGATTATGAGATCTCTATACCTTGGCGAGTTCATCGGCAACATCTGGCATCCCTTGCCGGTAAAAGTGTTGGCAAACCACCTTGTTGATGAGTTCCAGCTTCTCAGGTGAGGTGAAAACATCCTCGCGACTTGTAGCAGCGAAATCTGATACGAAATTGCGATCGATGGCCTTGCCAACCTTGGAAACGGTTCCATGGAGGTCACGATGGTCTGTGGCCAGACGTGTTATTGTCTCCTTCACTTTCTCCATCGCCTGCTTCAGCAGGTTCACTTGGATCGCTGTCATCTCATGATCTTCTGGAGCTAATTAAAATAACAATTATTATTAAGGCAAAGCTTTTTTGCTGAAAGGGTGAGTTGCACATCTTATCCCCTTGACATACAATGACGTCTCTAAGACGTCCTGTATCTGTGATAAGATCACATGTATATGTCAATGTGCATTTTATTCGTATGTCAAGTGGTTAATTTGACTTTTTCCAAAATCATCATTTATTTTGAATTGGTAAAACCATACAACATTATAGATAATCAGATAAACTTAATAAAGACGGAACAAAGCTTGAATATATAAATATACTCAACCTTTCCGGAACTCTATAATACTAATGAGTCTTTTTAGGACTACCAAAAACAAATCTCGTATGAAATTTTATGGTTTTTGTTGAGTGCCACGAAGGTGGACTGAAAGCTATAGAATAACTGACAAATTTCATACGAGATTTGTTTTTGGTAGTCCTAACAAGACTCATTAGTATTATAGAGTTCCGGAAAGGTTGAGTATATTTATATATTCAAGCTTTGTTCTGTCTTTATTAAGTTTACATCATTTATTTGTCAATTTTGCAAAATCGTTGTAAATGACATATTTCAAAAAAGGTGACTCAAGGCAGGAGTGACGTGACAAATCGAACAGGATGAGATGGGGAATGCATGTGGATTACGAGCTGTGTGGATTTAGGGGCTTGTGAGTGACAGCCACCTTCTCAGATAACTCCCAACATCGGAGAGGCATGCACGATGGAGGACCTAATTGTGGCAAATGAGAGGGCAATAGACACTGCCAACTATTGGAATTTATTTATTCCGGAAAAGAGAGTTTTCATAAATTTTGCAATTCACTTGACACCTGTCAAATGTCATTTCAGGTCAAAAAACTTTATATTTTATTAATTTATTTAAACAAATGTAACTGTGTTACTCAAGAAAGCAAAAATATTATTTCTTCTTACCATTATCCAACTCGGTTTTTAGATTTTCAATGTACGTGACTAAATCCTGCAGCGTTCGTCCGGCATGGTCGTTGATCGAGACGAATTTCGTGAGGACTCGATCGACTTCACGTTCGACTGCTCCACAAGCCTCCATAACAAACAACAAACTCTACCCCGTCCGTCTGTCAAAACTGCTCGCTAAACAAAACACGACACCGTCTACTCTATTTCCGACCAATGACAACACCAGATGTCCATCACGTGGCTCCATTGTTAACTTCACGTGGCTGCGTCAATCAACTTCACGCGGTTGCTTGCAAATTCCTTTTTGTTTGTGTCCGACTGGCGAATGTAAACAAACTATAAGGATGTTTGTGCAGACTCCACGATAAGATAATCTACATTTTTAACCGTTACAGTAGATAGCCAGGATTATATATAGAAAATTAACAGGGCAAGATGTATAAAATAGGTAGGATGACTGTATATGGAGATATTAGACCATTTAAAATTTCTATTTTAAATTGTATTTATAAACAAGAAAATAATTAAGAAATTACTATGTCCTCTAATTCACTCATGACTTATAAAATATTAGTGAATTAGAGAACATAGTAATTTCTTAATTCTTTTCTTGTAATATGAAAATTCACATAGCTTTGGCTAATATGTAGAATACACCCCTTCGTTGAAACTTAGGGTTGCGGACATTTTATCTGGTGTAACTGTTGTTAATCGTCTTTGCCAAGGTTTAACTAAGGTCGCAAAGCAAAAATGAAGCTTTTACATTGCTTGGTTGAATAAATATTCGTGTTTTTGTTGTCCTAAAAATTGACACGTTTGACGCAACGGCTCATACATTTCTGGTCACGTGATAAAAATTATGCCTAAGCAATCATCTCGGCGTTGCCACTTTTCTTACAGCAAAATTGAGAAATTGTTTTCAATTGTTCAATTTCTTAATTTTGCTGTAAGAAAAGGACAAATTGGCACAATTTCTTTATTTTGCTGTAAGAAAAAAACCCTAGATACAAGCTTCTAGTTTCAAAAAATCTATTAGTTTCACAAACTTCGATTCGCATTAACCCACCTAATCTTGTTCTCAAGATATAGACACCCAGTGCCGTTCCTGGCGGGTATGCAGCGAATGCCCCGCACGCAGGCGCCCAATTTAGAGGCGCCAAATTCAACTATTCGCTACTCTTGCAAAAACGCACTTCTAATTGGAAGAAAAATCGGCATTAAAGGTATTAAAAATCAAATTATAGCAAAGCTGTAAACTTTGATTAAAGGAAGAAACAGTAAACTAATATAAGAAGTAACTTCTACACTGGAATTTACACAGTGTTACCAACCCCCAAAAATATTTACCCCTAAAACCAAAGTCAAAAACCCCTAAAATTGCCACAATTACTTGAAAATCCCCCTAAAAAATAATATTCTGTAAAAAACAATAAATTAATAATAATTCATATTCTGTAATATTTTTTAATATTCTTTATTTATAAATCACTTAATACTTCAAATATAATTTCGTTTTCATCTGGTTCTGACTTTTTGAAATCATACATATTGATATTAAATAAACTTAACATGTTAGGGGATGGATTAAATGTTGTGCAAGATCCACCATTTCGTTGCAATTTGAATCGGACTATCATCATACTTTGTAACATTTCAATAGATAGTCTATTCCATAACTTATTTTTCACAATATTGTAGATGGAGAATGCGCGTTCGACATTTGCGTTTGAAATTGGCACCGTGAAAAATGCTAGTCCGAATTTTGAGAAATTTTCAAAACGTTTACAGCCATCTGCGTCACAATCATTATGTTTTTCATTTAATTCCGAAATCTTAGTAACGAGAAACTGTACTAGATGTCGGTAAGTCGCCAGGTCAACAATTATATAACTATGATTGGCTAGCTTGAGTTATCCTAGGGCAGAGGTCGGCCATCTTCGGCGCAATCTGTATTAAACTCCCAACCAAACTAAAAGGTTCTATGGTTCGATCCAGTGGCGGATCCAGGGGGGGGGCTAAGGGGCTCAAGCCCCCCCCAAAAGCATCTGAGTTCTTCGGTGGCAAATCAAAGTGAACTCATCGGAAAATATATTTTCATAGTTCTTCTTCTTTTTGGTGCAACAGCTTAACTGGAACCTAGGTCTCCTCCCCTCACTTTTCGTATACTTGTGTTTGGTGTCTAGGTCTTAGACACAAGCGGGCCCTTACGTTTTTTAACGTGGGCGGCGAGCCAGATTTGAGGGAAGTATTCTCGGCAAATTGCTCTGATGACTTTACCAGAGTCATCCATAAGAGGACGGTGGATTATTATAATACGCGGTTTGATCCCGGGTCAAACCGCTAGCGCCTTACATGCACTCTGCCGCGCATAATCTAAACCTTGCTGTCCTGAAGGCAAGCAGCTTGCCTAGTGTTTCGTTTTCACAGCATTAGATTAGATCTTAGGTTGCATTAGATCTTAACCTTTGTTATGAGATGTTAGAAAGTGTAGTAAGAACGAGACGAGTCGCTTTTCGAGAGCAGAGCGCTCTTCGATTCTCGATCTGTTCCACCTTCTCCAAGTGCTATCGTAAGTCCTGTGAAGTTAGCAACCGAATTTGCAAAAATATAATATTACATCAGAGTTCCCGGCAGATATGAAATAGTTTTAGAGTACTTTGTGCAAAATTTCAATATTTCTGCAGAATTTCCCGAAAAAAATGGAAAATACCAAAATTGAGCTAGCAACCACTTTTGAGAAAAACTGTGCGTTTTTTACTTATTCCTGTTCTGCAAAAATTGACATTTTTGCAAGAAAAATCGACGCGACGAAGTGAAGAGGAAAAAATCGCGCAATAGTTCTGTTTGCAGTTCCTGGTAGAACTCTTAGAGTTCTATCGAAAATCTTTATTACATTTTTCTCCAAAGTTAAAAATTCGAAAGATATGGGAAAATTAGACTTCACCGATGCGACGAAGCAAGGAGAAAATAATCCCGCAATAGTTCTGTTTGCAGTTCCTGGTGGAACTCTTAGAGTTCTATCGAAAATCCTTATAACATTTTTCTCTAAAGTTAAAAATTCGAGAAATATGGGAAAATTATATTTCACCGATGCGAAGTTAAAAATTGGAAAGATATACGAAAAATACAAGTTCACGATTGAATTTCGAATTCACCATTGAAGTGAAAAATTTTCCCATATCTCTCGAATTTTTAACTTTGGAGAAAAATGATAAAAGGATTTTCGATAGAACTCTAAGAGTTCTACCAGGAACTGCAAACAGAACTATTGCGCGATTATTTTCTCCTTGCTTCGTCGCATCGGTGAAGTCTATTTTTTCGCGTATCTTTAGAATTTTTAACTTTGACGAAAAATGTTATAAGGACTTTCGATAGAACTCTAAGAGTTCTACCGGGAACTGCAAACAGAACTGTTGTGCGATTTTTTTCTCTTCATTTCGTTACATCGGGGAAGTCGAAATTCTTGCATTTCTTTCTAATTTTAAATTTTACAGAAAAATCTTGTAAGGACTTTCCATAGAACTCTAAGAGTTCTACCGGGATCTGCAAACAGAACTGTTGCGCGATTTGTTTCTCTTCACTTCGTCGCGTCGGTAAAGTCCAATTTTTCGCAAAATTTTTAATTTTACAGAAAAATGTTATAAGGATTTTCTATAGAACTCTAAGCGTTCTACTGGGAACTACAAACAGAACTGTCGCGCGATTTTTTTTTTCATCTTCACTTCGTCGCATTGGTGAAGTCTAATTTTTCGCAAATCTTCCTAATTTTTAACTTTACTGAAAAAAATTATAAGGATTTTCGATTGAACTCTAAGAGTTCTATCGCGAACTGCAAACAGAACTGTTCCGCGATTTTTTTAAATTTTCATTCAAAATAACGGGTACCTTTTACCCGGGAAAAACTAAGGTTTTTATCAAAAAATTACAAAGGGATCTTTGATAGAACTCTTAGGGTGCTATTCAGATCCGCGAATAGAACTGTTTTTGCAAGTTTCAAAATTCAATTTTTTTTTGCAAAATGTCAATTTTTGTAGAACTTTTTGCAAAATTGATTTAACCTAACCTAACCTAGCTCAATTTTGGTATTTTCCATTTTTTTTCGCGAAATTCTGCAGAACTATTGAAATTTTGCACAAAGTACTCTAGAACTATTTCATATCTGCCGGGAACTCCGATGTAATATTATATTTTTGCAAATTCGGTTGCTAACTTCACAGGACTCTATCGTAAACACAGAAAATCTGACCACGATGTAGCAGCTGCACGCGTTTACAGTGACGATTTACCTCATCCTCTCTCGTTATCGGGAGAAATATCTGTTTGGAAGGAGCTGAACAAACAGCAGCTGAAGCGCATCAAGACACAAATGATTTTTTTCCAAATATAACAATTTTGCTACAAATTCTCGCTACATTACCAGTAACCACTTGTTGTATGGAGCGCAGCTTCTCTTCGCTTAAACTAATAAAATCGTACCTTCGTACGACAATGGCCCAAGACTGGTTAACCGGTTTGGCGTCCATGTATATTCACCGAGATATCTCTGCTAATCTACAACCTAACGAAGTCATTGAGGAATTTGCGAAAAGTTATCCGAGGAGACTTATTATGCGTTAAGCAAAATGAAATGTGTGTTTTTAGTGTTTTCTTTGCTAGTCTTTACTTTACCTACTCTCAGCGGGGTCAAGCCCCCCCCAAATGACAATCCTGGATCCGCCCCTGGTTCGATCGAACGGCACCGGTTCCGATCTGTCAATTGGTTCCGAAGTTCTATGTATCCCCGTAAAACGCCTCTGGTTTTTCTCACTTTTTGCGCATTTTTCTCTTCAAACTGCCGCAGATTCGCAAAAAGTTGTCGCAGTGTAAAAATTCTTGCCGGAATGGTTGCGCGCGAGTTTTCTGAAGAGAACGAACCCAACCGGCGACCTGGAGCCCATCAAATAAGTCCTGGGCGTCCGTGGAAGTGATTGCAAAATCGGCAAAAAAAAAATTATTTGCTCTTGCACCAGGTGAACGGGACGTCGCAGGACGGCGAGCGAGGGCTCTAAAAACGTGTCGCGGTGGCGGCTAGAGGATCTGGAAAAAAAATGAGATCCGACCAAAAATGCGCCTCAAAAGTAAAATATCGTGATTTTAGTTTTCGGTCTGGTGCGTCCGAACCTGGGGGGAGTTGAGTCGCGAAAACGGCACCGCTCGACGGGGATCTCGGTTCTACACCGGAAAAATGTACATTCCCGTTTTGCACCGCCGCCGCCGCTTCCGTCGGGCCGTTTCCGCAAAAACCACGATTTTAGGGTGGCTTTTGGATCCCCGGACGGACATTCACAGTTAAGTCATCGGAGACGCGCGGTTAAAGTACCCAAGATCTGCGGCGGCATAAAAATGTCGAATTTGAGCCTTTTTAAAACCCACGTTGTGCGGTCCCCCGGTGTGGAATTCGCGAAACGCCACACGTCAGTCGTCTCAGAATCGATCTGCAGCCACTGTGGGGGGCCCCTAGCCCGTGGGCCCCGGGCATTCGCCCGATTGACCGACGCTAGCGACGCTACTGATCGAAACCATGAGTCTAAACCAGTTGGTATCGACGCTGGCAATAAATGACGTTTGTGCGAAATTATTAAACACTTTTCTAATTCTTAAATTAGAATTTTATTTACATTAGTAATTGTATTGTCTGTTTATTGTCTCCGAGAGAGATTTCGTTATGAAGTTATTTATAATTTCAGTGCAAATAAAGAATGCAGCGTAAAATTATCACCTCAAATCCTAGACGTGATAATGTTTGTGAAAAAAGTGACTCAAAGGTCAAACGATTGGAGTCTTATCAAAAACAGATTCGTTTTTTAAGATAAACCGCTCTGTTAAGCTTATTTATACGATAAAAGACATGAAGCTGGTACTCAAAGGGTGAGAATTTTCAACAAGAACACTTGACCCAAATAACAACTTGCTTTCTTCCAGTCTATCCACCTTTCGGTTAACAAGACGAATTAGTTGTGTAAGGAGTCTTTCGGGCGAAATCAACCAAACCCACCAACGACAAGAACATTATCAAGACGATTTTAAGTCTGCTAAGAAACTTCTGGTCGTGACAGCCTTAACCGGATGGTTGGCCTATGAAACACACAGTGAGTTAATCAAATCTATTTTATCCAGATTAAATATTTTAATCTATATCTCAGATTTATTTGAAAAGTTTTTAATAACATCCACTTTGGGACAGCTTTACTAATTAAATCAAGGGAGGGACACGAAAATCTTCTGTTACTCTTTAGCACACCGCTAATCTCAGATTTATATTTTTAGAAAGCATTTAACAAAATACTTTGGGTAAATTTTTAGTAAAGGTAACCCAGTGTATAGTAAATCGTAACTACCATTTCGCGCTTGCGCAATGAAATGACCTTGATATAAAAAGCATAGACGTAGTGAAAATACATTTTCTGGTGGGATATTTTACCAATCAATTGTATTTCTTTCAGCAATACATATACTAAAATTGAATATTTATTAAAAAAAGCGGTTAATCTGATATATGGGGCATCATACGATCAGCGCCACAATTGAAACTAACGGAAATTGAGATAAAACCTCCAGTGTAAAAAAACGCCACCGTACAACAGATTTTATCAAAATGGATGTTTAGATCATGGTTATATTAGGAGAAGATCAATCAAGATATACACATCGCGCGGCAGCGCGACCTCTCGATCCGAAATAAGAAAAAAATTAAATATTTTTAACAATTTCAAACAATTTTTATATTCCCCTTTCAAATTAATTTTTTCTACGCCTTTATGTCTTGCCCCAATGTGCATGCGCATAATGCGTACATTGTGTTGCCTATATCTATGATGCCCCATATATCAGATTAACAAAAAAAACATCTGAACATATAAACGCTGCGGCGCGTTTGTGGTCTTTCTTTATCTGGCACTTCGCGATGGGCAACCTAATCTAACCTGGGTTAAACCAACGGTCCTTGCCACATTGTCCTATATTGGATCGAGAGTTCGCGCTATTCGCTATATGCCGCTTCGCAGTGGGCAACCTAATCCTTCTTCTTCTTCAGCCTTTCAAAGTCCACTGTTGGACATAGGCCTCCCCTAATTTATTTCAATTTTTTTCTGTCTTGGGGCTCTTGGCACCATCTTTTCCTGACTAGTCTTTTTACATCTTTTCTGAGTTCTCCCTGCGCTTCTCTTAGTTCTGCCTGGTCTCCAGTGTGTAACTCTATTTGTCCAACGGTCTGTGTCTTGCGATGTGCCCTACCCAGCTCAGTAATTTATAGAGATGCGTTAGCAGGCTAATAGGTCGGTATTTTCCAATTTTTGCGTTATCGCCTTTTTTATGGATCAAAATTATTTGTTGTTTCGGATTGAGTTTTGCCAATTCCTTGGTATCTTAACCTGGGTTAAATCAACGGTCCCTGCTACATTGTCGTATATTGGATCGAGAGTTCGCGTTGACGCGCGTATTTGGTCTTGATTTATCTGCCGCTTCGCGATGGGCAACCTAATCTAACCTTGGTTTAACGAACGGTCCTTGCCACATTGTCCTATAGGTTTTTTAAAATTAACCTAACCTAACCTATTGGATCGAGAGTTCGCGCTGCCACGCGTAAGTGGTCTTGATCTGGCGCTTCGAGTCGGGCAACATAATCTAACATAGGTTAAACCAACGGACCTTGCCACATTGTCCTATATTGGATCGAGAGTTCGCGCTATTCGCTATATGCCGCTTCGCAGTGGGCAACCTAATCCTTCTTCTTCTTCAGCCTTTCAAAGTCCACTGTTGGACATAGGCCTCCCCTAATTTATTTCAATTTTTTTCTGTCTTGGGGCTCTTGGCACCATCTTTTGCTGACTAGTCTTTTTACATCTTTTCTGAGTTCTCCCTGCGCTTCTCTTAGTTCTGCCTGGTCTCCAGTGTGTAACTCTATTTGTCCAACGGTCTGTGTCTTGCGATGTGCCCTACCCAGCTCAGTAATTTATACAGATGCGATAGCAGGCTAATAGGTCGGTATTTTCCAATTTTTGCGTTATTGCCTTTTTTATGGATCAAAATTATTTCAGATTTTGCCAATTCCTTGGTATCTTAACCTGGGTTAAATCAACGGTCCCTGCTACATTGTCGTATATTGGGTCGAGAGTTCGCGTTGACGCGCGTATTTGGTCTTGATTTATCTGCCGCTTCGCGATGGGCAACCTAATCTAACCTTGGTTTAACGAACGGTCCTTGCCACATTGTCCTATATTGGATCGAGAGTTCGCGCTGCCACGCATAAGTGGTCTTGATTTATCTGGCGCTTCGAGTTGGGCAACATAATCTAACATAGGTTAAACCAACGGACCTTGCCACATTGTCCTATATCGGATCGAGAGTTCGCGATGCCGCGCGTATGTGGTCTTTTTGACCCTCAAGCATATTCCAAGCATTGCACGTTCCATGGCTCGTTGGGTTGTTCTTAATTTCTTGGCGCTCTTTTATGTCAAGGTTGTAGTTTCTAGCCCGTAAGGCATTACAGGCAGTATATATGCATTGAACACCTTGATTTTTAAGCACATTGGGACATTCCTGTTTTTTTAAATCTGTCCTAGTTTTCCGAAGGCAGCCCAACTTAATCTTACTCGCCTGAAAATCTCGGTGGTTTGATTTTCTTTGCCTAGTTTAATTTGACGACCTAAGTATATGTATTGGTCGACAGATTCTATGATATTACCATCAATAGATATCTGTTGGTTAGTGTTGCTCATTACCTTGGTTTTGTTCAGGTTCTTATTTAATCTTTTAACTTTTCTGGAAGAAGAATGTATTTCTTCAATGCTATTACCAATAAGGACAATATCATCTGCAAAACGTAGGTGTGTCAAGTTTCTGCCTTCTACGTTTATATCCCTTTCGTCCCAATTTAGTTCCTTGAAGATATTTTAAAGTGCCAGAGTGAATAGTTTAGGGGACATCACATCACCTTGCCGGACGCAAAATCTGTACTCTTTTAGTCTTTATTTAGTTAACCTTAATATCTCCATCTAACTCGACACGAAAAGTCGCATTTTCATATATGTTCTTGATTAAATTTGTATGTCTTGAATCAATTCTTGCATGGGATATTGCGCTCAGTAACGTCCATAATTTTACCGCTTTCCAGTACTTAGTCAATGAATACCAGGTGGAGTGGTATATTATAGCGATTTGTTCTATTAACGTTCGGATTATCTGCAAGTGATAAGTCGTGCTATAGCCCTTCCTGAATCCTGCCAGCTCGACCGGTTGGTAAAAATCTAATTTGTTCGTTAGTCGATTTGTAATAATTTTGCTCAATAATTTATAGAGATGCGATAGCAGGCTAATAAGCGTTATCGCCTTTTTTATGGATCAAAATTATTTCTGCGTTTTGCCAATTCCTTGGTATCCTAACCTGGGTTAAACCAACGGTCCCTGCCACATTGTCCTATATTGGATCGAGAGTTGGCGCTGCCGTGCTTATGTGTCTTTTTAGGGTTCCGTTGTTATCAACAACGAACCCTTATAGTTTCGATATGTCCGTCCGTCCGTCCGCAGTTTAGCTCAGAGACTATTAGAAATATAAAGCTGTAATTTGGCTGGGATATACAGATTAGTCACGCCGACAAAGTGGTAAAATAAAATCTTGGAAAAAAAATTTTTTAGGGTACCTCCTTTACCCTAAAGGAGTGGTTACGTTTTTTTTTTCTCGTCTACGCCATGGTGTAGGGTATCGTTGGATAGGTCTTTCAAAAATATTATAGGTTTGTGGAAATAATATTTCGATTAAGAGATCCGTTTGTGAAATATTAAGCTTTAAAGTGATAATTTTTGAGTCAAGTGTCCCCCCCCCCCCCCCACTCCCAGCTAAATGGCTGTTTCTGGATATGTGCAAAAATTCACAATAGTAGCATATATAACGAATTTAAAAGGAAAAGTATCACGGATAAGTAGGCTTAATTAGTTTACGAGTAATAGTCAACCAACTTATAAAATGTAACAAATCGAGCGGCAGCCGCGTCATTTAAACAATATATTAGTGGTTATGTTGAACGTCAAACTCGACAACATCAATGTCAGCTGATTAAGTTGGTTATGAAATTTTTTAGACATTTGAGTCTTAAGTGATAAGAGTAAGAATGGCATCTATAGAACCCTACATTGCGCGTGGCCCGACACGCTCTTAGCCGTTTTTTTCAATTGGTTTTTGGGAAGCTCTACCAGCCTATTTGGGAGGCTCTCATTCACTAAACCCCTACTTCCACTTGGCTTTAAAGTACGCCACCCCGGTATCGCTTGCGCATTCCTTCAGGGTGAGCATCCCGGACGTTTTTTAACCGCCCTATTTTTTCTGTTTTCTCTCGTCCTTCGCTCTTCTGGCGAGTTCTTTCTTCTTCTTCCTTCTTCTTCCTTCCATGTTATTATTTCACCGATTACTCCCTGCATTTTTCCCCAGTTTTCTTCGGACTCCATCATTTTGTTTGCAAGCTCGGTTGCGTCTTTAATTTCCGGTAAGTCCCTGCGTTCCTCTTCCCAGCGCTTGCATTTAGGGATCGTATGTGCGACGTTATCTTTTGCTCCACAGTACTCACACAGGGTGTCCGTTGCTTTTCCAATTTTGTGTAAGTGGTTTCTAAAGCAATTGCCTCATTTGCCTTGTCCGTTACTATGTTCTCCGTTTTTCCACAGATTGTGATTGCTAAGTCGTCCGCAAAACCAACTATCTCAGTTCCTTTTGGCAGTCTTAATGTGCGCACTCCGTCGTACAGAATGTTCCACAGAGTTGGGCCCAGTACTGAGCCCTGTGGAACACCACTGCTGATTTCTAGCTCCATTGTTTTATTTTCTGCCTGTATCGCTATTTTCCTCTTGTCTAGGTAGCTTCTGATTATTTAGAGTAGGTATGGGGGGGGGTGTCCTAATTTTTGTCCTCATCCATGATATGTTGCCAGCTTGCTGAGTTGAACGCATTTCTTACGTCGAGCGTCGTATGCAGATCTCTCTTGTCCTCCGCGTTCCTGCTTTAGCTGCCCTCGCCGTTTCCACCATCTTTCCGATTGCGTCTATCGTTGACCTTCCTGGCCTGAAACCGAACTGTCTCTCTGACATGGTTGTTTCCGCCCTTATTCTTCTTACCAGCAGTTGCTCCAGCAGTTTGCCTGCCACATCCAGAAGACACACTGGTCTGTATCCCGCGGCTTCATTTGGGTTATTTAAGTTTTTCCTGAGTAAGATTAGTTTCGCAACTTTCCATATATCGGGAAGTGTCCAAGTTTGAGGCAATTGATTCATTCATGATTCATTACAGCAAGTATATATTCGGGCGTTTTTCAAGCTGCAAGTTTTATAACCTCCGGTGGAATTTCGTCAGGTCCTGGGGCCCTGCCATCTCGGATGCGGGCCTTTGCTATTTTTAGCTCTTCCAGAGTTAATTTGGGGATGTCGTTTACAGTTGGCTGCACCCAGCTTGGCTCCTTGTGTGTGGGAAAGAGAATGCCGGTTATTTCTTCGATTTTTTCCATTGGAAGCTTTGGCGGGGGGTATCTAGCCTTTAAACCTCTTGTGGCTATTGCGTCCACCATATGGCACAGTTTCTTCCAGTGTTCCTTCTTCGAATCATTTATTTCCTTTCTTAATGTTTTTTTCATCTTCTTGTATTCTTCCCTGGATTTAGTTGTCGTTTCCCTGTATTCGGGATTTTTTCAGTCCTCTCTTAACAGTCCTCTGGAATTTTCTTCTCAGTGAAATACATTATTTACTTAGTTGGGCGATGTTCTCGTTCCATCAATAATCTTTCCTTTTGTTACCGTTCTCCCTTCAGTTTGGTAGTACGTCGTTTTGGTAGAACGCACACTCTGGCGATGACCGCCACCATTTCCTCTGCTGTATTTTCTTGCATTCTGACAGTTTCTGCCTAGAGCCGTTCTGTCAGTTTTTCTTCATTTAGGTGCCTAATTGACCAGCCCTGTGTAACCCTTGCCGTAGTTGGTCTTTTTCTGTCTTCAATCTGTATAGAATAACATATATATATCTATGGTAACTTAGGGTTTCCCTGTGGAGTTCCCCCCAATTGTTCACTTTTCCCCCAAGTTTTTTAGTAGTGTAAAGTCTATGATGGATCGCGACGTTCTTCGTTCGAAGGTGGGCACATCCACCTCGTTTTCTATGTGTAGATCTATTTGGAGATCAATTGTCCTACTTCCCCAGTATGGGGATGCCTAACCTAACCTAAATCTAATAAACTTAATCTAACCTATGTTAAGCCAAAGGTCCTTGCCACATTGCCCTATATTGGATCGAGAGTTCGAGCTCCCACGCGTATATGGTCTTGATTGATCTGCCGTTTCGCGGTGGGTAACCTAATATAACCTGGGTTAAACCAACGGTCCTTGCCACATTCTCACTTCAGGTTTTTTTAAAAACCTATTCAAGTGCGTACCACTTCATTTTTTAATTGGTCCCTCAAGCATATTCCAAGCATTGCACGTTCCATAGCTCGTTGGGTTGTTCTTAATTTTTCGGCGCTCTTTTCTGTCAAGGTGGTAGTTTCTAGCCCGTAGGTCATTACAGGAAGTGTGGAGTGGTATATTAGCGCTTTTTTCCCATTAACGTTCGGATTGTCTGCAAATGATCAGTCGTGCTATAGCCCTTCCTGAATCCTGCCTACTCGACCAGTTGGTAAAAGTCTAAATTGTTCGTTAGTCGATTTGTAATAATTTTGATCAGTAATTTATAGAGATGCGATAGCAGGCTAATAGGTCGGTAGTTTCAAAATTTTGCGCTATCGCCTTTTTTATGGATCCACATTATTCCAGCGTTTTGCCAATTCCTTGGTATCCTAACCTGGGTTAAACCAACGCTCCCTGCCACATTGTTCTATGTTGGATCGGGAGTTCGCGCTGGAGCGTATGTGGTCTTAATTTATATGCCGCTTCGCAGTGGGCCACCTAATCTTCTTCTTCTTCAGCCTTTCAAAGTCCACTGTTGGCCATAAGCCTCCCCTAATTTATTCCAATTTTTTCTGTCTTGGGCTTCTTGGTACCATCTTTTGCCGACTAGTCTTTTTACATCTTTTCTGAGTTCGCCCTGCGCTTCTCTCAGTTCTGCGTGGTCTCCACTGTGTAACTCTATTTGTCCAATGATCTGAGTCTTATCTGAGTGCCCTACCCAACTCCACTTGAGGTTTGCCACTCGGTGTATTATATCTGTTACGCCTGTTCTAGTGCGTACCACTTCATTTTTGACTTTGTCCCTCAAGCATATTCCAAGAATTGTACCTTCCATGGCTCGTTGGGTTATTCTTTAATTATCGGCGTTCTCCTCGTCTTTCTCTTTCTGCTGCATGATCTCCTTGATGATGCCGCCGACGTCGTTCCACCTGTCCTCGCTTTCCAGCATCTACTCTGTTAGCGCCCAGGGAGACATTGCCCAGCCCCTTAATACTTCCAGCTTCGCCCTCTGTCCTGCCCACTTGTCGCAGGTGAACAGCGTATGCTCGGCCGTCTCCGGCTCCGTGTAGCAGTACGAGCAGTTCTCCGCGGTCGTCTTGCCTATTCTTTTCCTATAGCTCTGGAAACAGCCATGGCCCGTCAGCGCCATTGTCAGGTGGTAGCTCAGCTGCCCATGCTTCCTATCCAGCCAAGGCTTAACATCCGGTATCAGCTTGTAGGTCAAATTGGTCATATCCTTATCCCACGACTCCTGCCACTTTTGTATGGTTTCCCGCCTTTCTTCTTCTTTCATCGCCCTTGCATCATTCGCCTCCTTGTCGTGCGTGTGCTCCACGATTCTGGCTCTTTCTTCTGCCAGTAGCTCCAATGGAATAAGCCTTGCCAGTACCCGCACCGCGTCAGTCCCGACCGTTCTGTACGCACTGACCACCCTTATAGCGATCTTCCTTTGAGCCCTTTTCAGGGCTTCCCTAAGCCTCTTTATTTTGGTGCAGCTTTCCCACACCGGTGCTCCATACAAAACGATGTTGTTCGCAACGGATGCACTCTTCTCTTGTTTTTAGTCGCTCCTCCGATCCTCGGAAGTATCCTTAGAAGGTTGTTCACCCGGCGGTGTGCTTTAGCACATGCCTCCTCTACGTGCCTCCCGAAAGTTAGCTTCTCATCGAAGACTCTTCCCAGGTATTTTAGGAACTTCTGTGTAGAGGAGGACTACATGGGAAAAATAGTTGAAAAGCTGGAAATAGGAGGGTCAAGGAAGTGAGGAAGACCAAAAATGAGATGGAAAGACAAGGTGGCTGAGGATATGAGAGAAAAAGAGTGAGGACGCATTGGATAGACATTTATGGAGAAGAAGAATCCAACAAGGCAACGCCGACCCTACGTGATATAGGAAAAGGCAGAGAAGAAGAAGAAGAGAACTTGGTAGCTGAAAACTTATCACCTGTTTAAAATAAAGTACTACATTCAGTAATAAAGCGTATCAATGCTATTAAAGCTAATGCCAAATGTGAGTGTCTCTTCAAGCTATTTTGTAAAAAACAAAATGCGGACCATGTGAAACTTTTACTTCACACTGAAGTAAGATGGCTCTCTAAAGGGAATTTCAGGGAATTTCAGGGAGAAACCTGAAATGAAGTATCAGTTAACAGTCGATGGTAAAGCATTTGTGAGTTATTTAGCCGATATTTTTGAAAAACTACATATATTAAGTACGCAACTTCAAGGAACAAATAAAACCCTTATCGATGCAAAAAACCTTTATTTGGTTTTACTGCCTTTATTGAGTTATGTCAGAAATAATTTAACAACAAGAACTTTGAACAGTTGCACTGGCTCCAAAAATGGAATTAAATGATACTGCTATTGTCGATCATCTGAAAATACTATCAACTGATTTAAAAGAAAGATCTTCTGAATTAAAACAAATTAATTTTCCAACATGGATGATGCAGCCAATGTTAGTGGATTTTATATTTTAGGCGAATCGTTCTTCCTCCCAGGACGAACTCCACCGGGCCACATATCTTCCTACCAAATAGCAGCACTGCTTCGGTGCTATAACCAGCTGCTTTGCGTTCATCCAGTCTTGTATCGTGTCTAGGGCGGCGTTTGTTTTTTCTTCTAGCTCGTCTTCTCGTCCTTCTTTGACCACTAGGGCCAGGTCGTCCGCGTAGGCGACGGCTTCCGCACCGTCCGGTAAGGCCACATACAGTACTCGTCATATAGAAGGTTCCACAAAAGCGAACCCAGCACGGACCCTTGGGGGACCCCGGCTGTAACATCTATCTCGTCCTGCCTCTCTACCAACAGCCGCCTGTCGCTGAAGTAGCTAATTGTCAGGTCTACCTGGTATTCGGGCATCCTCCTACGTTCCAACTCTTCGACAATAATCCTCCACGGTGCCGAGTTGAAAGCATTCTTCACGTCTATCGTTACTAGTGCCACAAGTTTCCTTGTTTTAAGGAATCTTCTTCTTTCTTCATCCGCCAGATTTAAGATGTATCTTGCGGCCGTGACAGTGGACTTTCCCTTCCTGAACCCACGTTGTCTCGCTGAGAGCGCCGCCTTCCCTGTCAGTTCGTTGTTGAACCTTTTTACCAGGATTCTCTCGAACAGCTTGGCGAAATTGATCAATGCATATTGGTCGATAAGCGTCTGGACTAGTCGGAGGTTTATTACGTTTCGATATGAGCACCAATCTAGCTGTTCTCGAGAAAGTTGCGCCTTTTAGCTCTAGGTTCAGTACGTGCCGTACGGTTTCGGGAAAACGCTCGCACACGAGCTTTAAGATTTCCGTTGGTAGACCGTCAGGGCCCGGCCCTTTTGATTTTCGCCACTGCCTCTTCTAGTTCCTCGGACGATATTTCCTGGACGTCGTATTGCCGTGCTCGCAACCATACGTTTTTTTCATGCGTCACAAAATGGCTTTCCACCCTTTTCTTGAAATCATGGTCCAGCTGTAGCTGCGGCTTTTTTAGCTTGTCCGTGACGATTTTGAGGCCAAGCCCCCAAACGTCCTTATCAACGTCTTCGCATATTTCCTTCCACTTGGCTTCCTTGGCCCGCGAGTAGGGAAAGATAGTTCGTTCTGGACCCGCCTCCGCCTCCCGACCAGTGCGCATGCGCGAACAGAGGCAGGTTTAATCATCTAATATACAGGTTTAATCGGCTAATAAACAGGTTTGATAAGCTAATAAACAGGTTTAATCAGCTAATAATCAGGTTTAATCAGCTAATATACAGGTTTAATCAGGTTTTATCAGATAATTATCAGGTTTGTTCAGGCATCAATTCCTCTGTTCGCGCATGCGCACTGGTCGGGAGGCGGAGGCGGGTCCAGAACGAACTATCTTTCCCTGCTCCCGCGCAATAAGTGTTCGCAACTTTCTCTTTTCGGTCTTATAGGCCAGCGCTAACTCGCAGTACTCAGTGTTCTGCTTTTTCCTCCATCTCGTCGCTCGCCTTCTTGCCTGGACGCAGGTTCTTCTTTGATCGCCTATTTCGCTCGTCCACCAGTAGGTGCAACTGTTGGGCCTGTGTCCTCCTTTCTTTGAAAGACGCTCAGTGCACACGTTAGTCACCAGCTCGTCTGCATTGTCCGGCTTCTTCTTGGCCTCTCTAAAGGCTTCCACGAACTTTCCCTCATCTAGCGCAGTCGTTTTCCATCCTTTGCTCTTCTTGCAGAACTGATCGGGGGTTCCGCTGTCTCGTATTACGTATCTTAGGTATTTGTGGTCGCTCAACTCCGGTAGCACCTCCCACGACGCGATCTTTCCCACAGTATTCACCGTTCCAAAGGTTAAGTCTACGATGGGGCTACCGTTGCCACGGACACAGGTGGGTTCCTGACAGACGTTTCGAATGACGAAGTTGTTTTGCGCCAGCCAGTCCACCAGGACTCTCCCTCTACGGTCCTCCGTCTTTGCACCCCACTCCTGAAGTCCCCGCCAAGAAGAATTTATCCGCTCTTTTGTTTGATGTCACCCTGCAGGGCGTCCAGATAGCCTTTAAACTCGACCTGGATGCAATATCCTTGGTATCCTAACCTGGGTTAAACCAACGGTCCCTGCCACATTGTCCTATACTGGATCGAGAGTTCGCGTTGCCACGCGTATGTGGTCTTGATTTATCTGGCGCTTCGCGGTGGACAATCTAATCTAACCTCTTTTCTTTTTATTATTGGGGGCGTAGCAAGTGCAGCTGGGTTAACTTGACAAGTGCCCCCCCGGAAACCCTGGCATTCTGGTACTGCTTCTCGCATGACTTCAGGATGCTGGTGTATTAATATATTTAGGCACCCAGCTTACTTCCCCCATCTAGTCATACTGATTAGCGGTTCGGGTTTCGTTGTTCTTTTTCTATTTTCTGCCTGGTACTTTCGTCTTGCTCCTTACAGGTAATTATATTACGTATAAATTTTTGAACGTTTTCCCAATTGTCTTCAGACTGCAGCATGTAGGGTAATGTCGTTCGCGGTTCGATATCTTTTGGTAGGGTGCTCCTCTCGGTGTCCCACCTATAGCACGAGTATATAGTGTGTGCCACACTGTCTTCCTCCCCGCAGTACTCGCATAGGCTGGCAGAGGCTCTGCCTATTTTGTGGAGATAGTCCCGGAAACACCCATGGCCACTGAATGCCTGAGTGAGGTGGTAATTGACATCTCCGTGATTTTTGGTGATCCATTTTTCCACGTCTTTTATCAGGAATTTGGTCCACTGTCCTTTGGTGCTTGCTTCTAAAACCTAATCTAACCAACGGTCCTAGGTTAAACAAACAGCCACACTGTCCTATATTTGATCGAGAGTTCGCGCTACCGTGGGTATGTTGATTTATCTGCCGCTTCGCGCTGGGCAACGTATTCTAACCTGGCTTAAACCAACGGTCCTTGCCACATTGTCCTATATTGGATCGAGAATTCGCGCTGCCGTGCATATATGATCGGGATTTATCTGCCGCTACGCGGTGGGCAACCTAATCTAACCTGGGTTAAACCAACGGTCCTTGCCACATTGTCCTATATTGGATCGAGAATTCGCGCTACCGTGCATATATGACCTGGATTTATCTGCCGCTTCGCGGTGGGCAACCTAATCTGACCTGGGTTAAACCAACGATCCTTGCCACATTGTCCTATATTGGATCGAGAATTCGCGCTGCCGTGCATATATGATCTGGATTTATCTGCCGCTTCACGGTGGGCAACCTAATCTAACCTGGGTTAAATCAACGGTCCTTGCCTCATAATCATTAAATCTATATCTTAGATTATACTTTTAGAAAGCATTTAACATCAAACAAAAAACATTTGTTCCACCAACACAAAATGTATTTTGCTTTGTTTTAGGACGCTTTGCAGAAAAGACACAACTCAAGGCTGCAAATATTGTGCCTGGCGAATTTAAACCGAATCTACCTAATTACACTTTAGATGATGTATCCAAACACTCAACCCCGTAAGTAACACTGTCATATTACTTTTGTAATCCAAAGTGCTATGTGTTAAGTTTTTCCAGTTTGGTCTTCTCTTATATTCTCTTGCCTTATAATTAATTAGGTCCAATCTGTTCAGATTTTTCTAGTCTTCCCTTTTTCTTGCCTTCCCTTTTTTAATTAAATAAATAATTTATATATTTGCAGAGAAGACAGAATATGGGTCACTTACAAACAGGGTGTCTATGACATCACCAGTTTCGTCTCGGAGCATCCTGGCGGTGAACAAATTCTCTTGGCTGCTGGGAGCTCGGTGGAGCCCTTCTGGCTCTTGTTCGCAGTTCACAACAGTCCACAGGTCTTCGAGATGCTGGAATCCATGAGGATCGGGAACTTGTCGGAAGAAGACGCCAAAGTAGCTCTTAAGGATATGTCCGATCCGTATTGCAACGATCCAGCTAGACACAAAGTCCTGAAACCGGCTAGTATGAAACCGTTTAATGCGGAGCCACCTTCATCTCTACTCGTCGATAGTTTTATTACACCTAAGTAAGTTAGACTAGATCAGGACAAATACCGGCCCGCGGGCCACATGCCACCCGCGAAGCATTTTATAAATCACTTTAATGCCATGCTTATTATATTTAAGACCTGATGTTTACTTCATTATCTAACAGCCACTATTTTATAGAACCTGCTCATTTGCGGTTGTTTTCTGAAAACATTTCGTTCTACAAAAAGTGCATATTGCCCACTATGACAAAAACCTAACAATATTGTTCTGTCTAGGCGAACTATTTGATAAAAATTAATGCGGCCCGCCGTCAAATTTTCATACGTAATGTTGCCCGACAGTCCAAAGATTTGCCCACCCCTGGACGAGATGTAATAATTACAATTAATGTATTTATAATTCAGTGAATTCTTCTATGTGCGAAACCATCTGCCCGTACCGGAAATCGATCCGGAAACTTACGAGCTGGAAATAGAATTCGAAGGAAGGAAGAAGACTTTCGTTCTAACTTTGGATGAAATCAAGAAGTTTCCCAAACATACCGTGACGTGCTCCATAATGTGTGCCGGCAATAGGAGGAGTGAAATGACCGAGGTCCGTATTGATTGAGTAGTTCTATCCAAGCTTTGATAGTTTCTTCAATAATGTTTGGGGTAACAACTTTTAGGTGAAAGCAGTGAAGGGATTAAGTTGGTCTAATGCTGCCATTGGCAATGCTCGTTGGACCGGTGCCAGACTAAAGGATGTATTAAAGGCAGCAGGAATTAACGAAGACTCGGATGAATATAAACACATCCAGGTATGGAATTAACTTCCAAAACCCTAAAACCCCCAAAACCCCCCCTGGCTAGATATTTATTTACAGAATGACAATTGTAACATGTATCAAAACACTTGTTAAAAAATTATACAAAACTTTGACTTTGATAACAAACACACAATTGACTTTTAAAATTGGAAATATTGTTTTTATTACTCATGCGGGTAAGTACTATCTTGGCGCAGGTTTTCTAGTGCGACAAATGGCTCTTTTGGTCTGAATTGCCACAGAACTTAACGCACGCAAATATTCGGTAACGCACGCAAATATTCAATTAATTTAGAGAATGACAAGTGTAACATATACATGATGAGTGTTACTTATCAAAAAATTGTACAAAACAAGACTTTTACAATTAACACTTAAAATTAAAAATATTGTTTTTATTACTCATACTATCTTGGCGCCCATTTTTTCATGCAACAAATGGCTGTTTTTGTCTGTATTACCACATAATTTGGGTAACGCACGCAATCAATTTATTTAGAGAATGATATAAGTGTAACATATACATGATGAGTGTCACTTATCAAAAAATTGGACAAAACAACTTTTACAATTGACACTTAAAATTGAAAATATTGTTTTTATTACACATGCGGGATAAATACTATCTTGGCGCACGTTTTTTAGTGCGACAAATGGCTGTTATTGTCGGTATTACCACGTAACTTGGGTAACGCACGCAAATATTCAATTTATTTAGAGAACGACATGTGTAACGTATACATGATGAGTGCCAGTTGTCAAAAAATTGGACAAAACATGACTTTTACAATTGACTCTTAAAATTGAAAATATTGTTTTTATTACTCATGCGGGATAAGTACTATCTTGGCGTCCGTTTTTTAGTGCGACAAATAGCTGTTTTTGTATGTATTTACACATAACTTGGATAACGCACGCAAATTTTCAATTTATTTAGAGAATGACATGTGTAAAATATACATGATGAGCCTCACTTGTCAAAAAATTGGACAAAACAAGACTTTTACATTTCACACTTAAAATTGAAAATATTGTTCTTATTACTCATGCGGGATAAGTACTATCTTGGCGCCCTTTTTTTTAGTGCGACAAATGGCTGTTTTTGTCTGTATTACCACATAGCTTGGGTAACGCACGCAAATATTCGATTTATTTTGAGAATGATAAGTGTAACATATACATGATGAGTGTCACTTGTCAAAAAATTGGACAAAGCAAGACTTTTACAATTGACTCTTAAAATTTAAAATATTGTTTTTATTACTCATACGGGTTAAGTACTATCTTGGCGCCCGTTTTTTAGTGCGACAAATGGCTGTTTTTGGTTTTTGTCTGTATTACCACATAACTTGGGTAACGCACGCAAATATTCAATTTATTTAGAGAATGACAAGTGTAACATATACATGATGAGTGTCATTTGTCAAAAAATTGGACAAAACAAGACTTTTACAATTAATTCTTCCAATTGAAAATATTGTTTTTATTACTCATGGATAAGTCCTATCTTGGCGTACGTTGTTTTAGTGCGACAAAAGCTGTTTTTGTCTGTATTGCCACATAACTTGGACAGCGCACGCAAATATTCAATTTATTTAGAGAATTACAAGTGTAACATATACATGATGAGTGTCACTTGTCAAAAAATTAGACAAAACAAGACTTTTACAATTGATTCTTAAAATAGAATATATTGTTTTTATTACTCATGCGGGATAAGTACTATCTTGGCGCCCGTTTTTTAGTGCGACATAAGCTGTTTTTGTCTGTATTACCACATAACTTGGGTAACGGTAAGGTCAAACACAATCAAAACCCCAATATTAAAAAAGTGACAGAAATTTTGTTTCATTACAAAATAAAATGAGTGTAAATGGTGATACCGAAAACTGATGAGAGTTCTTATGACGAATCTACCCGAGACAATTGACAGAGCAAATTCTTCGTTTTTATTTCATTTTTTTTTTGAAGGCCCCTGGACCCCAAACTTGTAAGATACGTCCCCGCGCATTAGTATTAAAAAATATTAAATCTCTTGTTGTCAATCATTATTTGACAGGCGATGTCGCACGAGGTCGCGTAGCTAAATGTCGCGCATATGGGAATCGACCTTTATACTGCGACGAACAGGCGACAAGCCAAACATATTTTTCAATAAAGGTCGATTCCCATATGCGCGACACTCAGCTACGCGACGTGCGACATCGTCCTCTCGAGGGCAATTGATAACTTACCGCACTTTGCAAAATATACTATTATTTGATTGTGTGTAGTTTGAGGGTTTGGATACTGATCCCACGAATAAACCATATGGGGCTTCGATTCCAATTTGGAAAGGCATAGATAAAAGGGGAGATGTGATTCTGGCTTACGAGATGAATGGAGTGCCTATTCCACGCGACCACGGTTATCCAATTCGGGTAATTGTACCAGGCATAGTCGGAGCTAGGAACGTCAAATGGCTTGGTAAGATTAAAGGCCGATTCTCATATACGCGACGTCGCGCGACAGCGCCTGTTAAATAATAATTACATTGTTTTAAATGGGCACGTTCTCATTATGGTTACGCGACGTGCCCATTTAAAACAATGTAATCATTATTGGACAGGCGATGTCGCACGACGTCGCGTAGCTGTGTCGCGCATATGGGAATCGATCTTTATTGAACAATATGCTGCCCAACAGATATGTAGAGGTCCACATATGATATGTTGGGTTTGTCGCCTTTTCGTCGCAGTATAAAGGTCGATTCACATATGCGCGACATTCAGCTAAGCGACGTCGTGCGACATCGCCTGTCAAATAATGATTACATTGTTTTAAATGGGCACGTTCTCATTATGGTTACGCGACGTGCCCATTTAAAACAATGTCGCACGACGTCGCGTAGCTGAGTGTCGCGCATATGGGAATCGACTTTTATTGAACAATATGCTGCCCAACAGATATGTGGTCCACCTATGATATGTTGGGCTTGTCGCCTTTTCGTCGCAGTATAAAGGTCGATTCACATATGCGCGACATTCAGCTACGCGACATCGCCTGTCAAATAATGATTACATTGTTTTATGGCTACGCGACCTGCCCATTTAAAACAATGTAATCATTATTTGACAGGCGATGTCGCACGACGTGGCGTAGCTGAGTGTAGCGCATATGGAAATCGATCTTTATATTTGATGAAAGGCAATATGAGCAGAAATGCCTGTAACATATTTACTTATTGTTTAGGTAAAATTGTTTTGTCGTCAAACGAGAGCGATTCGCATTGGCAACAGAACGATTACAAAGGTTTTTCGCCAAGCACCGACTGGGACACTGTCGACTTCACCAAATCTCCAGCAATTCAAGAACTTCCCGTCATCTCTTCAATTTGCAAACCTTTGCCTAACCAGACGGTCCAAGTTGTCGATGGACACCTTATAGTCCAAGGCAAATGTTAATAAATAAAATTAAACAATATTTAAACCAAACCAAGACCAATCTGATAAGATATATGAGATTAGAATCAAGAAATGAAATTTAAATTTGTTTTAGGATATGCATGGTCTGGAGGTGGTCAGAAAATTGTTCGGGTAGATGTAACAATTGATGGAGGTGAAACGTGGCATGTGGCTGGGTTTAATGGACAAGATGAGAATGAGCCTCCGCAACATTGGGCCTGGACGCTTTGGACGGCCAAGATTCCAGTGGCAGAAGGACAGAAAAACGTAAATTAATCATTTTCTGGGTGCGAATTATAAAGGTTGTATTTCAGGTGGAGATTTGGTCCAAAGCCGTGGATTCCTGTTACAATACTCAGCCCGAAAGCTTCAAGAACATTTGGAATTTGCGCGGGGTTTTAAGCAACGCGTATCATCGAGTGCCAGTCAACTTGAAATGGTCGTAAAATGTGATATTTGTAGTCGTAATGGTGATTTGAATCGATCAAAGATGTTAAATATATTTTTATTGCTAACTTCAATAAACCTTTACCTTTGATGCAAAAGTTTAATGACTTCTTTATAGACGCAAAATAGAAAAATATTGTTTAAAGAACTAGTTCGATAAGCGCGATTTTTCAACACGCGTCTGTTTAGAAAACGACAAGCGTAGCGAGGAGCTTTCTAAACATGGACGCGTGCTGAAAAATCGCGCTTATTGAACTTGTTCTTTAATATACCATTTTGCGTCTATAATGACGTCATTAAAGCACTCATATGGGTTCGTTAATGGCTCGCCGAGTGAGATACAATTTCCTCAATATGTAACAGCGTTTTTTTTAATTTATAAATCGCATAAAAAGGCGCTAAATAGAAAACATAGTTTAAAGAACGAGTTCAATAAGAGCGATTTTTCAGCACGCGTTCATCTTTTTCCTCGCTGCGCTCGTCGTTTTCTAAACATGGACGCGTGCTGAAAAATCGCGCTTATTCAACTCGTCCTTTAATATACAATTTTCTATTTTGCGTCTATAGTGAAGTCATTAAAGCACTCATATGGGTTTGTTAATGGCTCGCCGAGTGCGATACAATTTCTTCAATATGTAACGGCGACTTTTTTATATAGAAATGGTAGAAAAGGGCGCAAAATAGAAAATATAGTTTTAAAGAACGAGTTGAATAAGCGCTATTTTTCAGCACGCGTCCATGTTTAGAAAACGACGAGCATAGCGAAGAGCTCGTTCTTTGATATACCATTTTCTATGTTGCGTCTATTATGAAGTCATTAAAGCATTCATATGGGTCCTTTAATGATTCGCAGAATGCGACACAATTTTTCTCAATATTCATCCGTGATTTTTTTTTAAATTAGAAATGGCAAAAGGTTAAATAGGAATAAATAGTTCGAAGAACGAGTTCAATAAACGCGATTTTTCAGCACGCGTCCATGTTCAGAAAGCTCCTCGCTACGCTCGTCGTTTTCTAAACATGGGCGTGTGCTGAACAATCGCGTATATTAAACTCGTTCTTTATTCTTTAACATACTAATAATACATTTAGGTTGCTGTACCTTTTTGACAGACAGAACTTTCTCTTGTAACCTACAAGTTTTTTTTCTTTTTAAATACTTAATTTATAAACACAGAAGGAACATATGTCTTAAAAAATAAAATTCCATATATTTGCTTTGTCAGTCGAAATAAGAAACGTTTATTCAATCATAAAAAAAAACACAAACAATAGAAAAAACAAATTCTTTCATCAGCAGAAACTTCTTAATATTCTTCGCCACCCTCGCCTTCACCTTCTCCGGAGTCCATGCCAACTTCTTCGTAATCCTTCTCCAAAGCGGCCAAATCTTCACGAGCTTCAGAGAACTCACCTTCTTCCATACCCTCACCTACATACCAATGGACGAAAGCACGCTTGGCGTACATCAAGTCAAACTTGTGATCCAAACGGGCCCATGCCTCGGCGATGGCAGTGGTGTTAGACAACATGCAAACGGCACGTTGTACTTTAGCCAAATCACCACCAGGTACGACGGTTGGTGGTTGGTAGTTGATACCAACTTTGAAACCAGTTGGACACCAATCTACGAATTGGATGGTACGCTTGGTCTTGATGGTTGCAATGGCGGCGTTGACATCCTTGGGGACAACATCTCCACGGTACAACATGCAACAAGCCATGTACTTTCCGTGACGTGGGTCGCATTTCACCATCTGGTTGGCTGGCTCGAAGCAAGCGTTGGTAATTTCAGCAACGGAAAGTTGTTCATGGTAAGCCTTTTCAGCGGAGATTACTGGGGCGTAAGTGACCAATGGGAAATGGATACGTGGGTACGGCACCAAGTTGGTTTGGAACTCAGTAAGATCGACGTTAAGGGCACCATCGAAACGCAATGAAGCGGTGATGGAAGATACGATTTGACCGATAAGACGATTCAAGTTGGTGTAGGTTGGGCGTTCAATGTCCAAGTTACGTCTGCAAATGTCGTAGATAGCTTCGTTGTCGACCATGAAAGCGCAGTCGGAATGTTCCAAAGTCGTGTGGGTGGTCAAGATGGAGTTGTACGGTTCTACAACGGCGGTGGATACTTGCGGTGCTGGGTAGATGGCGAATTCCAATTTTGATTTCTTTCCGTAATCAACAGATAACCTTTCCATCAACAAGGAAGTGAAACCAGATCCGGTGCCTCCTCCGAATGAGTGGAAGATCAAAAATCCTTGCAATCCAGTACATTGATCGGCCAATTTACGAATCCTGTCCAATACCAAATCGACGATTTCCTTTCCAATGGTGTAATGACCGCGGGCATAGTTGTTAGCGGCGTCCTCCTTTCCGGTGATCAGTTGTTCCGGGTGGAAGAGCTGACGGTAGGTTCCGGTACGGACTTCATCGACTACGGTTGGTTCCAAGTCGACGAATACGGCTCTGGGGACGTGTTTGCCGGCTCCAGTCTCGCTGAAGAAGGTGTTGAAACTGTCATCGCCACCTCCGACGGTCTTGTCAGACGGCATTTGCCCATCAGGTTGGATTCCATGCTCAAGGCAGTACAACTCCCAACAGGCGTTACCAATCTGGACACCGGCTTGTCCAACATGTACTGAGATACATTCACGCTATAAAAAAAAAAACATTAAGTATTTCGTGATAAAGTATAAATTTTAATGTAAATTCTACCGGCCCTGAACTTTTAGTTTTAAAAAAATAATGTTTTTTTGTTAAATATCATTTATTAAGCTTATCATAACAACAATAATGCAACAGACTATGAGGCCTATAATGAAAACAGAATACAATACGATAAAGATAATTAAGCCAACTCACTGCTAAAAGTGGGTAAACTGAAACATTTGACTGATTCACTAACACGACACAATATAATTAGTACAGGAAACCAGATTTACGGAAGAACATGCCTTCCGAGTCCTAAGGCTACAGAATCCTCAAAGGAAAAGTGGGCCAGCGGGTAATGGAGAAGAGGTACGTAAAAAAATATCCAAATTCAAGGTTCTGTTACAGACAGACGAACAGAGTTGGAATTTTGAAAATGTCAAAATATTCTTGGAACCTTCAGAAATGATTGTGGAAAAAGTTTCAAAAGTCTGTCTGTCTGTTTTTCCTAAATTCAAAAATTCAAGTCGAAATGGAAAATTGCTGAAAAATGTCTAAATTCAAGGCTTTGTTACAGATAGACGGACAGTTGGAATTTTCAAAACTTCTGGAGTCATTACTCCAGGAGTAATGACACTCAAGGCCAGTTAAAATGGTCTGTGAAGAAACCCCTAACAACAAAAGACCCCTGGGGCGCCCAAAGCTTCGATGGCGAGATAATATCCGCAAGGACCTTCAAACCCTGGGGGTGCTCAACTGGGAAGAAACCACTCAGGATCGGAGAGAATGGAGGAGAATTGATGAGGCGGCCAAGATCCAGCCCGAGTTGTAGAGCCATGGATAGAGGATATGCAACTTAGGTACAGGATTTATAATCTGTGAATTCAGTCACCGACTTAACCTCCCCGAGCAGTCGTGTATCCATCCTCTCTTAAATGCGCAAACAAGGGCTACAGTATAGTCAATCTACATGCCCCAATCAACCAAGACAACAGACGCAAACCAGAAAGAACTGATAGATTCTGGGTAGGCTTAGAAGATATTATCTCTAAACTTCCAGAGAGGTACACCGTCATACTGCTTGGTGACTTCAATGCTCAATTGGGAAGAGAGTAAAAATACAGAAACATAGTGGGCAATTATCCGGCGCATAAGCGAACCAACCGCAACGGAGAACGATTGGTGGACCTTTGTAGGACTTTTGGGTTGTTCATGAAATCTACAGCCTTCAAACACTTGCCAAGAAAGCAGAAGACTTACTTGGATTTCACCTAATAGAAACCTGGGTGAATTCCAGATAGATGATGTGGCCATTTCACGAAAATCGCAAGAGGAAATCAGCTGGATAGTTAACTGGGAGAGTAAGGGGGCTTCCGGAAGACCCGATCCTTTGTTGAACAGATCCTCAATCTTAAAACTGTACTTGAATACTCAAGTAGATGAGAAACCGCAAGTTACGATTCCATTGATAGAGAAACGCTTAACAAAGTCCTACAGGAACAAGGGTTAGACAACAAAACCCGCAGACTCATCCTAGAAACCTTGACCAACAGCCATTCAAAGCTTAAATTTAGAAGCGAGAACTAAGAAAGCTTCGAAATAAAAACTGGAGTGAGACAAGGAGATGGACTTTCCCCATTTCCCTTCAATTGTTTGCTTGAAAAGGTAACGAGAGATGGGGCAAGGAATTGATCATCTTGGGTGTTCAGAGTGGTATCTACCTGGGACGTAAGAGCGATGGACTGGTTGTAGATTGCCCGGCCTTTGCAGACGAAAAGGGGAGAGAATGCATCTGTACTGCGCTGAGGTATGAGGGGAAAGGTACGCGCAAGATTAGTTTAAGTTAAGAAATATGCGTCAGTTTTTCAAATACGGACAACTAAACAGCGCGCACTCGAAATAAAGTGGGGTAATGCGCAGAACAATGCTAAATTGAAGTTTAGTAATGTTCAAATTTTGCAAATTTTTGCTTAGAAATCAACAAATTTTGCGGATTTTTGTTTAAAAATTAAAAAAAAAATGCAAAATTTTGTTTAGAAATTTTCAAATTTTGCGAATTTTTGATTAGAAATTAAAAAAAATTGCGGATTTTTGTTTTTGGAAATTTTGCAATTTTTTAATTAGAAATGTTCAAATTTTTGCTTAGAAATTAAAAATTTTGCAAAGTTTTAATGAGAAATGTTCAAATTTTGTAAATTTTTTGCTTAGTAATTAACAAATTTTGCGGATCTTTGTTTAAAATTCTGCAAATTTTCAATCCAGAAATTAACAAATTTTGCGGATTTTTGTTAAAAATTTAAAAATTTTGCGAATTTTTAATTAGAAATGTTCAAATTTTGCAATTTTTTGCTTAGAAATTATAAAACTTTTCAAAATTTCCAAATATTGAAACTTTTATTAAATTTTGACTAGTTACAATTTTGCGAGTTTTTTTTTCCCCAAAAATGTTCAAATTTTATTTATTTCGATCTTAATCTCAACTTGCAACACCTTGAAATTTCCAAATTTTTACCTTAATTTTTTTTTTTAATTTTCACAAATTTTGAAATCTACTCCAAATATCTTGAAATCTAGAAATATGCGTCAGTTTTTCTAATACGGACAACTAAACACCGAGCACTCGAAATAAAGTGGGGGAATGCGCAGAAGAATGCTAAACTGCTCAAGTTTGGTAATGTTCAAATTTTTTGCTTAGAAATTAACAAATTTGCGGAATTTAAAATATTTAACAATATTTGCGGATTTTTGTTTAAAAATTTTGCAATTTTTTTAATTAGAAATGTTCAAATTTTGCAAGTTTTTGTTTAGAAATTAACAAATTTTGCAAATTTTTGCTTAGAAATGTACAAATTTTGCGGATTTTTGTTTAAAAATTTCCAAATATATAAACTTTTATTAAATTTTGACCATAAGTTACAGTTTTGCGAGTTTTTTTTCCCCAAAAATGTTAAGATTTTATTTATTTCGATCTTAATCTCAACTTGCAACAACACCTTGAAATTTCCAAACTTTTACCTTAAATTTTTTTAAATTTTCACAAATTTTGGAATTTCTACTCCAAAAATTGTTTATTTTCACTTTCAAAGCTCCAATGAATTTTGCAAAATTCCGGCAAAAAAATCACAAATTTTCCTTGTTTTTTTTTCCAAACCTTTTGTTTTTTGTCTACAAAACTCACTATTTCCTGCAATATTTCCAAAATTTTCAAAAAAAAACAAACAAAACCAATCAAATTTGAAACATTATGTCAAAAATATGACAACTTCAAGCACAAAATTTTGAGCACTTCAGTGCTCTGAAAGTCTAAGTTGATTTATTTGCAAAATCAAAAATTGGACCAAATTTTGACTATTGCTGTCAAAATTTGACAGATAGTGACAGATAGATTTCTTTGCAAAATCAAAACATTTTCACTGCAAAAAGAGAGGAGAATCCTCAGGAAGATCGTAGGCCCGGTAAAGGAAGATGAGGAATGCCGAAGGCGATATAACTCTGAGCTCTACGAACATATTGAGACTCTCTGACTGTGCTTTGGCCATAGAAGGGTAGCTTTCTAGGGCCACGTTGCAAGTTTGCCTCCAAGCAGACTAACCAACAGTCTGTTTACCTTCTGGCAAAACAAGAAGGTTCGTACCACTTGGCTGACAGAGACCGAGAAGGATATTAAAAATAATTGGGAATAATAGATCTCAAAAAACAGACAGAACAAACAGACAGGTGAGTCGCACCCTGAAGAAAGTCCGTGGATTTCAGGAAAAACCTCGAAGAAAAGGTACCCCCTGGACAGAAGAGAGAAAAGAGTTACAGCGGCTGAAGATGCGACAATACTGGGCAAAGGTCAAAGCCCAACAGTTGAACAAGCATAGTCCAAAGTAGGCCTATTCGAAAGAAGAAACGCTGCATGATGTTCTAAAGACTGTGCTTTGGCCATAGAAGGGTAGCTTTCTATGCCCACGTTGCAAGTTTTCCTCAGTCTGTTTACCTTCTGGCAAAACAACAAGGTTCGTACCACTTGGTTGACAGAAACCGAGAAGGATATTAAAGAACTGGGACTAATAACAGATCTCCAAAACAGACAGTCTGTGAGACACACCCTGAAGAAAGTCTGTGGATTTTAGGAAAAAACCCGAAGGAAATGTAACCCAAGGACAGAAGAGAGAAAGGAGTTACACCTGAAGATGCAACGATACTGGGCAAAGATCAAAGACCAACAGTTGAACAAGCGTGGTCCAAAGTAGACCTATTCGAAAACAGAAGAAATAAAAATCTAAATATAGTTAGTGAGTGCAAAGGCGTAGCCAGGGTTTAATTTCGGGGGGTTTTAGAAAATATTTCGTGGGGGTTTTGCAAAAATGCACCAATTTACTTTCTAAATCTGACACACAAGGGTCCCTAAACTCAATATCTACTATGCTCCCTTCAAGATAGTCGTCCATACTGATTTCAATATAATATTAAAGTTATATTTTGCATATTTCGGGGGGGTTTGTACCCCCAAAACCCCCCTTGGCTAAGCCCGGTAGAGGCAAACGTTACGGTGGCAAATGCCACCGGCAGGGCCGAAAGGATTTATATTTCGGAAATAATAAGTAAATGTATTAATCGTATTTATTGAATTTTTAAATTAAATATATAGGAATATTAAAAAAACCGAGGATATTAAACAAAAATCGATATTAAATAATCAATTAATCGAGGATATTAAATAATCAAAAGTTTTGGTTTGAAAATATAAAAACGTTTTAAAATAAATGAAATCTAAAATGGCGACCCACGCCGGCCGGCGACACGTATCCTCAAACGACGCCACAAAAAAAACCGTCAAAATAAAATTGAAAAGTGCAAAACTAAAGAAAAAACGATAACTTCATTATAAATAAATAAAATTCTTACCATTTTGAATAGGTGGTTTTTGTGTTTCTACTTGGAGAATACTGCTAAGTGGAGAGCAAGTTTGCCGTTCAGAACACGCTAGTAATGCAGCAGTCTAAACGAAACTGTGTCGAAACGAACAGAGCCGTGGTATTTATAGCGGTTGCTACGTCACGGCCAACGCCTCGACTCCCATTGGTCCAACGCCAACGGACGCCGCATCATGTAGGCGACCCGACGTTGCCAACAATCCCACATCTTTTAATTGATAATCCAATTATTCGAAAACGGCATGAATAAGCAAATATTTTACTATAACGTGCTATTCATAGCTTTACATCGGCATGAATTAAACGGAAAAAAAATTAGTTTAGTTTTTATTCGATTAAAACGTGTTTTGAAAATTGCTTTGGCAATGTCGCGGAAAGGGTATTGATTTTTTTTCGCCCCTATAGGGGTAGGTCCAAATGGGTTTGTATTGATATTTCCGTTATTTTTTCAATTTTTCTTTGTATTCAACGTTGAAAATTGCTTTGGATTTCGAGTTTCTTGGTAAATTCGGAACATGTTGCGGTCGTTGACTCACTTTAACGGTCCGAGCAAGAAAGTTTCGCTTGAGAGACTTTATTGAGGATGGATGAGAACGGAAAGGAGAATTCATTCGCATTCAGTGAGAAATAATCTACTTTTATAATTTAAATCAATTCAACTTTCTCTACGGTTAATTCATTTAATTATCCAAATGGTAGTTTTAAAAATTGTATTACTAGACCAGCGTTTCTCAACCTGTGGCACGCGTACCCCAGGGGCACGTGAAAGGATCGCCGGGGTACACAAAAAAAAATATGTAATGGCGGATATTGATAGATATTTATCCATCAATGTCCGCCATTACATATTGTTTTGCGTACCCCCGGCGATCATTTCATAAATTGAACATAAATATCTATCAATATCCGCCATTGGGTACATATTTTTTTGCGTAGCCCTGGCGATCATTTCACGTGCCCTTGGGGGCACGCGTGCCCCCAGAAAAAGATAAAAAATTACAAAGGATAACAACATCAAGAGATAAATTTTGAATTGGTAAAACCATACAACATTATATATAATCAGATAAACTTAATAAAGACTGAACAAAGCTTGAATATATAAATATACTCAACTTTTCCGGAGCTCTATAACGCTATTGAGTCTTTTAGGACTACCAAAAACAAATTTCGTGTGAGATTTGTCAGTTATTTTATAGCTTTCAGTCCACTTAGTAGTACTAAAAAGACTCAATAGTATTATAGAGCTCCGGAAAACTTGAGTATATTTATATATTCAAGCTTTGCTCCGTCTTTATTAAGTTTAACATCAAGAGATGTTACTAAGGGAATTCTCCAAACTGTCTTTCCATTTTTATTGTTTTTTTTATATTATTATTATTTACGGAAACCGATGAGACTGTCGTGTTCCTAGTCGGGTTTTACTATGATGGGTCACATGGACAGAGAAAAGTTTGAGGGAACGCTCTGTGAAATCGTTCAGAGAGGCCTCAAAGTAACTAGTAGATGGTGTCAAACAGTGGGACTGTGACTCAACCCGAGTAAAACCACGGTGATACCATTTACTAGAAGGAGAAAACTAAATTGCCCACAGCCAAGGGCATATCCAGCGAGGGGCCGGGGGTTGCAGCTGACCCCCCCCCCCCTAGAACCCACCTCACCGCACAGAAATATCTATAACATTATAAAACCTGACCCTGACGTCTTCGGGTGCAAAGAGCATGACGACGCAGTTCTAAAATTGTACGACAGTCCTCGAGAACAAACACAATCCTCCAAACAAATATGAGCTGACCCCCCCCAGTTCATATCCTGGGTACGCCCTTGCCTACTGTTGTGAGGCTGCCACCAATGTTGTTATGGGGGTTATGGTGTGAACCACCGCCGACTTCGCCGATGTTGAGAGTGAAGGACTGCCGGCCAACAATTCTTCGGAATCTGAGATATATCTAAATATCTCGGGATCTTGTAATGTAATGTTCACCGGGATTCGCATGGCACGTAGTTTGTCGAATAATAATCGAGTTGGTTTTAACAATTTAATTAAACAATACAACGAAATAACTTAAGACTTATAGCTTACTACTCTACTCTCTTTTCTCTTCTTACTTCTTACTGACATGTGTCCTGTGCTGATTTGGCGGTTTTGAGCTTTCGCCCAGCTATCCCGCCGTTTTGGGTTTTGGTTGTCGGTGGTTTTTTTAGTTTGTTTGTCTGTGTCGTCTGTTGTTTGTCTTTCGTTGGGTTTGGGTTTCGTTGGCTTTACTTGATTACAGTTGGGTCCTGTTGTCTCGGTGTGGTTCTCGGTTTTCTTCGTTGCTTCTTCTGTGTTTCATCTTCTGTGGTTGTTCTCCAGTGGCCTGTGGTCCTGATGAGCTTGGTCTTGTCGTTGATGGTGATGGTTTCTTCTTCTTCTTGGTTCGGTTTACGCTTGGGGGTGGCTTCGGTGGCGCTGTGTGTGTCCATCTGTGTGGTTCTTCTCCGTGGGGCGGCTACAGTTGCTCTTTTGGAGGCGGCTTCGTTTGTCTTCTCGGGGGCGGCTTCAGTTATCTTTTCGGAGGCGGCTTCAGTTATCTTTTCGGCGGCGGCTTCGGTTTTCTTTTCGGCGGCGGATTCGGTTTTCTTTTCGGCGGCGGCTTCGTTTGTTTTCTCGGGGGCGGCATCAGTTGTCTTCTTTGGGGCGGCTTCGTTTGTTTTCTCGGGGGCGGCATCAGTTGTCTTTTTTGGGGCGGCTTCGGTTGTGTTTTCGGCGGTGGCTTCGGTTGTCTTCTTGGGGGCGGCTTCGTTTGTTTTTTCCGCGGCGGCTTCGTTAGTCATCTCGGGGGGGGCTTCGTATGTCTTCTCGGGGACGGCATCAGTTGTCTTTTCGGCGGCGGTTTCCTGGGGTTTGTCGTTGGCGGTTTGGTTCTTCAATAGCTTCGTTATGTAGTCCATCATTTGGACGAGGACGCTGTCGTCCACGGTGTCCAAGTAATCGGGGTCGAAATACTTTGCCGCGAGGGCTTCGTTGGGGGTTGTCGGAATAAACGTGTTCATTGTTTGACAGCGGAGGAGCGAGTGACGCCCTTCTTACTGACAACTGCGGAATGGTATTTATACCATTCCTAGTATAATATATCTATAAGAGGGGTTAAATCATCCCTCTAATTCAAATAAGGGGGAGATTGAATTTTCTTGACTCCTCTCTGGTTAATCTCTATAAGAAGGTTTTCATAGACCTTCGCACGTTTTCTAATATGTTTGGGGGAGGTAAATTTTAGCGTGGTAATAAAAACCCTTAGTTTCTGGATAAAACAATTGCATGTATCCAAAACGTGGGACAAAGGGCACGTTTTGGAATGTGCGCTAATGGCACAGATGTCCAGTTCTGGTTTTTCTTAAAACATTGGCCTGGTCCAGTTGATTCCAGGTATACACTACTCTGTTGTAAAGGAAGTTTCTACGACACAGCTTGGAACATCTCATCTGAGATGATTTTCGTCACTGTTTTGAACAAAATTGAGTGGAACGTTGAAGTGCCCTCCCAGAATTTTATGAACCAGGATAAGATCTCCTCTCTGGTGGCGCTCTCGCAGAGAAAATAGACCCAGTTTGATGCAACGAACCTTATAGGGAAAACCTCAGTTCGGGAGGGATTCTTGTGATACGTCGTTGTACTTGTTCAAGTTGCAAAATAGGGATTCCAGCAGCTAACAGCGAACTCTAGCACAGGCCTAGCACAGGCGAAGTACAGTACCCACAGAGTGGTATTTAAAAGCCCTTTGGGTAAGGTAAATCAAGGAATTTGCCCTTTTACTAGTTTGGCGATATGGTACTCCCATTTGAGGTCCTGGATCATTGTAACACCCAGGTATTTTTGATGCTTTGCAGTGGGCTACCATTTAGGGTGTAGATAGCGTTGGGGTTATTGGGTCCAATGTGCAGTACGGTGCACTTAGCCACATTCAGAGACATGGGCCATATGTCAGATCACGGACGAAACGGCACTTCGCTCTTAACTACTCTGACATCCGACGATCCACCAACTCTTGAACTTTGACTTGAAATCTACGTACGAAGAGAGTTGCCAGTGGGCATGAAAAATGAACTCTCTACAATCTGTTATGCATAAATAAATTATCTAAATTGTTTAAAGGCGATAATGAAAATGTACGACAGATAAGATTAGACACACAAGACCTGACACTCACTAGACAGGCCAGACTAGATAGACAAGAATGGAGAGACAGGACAGACAAGACTGGGCGGACAAGAGTGAGCAGTCTAGACTGGACAGACAAGACAAGACAGACAAAACTCGACATATAAAACTAGATAGACTAGTCTAGACTGGACTAGAATTTAGGCGTTATCTAGTCTGTCCGGTCTAGTCTGTCCAATCCGTACCCAGCTAGGTGCTCCCCCCCCTTACCCCCTGTCCCTCGCTGGGTACGCCCTTGATTGGACAGACTAGATAAAGCCTAAATTCTAGTCCAGTCTAGACTAGTCTATCTAGTTTTATATGTTGTTTTGTCTGTCCTGTCTTGTCTGTCCAGGCTAGACTGTTCACTCTTGTCTGTCCTGTTTCTCCAGTCTTGTCTATCTAGTCTGTCCTGTCTAGTGACTGTCAGGTCTTGTGTGTATAATCTTATCTGTCGTACATTTTCATTATCGTCTATAAACAATTTAGATAATTTATTTATGCAAACAGATTGTAGAGAGTTCATTTCCATTTAAAAATACTGTGAAATACGGATGAGTAGTGTATATTTAGAATTGTATTTTCGTTGGAATTTTGTGTGAGAGCGCCCTTTCGGCGTAAATCCGTTTTATTTTTAGCCTTCCCCCTCGTTATAGTCTTTTCTATTTATAGATTATATCTATAGCAGGTGGACTGCACCCCAAGTTAGGGGCTGAAAATTAACTAAAATATCAAGATGTTTTCATTTACAAACATTCAATATTACATTAATATATGCAATTAGGTTTTAAACATGTTTAATTAGATACGACTAGACAGATTGCACTAAACAAATAAGCCTAGACACACCAGCCTAGACATACATACTTACAATTAGACACACAAAACTAGTTTCGCAAAAGTAGATAGACTAGACTTGACAAATAAGATTGGACAGACAAGACTAGAGAGATAAGACTACACAGACAAGACTAGACAGGCAAAATTAGACAAACAAGACTAAAGAGACAAGGCTAGACAGGCAAGACTAGACAGGCAAGACTAGACAGATAAGAGTAGACAGACAAGACTAGACAGACAAGACTAGACAGACAAGACTAGACAGACAAGACTAGACAGACAAGACTAGACAGACAAGACTAGACAGACAAGACTAGACAGACAAGACTAGACAGACAAGACTAGACAGACAAGACTAGTCAGACAAGACTAGAGAGACAAGACTAGACAGACAAGACTAGACAGACAAGACTAGACAAACAAGACTAGACAGACATGACTAGACAGACAAGACTAGACAGACAAGACTAGACAGACAAGACTAGGCAGACAAGACTAGACAGACAAGACTAGACAGACAAGACTAGACAGACAAGACTAGACAGACTAGACAGACAAGACTAGACAGACAAGACTAGACAGACAAGACTAGACAGACAAAACTAGACAGACAAGACTAGACAGACAAGACTAGACAGACAAGACTAGACAGACAAGACTAGACAGACAAGACTAGACAGGCTAGACATACAAGACTAGACAGACAAGACTAGTCAGACAAGACTAGACAGACAAGACTAGACAGACAAGACTAGACAAACAAGACTAGACAGACATGACTAGACAGACAAGACTAAACAGACAAGACTAGACAGACAAGACTTGACAGACAAGACTAGACAGACAAGACTAGACAGACAAGACTAAACAGACAAGACTAGACAGACAAGACTAAACAGACAAGACTAGACAGACAAGACTAGACAGACAAGACTAGTCAGACAAGACTAGACAAACAAGACTAGACAGACAAGACTAGACAGGCAAGACTAGACAGACAAGACTAGACAGACAAGACTAGACAGACAAGACTAGACAGACAAGACTAGTCAGACAAGACTAGACAGACAAGACTAGACAGACAAGACTAGACAGACAAGACTAGACAGACAAGACTAGACAGACAAGACTAGACAGACAAGACTAGACAGACAAGACTAGACAGACTAGACTAGACAGACAAGACTAGACAGACAAGACTAGACAGACTAGACAGACAAGACTAGACAGACAAGACTAGACAGACAAGACTAGTCAGACAAGACTAGACAGACAAGACTAGACAGACAAGACTAGACACACAAGACTAGACAGACATGACTAGACAGACAAGACTAAACAGACAAGACTAGACAGACAAGACTCTCACTAAACACCCCATTCCACCTTGGCTTTTAGTATGCGCCACCCCGGCATCGCATATTTTGCATTCATTCAGGGTGGGCAGCCCGGACGGTTAGTGAAAACCGCCCTAGTTATTGTCTCCCCGACCAGGATTCGAACCCGGGTCTCCCGCATTGCAAGGCGGGTATGTTGTCAACTACACCACCGAGGAGGACAGACAGACAAGACTAGACAGACAAGACTAGACAGACTAGACAGACAAGACTAGACAGACAAGACTAGACAGACAAGACTAGACAGACAAGACTAGACAGACAAGACTAGACAGACAAGACTAGACAGACAAGACTAGACAGACAAGACTAGACAGACAAGACTAGACAGACAAGACTAGACAGACAAGACTAGACAGACAAGACTAGACAGACAAGACTAGACAGACAAGACTAGACAGACAAGACTAGACAGACAAGACTAGACAGACAAGACTAGACAGACAAGACTAGACAGACAAGACTAGACAGACAAGACTAGACAGACAAGACTAGACAGACAAGACTAGACAGACAAGACTAGACAGACAAGACTAGACAGACAAGACTAGACAGACAAGACTAGACAGACAAGACTAGACAGACAAGACTAGACAGACAAGACTAGACAGACAAGACTAGACAGACAAGACTAGACAGACAAGACTAGACAGACAAGACTAGACAGACAAGACTAGACAGACAAGACTAGACAGACAAGACTAGACAGACAAGACTAGACAGACAAGACTAGACAGACAAGACTAGACAGACAAGACTAGACAGACAAGACTAGACAGACAAGACTAGACAGACAAGACTAGACAGACAAGACTAGACAGACAAGACTAGACAGACAAGACTAGACAGACAAGACTAGACAGACAAGACTAGACAGACAAGACTAGACAGACAAGACTAGACAGACAAGACTAGACAGACAAGACTAGACAGACAAGACTAGACAGACAAGACTAGACAGACAAGACTAGACAGACAAGACTAGACAGACAAGACTAGACAGACAAGACTAGACAGACAAGACTAGACAGACAAGACTAGACAGACAAGACTAGACAGACAAGACTAGACAGACAAGACTAGACAGACAAGACTAGACAGACAAGACTAGACAGACAAGACTAGACAGACAAGACTAGACAGACAAGACTAGACAGACAAGACTAGACAGACAAGACTAGACAGACAAGACTAGACAGACAAGACTAGACAGACAAGACTAGACAGACAAGACTAGACAGACAAGACTAGACAGACAAGACTAGACAGACAAGACTAGACAGACAAGACTAGACAGACAAGACTAGACAGACAAGACTAGACAGACAAGACTAGACAGACAAGACTAGACAGACAAGACTAGACAGACAAGACTAGACAGACAAGACTAGACAGACAAGACTAGACAGACAAGACTAGACAGACAAGACTAGACAGACAAGACTAGACAGACAAGACTAGACAGACAAGACTAGACAGACAAGACTAGACAGACAAGACTAGACAGACAAGACTAGACAGACAAGACTAGACAGACAAGACTAGACAGACAAGACTAGACAGACAAGACTAGACAGACAAGACTAGACAGACAAGACTAGACAGACAAGACTAGACAGACAAGACTAGACAGACAAGACTAGACAGACAAGACTAGACAGACAAGACTAGACAGACAAGACTAGACAGACAAGACTAGACAGACAAGACTAGACAGACAAGACTAGACAGACAAGACTAGACAGACAAGACTAGACAGACAAGACTAGACAGACAAGACTAGACAGACAAGACTAGACAGACAAGACTAGACAGACAAGACTAGACAGACAAGACTAGACAGACTAGACAGACAAGACTAGACAGACAAGACTAGACAGACAAGACTAGACAGACAAGACTAGACAGACAAGACTAGACAGACAAGACTAGACAGACAAGACTAGACAGACAAGACTAGACAGACAAGACTAGACAGACAAGACTAGACAGACAAGACTAGACAGACAAGACTAGACAGACAAGACTAGACAGACAAGACTAGACAGACAAGACTAGACAGACAAGACTAGACAGACAAGACTAGACAGACAAGACTAGACAGACAAGACTAGACAGACAAGACTAGACAGACAAGACTAGACAGACAAGACTAGACAGACAAGACTAGACAGACAAGACTAGACAGACAAGACTAGACAGACAAGACTAGACAGACAAGACTAGACAGACAAGACTAGACAGACAAGACTAGACAGACAAGACTAGACAGACAAGACTAGACAGACAAGACTAGACAGACAAGACTAGACAGACAAGACTAGACAGACAAGACTAGACAGACAAGACTAGACAGACAAGACTAGACAGACAAGACTAGACAGACAAGACTAGACAGACAAGACTAGACAGACAAGACTAGACAGACAAGACTAGACAGACAAGACTAGACAGACAAGACTAGACAGACAAGACTAGACAGACAAGACTAGACAGACAAGACTAGACAGACAAGACTAGACAGACAAGACTAGACAGACAAGACTAGACAGACAAGACTAGACAGACAAGACAGACAAGACAGACAAGACAGACAAGACAGACAAGACTAGACAGACAAGACTAGACAGACAAGACTAGACAGACAAGACTAGACAGACAAGACTAGACAGACAAGACTAGACAGACAAGACTAGACAAACAAGACTAGACAGACAAGACTAGACAGACAAGACTAGACAGACAAGACTAGACAGACAAGACTAGACAGACAAGACTAGACAGACAAGACTAGACAGATAAGACTAGACAGACAAGACTAGACAGACAAGACTAGACAGACAAGACTAGATAAACAAGACTAGACAGACAAGACTAGACAGACAAGACTAGATAGACAAGACTAGATAAACAAGACTAGACAGACAAGATAAGTCTAGACAGATAAGACAAATGAAAGAAGAAAAATGGTAAGATTTTAAGTTTCAATATTACAGTTTAATTTTGATAAAATTTTATTATAATCTAAATGACCAATTTGGTCTAGCCTGGTGAGTCATCGCCTAAGTATGCTCTTGAATATTGATCTTTTCCGTCGCCTTCTAGCGCTTGTCCTTGTCCCTCCACTCCACTGCCCACAGTGGAAATTATGTCACAGCCTTATTTGGGATTCTTACCTCATCCAAGTAATCGTCATATTCCGGTAGAACAAATATCGCTCCATAACAAGAATAAAATGTAAATGTAGGCAACTTGTTAGTATTCAATTCACAACAATATTGGTTTTGTCTGGTCGTGTCTGTTTGGTAGTACCGGATGTACGTGTAAGCTAAAAAAACTACAGCTTAGGGCAGTGGTGGCGAACCTATGGCACGCGTGTCATAGCTGACACGTATGAAAATTGTATTGGCACGCGAACTATTTCTCACGCGTGCCTTTTGAAACTTCTTAAACTTAAAACTTCAACTTTTCTAATAGAAAATTTTAAGTTTCTCAAGCTACTCTTGTGCAACATCAAAAGTGCAAAATATAAGACGTGTTATATTCAGGCTAATACGGTAACTGATTTTCGGTATCAGAAACGTCCAAAAAAGCTACAGCTTAGGGCAGTGGTGGCAAACCTATGGCACGCGTGCCACTGCTGACACTTAGGAAAATTGTATTGGCAAGCGAACTATTTCTCACGCGTGCCTTGTAAGTTTGTTAAACCTAAAACTTCTACTTTTCTAATAGAAAATTTTAAGTTTCTCAATCTACTTTAGTGCAACAACAAAGGTGCAAAGTATTCAGGTGTTATATTCAGACTACGTGTTCCACGTGTTATATTCAGGCTAATACGGTAACTGATTTTCGCTATCAGAAAGGTTCATTCATTGCAGAAGTTAATTGGCACGTCAGCATTTCAAAATGTTGAAATTAAAAAATTTTTGCACTTGGCCGGAAAAAGGTTCGCCACCCCATGGCCCTAAGCCTTAAGGCCTCACAATCATCACAAAACATCTCGTACAAAGATTTCTTAATTGAAGTCTAATTTGCCATTTTAAAGCAATTTTTTTATTAATAATTCGTAAAAAAACTGTGATTTTGTAAACGTATCCTGTATTATTATTTTTTAATCTCTTGAGCTATCTAGGTTAACTAACGCTTTATGTATATCACAGAAGGAGCCTCCACGCGTGCATTTTCTCCTGTATATGCAGAACATGCCGGCGTCCCCTGATGGTAACACTGTTCCACCAGACAGTGGCCAATCCTTCCACCAAGTGTCATTCATACTTGGTTGGCCCTTATCGGACAAGTTGGAGCACCCGCGCGCATTTAGACTAAATGTATCTAGGTGCCGTTTCTAGATACTGCTTAGGGCTGGGATGGACAACCTACGGCCCGCGGGCCAACTGCGGCCCGCGAAAATTCTTGGTGCGGCCCGCGAAAATCTGTTTTAAATACATAAGAATTGGCCCGCAGATCGCAGAACTCAATATAACTTAATTTTGGTATCGATTCTTGAGACAAATTGGCAAATTCTTAAAAATATTCGAAAAAGTTATAATGTTGATTGAATTCTTAAAATGTATATTACGAGATATTATATTTTCTCAGTAGAAATCTAGTAGAGATAAAAATATTGTTTAATTTGCTTTGTTTCAGTTTTTCTTCAATTTTTCGCAAGGAAATGCCGCAGATTTCCGTGTGGACTGCCCTACTCACAACGACTAAGTGTTAACATGTCCTATAAAAAGAAGTCCTGATAAGAAGGGACCAAGAGGAAATGAAAATCGTCAAAACCAGGTAACACTCTTACCTTGGGGACACTCGATGAGACGTATAGCATGTTCGTCATATGTAAGGGAAGATACAAGGTGAAGGAGTCAAGTCAAGCCAGTAAAATCAGACCTTCGTGATTTAGAGACTTTTTTCTGTAGTTGAGGGATCCATGATCAGGTCAAACAGCAGGCAGGGCCGTCTTTAACCTATTGGAAACCCTGGGCACATTAGGATAATGGGACCCCATAGGTCAAGACCATATGATCTTGACAGAGCACTATTTTAGTGTTAGAATAAACCAGGAAAAGAGATAAGCAAAGTTCTAGATTTTTATATCTTTATGGCTCCTCTACACTATGGCTCATTTTGGGCCATCATGATGGTCACCATTATCATGGCCCATTATGATGGCCTGAATGGACGCATCCACACAGTGGTCCATCTAGATCATGGGTCATCACTAGAACTTTTTTAGAGAGCCTAATTGTTTTTATCAGATTTTCCTGAGGGCCGCAAGTAAATCATGTAATTAATAATAAACGTCTTTTAGGTTTGTCAACAGCTTTATTAAATCAGAAACATCTTGCTTTTCATCTGGATTTTCATCAAACAGAATTTTAACTGAAGTAAAGCTGGAATCACCTTTTGACAGTTCTTCAATATACATATTGAACTTTTGTTCCTGTGAAAAATCAATACTCATCATTTTCGTTACAATTTTGTTGTCTTCTGTTGTCTTTTGTTGTGGCAATCGAGTCAGTGTTTCATTCACAATGCCCATTCCTAACTGTCGTTTTTTAATTTACGTTGTTTCCACCTCCCTAACAGCCGAGGGCCGCAAAAAATCGTTCCGAGGGCCATCGAGCATTCCATGCGGCCCGCACAAAAATTAATTTCCAATTTTGAAATTAAATTATACAGTTAATATACAAATTTAATAATTAAAGTTTAATTAAATAATAATAATTACTAAAATCAGTGTTATCATGACAACAAGCAGCAGGCACTGATAAGCGTGCGATAAAGGAAATAATAATGGCCCATGGTGTGGACATGCCACTTTAGCCACTGCGCAACTTACTTGCGCATGCTGGCCTCCTTTGATGTGTGTAGACGGACCGCTCCCAACGCCATCCATGGCCATCACCATCTCCATCATCCACTACTTAGGCCACTACAGGCCATCTACTCCTCTAACCAAAGGTGATGGCTCAAGATGTGCCATAGTGTAGAGGAGCCATTACAGTCACATTAAATGAAGAGATAATGTAATATAATTCATAAAAGTAACTCTTTTAGCATTCACAGGTTAGTCCTTAAAAATGTTGATTGAAGAGACCTTTCTAGATTAGAGATGGGCAAAATTTTTCATCTTCAAAATTCTCTATCACTTCTTAAAAATCTATATTTTTGAACATATTACATGTTTCTATGGACATTAGCGACAAACTGGTTAATTTTTGAAGCATTGTACTTCTTAATTCATTTTTTATTCTTTTCAATTTGAAGAAGAACCGTTCCCCACTGCAGTTAGTTACTATCATGCTTAAAAAGTTTCTCAATGCGATTGCTACATTTGAAAATGTGTCTTCCCTATAGTTTTCTTTCAAAAGGTTATGGTTTGGTGATCTGACAGGAACTAGGGGGCCCCAATCTGGGCACGTGCCCAGAGTATCCAATGGGTAAGAAGGGCCTGTAATCAGGTCATGATCTCAGTCCAACATAGAAGAATTCCATTTTCAAAATGCCGGTAAAATCAGAACATCGTGGCTTACAAACTTATTTTTTTGGATCTGCAGTTGGGAGATCCATGATCAGCTCCAACAGCAAGTCATGATCTCTGTCCAACATAGAATAATTCAATTTTCATTTAAGAGTAAGTATGGATTACAGTAAAGGGGATTTTAGCCATTGACCTACCACGCTGGCAAGTGTGGGTTTGGTAGCTGGGTTACGTTAACCAATGCATGCTCAGCCGCTCCTGACATGGCAGGACCCAACGCTGTGTGCAGCCACCCATTCTGCGTCAGACGCTGCGGTGGATTAATTTATACTCGGGCCGGCGAGAGAATGCATCTCGTCTCGAGTTTAGCATTGTTCTGCGCATACCCCCACTTTATTTCGAGTGCGGTTTTTATTTCGAGTGCGCGGTGTTTAGTTGTCCGTATTTGAAAAAGTGACGCATATTTCTTAAATCAAACTAATCTGCGCGTCCCTTGCCCCTTATACCTCGGCGCAGTACAGCTGCATTATCTCGCCGGCCCGAGTATAGTTTCGTCTCTTTTCACCTTTGACCTTACCAGCAAGGGTGACCCTGACAGGAGCGTTTGGTTTCGTTGGCATTGCTCTCCGGATCCTTAAAGAGAGTACTGAGCCTACTACGACAAAGTGTTAATCTCCGAGAGAGTTACCATGCAGCAGAGAACGGGAGTTGCAGATGCGGTAGAGAGGATCACCGTCCTGAAGTGGATTTGGGCAGGCCACGTAGCAAGAATGACGGATGGAACGTATGAACGCCTATACAAGACGCATACCGAAGCAGAGGTCGTCCACCGACGAGATGGAGTGACGTTATAAAGCGTATCACATATCTAATTGGATACAAGCAGCGCAACAACGTGAAGAATGTAAGGAATTAAGGGAGGCTTATGTTTAGCAGTGCTTATGTTTAGTCCATAACCCTTCTGCAGGGTGTGGTGACATCAATTTTCTACGCTCGTAATGACTCCTCGCCAGCACTCTCTATCTTGGGCAGATCTCATTACTTCCTGCATCCCTTGTCCCGTCAGGGTTTTAATCCGGTTTCTCCATTGTGTCGGCGATCTTCCTCTTGGGCGGCAGCCTTCTACTATGAGTCGTTAAATATTGTCGAACCTCCTTGCCACATGACCCAGGTATTCCAAATACCGCAGTGGACGCTACAAGCTGATTAATGATGATGATGAAATAATGGAACGGAATGGAATAGTAACGGTCGCAACAATCCTCTTCGCGGCGGTGAGGGGTAACGCCCGTAACAGGTAGCGTTTGCGACTAGCACTGCGCCCGGTGGCCATTAGGGTCGCCCGGCCTTACCGCACTGTCAGCAGTGACGCCGTGGAGGTCATATCGCGGATTCCTCCCACGGACCACCTTGTTAAGGAGCGCGCGTCGGTGAGGGTCGCAAGAACATCTAGTGGGAACCGCGAGGAGGCGAGGAGAGTTGCTCGGGAGCAACTACTTGCCTGCTGGCAGGAGATCCACAAGGGTCCGCGCTGGGTCCGCTTTTGTGGAACCTTCTATATGGCGGAGTACTGAATGTGGCCTTACCGGTCGGTGCGGAAGCCGTCGCCTACGCGGACGACCTGGCCCTAGTGGTCAAAGCAAGACGAGAAGACGCTCGAAGCTCGAAGAAATAACCAACGCCGCCCTAGACACTATGCAAGACTGGATGAACGCAAAGCAGCTGGTTATAGCCCCGGACAAAACCGAAGCAGTACTGCTAATTGGTAGGAAGAGATGTGGCCCGGTGGAGTTCGTTCTCGGAGGAAGAACGTTTCGCTAGCAGAAGTTCCTAAAAAACCTGGGAATAGTTTTCGATGAGTCTTACCTTCGGAAGGCACGTAGAGGAGGCATGTGCTAAACACACTGCCGGGTGAATAATCTCTTGAGGATACTCACGAGGATCGGAGGTGCGACTGAAAACAAGAGAAGAGTACTGGCATCCGTTGCGAACAATATCGTATTGTATGGGGCACCGGTGTGCGCCAGCTGCACCAAAGTCAAGACGCTTAGGGAAGCCCTGAACAGGGCTCAAAGGAAGATCGCTATTAAGATAGTCAGCGCGTACAGAACGGTCGGGACCGACGCGGTGCGGGTATTGGCACGGCTTATTCCACTGGAGCTACTGGTAGAAGAAAGAGCCAGAATCGTGGAGCGCACGCACGACAAGGAGGCGAATGGTGCAAGGGCGGTGAAAGAAGAAGAAAGGCGGGAAACCATTCAAAAGTGGCAGGAGTTGTGGGATAAGGATATGAGCAATTGGAACTACAAGCTAATACCGGATGTTAAGCCCTGGCTGGATAGGAAGCATGGGCAGCTTCCAACCTGACGGGCCATGGCTGTTTCCAGAGCTATAGGAAAAGAATCGGAAAGACGTACGCGGAGAACTGCCCGTACTGCAACACGAAGCCGGAGACGGCCGAACATACGCTGTTCACCTGTAATAGTGGGCAGGACAGAGGGCGAAGCTGGAAGTGTTAAGGGGCGGTGGAATGTATACCCGGGCGCTAACAGAGTTGATGCTGGAAAGCGATGACAGGTGGACCGACGTCGCTGCCATCATCAAGCATATCATGCAGCAGAAGGAGAAAGACGAGAGGGAATGGCAGAAGGAAACAAACGGAGCAGACAAGTAAATCAGGAGCCCACAACTTGAAGTTATGCAAGATTGCAGTGCCGAGTTGTTCAGGGCTGGAAAATAGGGGGTACGTGGTTTCAGTGGGTAAACTATCTCTGGAAGAGAAGGAGTCCCACACTACCGAGTTAGACGGTGCCTATAAAAGATTTCCCCTTTCTCCCTAAAAAAAAAAAAGAAATGTGGACACGCGGCGGAAACGGCGCGTGGATTCGTCGCCTCATCCCTGATTTAATTCGGTGAATGGGGCGAGGGCTGGACGACATGGGTTCATACTTCCTCACCCAGCTTCTTACCGGACACGGGTCCTTGTCCACGGATCCGAGCGTATCTCCATAGGATTGGGAAAGTCCCAGATGACAGGTGCACATCCTGTGGAGAGGGAGTGCACGACGACTCGAAACAGTATCGTGGCGTATCCGCGTTGGGAGAGGGAGCGACAGGCCCTGGATGGGGAAGTCTCGGTCGAAGCCGTGGCGGGTGGCCTCGCTGGCGAGGTGGGCCTTAAACCGATTCGCGACTTCAGTCATGCGGGCTAAGGAGTTGCCTGGGTGGGAACAAGGGCGGTAGGGTTTTTCTTTTTTGTTTTGTTTTATTTAGTTGTTACTGTAAATGCTATTGCATAGCATCTTGTACTTTCATGTAAATGCTGTTGTACTTTTATTGAATAAAGCTCATCTGGTGCCCGTTGCGGGACGACTCGAAGGATGGGCAAAAGGCAGTAATGCCATCGTAGGCGGTCACTCTGTCCTTCCGTTTCAGTGGAGCCACTTGGAAAAAAAAAATCCCCTTCATACAAAAAAATAATTTGTGAAGGGTAGGAAATGTTTTTGTAATTAAAAAAAAAAATGTAAATTTATTTTCTTGTACATCTAAACCTATGTAGATAAGTCTAATTTAATTACTGAACAAAATAATAATTATGAAACTCCATAATACACGTTAAAAAAAAAATAATAGAAAATCAGAAATATCTCTACAAATATAAAAAAAGTTCTCTTGAATATATACTATCGTCGAATCGCTTCTTGCTGTCATAATTTTTCTCATAGAATATTAAAAAAGTAATATATGTATATATTTTGTATAACCAAATCGGAAAAAAAAATAAACGAAAAAAAAAACAGAAAGATGAATAAAATTATTAAAAAAAAGTCTTCCATTTAGCGACGATCCCTTGAATCTGACCTGCTGCGTCTATCGCGACTGCGAGACCTCGAACGCGGCGATCTGGACCTCCTCGGCGAACGAGACCTAGAAAATCCCAAAAAATGTACAAACATCCAGCCGGAAATCGCAAAACAATTTGCTGCTTCAAAAAGAATTTACACATTTAAATATCTCGAAAATTAAACAAATATTTTATATGAATAACCAAAAAGAAAAGGTTTTTTCCTTTTCAGTGCTTTTTAATTAGCTAAAAAGCCTAATCTCATTACGAATAGTAACTTTAATGTTTAGGGTTTCAGAAAATATTTCGCATCAAAATATCTATTTTTAATTTCAGCTAAAATATTGTATACATAATTTCGCATGGAATTGTTTGATTTTTGATTTATCTTTTGAGTAATCTGAAAATTAATATTAAGATCGCAAGTAAGACTTGAAAATCGTTACCAGGCCTAGACAAAATCAAGTTAAAGGTGGGATCCGGTCCGCGGACAACTTTTTCCAAAATAATCTACATTTTCGCCATGTACATGTACGTTAAGTTAAAAAAGTTGCTGAAATTTTTTGATGTGTAACCAGTGAAAATAACAAAATGTGCCCGAAACTTTCATATTCCCGTCTTTTAAACATTGCGGACGCGCATGCGCTTAACCGTAATCTATTGGCTAAATCTTTTCCTATATGAAATGCAAATTAAGACTAATGATTTACCTGTGTGAAGCAAGACTTTCGGGCACTTTTTTTACGTATAACCAGTGAAAATAACAAAATATGCCCGAAACTTTCATATTCCCGCCTTTTAAACAAGGTTTTGAAAAAAAGTATTATTAATATTAGACTTACTTACCACTCCGTATTTGTTTCATTTCAAATAACGAATATTACAAAATCTTGCATTAGTTTTGCTACAAGCAACCATTTTGCGAAATATTTTCTAAAACCTTGAAATTAAAGTTACTTTTCTTTTGTTTATAAATAAAAAGAAAAACTATGAGAAAAATAATTTAAAAGATTTAAAAAAATTCTATAAAAAGATAAAATTATAAAAGAAAGATAAATTTCAATCAAGAAAAAAATTTCATGAAATATTAATCTGACTTTTAAGAATAAAATTGTACTACGATTTTTAGTAGCTAGTGATCTACATGCCTCGTTCTCGTCATTTACTATTTCATAATTTTTGGTTGAGTTGAGGGATGATTTTTTTATATTGAGGGCGCCATCGATTTGATGTTGGTATTGTTGCATTTGTTGATTGGTTTTTGATTATTGAGAAGTGGAGGAATGATGAGCCGTATTTTTCTCAATAGAAAGAAGCTGTCGGTAGTAGTAGTAGGAGTGGCCACCGATGGTGGATGTAGTAGTAGTAGTAGCGGTGGTGTGGTCGATGTAAGATGATGAGATGTGTGGCCAGGAGGGAAGAAGATTTGGGGCTCAATCGGGGGGAGTTAACAACAGCAGCGGTGCTGTCCTGTAAACGGGTGCCAAAACAAAAATAAAAATATTCTTTCCTCAACTTTCGTTAATTTTAACATTTTTTTTTTAAAATTACTTTTCTTTCGCCACTATTTCTTTCGTGAGCCAACCACAACTACTAAATACTATTTTCCGAAAAATTTAAAATTTATCGATAGCCTTTTCTATGTATGAACATTTTTCTCCAATTTTTTTTCAAACCGGCAGTAACAAAGCAAACACAAACAATATACAAATATAACAATCAAAAACTATTATTTTACAGTTTGTACAATCCAAATCAATTTAATATTTGTTTTGTTTGTTAAAAAATTCTATTCACTTTCAATGGAACAAAGAATATATGCAAACATAAAAGTTAACAAACATAAAATTACTTAAACATTTACCTACAGTCCATTTTTTTTAAGAATGCACTACAGGGAAGATAGGGCTTATTTGACCTTGTCCTCTGATTGGCTTAAATCGAGGAGATGTTCACACCAACGATATTTACTTCTCCATCTCAACCTCTTTTCTCTCTTTCTTTTCACATATATTTTCAGCTGTTAGTTGTTAATGGCTGTCATGTCAATTCACATTTATCATCTGATTTGTTTGCATCATTTAGATTTTTTGCGTTTTTCTCCATTTAATTGTTTGTATACTATTGTTGCCATTTGAAGTATTTAATCAATAATAATATTCAATGAAAGATATTCAATGAAACCATTAAAAAATTATCAATTTTATATTCAAGTAACTATATTTGAATTTAGCGCCAAATTTTGTAACTAGATTGAATATTTGTCATAGTGTAAATCAGGTTTCTAGTTACTGCATTCTTAAAAAAATGGACTATAGTCATAAAAGTAAAAATTACTTTCAACATTAAGGCAACAAGATGCATATTCATGATAATTTTTCGTTTTAGTTTAATACATTTTTATATTTATCTTATCATTGGAAAAAAATACAGAACTATGTGATTTGAAAAAGTCAGGGCTTGGATACAAAGTGCCAATTTTACTCCTGACAATGTAATCACACAATGAATTATTTTTTTATTCTTTTAAAAAATGTTCTGATAAATAAGTGGATTGCTAAGCAAGTGATCAAATAAAATTAATTTTGAACAAATTAATTTAATTGCTACCAAAATAAAGGAAATTAATTTTCGCTTATCATTAAACCCAATAGTAATTAAAGCTAAAAAATCGTTTTCTCCAATTTATCTCCACTAGAATTATTATTAATAGTATATCGTCCATGTTTAGTCCATGTTTTAGTAAACGACGAGCGTAGTAAACATGGACGCGTGCTAAAAAATCATGCTTATTGAACTCGTTCTTTAAACTATCTTTTCTATTTTGCGCACATTTCTAAATAAAAAAATCGACGATACATATTGAGAAAATTTTATCGCACACGGCGAGCCATTAACGAACACATATAGTGCTTTAATGACTTCATTATAGACGCAAAATTAGTATATTAAAGAACGAGTTCAATAAGTGCGATTTTTCAGCACGCGTCCATGTTTAGAAAACATGGATGCGTGCTGAAAAATCGCGTTTATTGAATTCAAGCGCGATTTTTCAGCACGCGTCCATGTTTAGAAATCTCCTCGCTACGCTCGTCGTTCTCTAAACATGGATGCGTGCTGAAAAATCGCGCTTATTGAACTCGTTCTTTAAACTATTTTTTCCATTTTGAGTACTTTTATGCAATTTCTAAATAAAAAAATCGCCGATACATATTGAGAAAATTGTATCGCACTCGGCGAGCCATTTGCGAACCCATTTGAGTGCTTTAATGACTTCATTATAGACGCAAAATATAAAATAGTATTTTAAAGAACGAGTTCAAAAAGGGCTTTTTTCAGCACGCGTCCATGTTTAGAAAACTCCTCGCTACGCTCGTCGTTTTCTAAACATGGACGCGTGTTGAAAAATAGCGCTTATTGAACTCTGTTCTTTAAACTGTTCTATTTTGCGCCTTTTTATGCCATTTCTACATAAAGAAATCGCCGATACATATTGAGAAAATTGTATCGCACTCGGCGAGCCATTAACGAACCCATATGAGTACTTTAATGGCTTAATTATATACGCAAAATAGAAACTGGTATATTAACGCAAGAGTTCAAAAAGCGCAATTTTTCAGCACGCGTCCATGGTTAGAAAACGACGAGCGTAGCGACTTGCACTCGGCGATCCATTAACGAACCGATTCATTATAGACGCTAAACAGAAAAAGGAAATTAATTCCCAATCATAAAACCCAACAGTAATTAAAGCTAAAAAGTCGTTTTCTCCAATTTATCAGCAGCAGCTTGCCATCAAAATTTCTTAACCGTTTTAGTGCAAGTTTTTTCATGTAGCTCGATAGCGCTTCGTTCATTTATCTGCGAGTAATGCCTTCCCATGTGGGTTTCTTAGATCCACATCGGGCGTCTCCCCAGGTGGCGGATAGGGGAACGCCTCCCAGACATGGGTGGTACCGGGGACACGAAATACCCGGGGCGGACCAAAACTGGACAACGGCAGCTGGTTGTTCAAAACTGGACACAGACATAAATGGCTGTGTACCAGATTCTCGCAGGCGAAAATCAGGAAGATTTAACCGGTTGTGACACAGCTATGAGGAAAGCAACGGGAAACTACCTCACCACAATTCCCAAGAATAATTTATCATGGAAAAAAAAAACTGAATCAAAGGCCCTTAGTACCCGACAGCCATTAAAAGGGCAAAGAATCCCCGGGTGGTTTAAAATAGCAACTTGGAATGTTAGAAGTATAAGTAAAATACACAACGTCGTCCAGGTTAACAGGTTGACTGCCATGTGCGACACATGTGATACACACCTTCTTTGATACTGACGCCACGCTTAATTGACGTAAAAAGTTCCGTGAAGCCAGGTACTTTTTTTCCAGAACTCTTATTTTCGAGGTTCAGTATGTTATCTTCGATCAGTATGTTATCTTCAGTATGTTATATTCAGTATGTTGTCTCCGAGGCCACACAACTGATTTTTCCACATGATTCTTGCTTTGTGAGTAACTGCTGTGGAACACAATTCGATTGAAATTCAAATGTGCCATGCACCAGTGGAGTGGCTCACTCGTTTGTTGTTGGTTTAGGGTATGCTCACCATCTGGTACTCAAAAAGTTTGGTAAAAAACATGTGGCGGTCAACCTGTTAAACATTCAAATAATGGGATTGATCGAAACAAAAATGGAGTAGGAAAACCCATAAGCAAAGAAACCAAAATTGCAGTGAAATCCTTCATACCAGTGTCCGACAGATTAATTATGGTTAAACTGCATGCTTTTCCACTGGGTATAAACATCATACAGGTTTATGCTCCCACAGCAGAAAAAGATAAAAAACTGGTTGAAGAATTCTACAAGCAACTGGAACTCCTCATGAAACAAAACCAAAATAGTGAAATAATGATAGTCATGGGTGACTTTAATGCTAAGGTGGGTCAAGGAAGATATTCTAATATAGTTGGCAACTTTGGACTAGGTGCGCGCAACGAGAGAGAAAACGGACTAGTTCAATTCTGCGAAAAACACAACCTAGTTATTATATTCTCTATTCAAACTTCCCCCTCGTCGTCTATATACATGAAGACAAGAAAGAGACCGCTGGGCGGCCGAGAATCATGGAAGGACAACATTTTAAAAGATCTACAGACTATGCAGGTATATGACTGGAAGGAGGCCATGTTGGACCGGGACCGATGGAGGCAAATCATTAACGCAGCCAAGACCCACCAAGGGTTGTAGTGCTACCCAGAAGAAGAAGAAGAAGTCTATATACATGGAAGTCACCAGCTGACACATCAGGCAACATAATTAGATTATATTACTGTCCCAAAAAGGTTCCGCAATGAAGTCAAGTCAGTAAGAACTTACCCAAAAAAAATTTCAACTGAAACGCTCTATTGAAGAAGAGAGCTTATAAAGGCAAATATCAACAGAAATACCTTGAGGCGCATAAACTCATCAAGAAGAAGATACGGGAGGCCAAAGAAGCACACCTGACAGAAAAGTGCAATGAAATCGAAGAATAAGAGAAGAAGTATGATTATTACAATATGAAGAGGATCAAAGAGCTTACATTGAAGAAAAAACTTAAGCGCAAAACTCAACCAGTCCTCTGAATAAGAATGGGATATTAAAAACAGAAAAAATGTGCCTCGAAACCTCGCCAACCACGTTAACCCTTAACCACCTGCCATACGTCTTAAGTGAGAAAATTACTGCCACTTTGGGTCTGAGAGACGTATGTCAGGTGGTTAGGTGTTAAAAACTGTAAAGGCTCCCTACACTTGTGTCTAAGATGAAGACAACAAGCACAAGTGTAGGCTGTGGGAGGAGGTCTCAGGTCCTACACAGGACAGAAGTCAGATTCTATCAATGCCATGGAAGAAGAGATATCGGAAGGCCGAGAAAAATATCGTAAAAGGCAAAATGCCTTAAACCTGAAGTGAAGAAGAACTAAGATCTTTACAAAAGTGATACAGAACAGAATCTACGCAAAATGCGACTCTGAGATTGATGATTCGTAATTCGGTTTTCGAAATGCACTTGGCACGAGAGACGCCACATTTGCCTTGCAAGTTTTAACCCAATGCTGCAGAGATACAAATAAAGATGTCTACATCGACTTTGCAAAAGCCTTCGATAGTGTCAACCACGAACTTCTCATATCCATACTAAAAAGGTAGGTCTCGACAGTAAAGATATAAGAATGATAGCCAACCTTTACTGGGGACAAACTGTGTGAAATTAGGTCCTCTACTGAAAAGGTCGAATAAAGAAAGGCGTACGCCAAGGATGTATACTCTCCCCTGCTAGTCAACAGATATACAGAGGAAATCTTCAGGGAAACATTACACGACGCTGATGTGGCCATAAAACTGCTGATGTGCTAAATGCTGATAATATTTGTATCGAAGAACTTCAACATCTACTGAGAAAGATCAAAGCCATCAGCGTTTAAAGCTCAATGTTTAAAAACCAAATGGATGGTTATCAGTAAACGACAACAAGCAGAACAGCTGATACTTAACACCAAACCAGTAGAGCAGGTCGAGAAACATTGCTATCTTGGATCATTAGTAAACTCTCAATGGCACCAGCCTATAGAAATAAGATCAAGAATTTAAAAAGCGAAAACAGCGTTTAACAACATGAAGTCATCTTTTACTAGCATTTAAGACAAAAATGAAATTAGCTGTTCAAAGTGTTACATATTTTCAATTCTTTTATATGGGGTAGAAGCATGGACGACAGACCCAATGTTGAAGAAACTGGAGGTCTTCGAAATGTAGGTATACCGTCGCATTTTACGAATATCGTGAACTGATAACATCACCAAAGAGGAGGTTCTTCGCAGAGTCGGCAAATCTCATTCACTGTTAAAAAACGAATACCTTGGGCATATAATGCGTCATGAGAAGTATCGTATCCTGCAACTCATCTTACAGGGCAAAATAGACAGCAAAAGAGGACCGGGTGGACGAAGACATTCATGGTTGCATAATCTGCGTGAATGGTACGGACTTACTTCAGTAGAAGTGTTTCGGAGTGCAGCGAACAAAATTAATCGCCAACGGATAGGACACCACAAGAAGAACAGCGCTAAAACGGTTAATGAAGATAATGAAAATCTTTCATCTTATATAACATCTAACCCTAAACACCACATGGGCTTTCAAGTAAGTGGTTTACAAATTATTGTTCATGGAAGCAAAGCTGTGCTGATGAGAGATAAATCTCGAAACGCGTCCACAGATGGCTATCCACTTAAGGTAACGGAAAGACATGATCTTAAAACAATATTATTTTTATGGTTTTTGTTGCGTGCCACGACTGAAAGCTGTAAAATAACTTACAAATTGCATGTGAGATTTGTTTTGGTAGTCCTAAAAAGACTCAATAATTGTTATAGAGCTCCGGAAAGGCTGAATATATTTATATATTCAGGCTGTGTTCCGTTTGTTTTAAGTTTGAAAATCTTTCAATAAATGGAGAATACGTTTAAAAATAAAGCTTTAACGTTTAATGAAATTAATTTCCCTTTTTATTTAGACAGCAATTGTAACTCAATTTTCTTGCACTTCTGTTCCAATATTATGTTTGCATATTTCTTTCCTCATTGGTGTTACTTGCGAAAATTTCGATTTACGGTTTACCAAAATCACGTTTTCGTTCCACTCAATATTTCCAATTTATTTCTTGATCTGCGATTATTGAGTACAAATTTCAACAAGTTACAGGTTGCTCTAATAACTCTCTAATAACGAAAAGCAAATATATTTATCAAATATTACCGACTGAATATATCTCAGAATATTTACGAAGCTGAAAGAAAAAGTTAACGTTATAAATGCAACAAATCTAGATAAATCATCCTACGCTAGAAATGCAACTACGCTACCCAACAAGCTTAACCCCTTGACATACAAAGACGTCGTGTATTTATGATAAGATTACATGTTTATAGATAGACACATCAACGCGCATTTTATTCGTATATCAAGGGGTTAAATAGTATCTAGCTTACAAGATTTTACCAATTAATAGTTCTCTTATAAAATTAAAAAATATACAATAAATTAAATATTTAAATATTATACCCGTTCCACACTCTCGCGGAGTAACTTCCGTTGTTATACCCGCCATACACGCTACGGTCTACCGAATAGGTTACACGTGCAGGTTTGCCTGCGCAGGTCAACCGTACGCCAGAAACTGCACAGGTATATTCCCATATACGCTCCGGTCGGTCTACATGCACAGGCAGACCTCTCCGGTGGACCGTTGCGTGTATGGCGGGCATTAGGGTCGTCCATTAATCACGTGATGTTTTTAGCAACTTTTTAAGCCCATTCCTCACTCCAGGTGATACGTGGAGAGGTTTTAGGTTAAGTCCCCCATTCCCAAAATCACGTCTATTTTTTTTGGTTCAAGTCGTTTTTTGTCTATTTTTGGCTCCGTTTTTCGGTTTAAAAATCGCGCGTTCAACGAAGAAATAAATCCACGTCATATCTCACTACACCCCTCCCCCCCATGTGATATTTCGTGATTCTTCACAAACCGCCCCCCCCCTTTCGAGACTCACGTGATTAATGGACGAGGAACTCGTATCCAAACCCTCGTCTTACTTCACGGAAAACCCCAGTGGCATGACTGACGCCGAACATGTAGTAGCTGCCGCTATTTGTACCTTTAATTGCCATTGCAGCTGTTTGGGCTTTCCTCGTACTCGTTAATCTCTTTGATTCGGGTACGAAAAACAGCCTTTCGAGCGGAGATCCGATATCTACTTTATCTACGTTATCTACTTTCCGAGTTATCCGAGGCGAGCAAAAGCCTCGCCTCGGATAACTCGGAAAGTTACTAAGCACCCGCCTTGTGCTTGCTGCACAAGGCAGGTGCCTAGTGACTTTGTGTTACTTCGCGAGAGTGCAGAGCAATGATCAAGGAAACCGTTTTTGAAATTTTAATTTCTTTTAAGTTTTCCGCCTTGTGCTTGCTGCACAAGGCAGGTGCCTAGTAACTTTGTGTTACTTCGCGAGAGTGCAGAGCAATCATCAAGAAACCGTTTTTGAAATTTTAATTTCTTTTAAGTTTTCAAAAAGATTGTAAATTAGTATATTTTGTAACTAGGGCGGTAAGTTGTCAATTTGACGCGAGAGCGAAATTGGGCGCACGAACGAAGTGAGTGTGCGCATTCACTCGAGAGGGAAATTGACAATACTGCCCGTGTTACAAACATTATTTTTTATTACTCATGCGAGGGGATATATCTTACAAGTTTGGGATCAAAAATGAAGAAGCTTCTCTTTCAATTGTCTTCGGTGGATTCGTCATAAGAACTCACCTCAGTCTCCGGTATCCCCATAGAATTTACACTCATTTTAAAACGTTTTCTTTAATTTCTATTTTGTAATGAAAAAAAATTCTTTCGCGTCACTTTTTTAATATTGAGGTCTTGATTGTGTTTCTTTTTTTTTAATGTAACTTAGCGATATGTGGTAGTACAACCAAAAGAAGCATTTCTCGTACTTGATTGTTGATTATTTCTCGTAAAAACGTGCGCCAAGATCGTACTTTTAATGCATGAGTAATAAAAAATATAAAACACTGAACAAACAAGCTCTGAAAAAATCAGATAAGAATAGGCAAATCTCAAATGCTGAAAATGTCAAGTCATTTTTCATTTTCATTATAGTATATTTTGCAACTAGGGTGGTAAGTTGTCAATTGAACATGAGAGCGAAATTTCGCTTGAAAGAGCAATTGTCAATACCGCCCGTGTTGCAAAAAATATTTTTTATTACTCATGCGCGGGGATATATCTTACAAGTTTGGGATCCAGGGGCCATAAAAAAAATGGTATAAAAAAAGAAGAATTTGCTTTTTCTATTGTCTCTGGTGGGGTGGATTCGTCATAAGAACTCTCCTCAATCTCCGGTATTACCATAGAATTTAGAGTCATTTTAAAACGTTTTCTTTAATTTTTATTATTATTTTGTATTGAAAATAATTTCTGACACTCATGTCACTTTTTAAAATCGAGGTCTTGATTGTGTTTTTTTTTTAAATTTAATTGTTATTTTTTTTAATGTAACCCATCGATATTGAATGTTTGGGTGCGTTACCCAGGTTATGTGGAAATACTTCTATTAATACTTAATACATTTCTCGTATTAACCCCTTGACATACAATGACGTCTCTAAGACGTAATGTATATGTGATAAGATCACATGTATATGTGATAAGATCACATGTATATGAACACGTCATTTTATTCGTATGTCAAGGGGTTAAAAAACGTGCGTCAAGAAGTACCTCACGCGCATGAGTAATAAAAATTCAATTTGCATTCTCGAAAATGAATAAAAAAATAAATAAACAGATAATTTAACAAAATAAAAGTTTAATGAGAATACCTAAAATATTTCTTACTAAACCTACTTAAACTAACTAAATACAGTATAATCTCGATAATCCGACACTTATAGGACTAGATAACCGACGGATTATAAGAAAGAGTGGTGGGAGGGAAGAGCGCGAACGGTCTCCAGACCGCCCTATAAAGGTAGACTTCCGAGCGGCTCTGGCGTCACTAACGCAGCGTATTATGAACTATGGTAACGTATGAGGCGCAATTCGAGCGAAGCGACACTGACGCGCATCAGTGTCACTGCGCTCGAATGACACCTCATACGTTTCCATAGTATATAATACTATTGCTATGTCGCAGCATCAGTATCGCTGCGTTAGTGACGCCAGAGCCGCTTTGCTCGGAAGTCTACCTTTACTGGACGTGTCGTTCGATTATCCGAATTACCGAGATTATACTGTTCTTAAAGTTGAAAGTAGGAAAACAATAAATATGTAAAATTTAATAACAAACAGCAAATTTAGACAAACACGGAATGTTTGGCCCAAAGTAAATAACTGCAGTATCATGTTGCAATATTGCAATTTTTAAACACAAATTTGCATAAATACCACAACAATGTCTCTAACCTAACCAAACCTCGTCTATAATCTCATCTAACCTAACCAAACCCCGTAGATGATTTATCCAGATTTGTTATGTAATTCATTTCAAACCGTTAATGCAATCCTGATTAGCAATTAGTCACATAACGTGAAATGAATTTAGCCTTTGTCCTTCCAATTCCCAAAGCATAAAAAGCTTTAAAAACAAGTTTGACTTACCTGGAGTATCTCGGAACTCTTCGTCCACCTCCTCCGCCGCCGCCGCCTCGTCTAGATCTTCCATTTGACATTTCTACTCGCACCCTAGTACCACAACACCTCCTACAAAGAACAATAATAATAATTATACATTTATTTCTATTATTCCAGTTATTCTCAATAGCGAATTGTTTAGTATAGACTTAGATAGCCTTAGATTGTATTTATATGTATTATTAGTGTAGACTTAGGCCTACTGTCCACGGAGGTGTCATTTGACAAAAGCCTGCAAACCTACAAATGAGCAAGTTTAGCAACGCGGAAGCACGTTTTTATTTCACTGCCCTTTTTTGTCCCAGTCTAATCTACATTCGTACTGTTCGTGGAATTATAGAAATAATCCCGTCCTAATTTGTATTTTATTGAATTATATTTAGCTTATTTCATTAATTATTGAACTTCCCGTTATTCCCACGAAAATAAATTAATATTTACGGTTTCCCGGGAAAAAAAAAATGCGGGAAAAGATACCCTCTAGTCGCTATACGAGTTTTTGCGTCCTCGCAGCATAGTATTTGTAGTGGCAGGCTGCAGCACGAGCTGAATGATGAAAGTCTGACGATACACAAATGCGACGATGCCGTACCGTGGACACACTTTCGTCCCTTTCTACGCAAAATGCAAGCCAGATGCACTGTTCGCGCCAATTTTAATAAATCTATATTTTAATTCGAAATTTAAATCGATTTCGGCATCGATTAAAAGAAGGGGAAAGGTGTATCGACCTGGGCCGAAATCTCGCGATTTTATTCTTTACGCCGCGAATTTATATATTTCCGGTAGTATGCTTCAAGTGCTGGAAGCGAAAGGACACGGGTTGAAGCGCGAACCCAGGGCGATCGACACGTGCACGCAGCTAAATTTAATAGTTTCACGTTAATAATGCAGCGACCACATAAGTATGGAAGACAACAATTTTAAGGGAATCCCTCCACCTATTTTTCTTCCTTGAAATAGGCGCCGGAAGGTCAGTGATCGACCAGCCCGTTTAAAATTAACAAAATTAGAAAAGTGTAAAATTACGATTTCGTGCGGCCACGTGGACAGTAGGCCTTAGATAGCCAACTGTTATATGTGTATATATATATATATATATATATATATATATATATATATATATATGTATATATGTTACGGTAAAAGTACAAAATCGGCAAATGTGCAGATTTGCCGGTATATGTGCACATCTACTTTTACCGGTAAAAGTTTTCCACATTTTCCAACGTATTTCGGTAAAAGAATAATAAACAGAAATAAAATACACTTGTATATTAAAGTTAAAATGTATTTGATATAATTTATATTATTTCATTTAAACACTATTTTATAATAATATTATTTTAAAGGATTATATAAATCAATCATAAAAACAATTAGAGAAAATAAAATAGCAAACTGAAGCTTAACAAACACAACAATAAACTGAAAAATGCAGGTTTGTTGAACAGCACATGCGCTCTGTATTTTAAAGTAAAACTATACATTTTCCAAGAGCATTAGGTATATGTACAGATTTGCTGGAAATAGTTGGTAAATGTATAGTTGGTAAGTTTTACAAGAATTCACATTTACCAACCAAGAAGGCAAATGTGCACATATACCGGTATATGTGTACATTTACCAATCTACGTACTGTTACTACCATAACATATATGTCTACATTAATAATATAAATATATATATATATATATATATATATATATATATATATATATATATAAATTATTAATGTAGACTGGGGAACAAGGAAGGAGCCTCCACGCGTGCATTTTCTCTTGAATATGCAGAACATGCCGGCGCTCCCTGGTAACACTGTCCCACCAGACAGTGGCAAATCCTTCCACCACCGGAAATCACCGGACACGAAAAAGTAACATATGGGACATGTAAGTAGATATAGGACCAGATAACCTCCGGATTATCAAAATAATTATCTATTATTAATATATCAATTATCCGGTTTATCGGGATTAAAACGAAACCATAACAATTTTACATTATTAAAACGCGTCACCGTTTGCTACAGTTCGTCGAATTCACATTCAAGTCAAACCGAGGATTTTGTCGACAGAAAACGAATGAAAATTTTCTTAGCTTCTGCCTTGAATCCAAGCTATGTCATCGTAATATCAAAGTTCTTGTAAAAAATTGTAGAGTGGAGTAGCTTGGTCAGAATCACGAATCAACTTTTCACGAATCGAGTTTAAAGGTGTCCCTGGGCACCTTTAAAGGAGGTTTAAAAGCAAAGACACGTGTTTCCCCAGAGTGCCAAGTGTCGGATTAACCGCCGGATTATCAAGATTATACTGTATAGACTTATAGCTTAGGGTGGTTGTTATAAGTATATACTTACATAGCCAATTCTTGTATGTATATGTATTATTAGCATAGACTTAGAATTATAAGTATAGACTTAGGATTATAAGTATAGACTTAGCATTATAAGTATAGACTTAGCATTATAAGTATAGACTTATAATACCTATAAATACAACAATTATACATAGGTATAGGCCCGGGATGGGCAACCCACGCCCCCCGGGGGCCAACTGCGGCCCGAGAAAGTGCTTACTGTAACTAACTGTGCTTAGTGTAACTAACCTAATCTATAAATACAACAATTATATATAGGTATAGGCCCGGGATGGACAATCTACGGCCCGCGGGCCAACTGCGGCCCGAGAAAGTGCTTAATGCGGCCCACAAAAATCTGTTTTAATACATAAGAATTCGCCCGCAGGTCGCAGAACTCTATACTTTTTTGGTATCGATTCTTGAGACACATTAGCAAATTCTTAAAAATATTCGAAAAAGTTAAAATGTTGTGATTTTCAGCATTTCAGGGCTTCCAGTGACTGAAGTCTTCGAAAAAAGTTGCATAGTAGCATTTATATACGGAAAATAGTGGCAAAATAGTGGCGTCTCAGGTTCAATAATTCACACCTTTTGATGAATAATACTTATTATACTATTAGGCCAAAAAGTAGTATATATATATATATATATATATATATATATATATATATATATATATATATATATATATATATATATTGATATAACTTTGATTGAAAGAAGTAATTAAACCACAAAAAAATCAGATAATTTTCAGATTTTTATTATTCATTTACATATTAGAAGGTTTTTTTATCACAATGCAAAATAGTTTACTTTGTCACTAACAATAAGGCGCTGAAGTCTAGAGAGCAATATATTTATATACTAACCGAAATAGTGTTGAATAGGATGATTGAATGACGTGGTCCATGGTGGACGTAATCCATACTTACTCTGAATTGAAAAATAGTTACTTTTTTGGTTTCTTGCTGATGAAATCAGATATTACTCTTCCTCTTTTCAACTTCCTTAGCTATCTTGGACGCCACTTTCGCTTGCTCTCGCTCTTGTTCCCTCAGCCTTTCAGAGGCATCAAGTAAACCTTGCGCCATTTGCATTTCTTGCATATTTTGTTCTATCTCGGCTGACTCGGCAAACGTTTGTTCGCTTCTGTTACAAGTTTATCAGCACTTTGCTTTTTTAGCATTTTTGCATTTAGAATTGACCATACTTTCTTGTTAACATTTGGGCCATCAGAACCAAGCATAATGAGCTTCTTTGGAAATGCCAGCCTCATTAATAGCATTGTTAAGGAATTTAGCCAGTATATCAGCAGTTGCGTGACCTATGAAGAAGGTTTGCAAATGATGGTTGACAATTTCTTTATCTGTTTCAGAAAAGTATCGTACTGTAATTTGCAATTCCTTTTTTTGTTCGGCATTCGTTGTCTCGTCATAGGAGAGGCAATAGCTCGAAGCTCGCTGGATATCGTCGGTCAAAATTTTCCTAAAATATGGACCCAGAGCCTCAGTGATAAGATAATGAAATTTAGTGCGACCTAGACTGAAATTATCAGCAATGGGTCCTGGGAACATACTTTGAAACACCTCTTTCAGATTATCACATGAAGCAGCAGACATATTGCTAAGTGTATTCTTCATGGCCCAGATGTGTTACTGCACAACTGCATTGATTTCATTGTCGGCTGTATTGTAGGAGTTGTTGTTTCAGCATATTCCTGCAATTTGAGTTGCTTATCATCAAGCTTCGTCCGGGCTTGTCGAGTGTGCTTAATACTTTTGGAATGCTGAACAACAGCATCAAAGCCTTTAGAGGAAAATGAAAATGATGTAAAACAAATTTGACAAAATAATTCATCCTCTTTATCGTTTCTTTTTTTACACCAGGAAGATACTTTATATCCCAGAGCATCTTGTCGGGATAGCCAATTTTGATTGAATTTGTATTTTCGGCACATTACCTAAAAGTCTGTAAAAAAGAGAAAAAAATAAGGGATTATTCATGAACCTAACCACAAATATTTCCCCCTGTACTTAAATTTACGATATCAATTCCAAGAAATTAAATATATGTCGAAAATTACTTACCGTGAATGCAGTTATCACGCAACTACCAAACACCAACACGACCACTAAAATATAATAATACTGGAACGCACCGTGTACTAAATACGTATGTCAGAGACAAATAAATATCTAAAGACGTATGATACTGATATGAATCGCCAGTCTATTCCCACTATTCCGATTCCCCCACTTCTATATGTACTACCACGCAATCGCAATGTGCCTACTTTACCGATCGAGGACGAGCAGAAAATGTAAAAAAAATTAATAATCTCATGAAGCATAAAAATAGAGGCAATTAGTGGCGGTTTTCATTTAAATAGAGGCAATTAGTGAATTTTTATTGAAATAGAGGCAAATAGTGGCAGATGCCAGAAATAGGTGCAATTAGTGTCATTAGTGGCAGCCCTGGCATTTGCGCTATTTCAACGACTTTTGAGGATTTGTAAAATTGCCGACTTTCGCAAAGGGTCGAGGTTTGACGCAAACACTAATCCGCTCAAACACGTGAATGCGCATCGTAGGTGCGCGCAGAAAAAAAAATTCTGGCCTGCGTAGTACGAACTCTGGCCCATCAACTAAAAAGGTTGCCCACCCCTGGTATAAGCTATCTAAGTCTATACCTAAAATAATTAACCTACGGTATATATAGGTTCTTAACTTCAAATTAAACCTTTTTAAATTCAAATTAAACTTCTATTAAATTTAGTTAAATATTAATTAATATAGAAAAAACAAATTAATTATCAAAAATTATAATGAAAACAATTATGAAGAATTAAATTTTATATAATTAAAGAATAAATTAAAAATAATGTTAATGTAACGGTTGACCTGCCTCAGCCAATGGTAATTTCATCGACATATCTACATAATGTTTATAACAATCAGCAGAAGTAATAGTGGCCACGGATTCCTCAATAATATTAACCAAATTTAGATTATTTTCTGGTTCCGCCAGCAAATTTCTTGCAGCTAATTTAACTTTCGAAAAAACTTTTTCTATGGGATTTAACATGGGTAAATATGCTGGAAGAAAAAATAGTCTATGGCTTGTTCCATTTATTTTATCACGAACTTCCTGAGTTTTATGGATTTTGGCGTTGTCCAGAACTAGCCAAGCTTCTACAATGTTACTTTCAGCCATTTTATTAACTAAACCATCAAGAAATGTAATAAAAATGTTTGAATTTACTGATCAATTTGAAATTATTTCAAAATGAATAATACCATGTAAATTCATGAATAATACCATGTAAATTCATGGCTGCAATGAGTGAAACATTTCAGCCTCTTACTGTTGGAACTATTACATGGGCTGGAGTATTTATCTTTGTTCGAGCTTTGTTTCGCCAGAGATGGTAATTGAAACTGTATTCATCAATGAAAATTATATTCTCCCGTGTTTGTGGAGTATTTTATGAAAATAAAATTGCATTATTTTTGCGTTGTTTAATTGTTGACGTATAGTTTAAACGGTCCAGACTAATTGCTAAAGTTTTCAATGTTATTTTTAAAGCTTTTAATGCATTAAATACAGATGTTGTGGTCAAGTTGACGTTTTTATTTTCAAATATCTTCAATTTCATATTTTTTTTAAGTAATCGATGGATTTTCTTCAATAATTTGCTCTACATAATTTAAAATCTCATCAGATAATTTACTATTCCTTTTTCCACCACGATTTCGTCTAACCATCTCATATCCATTCTTCATATAACGTCTAATTATAGATTTAGCGATGTTTTTATTAATACCTACTATTTCTGCTGACTCTGCAATTGTTCACCTTCTTCATAACATTTTATAAAAATATTTTTTTTTGTCTAAACTTGTTTTGAAAGAATAATTTCTTCTACGTTTTCTTTCACGACTAACAGGTAATTCATCTGCAAAAAGTTTTTTCAAAAGTTAAATTAGCTGCAAGAAATTTTCTGGCGGAACCACAAAATAATCTAAATTTGTTTAATATTATTGAGGAATCTGTGGCCAATGTTACTTCTGCTGATTGTAATAAATATTATGTCAATGAATTTACCATTGGCTGTAGCAGGACAACCGATACATTATTTTTATAATTCTTCATAATTGTTTTCTTTATAATTTTTGATAATTAATTTGTTGTTTCTATGTTAATTAATATTTAACTAAATTTAATAAAAGTTTAATTTGAATTTAAAAAGGTTTAATTTGAAATTGAAAAGGTTTAATTTGAAGTTAAAAACCTATAATTCTATATTTATAATATGAGGCGTTGCGAATACGAAGGGCGAACTCAACATTAAGTTTTTTTTTTCACGGAAGGGATCAGAACCCTCTCGAGAATCCGCAGGTATTGGTTTCATGTTGTTACAATGAGTTCGTCATAAGTTTATTAAAATCGACATCAGTCTTTGCTGAGTTCGCCCTTTATCCGCAATGGATAAAAAAAAATTCAAATGCGTTTTTCTCGAAACCACCATTTGTTGAATTCGCCCTTCGTATTCGCAACGCCTCATACGTACAAATACAACAATTGTCTATAAAGATAAATTGATTGATTGAAGACAATAAGTTATATTAAAAAAAAATTAATTGTTCTTACGTTCCGTCTAATCCGCGGACTGCGTCTTCGGCATCTCTGGGATCCTCGAATTCCACGAAGGCAAATCCCGGCGGGTTTCTGGCGATCCAGACGTTCCTCAGCGGTCCGTACTTACTGAAGGCGCTCTCGATCTCGTGCTTGCAGGCCGACGAGCCCAAGTTGCCCACGTAGACTTTGCAGGAGAGATCCCATTCACGGTAACGAGACATTTTGCTAAAAACTAAAAATTTCAAATAACAAATCCACCATCCATTTCCTAAACGAATGATAATTTAGTAAATGTAACAGCATTTTGATAAGTTATAAGTTCATATTATTATTTCAAAAAGACTAAATTGAAAAGACTAGATAGGCAAGACTAGACAGACAAGAGTGAATAGACAAGACTAGACAGACATAAGACTAGAAGACTGGACAGACAAGACTAGACAGACAAGAGTAGACAGACAAGACTAGAGAGTCAAGACTAGACAGACAAGACTAAACTAGACAGACAAGACTAGACTAGACAGACAAGACTAAACTAGACAGACAAGACTAGACAGACAAGACTAGACAGACAAAACTAGACAGACAAGACTAGACAGACAAGACTAGACAGACAAGACTAGACAGACAAGACTAGACTAGACAGACAAGACTAGACTAGACAGACAGACAAGACTAAACTAGACTAGGCAGACAAGACTAGACAGACAAGACTAGACTAGACAGACAAGACTAGACAGACAAGACTAGACAGACAAGACTAGACAGACAAGACTAGACAGACAAGACTAGACAGACAAGACTAGACAGACAAGACTAGACAGACAAGACTAGACAGACAAGACTAGACAGACAAGACTAGGCTAGACAGACAAGACTAGACTAGACAGACAAGACTAGACTAGACAGACAAGACTAGACAGACAAGACTAGACAGACAAGACTAGACAGACAAGACTAGACAGACAAGACGACAGACACGACTAGACTAAACTATTTTTAAACTTTAGGCGAAGTAATTGTTGGCGGGCAGTTTATAAACGACGTGGAAATTAGTCTCCCGGCTCGCCACAGCCGAGCTCGGCTACGGCGAGCCAGGAGACTGTAATTTACACGTCGTTTATAAAATGCCCTCTAACCACATATTATGTATAGACAGACAAGACTAGTCAGACAAGAAAGGACTAGACAGACAAGACTTTTTTTTTATTTACAATAAATGTGGGCACCCTGGGACCGCTTGTCGCATTACATTCCGTGTGTCAGACATCATAACATTCTAAAAATACATGTGCTAGTTTCATTCTAGGCGGGATTTGGTGGTACGATTTCGGTTGTGTCCCTCTTTTACCAGTGCCGTTCAATAGCTTCTTTTTCTGATATAGTTTTGTTGGTCATTCTGTTGATGACGTCCCAATCTTCCTGGGATTGCAGCATCTGTTGAATTATGTTTCTTGGGTTAAGGTGCGGTATTGCTGCTTCCCCGCGTTCTTTGTCCCATCTCGGGCAGTCATAGGCTGTGTGGGTTGGTTACGCTCTCTGCTTGTCCGCAATACACGCAGTATATATACGGTGCCCTCCCGATGTTGTTTAGGAATTTCTTGGAACACCCATGACCCGTTGAGTGATAATTAATTTACTTCTCCATGTTGTCGTCGGTGCCAAGTTTCTATATTGGGGATTAGTATCCTTGTCCACTCGCCTTTGGTTGTCGTATTCCAAGCTTCCTGCCATTCCCTTATGAGCTCTTCGTTTGCATTATTTCTTGTTGATGTGTCTTTGGCAGCATCATATACGTGTTTTCTTTGCTTGATCTGTAGTTCAATTGGCGAAATGCCTGAGATTATTAGGGCAACGTCCCTTACCGCTTCGATAAGCGGTACGCACTACATTACCCTAAAGCTAGCCCTCTTTCCTCTGGTCTATTTTATTTCTATTTACGGCCTCTGCCCAGATTGGAGCACCGTATAGAATTGCAGACTGGGCAACTGTGCTGAGCAGCCTACGTTTGCTGCTCCTCGCACCTGCGACATCGGGTTTTTCATTGCACGTCATTTTAAAGATTAACCTGTTTCCTGTATCAATGAAAGAAAGACTCTTATCGATAGTTATCTAATTTCTCTGAAAGACAGACTCTTATCGATAGTAATCCCTAGGTGTTTGATGTTAGTTTTAGGTTTAATTTCAGTATCTATCACTTTGAATGATATGCGAGTTTCCTGTATCCTGTCAGCAGAATTGCTTCGGTCTTTTCCGGTGGTATATGCAGTGATTTGGATTCCATCCGCCAGATAATTACTTCGATCGCCTGATGCACTTTGCATGATTTTCCAACAATGGTTAGTGCGAGGTCGTCGGCGAAGGCTATTAGCTTAGTCGCTTCAGGTAGTTTCAGCCGAAGTACTTCGTCGTAAAGTATGTTCCACAGGGTTGGTCCTATTACGGAGCCCTGTGGGACACATCTAGTGACCGTGTTGGGTAGCGTTTCGTGCTCGCGTTGGAGTAAGATCGCCTGATTGGCCGCTTTCATGATTCCCTTTTCCAACGATGGTTAATGCAAGGTGCTTTCATGTAGTTTCAGCGGAAGTACTCCATCGTAAAGAATTGGCCGTTTGCATGATTGCCTTTTCCCTTTTGCCGACGATGGTTAGTGCAAGGTTAGTGCTTTCAGGTAGTTTCAGCCGAAGTATTCCATCGTAAAGTATGTAGCACAGGGTTGGTGCTATTACAGAACCCTGTGGGAAACCGCTAGTGACCTTGTAGGCTAGCATTTCGTGCTCGTGCTGCAGTAAGACACTGCGGTCCTCAAAGTAGTTGCGAACCATTCGTAGAAGGTAGGGAGATATTTTTCTTCTTGTTAGCTCATCCAAGACGAGTCGAACATGCTCGTGATATCTCTCGTTACTATATAGTGCACATATTTTCCTAGTGCTTTTGGTGCCTGCTTTGGCCATTTTTGTGATCTCCATTACGTGATTTATGGCATATATGGTTAATCTGCCCGCACGGAAGCCAAACTGACTATGCGAGAGGTTTATGACGTTCTTTTTTCCTTTAGTCCTTTTTTAAGACGACTTAAGACGAGTAGTTGTTCCAGCAGTTTTCCAGCTGCGTCAAATACACATATTGCGCGGTAGGAAGAAGATTACCCTATAATAGGACAATCCCCTATATAGGCAACAAGCCAATAGAAACCCTATTGGCTTGTTGCCTTTTTTTTATGAGAACTAGCTTCGCCTGTTAACATACCAGTAAGTAAGTTTTTGTTTAGGATATCAAGCAAAAGTTCTGGGGAGGTTTAGCTTGACGGTTTCTGAAGGCAGGGCATCTGGTCCGCGCGCTTTGTTATTCTTTAGGTGCTTGCTTCACGTGCTTTGCTCTTCCTCAGTGAGTAGCGGGATTTCTCTAACTTGCGGTTGGTTCAGGATGGGTAGGAAATAGCTCTTTGGCAATCACTAGGCTTTTGCTCATTGATAGTTGTTGGTTGGTCTGGCGGCTGCGCAGGTTCGTAACTATTTTGTAGGTATCCCCCAGGTGTCTTCGTCGATGCTTTTGCACAGCTTTTCACAATGTGTTTTTTCGGAGAGGTTTATTTATCTATGTAATTCCTTTTTTGCATGGTGGAATGACCGTTTTGTCTTCTTTCATCATGTTTTGTCTTTCGGGCGCAGCGAAGATTGTAGATATACACGAATATTCTTCTTGTCATGATCTCGTGATATACACGTTTTTCTTTTGGTTGCAATGATAGACGCTTTTTCTCTTCTTGTTTTTGTTCCAGCCGACAATGGGAGCTACACATGCTTTGGTTACTTCTGTTATTGACTTGAGGCTCGTTTAGGTTTAGCAAAGATTTTTTTTTTATTTTAATAATTTTCGTATTTTCTCGGTTGTTCATCTTACTTTTAGGGTGTTCTTCCATGTGGATTTGGATATAGCGGTGGTCACTTTGCGATTATATGTCGAGAACCTTTAATATCGGAATTAGCTGTGCAATGTCGCATGAGGCAAAAGTTGAGATCTATAATGGAACGCGGTTTGCCCTTCTCAAATGTAGCCCCATTTCCCTTATTTTGCAGGTAGAGGTCAAGTTCTGCGGCCCATTCCATTATAGTCCATGTTTGTGCAGCACCAGTACGGCGACTTGGCGTTAGTCCCCTCCGATTATTTTTCCCTTTTTTTAGACAGACAAGTTCCGCTTTAAAAATCGTTGCAAAATGTGAGGAGAAAATTGAGAGAACCAAAGTCGATGTCTATTGTTACATTCGATATCTATACGCCGAAAGGTATCAACTTCCGATTTGCAAATATGAATTGGTAAAGTCAAAACCTAAAATTTGCGATTTCAAAGTTGAATTTCAGATAACAAACACGCGAACTATCCACAAAAAACTACAAACTTGCGGGTTCATCTTTAAAGACGGATAACTCGCAAATTAAGAATCGCAGTGACTTCCGGTTTTCACCTTCCATTTCAACACGACATTTGGCGAATCGGTTTAAAAATATTGCAAAACGTGACGAGAAAATCGAGATAACCAAAGTCGATGTCTTTGGTTACATGCGATATCTAAAAGCCGGAACAAGGTATCAACTTTCGGTTTGCAAATATTAATTGATAACAACCTAAACAATATGTTCCCAGAAACAGAAAGTTCACAGGTCATAAAAAAGGGTAGGTATCAAAGAAATGGTACCTAGCCAAGTTTGGAAGATATGGACCAATATGTACATTTGAAGAACCAAGGATGTCTTCAACGTGATGGCTGCAATGTTCAAGACAGAAGGGAGCAAGCACCCCCCCCCCCTCCTTGCTGTCTGCAAAACGGTGCTTCTGCTTAAATATTGTTATCTTTTTTTATTCATATAAAGATATATAAAGACTAGACAGACAAGACTAGGAATGAGAAGTGCTTTTCGTGAGCCACAAGGAACAGTAGCTTGTGTATGTATTGGTCAACCAATAAAGAGTGTAAGGTCTAATGCCCGTTACAAAGTGCAAGTTATTGAGGCTTTGCGTTGTGCCAAGTTCAAGTTCCCAGGTCATCAAAAGGTCTATGTATCAAAAAAATGGGGCCTCACCAAGTTTGGAAGAGACCAATATGTAGATTTTAAGAACCAAGGATATCTTCAACCTGATGGCTGCAATGTTTAATACAGAAAGGGAGCTGGACCCTTTGCTGTCTGCAAAAAGGTGCAAGAGGAGTTGGCTACTGCTTAAATATTGTCATCTTTTTTTGATTTATGTAAAGACTCGACAGACAAGACTAGGAATTAGAGGTGCTTTTGGTAAGCCCCAAGGAAGCAGTAGCTCGTGTATATATTGGTCAACCAATAATGAGTGTAAGGTCTAATAACCGTTACAAAGTGCAAGTTCATCAAAAAGGCTATGTATCAAAGAAATGGGACCTCAACAAGTTTGAAAGAGACGAATATGTACATTTAAAGAACCAAGGATGTCTTCAACGTAATGGCTGCAATGTTCAATACAGAAGGCAGCATGGACCAGGCCCTTACTGCCTGGAAAAAGGTCCAAGAGAACTTGGCTACTGCGTAAATATTGTTACCTTTTTTGGTTTGTATAAAGACTAGATATGTATATATAATCAAATAAATAAAAATTGAAACTTACTAGACAGGCAAGACAAGGCTTAACAAACAAGACTGACAGACAAGACAGTCAAGAACAATGAAACAGGGCCAGACAGATAAGAACAATTAAACAGGGCCAGACAGACAAGGAAAATAAGACAGACAGATAAGTTTATAATGACAAGACTAGGCAGACAAATTATAAAAACAACTAAAGTTAAAGACTACAAGTTTACACAGAAAACTAAAGGAACAAAGGTGGACAGGCAAGATGAGATGGACTTGAGTAAACAGACTATAGACTCGTGTTGCTATACCCCTCAATAAACCCCCTATTCCACCTTGGCTTTTAGTATGCGTCACCCCAGTATCGCATATTTTGCATTCATTCAGGGTAGCAGCCCAGAGGGTTAGTGAAAAACCTAGTTGTTCATCTCCCCGATCAGGATTCGAACCCGGGTCTCCCGCATTGAAAGCCAGGTATGTTGTCAACTACACCAGTGTTGCTATACCTGTCTAGTTAATTAGTCGCAACTTGTTTTAGTTACTTAGTTTATTACAATTATATTGTTTTATTTGAGAAATGCAATAAAATCTTTGTTTATATCTCCTGGTAGAACCGTGATATAGAAGAAAATAACAACAAATAAAGTCCTACGAATTCTTATAATGTTTAAGATCCTGGATATTTTGCTAATAGCTTATATTTTGGGTACATTTCACACTTTGAGAGCGATCAATTTATTGCCTTTTCTCTAGTAGCATCGGACCTAAGATCCTGGATATATACATAGTAAATGATATATACATTGTAAATGAATGTTTGTTATTTTAAATAAAAACAAAATTGTTATTTGAAATAAAAACAAAAGTAGTGTTTAAAGAAATGAAACAATTGAATAGCTAGCAATAAAACAATTGAATAATCTATTTAAATCGGCGTGGATTGAGCATGTAGTTGCAAGAAATGATTGAGTAATGAACGCTACCTTAATATTTGTACGTGGACGCGTTTTTCGGGCGGAATTCCTGCGGATCTTCGTGTTATTCGATAACGTCGCTGTTTGGTAACGAGAAGGCGTCCTTTTTTTAAATATGGCGTTGGTCGTCGCTGGATGGAGTCTTTGGATCGTTGAAAGCGCGTGGTCGGTAAAATGGCGACGTGTAATTTCATTGGATTAGAAAGTGGGTGAGGTGCGCACGCAAATCACATTTCAGGACAATTTGAAAATATTATAAATAAATTTGTATTTATTAATAATATTGAGAGATTTTTTTCGTGTTCGTTTAATAATAATATTCACAATTATTTTTGAACTGTATTTTTGAGGATTACTAATTTTTCTTTTGGTCAATTGGTAAAATCGAATGTAAGGAGGGCGTGCAAGTCGCAAGGTAAATTATTTGAAATATTTTTTCTTATTTTGAATCGAGATTTCGCGCTACCGCTAGATATATCGTCCGGATTTATCTATGCTAATATTACCCAATCTCACCTTTAACCTAGCGTAGGCTAAAACCGTGAAAAACCGGTAATATATTCTCTTTTTACGTTAGTTCTAATTTCTGCCACGGCTTACATTACATGAACCACCATTCCAAATTCGCCGGTCAAGTTTTTACAATTTATTTTTAACGATTCGTCGCTTCAAATATCGGTGTCGTCATAAAACAACGCGCAATTAAACAACATATATGTAGTACCAACTATATGTATAGTTAGAACTATATGCTAAGCAACCAGGTGAAAACATCACAACATAACGCACAGCAAAAACAACACGCTACGAAAACATCACATCGTAAAATGTGTTAATAATGATTAAGATATGATATTACATCCTATTATATATATATTTTTATAGATGTTATATTTTCGACATGTTATTATGCTGCTGTGATATTTCCGACGTGTATTTTGTCTACTTTTATTGTTTATCGCATGGGCGTAGCCAGGGGGGGGGGTTTAGGGGTTCGATCCCTGCTGTGATATTTTGGACGTATATTTTGTTATCAATAATTTAATTTTAAAGCGCGATTTTTCAGCACGCGTCCATGTTTAGTAAACTCTTCGCTACGCTCGTCGTTTTCTAAACATGGACACGTGCTGAAAAATCGCACTTATTGAAGTTTTATAAACTATTATTTCTATTTTGTGCCCTTTTATGCAATTTCTAAATAAAAAAATCGCCGATACAAATTGTAGCGCACTTAGCGAGCCATTAACGAACCCATACGAGTACTTTAATCACTTCATTATAGACCGAAAATAGTAAAAGGTTATTAAATGTTAACAACGATGTCCAGGATTCTTGAAATTGACCGTTTTACGGTTAGTTAAGCGCATGAGCAAAGTTTGAAAGGCGGAAATATGAAAATTTCGGGCAAATAAACCTTATATAACCTTAGTTATACGTCAAAAAATTCGGGCAAAACATGGCGGAAATTGACACATGTGCACAAAACAATTATAAGAAAAGATTCATTATAAGAAAAGAAGAACAATTATAAGAAAAAGAATAATAGATAACAATTATAAGAAAAAGAATCGATAAATAGGTTGAAATAAAAGTAACTTAATATATTTCAATTACAATTCCACATCCTAAATCGCCCACAATTTGCACTATTTAAACCAAAACGAGTCTTTCGCAGTTTACTTGCTCCCGCCGGCCATCGCTTCGAGCTCCATGATCTCCCTGTCGGCTGCGGCCTTCTTCTCAATGGCCAGTTTCTCGTCACGGACCGCTTTATGTTTCAACTCGACCTCCCTGTACGCAGCTTCCTTTCTGGACAGTCTACTTTGGTGGAACATACCATACACAATACCTGCAGTCAAGAGACCCCAACGACCAAACTAAAAATAAATAAATGATTATAGTATATATGTATAGACATTTTTACGGTTAGTAAAGCGCATGCGCGTCCGATATGTTTGAAAGGCGGGAATATGAAAATTTCGGGCACATTTTGTTGTTTTCACTGGTTATACTTGGTTGAATTTTTTTTGTGGGCATGTGTCTATTTCTGCCAGGGCCGGCACTATATTTTGCGGGCCCCTGTACAAAATAATGAAGCGGGGCCCTGCGCAAAATAATGAAACCTTTTCTCAAACCTCATATGAAAGGTGCTTGAAAAATTCACATTTAATTTTTTTGAATACAATAATTTCAATAAATCAGTTCATTATAGAAATAGTATATATTCCAGTGTCAATTTTTTTTAAATAAATAAATTAGGGAATCATCATCATGGCCTTTTGGTGATCCAATCATGGATGTAGGCCTCTTCCCTCTTCTTCCACTCTTGGCGATCTTGTGCCTGTCTCATCCAGTCTCGACCTCCGTGCCGTCGAGCACAAAGCGCTGCGGTGATCTGCCACGCCCTCGAGTATCCGGTCTCCATTAAAGGACTCGTTTCGTCCAGCGACTCTCGTTCGTCATCGCGATGTGTCCTGCCCATGTCCACTTTTTCCTTGCTATGCCAGCCATGACGTCTTTCATCTTGGTCTTATTCCGGATCCATTCGTTACGTTTCCGGTCAGGAAGGGTGGACCCGAGCATCGCTCTCTCCATGCCCCTCTGCGCGACTCGGAACTTCTCGGCGGACTTCTGTGTAAGTGTCATGGTCTCTGTACCGTAGGTGAGCACGTGCATGACACACTACTCGAAGACTTCCACTTTGAGATCCAGGGATATTTTGCCACGTAGAATCTGCTTATTGGCACCGAACGCTGCCCAGGCCTGCGTGATCCGCCTTTTCACTTCCGCTACCTGGTTCTCAAAGCCCAATGTAACCTTATGCCCCAAAAATATGTACTCGGTTACTTTCTCCACAGGAAGCTGGTAGTCTGTGATTTCGGGAATGTTGGTCATAATCTTGGTTTTCCCCATGTTTATTAAAACCCGTCTTCTCAGATTCCACTCTCAAATCCTCCAGCATCGTCATCATCTCCCCAATGCTCTCTCAGACCAGAACCAGGTCATCATCAAACCTCAGATTGGTCATTCTCTCTCCATCATCAGCTTCTTCCCTGCCTATTGCATCTGTTGGAATACACCAGTGCTAGAGTAAACAGCATCGGTGGTATTGTGTCCCCTTGCTTGACATCTCTCTCTCTGTAGATGAAATTTGTTGGTTTTCTTGTGCTGGGAGACACAGGCAATTGTGTTCTGAGGCAGGTGGTTGAGGATCTGTATTAACCTTTCATCGATACAGCATTTAACTAGAGCTTGCTCTATGGCCCACCACTCGATGTCTTTCTCGTAGTCGATGAAGGCTAGGAGAAGTGGTTTCTTGTACTAATTGCATTTCTCCACGACTGTTTTGAGAGTTTGAAGGTGGTCATTGGTGCTGAAGCCTGAGCGAAAGAATGCCTGTTCTCTGTGTTGAAAGAATTCTAGCTTCCTGTCAAGTCTGTTAACTAGAACCCGATAGAAGAGCTTGTAGACATGCCACAGTAGACTGATAGGTCTGTAGTTTTCAAGCCTCTTGATGTCCTCTTTTTTGTGGATTTGGGTGATTATTGCGTTATGCCATGATGCAGGTACTTTACCTTCCAGAATGCACTTTGTGAATAGGATTGCCACTACTTCACTCAGTAACTTATCGTTGCTTTTGATCATCTCTGGTAATATGTCATCTTCCCCAGGGGTTCTTCTATTCTTAAGTTGTTATATAGCGAGCATTTTTTCCTCTGGAATGACATCCGGAATTTCTTCGGATCCGATGTTTTCGATAGGTGGTCGTGTTTACCCTCGAGCTGTCAGTGGCTGACTCGGTGATACTTTACTTTCGTAGAGTGTTTCATAGAAGTCCTGTACTATTCCAATAGTAAATTAGGGAATAGTAACACATATAAACATACTATGTATATACATATATTATATGTAGTATTGCAATAGTAAATTAGGGAATAGTAACAAGTATATAAATAGTAAAAATATCAACTCAACTCTCTGAATGTGCGGGGCCCCTCCCAAGCGCGGGGCCCCTGCCAAGCGCGGGGCCCTGTGCCGTCGCACAGTTCGCCCACTCTTCACGCCGGCCCTGATTTCTGCCATGTTTTTCGGGCACTTTTTGACGTATACACACACGCAGCACTACGGCCCATGTAGAGCCTTGACTTCTTCGACAACCGCCTTCATCTGTCTCTATTTACAGCTGTTATAGTCAAGTTCTGTATTCTCAGTACTTTCAGGTCTTCTAGCCATTATATTTCCATCTTCACAGAGGCTGTACTAGACAAACAACACAGAACTCACAAAATAGATAACAAATATTTTGACAAAAGTATCTCAAATAGACCTTTTGATAGTTTTTTTTGGGCATGTGTCTATTTCCGACATGTTTTTCGAGCACTTTTTGACGTATACACACACACAGCACTACGGGCCATGTAGAGCCTTGACTTCTTCGACAACCGCCTTCCACCTGTCTCTAAAAGGAACTCCGTGTCAAAAAGGAACTCTGCCAGGAGGTGACGGTTGTATTGCGGCGTCCCAAGCCCAGGTAAAGGAGGAGGGCTGGCATGTTATCTAACAACCGCATGCCGTAAGAAAACCTTTGTTAAGAGAACTAGACCACAACGTCGGAACGATGGACGGATTTTACGAAAACGACCTAAGCAACGGAATACGGAGTGGATATCTCTCATGGAACATATTAAGCCTTTATCGACCCGGCGCATAATTTGTGGTAATAAACGAAATGGCAAGATACCTAGAGGACGGCCTGAGTCAAGATAAAGTGCTAAAAGACCTAAAAGTACTGAGAATAGAGAACTGGACTATAACACCTGTAAATAGAAACAGATGGAAGGTGCTTGTCGAAGAAGCCAAGGCTCTACATGGGCCTTCACTTCTTCATATGGCCCTATGGGTACATGCTGTGTGTGTGTATATGTACGTCAAAAAGTGCCCGAAAAACATGGCGGAAATTGACACATGCCCACAATAAAATGTCAACTATGAAAATGTTTGTTGGTTTTCTTGTGCTGGGAGACACAGGCAATTGTGTTCTGAGGTAGGTGGTTGAGGATCTGTATTAACCTTTCATCGATACGGCATTTAACTAGAGCTTGCTCTATGGCCCACTTCTGTCAAAATATTTCTTATCCATTTTAGGAGTTCTGTGTTGTTTGTCTAGTATTATAACTATTAAGTTTGGAATGTCCAATTACCTCAAGCACAAGTTTAATACCCGATATTTCACATTGACTGTACTTTATTTTTATTTTATTGTGAAGGTTTGTCATCTGTCTTTCAGACATATTTTTGTTGTCATTCACATCTACTGAATTGTGTCTTGGAGGTCAAATATTATGAATCGTGGACAAGCAAAAGTCTAGTGTTATTTTCATATACGAGTTTTGTTGTGAAACTAATGCAGCGCAGGGTTTTTTTTTTTGAAGTGCCCCCCCTGGAAACACAAATGAACTCTGGTACTGCTGGTCGAATAGCCTCAGAGTTACGGGTTAATTTAAATTCAATTAATCTTTTGTTGCTTCGCTTCATCAGTTATTTTGGATTCCATAATACAGGGTTAATACAAAAGAAATAAACACTTTCAATGTTCTATTAATCCAAAACTAATAACGCTATTATGAATTCGTTTAAACTATTTTACACAGTGATTCTTAAAGTTTACTTTGGGAACTCATAGGTGCTCACTTCGTTAGCAAATGGCATGAACACATTCCACTGTTTCTTCTGACACACAAGGTCTCCCTGGACTTTTGCCATACCACCCTATCGATTACATAAAAACCCTGTCGTTTCAAATTTATTGTACCAATCGTAGATCGACTGGTGATTTTCCAAAACGTGTTCGAAAATGTCGTTGGACAACAGTTATGGAGTTCGTTTTGGCAAATTCAAGCACGCAATATGCTTTCTCAGTAGAGTTTGCTGCCATCCTAGCTATTATGCATGCTTGCGCAATAATACCAACTGTACTATCGAAACTTCTACAGTTCCTCAATCTGACAGCGCAAAATGCATGTCAATATCACAAATAACTTTTGTTTTATACAATACCAAAGGTGTCTATTTCTTTTATAATAACCCTGTATAATGAATATATTGTTGTGTCTTAATCCAGTTTTCTTTTGCTTTAAGCATATGTGCAGTTATTGTTCTCATATTGATAGTTACTTCTAAATTGGTTGCAAATTTATGCCTTTCCATTTCCCATTGAGAAAAGTCGAAGATTGTATGGCTCATGGTATCAGTCTCTCTGCAGTGCACTGGTCGTCTGCCACCACAACACTGGTCATCTGCCACTCTGCCAATTTGATGCAGGTAGTCCTTGAAACAGCAGTGGTCAGACAATTCTTGGGTGAGATGGTAGCTATTTTCCCCATGTTCTCTGTTTATCCAAGGTTCAAGAAGTCTGGTCTACTCTCCTTTAATGTCTTGCTACCACCTCTGCTGCCACCATTCTTCAATGAGTTGTTTCTTGGCCGAAGTTTGTTGCGACCTGTCTCCTGCAGTTTTCTTTGCTCCTCCACCAGCAAGTCAATTGGCGGGATACCCGCGATGGTCAAGACTACAGATTACAGGTAACCGCTACAGATTCGTAGTGCCATTTTTCTTTGCACTGCAAGAAGCTTTTGAGTATTGCTCTGTTTTCCCAGTGCTCTGGCCCATATTGGTGCTTTGTACCTCATAGTGGATTGTACTATGTAGCTGAGCAGTCGGCGTTTACTGCCCCTGGGGCATCCAATGCTGGGCATTGGTTGCTGTATTGCTGCCATTGTCCTCATCCCCTTTGCTGGAGCTTCTGCTATGTGCGGTGAGAAAGATAATGCCTTGTCTATTATGCCCAGGTATTTTATTTGATGCTTTGGGATTATTGTCAGTTTTTCAATTTTATTGGTTAGGCCCCTTTTTTTGTCCTACGGAAAGAACTGCCTCAGTTTTTTCTGGCGCAAGATTGAGGCTTTTATATTTCATCGATTTAATGATTTGCTCTATGGTGTGGATTGCTGTCTGCATCAATTGGCAAGGATGTCGATTGTGTGCAATGAACACACAGTATGTCGATTGTGTAAGAAGTTCGAATCCAGTGATTTTGATCTTGCAATCAACCACCATTCAGATCTTGAAAATGATCCTGAAAACTCGGGTGAATTGGGAACTAAGTTATAATCAACACTTGCTCTTCAGGCTTCTTTGTTGCCAGTATCAACTCTTTTGCTGTGGCGCACTTCTCCAAGTCATTATAAGTTTAAAAGTCTGTACAAAGGTTGCGTTGATTTTCAGGAGTAAGTACAATATAAAACGCATATTAATTCCAGTTGCAATATAACAGACACAAAAATATTTTATGGCTTTATCTCAGTGGTGGCGAACCTATGGCACGCGTGTCATAGCTGACACGTGGGAAAATTGTATTGGCAATTAAACTCTTAAACTTAATCCTTCTACTTTTAGATCTTGTAGTTGCAACTTGACTAGTTCCTAGAATAGATTTAGACTACACAGATTAAATGAAAGCAACAGATTAAACTTGATTGACTATAATGTAGTTAAAATTGTACTAGATCAGTGGTGGCGAACCTATGGCACGCGTGTCGCAGCTGACACGTAGGAAAATTGTATAAGCACGCGAACTATTAAACTTAAACCTTCTACTTTTCTAAAAGAAGTTTCTCCATCTACTTTGGTGCAATATCAAATGTGTAAAATATAAGACGTGTTATAGGTTAATACGGTAACTGATTTTCACTATCAGAAATGTTCATTCCTTGAAAAAGTTACCTGGCACGTCTGCAATTCAAATTGTGAGAATTTAAAAAAAATGGCACGCGGCCGGAAAAAGGTTCGCCACCCTTGCTTTATCTGGTTCCCACAGCAAAAGGGAAGTAAGCTATTATTACGATGGAAAAACTGTATTGATACTTTAGGTATTTCTTGGTTGAAATATAATAAAATAAAATTTTCAGGTTGTAATCGGACGTTTTATTCTCAACCCTTTCGCTGCGAATTACTTTTTGGAAGTGATGTGATTGTGTGCTCAATATTCGGAACATTAATTATAGCCCGTGCGGAATACTTTTATAATTAACAATTTGCAAATACTGCCAAATTTTCAAAAACCAAAATCTCTATTCGAAGCAGATTTTGTTGATTTGAGTGGGCAAACCTTGCAAAATTCTTTTGTTTTATGTCAAAATTGGACAAAAAAGTCAAAATAATTGGCAAATATTACCAAATTTTTAAAAACTAAAATCTCTATTCGAAGCAATTTTTTTTTTTTTGTTGATTTGAATGGACAAACCTTGCAAAATTCTTTTGTTTTATGTCAAAATTGGACGAAAACGTCAAAATAATTTTCAAAAATTGGCAAATTTTCAAAAATCAAAATCTCTATTCGAACCAAATTTTGTTTTTTTGTTGATTTGAATGAACAAACCTTGCAAAATTCTTTTGTTTTGTGTCAAAATTGGACGAAAACGTCAAAATAATTTGCAAAACTTGCAAAACTTTTAAAAACCAAAATCTCTATTCAAAGCATTTTTTTTTTGTTGTTGATTTGAGTGGATAAACTGCAAAATTCTTTTGTTTTATGTCAAAATAGGACAAAAATAATTAGCAAATATTACCAAATTTACTAAAAACTAAAACTCTATTTGAGGCAATTTTTTTTGTTGATTTAAATGGACAAACCTTGCAAAATTCTTTTGTTTTATGCCAAAATTGGACGGAAACTTCAAAATAATTTGCAAAAATTGTCAAATTTTGTAAAACCAAAATCTCTATTCGTAGCAATTTTTTTTTTTTTTTTTGTCGATTTGATTGGACAAGCTTTGCAAAATTCTTTTGTTTTGTGTCAGAATTGGACGAAAATGTCAAAATACTTTGCGAAACTTTCAAAAACTAAAATCTCTATTCAAAGCAATTAATTTTTTTTGTTGATTTGAGTGGATAAACTGCAAAATTCTTTTGTTTTAAGTCAAAATTGGACAAAAATGTCAAAATAATTGGCAAATATTACCAAATTTCCAAAAACTAAAATCTCTATTCGAAGCAATTTTTTTTGTTGTTGATTTGAATGGACAAACCTTGAGAAATTCTTTTGTTTTGTGTAAAAATTGGACGAAAACGTCAAAATAATTTGCAAAAATTGCCAAATTTTCAAAAACCAAAATCTCTATTTAAAGCAAATTTTGAAATATTCATCTTTCCAATGATAAGACACTAGGTGCAGGGGTGAGTCCTAAATATTTCACACAGGGTAACGCAACGCTCCAATGAGAGTGTATATATTTATTAATCTCTTTGTTATGTTTAAAAAAGCGGCAATGAATTCATGAAGTCAGTAGACTGCTATAGCAGTCCATAGCATCTGGCCGCCAAATCAATTGGACTACTAGTAGTAGTATGTATATTTATTACCCTTATGGGTTTATAAATTGATTCCAAAATTTTACATTACGGCATAAATTTACAACATAAATTACGACATAAAACAATACATATATAAATAAAACTAATATCGTACATAAATAAAAAGAGAGAGATAAAAAGAAACATATGCTAATAAAGCTAAAAAAAAAAAAAAAAAAACTAAATTTCGATCCCTAAACTGATTATCAGCTTCCCGCCACACATATTGCTCTTCTTCTCCCCTCAACTTTGTTCATCCATTCTAACCCTCTTCCATCCTCATTTAAAATCTCTTCTCTACCCTCATCTCTTTCTCTCATTTCTGTACATTCGTTCAACAAATGCTCTATTGTTTCCTTGTTTTCTCCACACATGCTGCATACTCTATTACTATCCTCCATCCAAAATTTATTCTCTCTCTTCAATTCCACATCTGAATCTTGCGATTGTCACTCTCTCTTCCTAGGTACTTTGGCAGTTCTTCTGTTATTATTTTTTCATATTTATCATTGTACCTAGACTCCCTAATTCTTGATCTCCTTTCTTGCCTTTGCAATTGGACTACTATAACAGTCCATAGCACCTGGGCGTCAAATCAATTGAACTGCTATAGCAGTCCACATCTTATTTATTTATTATGTAGAGTACAATGCCGGCTCTCCGCTTTTGCACTGAGACGATATAGCAGTCCACATTTTACACTTTGCAAGCGATCAATTTATTGTTTTTTCCCTAGTAGCATCGGACCTCATATAGCAGTCCACAGCAGCTAAAGGGTTAATGAACTTATAGTAACAAATACTATACTTGTTACTATAGAACGGATAGTAAAAAATCCGAGGCAGTGGTGGCATAGTAGACAAGACATTGGACTTCTAAGTCATAAGTCCCAGGTTCGATCCCTGGGTATAATAATGAAATATGCCACCATTCTCTTGTGCATGGCTCTGACAAAGCCAACACAGAAAAAAAATTTGCCTAAAAAATAGTGGCTATTATAAAAGCTGTAAGGGCCCCCTATAATCTTGACACCCAAAAGGGTACACAAGAGATTTAAAGGATTATATTTATATATATATATATATATATATATATATATATATATATATATATATATGGATGATCTCTTTAGGAACACATGGAGCTTTATTTATGATTTTGCTTGCGAAGGATCCAGGTTGCTTACATCTGTTCACTAAAGATCCTCTTCCTTTCTTCCGTTGTCTAGGCTCCCCAGAATCCGAAAGCCTAGTTGCCGTATCAGTGAGACGGGTGGATTGGTTACCACCTGGGTTATTGTTGTTATTACACTCACAAATCATGTTTGGCTTATGAGTTCCAGCAATGCTGGGTACTTCAAACAGGGATTGTTAGTTCCTGGAGCATAGTGTCACCACCGCACCCACAGGGTGTCAGACGCAGACCAGGAAGCCAGTGGATACCACTCAGACGTGCCTGGATTTTTTAGCCATATAGATACATATATATATATATATATATAGTAATAAATCAGTCGTTTTATTAAAATTCAAACTTTAATGTCTACACAAGCTTGAAATCATCTTTTAATTCTGAAACTAATTTTAAATAAAAGTACACATTTGCATAAACCATTGATCGTTTATTAAAGCTATAAGACAATGTAAAAATAGTGAGGTTAGTTAGTTATGTAACTAGGGTTGTAGGTGAATCAAAAAAATTCACGTAAACTCAATTTTCTTACTCTGATCAGTGGGGAAACATTGACGGGGGCTGGCAATGCTGTGCTGGACATTTTGTGTGGAAAATTTGCGAAAACTTGTTGGCCCAAAACGCTTTCCAGGTATCTGCCAGTTACGAAACACTGACAACCAAGAATATTGACAGATTCAATTTCCTGAAGCTAGCAGTGAAATAGATTAAGTCGTGTGAAGTTGGCCAAAATTTATTTTGCAATATTTGACAAATCTGCAGCGCGTTTGCTAATTAACAAAATTCAATGAAATTTGCAACGTTTCTTAGTTGCACTATAAACAACAAATTAGCAAAGTTTTAAATTTTTAAATCAACAATTGCCATAATTACAAAAATTCATTTTGCAATGTTTACAAATTTGATAAATCTGTAGCGCGTTTGCTAATTGACAAAATTTAATTAAATTTGCAACGTTTCTTAGTTGCACTATAAACAACAAATTAGCAAAGTTTCAAATTTTTAGATCAACAATTGCCAAAGTTAAAAAAAATGATTTAGCAATGTTTACAAATTTGACAAATCTGTAGCGCGTTTGCTAATTGACAAAATTTAATGAAATTTGCAACGTTTCTTAGTTGCACTATAAACAACAAATTAGCAATGTTTCAAATTTTTAGATCAACAATTGCCAAAGTTACAAAATTGATTTTGCAATGTATACAAATTTGACAAATCTGTAGCGCGTTTACTAATTGACAAAATTTAATGAAATTTGCAACATTTTTTAGTTGTACTATAAACAACAAATTTGCAAAGTTTCAAATTTTTAGATCAACAATTGCCAAAGTTAAAAAAAAATGATTTTGCAATGTTTACAAATTTGACAAATCTGTAGCGCGTTTGCTAATTGACAAAATTTAATTAAATTTGCAACGTTTCTTAGTTGCACTATAAACAACAAATTAGCAATGTTTCAAATTTTTAGATCAACAATTGCCAAAGTTACAAAATTGATTTTGCAATGTATACAAATTTGACAAATCTGTAGCGCGTTTACTAATTGACAAAATTTAATGAAATTTGCAACATTTTTTAGTTGTACTATAAACAACAAATTTGCAAAGTTTCAAATTTTTAGATCAACAATTGCCAAAGTTAAAAAAAAATGATTTTGCAATGTTTACAAATTTGACAAATCTGTAGCGCGTTTGCTAATTGACAAAATTTAATTAAATTTGCAACGTTTCTTAGTTGTACTATAAACAACAAATTAGCAAAGTTTCAAATTTTTAGATCAACAATTGCCAAAGTTAAAAAAAAATGATTTTGCAATGTTTACAAATTTGACAAATCTGTAGCGCGTTTGCTAATTGACAAAATTTAATTAAATTTGCAACGTTTCTTAGTTGCACTATAAACAACAAATTAGCAAAGTTTCAAATTTTTAGATCAACAATTGCCAAAGTTAAAAAAAAATGATTTAGCAATGTTTACAAATTTGACAAATCTGTAGCGCGTTTACTAATTGACAAAATTTAATGAAATTTGCAACATTTTTTAGTTGTACTATAAACAACAAATTTGCAAAGTTTCAAATTTTTAGATCAACAATTGCCAAAGTTAAAAAAAAATGATTTAGCAATGTTTACAAATTTGACAAATCTGTAGCGCGTTTGCTAATTGACAAAATTTAATGAAATTTGCAACGTTTCTTAGTTGCACTATAAACAACAAATTAGCAAAGTTTCAAATTTTTAGATCAACAATTGCCAAAGTTACAAAATTGATTTTGCAATGTATACAAATTTGACAAATCTGTAGCGCGTTTACTAATTGACAAAATTTAATGAAATTTGCAACATTTTTTAGTTGTACTATAAGCAACAAATTTGCAAAGTTTCAAATTTTTAGATCAACAATTGCCAAAGTTAAAAAAAAATGATTTTGCAATGTTTACAAATTTGACAAATCTGTAGCGCGTTTGCTAATTGACAAAATTTAATTAAATTTGCAACGTTTCTTAGTTGCACTATAAACAACAAATTAGCAAAGTTTCATATTTTTAGATCAACAATTGCCAAAGTTATAAAATTGATTTTGCAATGTATACAAATTTGACAAATCTGTAGCTCGTTTGCTAATTTACAAAATTTAATGAAATTTGCAACGTTTCTTAGTTGCACTATAAAGAACGAATTAGCAAAGTTTCAAATTTTTAGATCAACAATTGCCAAAGTTAAAAAAAAATGATTTTGCAATGTTTACAAATTTGACAAATATGTAGCGCGTTTGCTAATTGACAAAATTTAATTAAATTTGCAACGTTGCTTAGTTGTACTATAAACAACAAATTTGCAGTTTCAAATTTTTAGATCAACAATTGCCAAAGTTAAAAAAAAATGATTTTGCAATGTTTACAAATTTGACAAATCTGTAGCGCGTTTGCTAATTGACAAAATTTAATTAAATTTGCAACGTTTCTTAGTTGCACTATAAACAACAAATTAGCAAAGTTTCAAATTTTTAGATCAACAATTGCCAAAGTTAAAAAAAAATGATTTAGCAATGTTTACAAATTTGACAAATCTGTAGCGCGTTTACTAATTGACAAAATTTAATGAAATTTGCAACATTTTTTAGTTGTACTATAAACAACAAATTTGCAAAGTTTCAAATTTTTAGATCAACAATTGCCAAAGTTAAAAAAAAATGATTTTGCAATGTTTACAAATTTGACAAATCTGTAGCGCGTTTGCTAATTGACAAAATTTAATTAAATTTGCAACGTTTCTTAGTTGCACTATAAACAACAAATTAGCAAAGTTTCAAATTTTTAGATCAACAATTGCCAAAGTTAAAAAAAATGATTTAGCAATGTTTACAAATTTGACAAATCTGTAGCGGGTTTACTAATTGACAAAATTTAATGAAATTTGCAACGTTTCTTAGTTGTACTATAAACAACAAATTTGCAAAGTTTCAAATTTTTAGATCAACAATTGCCAAAATTACAAAAATTGATTTTGCAATGTTTACAAATTTGATAAATCTGTAGCGCGTTTGCTAATTAACAAATTTTAATGAAATTTGCAAGGTTTCTTAGTTGCACTATAAACAACAAATTAGCAAAGTTTCAAATTTTTAGATCAACAATTGCCGAAGTTACCAAAATTGTTTTTGCAATGTTTACAAATTTGACAAATCTGTAGAACGTTTGCTAATTAACAGAATTTAATGAAATTTGCAACGATTCTTAATTTTTTGTTGTTGTAAAGTTCTGGCAAGAAGAAGGTTTGTTAAGAGTTCTGAGTAGCCCCTCCAGAGTTGTAAACAAATAACCAATACAATTGTTTTGTCAAACCAATATTAAAGAAGTTATAAGCAAAAACGAGGCGTTAATATTTTTGAAAATTACAGAATTCCATAAGAAAAAAATTACCTGAGTTCTGTTAAGAGTTCTGGGTAGCTCCCCAAGAGCTGTAAACAAATCTCTTTTATAATTTCCATTTCAAAATTAAAGAAGTTATAAGCAAAATCGAGGCGCTAATTTTTTGAAAAGTACAGAATTCCAAAAAAAAAATGTTTTATATGAGTTGTGATAAGAATTCTGAGTAGCCCCCGGAGAGTTCTGAACAAATAACGTATACAATTTCCTTGTCAAACCAATATTAACCTTCTCAGCAGGTACGACTTATTTTTTAATTTTTTAATTATTGAGTTTATTGCAGTGTCCTATTTCAGATTTTCTTCCAGGTATACTCCTAAAAATGTTGCTTTTTTGAGTTGTTCTAGCCAAACATCTCCAATTTTTAGTGGCATATCGTCACTGCTATTTTTTCTACTGCACTGAAATAATATGTAGATTGTTTTATCAATGTTAAGATGTAGGTTATTAGCATAGAACCATTTGTGAAGTTCGTCGAAAATCATGTTCGTTTGTACTATGGTTTCTGTCTTGTCTATCTAGTCTTGTCTGTTCAGTCTTGTCTATCTAATCTTATTCGTGTATATTGTCTGTCCAGTTTTGTGCCGAGTCTGTAAATTATTAGAAAATCTTCTAAACTTTGTAGAATTTCTTAATTTTGTCCTATAAATATGTAAAATTATCAAAAAAAAAACATATATTTTAAATTCACAAATTTGCAGACAAATAATTTTCAAATATGTATTCAAAATTTGCCGCGGAAACACAATTTAGATATTTGAAATTCAAATTGAATTAAACCAATCACAGCACGCGTGACAAGTCAGACATGTCATGCGCAGTTGGTTTTGTTGTCGAGCGTTTTTGTTTTTGGTAGCATCAGCTTCGAATGTTTGACAACGTGCAAATTACTCCGCAAAAGGTGAGTTTTACATACAAATTTTACAACTTGGCCACAAAATATTTGCAAAATTCCATTTCCATTAACCTTCCGTACGCTTAAAACATTGATTTATCGCCAGACAATAATAATTGTTTATACTTATTTCCAATCTCAGTTAGCCTCACTCAAAGAAGGTATGGCGCCATTAATTTTCGCATTTCAAAATGTTATCGGAACATTCACAATGGGTATAAATACTTATAAGATTTTTAATATTTTTCTAATTACTATGCGAAATTGATTAAACACAGAAAATTAAAACTAAATACAATTTGATATTTATAATGTATTTATAAAGTATAAATAAATTTAATATTTATAAAGTCTAGTGAACGGTAGACAGCTTTCAACAACTTCTCACCTATCTCAAATATCTAGCCAAGTTCTTGTTTATTTATTAGAATTTTTAAAAGCTGTTAATTATGTTTATACTTGAAGAAAACGTAAGTTATTGCACATAAATTTTTATTGACTTCGGAATATTTTGCATGAATTAGTAGATTTTCGTGTTATTGTAAAAGCAAACAATAATTATGTTTGTTTATTGCAAATATTTTTTTCGTGCCATTTATAAGTTAAAGTTGGCGTATATTTTACATGTGTTTGCACATTACTAGATTTTTGAAGTTTTTGCAAGAATCTGTAATTTTTTGCGTTTTTGTGTTTTGAAATTTGTAGAAATATAGAAGTTTGAAGAAACAAAGATTATGGTTGAACTTTGCAGATTTTCTTAATTTTATAGCAAGATATTTGCAAGAGCTCCAAATTTTTGGTTAAAAGATTTTTAAATCAAATATTTAGCTAGCCTGCACAATTATTGCAAAAGAACAGAATTTTATGAAACTTGCAGTTTCTTATAATTTCGTTATTTTTTTTTGTTCGTTACGGCCAACTATGGACCACGTTTGGCAGTTTTTACATTATTTTTTTGTCCTCACTTTCTGCCAATATCTCTTCATCCTCTCTCCCACTTCCTTCTTCTGTTCCTACGTGTAATATCTATCTTTTCTCACTGATAATTCCCCTGTCTCCTGGAAACCTGCAAACTCCTTAATTAATCGCCTAAATCTCTCTCTGTCCATTATGTCTTGTTTTTTCACCCCCATCCGATCCAAGTCCAATCTCACTTCCGAAAACCATTTCGGCTCCGTCTTCCTCTTCCTGAAGAATTCAAAAAACCTATTCGTCATTCTGGTACTGTTCATCCTCACCAAGTGCCCATAAAACTGTATTCTCTTTTTTCTAATTAGGGCTACAATTCCTTCTGTCTTTAAGTATAATTCTTTGTTAAGTTTTAGTCTCCTCTCTCCATCGTTGATATTTGGGCGTAGAATTTTTCGGAGCATTTTCCTTTCTTTCCTCCGGATGTCTTCAAGGCTACCCTTACCAATCATGTCTAGTGTTTCTCCTGCATATAGACATTCAGGTCTGACAACAGTATCTAGGTGTCGGAATTTAGCCCCAAACGATAGACCCTTTTTGTTATATGTATCCTTCGTAAGTTGATAAGCCATTTCCATTCTTCTCGCCCACTCTTTGATGGCATCCTTATCCGACCCATTGTCCTGTAATTTTTCTTCGAAATACTTAAAAAATCTAATTCGCTTTATTTTGGTTTCTCTCAACTGCAAGTGGAGAGGAGCGTTTTTGATGTTGGTCATGAAGTCAGTCTTCTCAAAAGAAATTTGAAGCCCAGTCTTGTTGGCTATCATCTGGAGTTCTTCAGTTTTTTTTTATCACTGTTTCAACACCGGTAGTGAGTATCACAACATCGTCGGCGAATGCCAAACAATCCGTTCTTTTACTTTCTTTACCTCTCCCTAACCTGAAAGCCTCTTTATCCGAAATTCACTTTGTACATTCTCAAATAACTTTTTCTAAGACGCAGTTGAATAATATTGGCGAAAGCCCGTCGCCTTGTCGTACGCCAGTTTTGATTTCGAAAGGTTCTGACAACTCCCCCCGGAACTTTATTTTGGAGAATGTATTGCTAATCGTCTCTTGAATCAGATTCCTCGTCTTGAGTTCACTCCAAATTCTTCAAGAATTGCCAATAAGGTTTTTCTGTCAATGGAGTCATAGGCCTTCCGGAAGTCCACAATGACGGCGACATATTTATTCTGTCCCAACATCCTGTACTTTATGATATTCCGCAGGTTGAAGATTTGATCCGCGCAAAATCTTCCTATTCGTGGTATTCACCTAATTCAGAATCCAATAACCCTTCTATTCTTGTTAGTAACGCTTTCGATAAAATCTTGTAAGGAAATAAATCAAGAGAGATGCCTCTATAATTATTAACGTCCATCTTGTCACCCTTCTCATGAAGGGGATGGATCAAAGCCATTTCAAGCATTGCCAGTCATTTTCAAGCCAGTCAGCAGGGACCGTCTCAGTTATCCATATGTTCTCAAGTAACCGAGTGAGAGATTTTAAGACTCCCACAGATCCGAGTTGTAGGAGTTCAGCGACGATACCATCTGCACCATCAGCTTTGTTTGCCCTTGAATGATCCGGAAAATTTCGTCTTCGTCAGGAGGCAATGAATTGGGAGATGATACTCCTGGTGGTTACATTTTACATTTTACAAGTTTTTTTGCGGACCATCACAGTTAAGCAGTGAGCCGAAATATCTGGCAAGGATGTCACAGTTTTGCTTATCAGTCATTCCTATCCTCCCTTCCTCATTCTTGAAGCACATTCTTGGTGCCTGATAACCCAATAAGCGCTATTGGAACCTGCGATCAAAGTTCCGTGTATTGTTCATTTGGAAAACTTCTTGCGTTTTCTTTAGTTGATCTTGTTCATTTTGTCTCTAAGTTTTTCTGAACGTCCGCGCTGTATCTTTTGGAAGATTAACAGATCATCATCTCGTTCCGTTGAGCTCCATTTTTTCCATGCCTCTTTCCGGCGTTTCAGTGCGTTGTCACATTCTGCATTCCACCAATTTTGTCTTATTCGCTTTGTCTGAGGAATCGTTCTTCGAGCAGCACCTTCGATCTTGTCTCGGATTACATCCCCATTTCCTGACGCAAGGCACTTCAGTTCATCTCTGTAACTTTCCCGCATTATTGGATTTTAATTTTCCGACATCATATCGCGGGATATTTTGTCTCCGTATTCTTTTCCTGGTTGGTAAAAACTTCAGTTTAATTCTGGCCAGGTAGTCTACTTCTGTTCCCCTTGCTACGTTCACATTCATGATTTCTCTCTTCCCCAGCGTAGAAATGGCGACGTGGTCGATCTGAAATTCTCCCAATAGAGGATTGGGGCATCGCCATGTCTTTTGCTTCCTGGGTAAATGCTGGAAAGTCGTTGACATAAGCTGTAGAGTAAAGGCTCTACAAAGTTCTCTCGCCATTCCTATTGCTAAGTTTATGTGCGGGATATTCTCCTACTATCTCCCGATATTTTCTTTACTTCCCAATCTGCGCATTGAAGTCACCTATTAGTACCTTGACGTTCTTCTTCGTATCCGAGACATCTGATCTTCTAGATCTTCCCAGAACTGTTCGACTTTGGATTCTTATGATTATCTTCGTTGATCGGGCTGTGAGCATTTATGAGAGTGTAGGTCTTGTTGCCATACCCTAAGTACAGAAGTGACAGTCTTTGTGATGAGCTTTCAAAGCCTATCACAGACTCCATTAAGCACTTGTCTACTATAAACGCTGTTCCAAGTAGCAGTAGGGATTTGGTATTAGCTACTCTGATCGCTGGTTTCCCTTTGTATATCCTGTATAGTCCACTATCAAATTGGTCCTCATCTCTGTCCCGTGTTTTCTGAATGGCCATGACCTTGATATCGCGTTCTCCAATAGTTTTCGTTATCCATCGTTAGTTCTTTCATCCTTCTAATTAAGTATGCTTTCCCATTTAGCTTTTTTAATGCAACATTCATCATGACATCCCATTTAAGATGTTCTTCGATGAATACAGCTAGGAACTTTATTCTTGGCTGTTTCAATTCTGGTATTATTGATTCTTAGGTCGATGTCATCATGATATTTTTTCTTGTTGTTTTATGAAACTAATATATTTAGTTTTCTTTAAATATAAGTTATTGGCAGCAAATGATATGTGCATTTTTGATAATATATTCTGTGCCGTGTGCTTCGTCTCTTCTATTGATGAACCTGAAATAGTCACATTAATATCGTCAGCGTACATAGTTTAGAGATCGTATCCGATATAACATATAAGGTCCGGTATGTCAATTTTTTTTCTCTCTTGTTGTTGCTCTTGCTCATTAATGACCTGTTCTTTAATCAAAAGTTCGTTTTTCCTAATAGTACGATACGTCTTAATATCGTCCTCCTCCTTGCAGAAATCGGTAAATAAGTGCAAATACTCTGCCTTTTCAGTGGAAATCGGGTACTCGACGTACTTCTCGGCGGCGTTCGGCCTAACCTGCATCGATCTATTCTTGAATGGTTTGATGTGGACGTCGACGGGAGCTTCCTAAATCCTGCGCTACTTCTTCACCAAACGCTCAATCTGGATGACTTTTATCGCGGCCTCGACGGCTACCTTCATGACCTTTGTCTGGTCGTTGTAGCAGTTTGAACAGGAACTCCCTGAACTTCATCTCGACGGCTTTCATCATGTCGTAGACGCTGAGGTTAGCGTCGTTAGCCGCCACCCTGGTCTTGTACACGTCCTCGACAATCACGTACAAGTTCAACCTAGTCTCGTCGCAAATCAACTTTTTAAACTCGCCGTTGATCAACTCTTTGGCAAGCTGTTCCAACATTTTAACTCTCTCCTCCTCATATAGAATTTCCCCTTCCAAATTATCGATCAACTCTTGAAGATCCTTGATTTGGCTCTCATAGTTTCCCTCCCATAGTTTCTTTGATGTTCTCGAGCGGGAGCGCCAGTTCTTCGGAGTGCAGCAGCGAGTTTAAATTTTGCAGCTCGATGAACCGAAACACCTTGATGAGCTCCTTGGGATTTTGGAAGTAGAGCAGCGGCTCGTGCGCGTTCTTGCAGTCCTCGTTGAAGTTCTGAATGATGTCTTCCAGCGACTTGACTTCGCCGACGGGCTGCGCGGCGTGTTCGAAGTCCGCCGAGTGGGTCTCCTCGGATTCTTCGTTGTGCGTCGAACCTCTGTCGCTGATGTAGTAGTGGTCGTGGACTTTCCGCCAATGTATTGGACTGACAAGGTATAGGAACTTTTGGTACGTCTTGCAGTTTCTCCATTTTTCTTCGAGATTGTTGACTTGGGATTTTAAGGTTCCGAAAACTCTTTGGCCATGATTCGGTACTGTTCGTACTTCTCGAAGAACTTGTTGGCTTCGTTTTCGCTCTGTCGCAGTAATGCCATGGATATGCCGTGGTCTTGCGACAAGAACTCCTCGAAGGTGCTCACGTAGAGGTTGTATTGCTTGGTGATTTCGTCGATCAAGTTTTGCTCTTCGATCAAATTCTCTTCGATTAACATCGCGTCGTCCATCCGGTAGCCGGTCACGATGTTAATGTTATATATGTTATGATGTTATCTATGTATTTTTGTAACTTGAACTTCTCTCCGATTGGTCTTCCTTGGATTATGGTGTAAAACTCGGAATCTATGTCTAAAATGGTCTTGGCGGACTTAAGATCTTGTATGGGAGTGTATAGCCGCGCCAACAAATCCCTTTGGTGTCTGCTGTTGTAAGAGTTCCTCTCGTAGTATTTTAGCTTGAGTTCGTTCCGCCGTTCCGTCGATTGCCACCGCTTGGACATGAGTTTGTAGGCATAAAATAACATTGTTTTTAAGATCATGTCTTTCCAATACCTTAAGTGGAATGGCAAGCTAAACAGATGGCTATCCACTTAAGGTATCGGAAAGGCATGATATTAAAAGCAATGTTATTTTTATGGTTTATTTTTGAGTGCCACAAAGGTGGACTGAAAGCTGTTAAATAACTGACAAATTTCAATTGGGATTTGTTTTGGTAGTCCTTGAAAGACTCAGTAATTGTTAAAATTTGTAACTTCAAAAAATGAGGCCTACAGGATAAAGTGCAAATCATCCATCAGAGATCTTATTATCCTTTTTTGAGCTAAGAACACTCTTTGAATTTGTGAGGAAGTTCACCACACTAGTATGATATGCGATAAAATAGATTAAATCTCGGCGTGGTACACATTTTCAGGAGACAATTCTCAACATCTTTGAAAGTCGCACCTTTCTCAGCAGGTACGAATTGTTATTTAATTTTTTAATTAATGAGTTTATTGTAGTGTCCCACTTCAGATTTTCTTCGCGGCATACTTTTTCAAAAATTTTGCATTTTTTGAGTTGTCCTAGTCAAACATCTCCAATTTTTAGTGGCATATCGTCACTGCTTTTTATTCTACTGCGCTGAAATAATATGTAGATTGATTTATCAATGTTAAGATGTAGGTTATTAGTACAGAACCATTTGTGAAATTTGTCGAAAATCATGTTCGTTTGTCCTATGGTTTCTGTCTTGTCTATCTAGTCTTGTCTGTTCAGTCTTGTCTATCTAATATTATTCGTGTTCTGGACTGTCCAGAGTCTGGACTCCAGACTGTTCAGACTATCTTGACTGTCCAGTTTTTTGCCGTGTCCGTAAATTATTAGAAAATCTTGTAAACCTCGTAGAATATCTTAATTTTGTACTTTAAAATTATCAAAAAAAATATATATATATTCTAAATTCATAAGTTTGCAAAGCTAAATAATTTTCAAATATGTAGTCAAAATGTGCCGCGGAAACACATTTTAAATATTTGAAATTCAAATTGAATGAACCAATCACAGCACGCGTGACGAGCCAGACATGTCATGCGCAGTTGGTTTTGTTGTCGAGCGTTTTTGTTTTTGGTAGCATCAGCTTCGAATGTTTGACAAAGTGCAAATTACTCCGCAAAAGGTGAGTTTTTCATACAAATTTTACAACTTGACCACAAAATATTTGCAAAATTCCATTCCCATTAACTATCCGTACGCTTGAAACGTTGATTTAACCCCGGACAATAATAATTTTTTATACTTATTTCCAATCTCAGTTAGCCTCACTCAAAGAAGGCGTGACGCCATTAATTTTCGCATTTCAAAATTTTATCGGAACATTCACAATGGGTATAAATACTTATAAGATTTTTAATATTTTTCTAATTACTATGCGAAATGGATTAAACACAGAAAATTGAAACTAAATACAATTTGATATTTATAATGTATTTATAATGTATAAATAAATTTAATATTTATAAAGTCTAGTGAACGGTAGACAGCTTTCAAAAACTTCTCACCTATCTCACATATTTAGCCAAGTTCGTGTTTATTTATTAGAATTTTTAAAAACTGTTAATTATGTTTATACTTGAAGAAAACGTAAGTTTTTGCACAGAAATTTTTATTGACTTCGGAATATTTTGCATGAATTAGTAGATTTTCGTGTTATTGTAAAAGCAAATAATAATAATGTTTGTTTATTGCCAATAGTTTTTTGTGCCATTTATAAGGTAAAGTTGGCGTATATTTTACATGTGTAAGTTTTTGCAAGAATCTGTAATTTTTTGCAAAAGTGTTTTGAAATTTGTAGAAATATAGAAGTTTGAAGAAACTAAGATCATTGTTTAACATTGCAAATTTTCTTAATTTTATTATTATTTTTGCAAGAGCTCCAAATTTTTGGTTAACAGATTTTTAAATCAAATATTTAGCTAGCCTGCACAACTATTGCAAAAGAACAGAATTTTATGAAATTTTTTGCAGTTTCTTATAATTTCGTTATTTTTTTTTATATTCGTTACAGCCAACTATGGACCACGTTTAACAGTTTTTACATTATTTTTTTGTCCTCATTCTCTGCCAATTAGTGTGAGAGTTTAAGATGAGATTAGAGTTTCACTGCGTCTTGCTGTGTATATGTTTGATCTCTTCTGTACTAACAGTTCTATTGGTGCTATGCCAGCTGTGAATGGGACTGCTTCTCTGGAGACAATCTATAGGTACTGCTTGTTCTGATTGACAGCATTCTTTGGATTGCTCTAAGCTTGCATCTTTTTATCAGACGTCGCCGCATTAGCCTTAGAAGAAGTTAAAGAAGTCCTTATACTATGCCTCGTTCGTTACATTATTCAATAGCATTCACTAATTGTCTAAACCAGGGGTCTCCAAACTACGGCCCGAGGGCCACATCCGGCCCGCGGACAGATTTTCTCCGGCCCGCGGAGAGCTAGCATACTTGAAAACTCCTTTTAGAGAACATATTTTTTATAGCAAATTAAATTTAGTTTACTGAAGTATTCTAATTTTATAACTACTCATAACATTGTTGTAGGCTTATTGTTATTGTTTTTGTGATAAGTTGGATAAAGAAATACAGAATTGTAATGAGTAAAGATATGTATAATATGCAGAAAATTTAACTTCAGTATATAATAACTAACAAATTATGCTGGCACGAGTTGCAGCCTCTTGTTCAGTTTTGAGTTTTGTAAATGAAGATTGCTGCGATTTCAATCCGCGCTTCATAGCTTCGAATTTTTCTGTCTGCAAACTTCCTGTATATTTTGAGTAATTTTGAAAATGTTTTGTTTCATAATGACGTTTAATATTATATTCCTTGAGAACGGCTATGCTTTCATTGCAAATCAAACATAGCGCCTTGTTACTGGACTCAATTACGAAATACTGAATGTTCCACTGATCTTTGAATTTTCTGCATTCACTATCAATTTTTCGCTTCTTTTCCATACTACTAAATCACACACAAAAGCAACAATTCAAATCAAAATACTGTTACAAAGATGTCTTAAACTTAAACACGCACAAACACGTTTTAAGGAGGTACGCACTATTTTATTTCACAACAGTGTCATAGGAACTGACTTGTGGTTGCGCCACTAGCCTTCTTATATATTCCAATTACTGCCATCTAGAAGTGAGTGGAAGACACCAGAACTTTCTCGAACCAACGAGATTATTCTGTACGTGCTATTAGCGCCATCTGTTAGCGATAGAAGGTACTACCTATTTCCGCTTGTGTCCACCAGTTGTTGTGTCGTTACTCCTCATGGCTCGTACTCTACGACTAATCTAGAAATTACAGATAATGACAGGAAAATTAATAATACGCAGTGTGCCGTTTTGCGGACTTCAGTCCGATTTGCAGCCTTTTTTAAACGTTGCGTACTTTTTCGGACTTTTTTTTTCATCAGTTTCATCAGTTTCACTTTTTACCACCGGCAACAATGATAATATGGTTTTGGCCCTCGGAACTTACTGGCGTAAACAGTATGGCCCTAAGGCTAGAAAGTTTGGAGACCCCTGGTCTAAACCATTTCTTCGATCGATTTTCAAGTATGTAAGATTCCTTCTTGATGATGTTCAAAAGGCTTTCTGCGTATTCCATTACAATATAAACCCTGCGCGTGATTTCAATGGCTTGCAGGAACCGAATCAGGTTGGGGTGCAAACTCCAAGTTTTATAAAATTCTGTTCTTTTGCAATAATTGTGCAGGCTAGCTAAATATTTGATTTAAAAATCTTTTAACCAAAAATTTGGAGCTCTTGCAAAAATAATAATAAAATTAAGAATCAGGTCGAATGCCGATAATCTCGATACAATATTCCAATATTTTCGCCACGACCGAAATCATTGCTACTGGTCTATAGTTGTTTAAAGAGGTTTTATCTTCCTTTTTGTGTATTGGTAAAATCATGGAAGTCTTTAGAATATCTGGATAAATTTCAGCTCTAAACGAAGAATTTACGATGTCTGTCAATGGTGCAATTAATTCTGTAACAAATTCTTTGATTATATCGCAGGGCAGGTCATCCGGTCCTGGCGATTTTTTATTTCTTAATTTGTGAATGATTTCTAAAACTTCAGTACATATAAACTCTTGAGTATACATACTGTTGATTATTGTAGGAATATGGGAATTTGAAATTTGATTCCGCATTCTATTTTTAGTTACCTGAGCCGGGGCACTTTTAAAGAAATTATTAAGCTTATTGCTATCTGTGCTTCGTTACATATGGTCTTGTTGCCTTCCATTACAGTTACGGGGGGTTTCTCTATATAGTTATTAGATAATTCGTCGTGTGCCACAGAGCTTTTTGCTTGTTGTGTATTCTGTCATTATAGCAGTTTTGTTTAGTCAGGTTTAACAGTTTTTAAGCTTCTTTTTTTCAAAAATATATTTTGTTGCTATAATATCGCGAAATATTTCTGTAAAAGATATAAATCTTTTAATTTACTTCTAGATATTTTAATTTTTTTAGTTATCCATGTTCTATTTGTGGTATATACTCTTTTCATCGGAAGAGAGTTAAAGACATGATATTGTAGTGTTTTTATGAATCCCTTCGTTTTTAAATTACAATCTTCTGCGGGCATACTGCTCTCCCATGTTTCTTCCGTTAGTACTTTATGAAATTTTTCTTTGTTAATTGCACTAAAGTTTCTAATCATTTTTTAGTGCTGCTTTATTGGATAGTTTTGAGTATTTTCCCTGAGTAACATTATTCTGCGTCTGTGTCTAGAATGGAAGCACTTACTGTGTAGGTGCGGCGAGTAAATACGTTATCTATTATGCTATTTGAAGACGGTGTAATTCGTGTAAAGTCTTAAATCTGTAGCTCGAACTTAAATGATCGCAGTAAATGCATCAAGTTATGTTTTTCTTTAGATTTTCTCTCAAAATGTATATTAAAATCATCTACAATTATAACATCTTGGAACATGATAAATACGTTATCTAAAATATGTTCTTCAAACGAAACTTAACAATTTACTATATTCACGCGACCGCACAAGTGTACACGACCGTTTTCTACGATCGAGTGTCTTGTCTGTCTAGTCTTGTCTGTCTAGTCTTGTCTATCTAGTCAAATCAAATATTTAAATATTTATTGAATCTTTTGATGTACAGGTACATATAAGACGAGAATATTACAAAACTGAAACTTATTCTTAAATCATACTAAATCTAATAAACAAAAGCATAATTTTCAATGTTTTCATGTAACTAAAAGTTTTAAACCAAATCAAAGTGTAATAAACAGTAACAACAATAACAACCAGGAATTGGCCAAGCTAAAATTAATTTAAATTTAGAGCTATTAAAAACATTTAACCCTCCAGGAAATCTTCTATTGAATAAAAACAACTCTTTAAGAGAAAGTCTTTTACTTTTTTTCTAAAAGAATTATAATTTCTTTCTACTTTTATTTCTGACGGTAACTTGTTGAAAATTTTAATTCCTAAGCGCATGGGAGCTCCACTGGACAAGGTGAGGTTGTTCCTTATCGTCCTTAAATTAGAGGCCTTTCTTGTATTTAGTTTGTGGATATCTTTATTTTTAGGCAACTGTTTGTTTTTGTGTATGTAACATGCTACTTCCCACATATATAAGCACTGTTCAAACTTTTAACTTTGTGAATTCCGGTTTACATGAACTGTAATTCTTAATTCCCGAAAGAGTCCGAATAATTCTCTTCTGGGCAATAAACACTCTTTTCACGTGTGGTGACGATCCCCAAAGTATTATCTCATACGCTAGAATCGGTTGGATTTCAGCGTGGTATACATTTAGTAACACGTCTTTAACTATTAATTCTTTCACGCGTCTTAGTAGATATACTTTTCCATTGATTTTTCTAACGATCTCGTCAGTCATAATTTTCCAATTAAGATGCTCTTCTAGGTATACACCAAGGAACTTTACATTATCGGTTCTTTCAATTCTGTTGTTGTTGATTGATATATCTATATCATCATTGTGCCTGCTTCTGTGGGTACGGAAACTAATGTATTTAGTTTTGAGTGGATTCAAACGTAGGTTGTTTGCAGCAAACCATTGCTGCAACTTTTGTAGTACACCTTGGGCAGCAATCTCAGATTCCAGTAAAGTAGATCCAGAGACAATGACACTAGTATCGTCCGCGTACAGAGTACAATAATCAGCACCAATGCAGTCTATCAAGTCCGCTGTGAAGATTGAGAACAATATTGGGGCTAGGATGGTTCCTTGTGGCAACTCTACAAAAGTAGATATGGTTTCGGAGGTAGAATTTCTTATCTTAACATATTGTGAACGGTTCGAAAGATATGATTGGAACCATCGTCCTGTTTTGCCACGAATCCCATATATTTCCAGTTTTTCGATCATCTTATTGTAATCTACACAGTCAAATGCTTTAGATAAATCACAGAAAATGACCACCGGGCATTTTCCCTTATCTAATTCATTTATTACTTTGGTGTAGACTTGCTCTATTGCAGAAATTGTTGATCTGGATTTGCAAAAGCCATGCTGCTGGCTGGGTATAATTTTGTACTGTTATAAATGACATCAATCTTTTTATCATGCAGTACTCGGTGATTTTAGCTATAACTGATATCAAAGCTATTGGCCTATAATTGTCCATTTCCGATTTATCTCCCCTTTTGAAGACTGGGATTATCATAGACGTTTTTAAAATCTTTGGAAAAATTTCATTTTTAAAAGAAGTATTTACAAGATTTTTTATCGGGACGATTAGTTCAGTGTAGAATTCTTTAATTATATTGCATGGCTAGTCATCCGGCCCCGCACTTGCTTTATTTTTTAACGTATTAATAATATCCCTAATTTCGAAATCTGACATTTCTTCGAGAAACATACTGTTAGGATTTTGGGTAAAGTGCTTCTTGCTGTTAATATTTAGAGATTCTATGTTTTATAGTTTATATTATTTGTTTTATACTATTTTTAGAATTTTAAATTTAATAATTTTACGGAGTGAAGTATATTGACAGTTCACGGCACACTCTTGTCTTGTCTGTCTAGTCTTGTCTGTCTAGTCTTGTCTGTCTAGTCTTGTCTGTCTGGTCTTGTCTGTCTAGTCTTGTCTGTCTAGTCTCGTCTGTCTAGTCTTGTCTGTCTAGTCTTGTTTGTCTAGTCTTGTCTGTGTAGTCTTGTCTGTCTAGTCTAGTCTGTGTAGTTTTGTCCGTCAAGTCTTATTTGTTAAGTCTTGCCTGTCTTGTCTGTCTAGCCTGTCTGGTCTTGTTTGTTTAGTATTGTCTGTCTGGTCGTGCGTGTCTAGTCTTATCTCTCTAGTCTTGACTATTTAGTTTTTATCTAGTCTCATTCGGTCTATCTTGTTTTTCTAGTCTTGTCTGTTTAGTCTTGTCTATTTAATCTTATTGGTCTATCTTGTCCAGTTTTGTGGCTGATCTGCAAATTATTAGAAAATCTTGTAAAACTTGTAGAATTTCTTAATTTTGTCCTATTAGTCTGTAAAATGATTTAAAAAAACATAAATTTTAAATTCATAAATTTGCAGACAAATAATTTACTCATATGTATTCAAAATTTGCCGCGGAAACATTTTAAATATTTAACATTCAAATTGAATTGAACCAATCACAGCACGCGTATCGTGTCGGACACATCTTGCGCAGTTGACCCTGTTGTCGAGCGCTTTTGTTTTTCGTAACCTCAGCTTCGAATGTTTGACGAAGTGCAAATTACTCCGCAAAAGGTGAGTTTTTTCATACAAATTTTACAACTTGACCACAAAATGTTCGCAAAAATCCATTCCCGATAACTAGCCGTACAGTTGAAACATTGATTTATTGCCGGAAAATAATAATTTGTTATATTTTTTTCCAATCTCAGTTAGCGTCACTCAAAAAAGGCGTGACGCCATTAATTTTCGCACTTCAAAATATTATCAGAACTTTCACAATCGGTATAATTCTTATATGATTTTTAATATTTTTCTAATTACAACGCGAAACAGATTAAATTGAGAAAATTAAAATTAAATGCAATTTTTGCAATTTATAATTTGCCACATGAGCATTAGGTGGCGATGCTTTCAACAACGTCTCAATATATCTAGTCAAGTTCGTGTTTGTTTGTTGATATTTTTAAAAGCTGTCAATTGTATTTATGCTTGAAGAAAACGTAGGTTTTTGCACAGAAATTTTTATTGACTTCGGAATATTTTGCATGAATTAGTAGATTTTCGTGTTATTGTAAAAGCAAACAATAATTATGTTTGTTTATTGCGTATATTTTTTTGTGCCGTTTATAATTTAAAGTTGGCGTATATTTTACATGTGTTTGCACGTTACTAGATTTTTGAAGTTTTTGCAAGGATCTGTAATTTTTTGCAAAAGTGTTTTGAAGTTTGTAGAAATGTAGAAGTTTGAAGAAACAAAGATTATTGTTGAACTTTGCAGATTTCCTTAATTTTATTATTATTATTTATTTTTGCATTTTATTATTATTTTGAGCTCCAAATTTTTGGTTAAAACATTTTTAAATCAAATATTTGGTTAGCCTGCACAATTATTGCAAAATAACAGAATTTTTTGAAACTTGCAGTGTTTCTTATAATTTCGTAATTTTTTTTATATTCGTTGCGGCCAACTATGCACAACGTTTGACAGTTTTTACATTATCTTTTTGTCCTCACTCTCTGCCAATATCTCTTCATCCTCTCTCCCACTTCCTTCTTCTGTTCCTCCGAATATCTTCGTTTTCTCACTGACAATTCCCCTGTCTCCTGGAAACCTGTAAACTCCTTAATTAATCGCCTAAATCTCTCTCTGTCCATTATGTCTTCTTTTTTCACCCCCATCCGATTCAAGTCCAATCTCACTTCCCAAAACCATTTCGGCTCCGTCTTCCTCTTCCTGAAAAATTCAAAAATCCTCTTCATCAGTCTAGTACTGTTCATTCTCACCAAGTGCACATAAAACTCTATTCTTCTGTTTCTCATTAGGGCTACAATTCCTTCTGTCTTCGGGTATAGTTCTTTGTTAGGTTTTAGTCTCCTCTTTCCATTCCTGTTATTTGGCCCTAGGAATTTTCAGAGCATTTTCCTTTCTTTCCTCCGGATGTCTTCGAGGCCACAATTCTGATGTCTTCAATATTTGTTTATTGCGATTATATTTTATTGTGTAATTTTTAAGTTAAAGTTGATGGGGGGCAGGGAAGGAGCCTCCACGCGGCGCCCCCTGGTAACACTGTCCCACCAGACAGTGGCAAATCCTTCCACCAAGTGCCGTTCATACTTGACCCTCACCGGACAAGCTGGATAGGCACCCGCGCGCGTCGGTTTAGACTAAATGTATCTAGGTGCCGTTTCTAGATACTGCTTAGGGTAGTATTTTATTTTCATCCGAAAGCCAACCGCAAACAAGGCCTAAAGTCGGGAGTGTTAGATTCGCGAATTTAAATGTTTAGGGAAATTGTCCGAAACTTTGCTGATAGTGCGCGTTTTTTTTTGCGAGTGTTAGATTCGCGAAACTTTAAACCCGTAAGAGTTAGGTAGTGATGGAACCCTTCCCTTTGGCTGGTGGATATGGTTGGGGGAGCGGCGCAGACTGCAGGAAGTGCCTGTTGGACAGGGAAGCCGCCTGGTCCGCAGGACTTCAGAAGAGTCCACTGCATAAAGGTAGGCCAACATTAGAGATGACGCCAAGACGCAAGTAGTAAGTGATTTTCTGATTACGCGGTCGGGAAGTGCGCGAAAGTGTCCATCCATGCTTGAAATAAGGAGATTTCAAGCAGCGAAGATCCGTTCGAATACCGCGAGAAAAACAAATGGACGTTTGGACGATTTGAGTGGTTTAAGACTGACTTTTGTTTCTTATTTAGATTAATAATTTGTGTTGCAATATTAAGAGCGACGAATTCTTAATCGGCGGTTTGAGTCTTTGAGGTTTTAGATTAGTTTGGCGACGGATTTGCTTTATTCACACAGTAATGGGGTTTCACTTATTTGCCGTTTCGCCAATCAAGTCTTGAGCTGTTGAGAGTTTTCCGAGCTCAAGAACTTGTCATTATGCCAAGTCCCATTTTACAAATTAGTAGGTGATGCTGGTACTGATGATAATCTAATGTAATTAATATAATTGTGGCCAAACTGTTGAGCGTTAGTCGAGTTTGGCATAGAAAAAGAATAAAGAGCTAGTAATTTATCTAACTCTCACCCAGTTGTTGAGTTTAGGCATTGCTTTGACGACAGAACTGGGAATTATTTCATCTAATTCTGGCGTATATTCTAGATATATTTTAATACATTTACGCTTTGAACTACGAGAACTTATTACAAAATATTTATACAAACGATATTTATAGGTTTATTATTTTTCTTAAATTGGCTTATTTTATTGAAACTGCAACGTTTGTGGATTAATAATTGGAAATAAAATATAGGCAAGTTAACTGGCATTAGTGTAAATTGGTATAAATCAAGCTGTTGAGTTTTAAACCCAGCAAGAATTCTAGTTTTAAGTTTATCTTCCTTAATTCGTTTTGCAGGTGAAAATCTTTTACTGGAACTATATAGTCGACTATAATTGAATTACGTTATTTGATTGGTGAGAGTTCATCAAATTTACAAAAATTAAATGTCATTTAGTATCTACTCTTGTGATAAACTAATTTGTAGAAAACACAATTTTAATCGCAAATATTTCGGGGGTTTTAGATATTTGAATCGCGTTTTTGTCTAAAATTGCACTCACAATTAGGTTGGATGTTTCGTGGGTTGGATGGGAGTCATGGTTAAACTGCAGTCGCAATGCAGAGTTATCCTGATTTATTACGACTTGCTAGCACAATCAAAATTCTAGTAAAGTTAGTCAAATTCAATTTAATTTAGAACATCTATAGGAATTTCTCAAATTTATTATTCTTGCGCTAAATTATTCGTTCACAAATTAGTTTTGCGCGAATTTCAATTGGTTCTGTCCGGTTGAAATAATTTTAAACTTCTTCTAAGCTCGCATGTCATTCGCTTTGAATTAGTTTCTTTAAGATTGAGTGTTGGTTCTGACCAAACTGAAGACGTAATTATTGTCTTTTGTGCGGAAAGGTTGTTCGGTTTCCGTGGATTTAGTTTGCGTTTCCCAATTGCGGATAATTTAAATCCAGATTGGAAGACAATTCCTGTTTGTTCTGTTCAAAAGGAACTTGTGGTTTTAGGCGAGTCAAGTTTAATATTATTTTAGTTTTCTTCCTTTTCTCTACTTCTTAGATAAATTCTAATATTCTGTTTATGTAATTAGGCAAGTCTCATACATTTAATTAAATTAGATTTGACTGATAAATAGTAAACTGCAATGAATAGTTTACTCGGGAATTTATTCCATGTGCAAGTTGTAAATCTTGGGACAACTATTTTGGGGGAAATCGCGAAAAGGGGTAAAACATTTCCTTTTTGAGAGTGTAATCGTTCATTCAATCTAGGGTCCGACTAAAAACCGCGAAACGTTCAGAATATTTGCGATTAATAATTGAATTTTCTTTTTCTAAATTCATCCGAAAAATGAATATAAGGATGCCATTGATGAATATCAATCCAGTCTTAACGTTGAAGAAGATTGAGCAGGATAATTGTTATTATGTTTAGTTTTAAATTAGAACTGTAATAGGACCAAGCTGTTGAGCTTTTGCCGAGTTTGAGTCCAGGTAAACCAAAGCTATTGAGCTACTGTTTGAGTTCCGAACTTTATTACTACAGATCGGATTATATCCAACATAAAAAGTTTGAAAATTGCATGCAAATATGCATGAAAAATGCCTAAAATATGCACGAGAATTGCCAAAATATAAAACATTAAATGGATCGTTGTCGAAAATTAAACTTCTACATCCACTGAGGTAACTGGGCAATACTTAGCTTTAAGTTAGAATTGTAATAGGACCAAGTTGTTGAGCTTTTGCCGAGTTTGAGTCCAGGTAAATCGAAGCTGTTGAGCTACTCTTCAAGTGTCGAGCTTTATTGCTAGAGACCGGAATATATCCAACATTAAAAGTTTGAAAAGTGCTTGCAAATATGTATGAAAAATGCATCAAATATGCACGAAAATTGCCAAAATATCCAACATTAAATGGATCGCTGTCGAGAATGATCCCTCTACATCCACTGAGGTAACTGGGCAATATTTAGTTTTAAGTTAGAATTGTAATAGGACCAAGTTGTTGAGCCTTTGCCGAGTTTGAGTCCAGGTAAACCATAGCTGTTGAGCTAATCTTCGAGTGGCTTTGTTATAAATCGGAAATTGATTTACGCTAATTATGCCTCAAGACGAGAATATGCTAAGATTATTATTATAGGCGTAATAAATAGATGTTACGAATACCTAGATATATAGAGCGTCAGAAACTTCGTGTAGGTAAAATATTTCCGGAAAGTGTCCACAATCTTGTAGTTTTGACAAATAAACTGATTTAACAGTAAGGGTATTAATTACAATTCACACATTACACAAACACAAATTACATTCAAGTTAGAGGTGTGCAGATATATGGAAACACCGGCCGCAAATTCTCAAATCGTGTTTAACGTAAATATATTAACAGTCAGTCAAGAAAATCACTCAAAGCCAGACGGGCATCGTCGATATTTTATTTCCCAAAAGTCTTGAAAATATGTTTCTAACGTAAATGTATTTTCATACTTTTAACCTTTCGATAAACCACTGCAATTCGCTGCAGAAACCGAAGATCCGGATTTTCGGCGCGTGTGCAATTATAATAAGACGGTAAGTAAATTTCTTAAAACCATCCCGAGGATGTTAAGTTCACATTTATAAACTTGTAAAACCCAGGGTCAGGATAACCAATCTGGCCCTTTAACTACTAATCCATATGTTTCTGTTTCTTCTGTTTCAGGGTGGGTGCGAAGGTACGAAGGTGCCAGGCACACTAAATGCGAACATAAAGCCTCTGAGTGTTGCAAGACCGCATGCCAGTGGTCTTAGATCACTCCTTCTCGAGGTGCACCTGTTTTCACCAAAGGCAGCGGATCTAGAGGAGTAAACCTTGAAGAAAAAATCCCGCTCATACTTGACACTCCGGGCAAGCTGGATGAACACACGCGCGCGTCGGTTTAGACTAAATGTATCTAGGTGTCGTTTCTAGATACTGTTTAGGGTAGTATTTTACTTTAGAACAGATTTTCTTGGACTATTTTTCAAAGCAATATCATTTAGTTTCGATAAAAGTTAAAAACCTGTGATTTAATAAACTTACTTTAAAAACTATGTAGTTTCAAATATTTTAAGTCTCATTGCTTTATCTAATCTAGTGGTCTATATTTTAAGCGACAAAGTAGGTTTAATTTTGAGACGGATTTTTTTAATTTGATTTTGAGATAGGTAAACATGAGATAAGTGGAAAGGGGTTGAATACATTTTGAACTACTTCAGTGGAGGGAAAATGAAGACAAATATTTTTCATAATATTTATATAATTTATTATTATTGTATAACAAATTGTAGACTGGAGCCATATAAATTTAATCTACAATAATAGAAAAACTTAAAAAGTATAGACACACCATAATAAACACACGCATTCACTAGTTTAGACAAGGAATTGAATGTGGAAGCAAATTGATCCCAATTTGTCTAAAATTACGGTTTGATTTAAAGCTAGATTTTGTTTCACTAACAAATTGAATTTCTTTAGAAACTCGGGTTTATCTAAATCTTGTTGGTTTCTATTTGAATTAGATCAGATCAAAGTTTTTAAAAGAAGATTTGTTTGCAAATTTTGGTCAAAATTTGTTTGTATCTTTAGTTTAAATGTGTTTGACAATTTTAGTTTTAAATTTGCAAACTGTGTTTTAATTTTGTAAATTTCTCATATTCCTAGCCAAATCAGAAACAAACTAAGATTTGTAAAAGAATTTAATTTTTGTTAAAATTCACACAACATTTTTCAATTATCTAGCTCGCTGTTCTCTGTTTTAGTCTCGGCAGAGACTAACAAAAATTTGCGAATTCAGTCTCTAAAGTTATTTGAACTAAAAAATTAAAAGCTTTCGCTAAATTTCTTGCTTATTTCGTCTAAATCTCAACAGAAACAAACAAAAATGTTCGCAATCGCGTCCAAGTTTCGCAAACTCTCCGTCTAAATTCTCGCCACAAAACAAACAAAAATTCATCAATAATTACACGAAATAATAATAATAATTAAATATAAATTGTAAAATACTGTTTTATGTAAACAAAAATAATCGCACAAAATTTTCGCAACATCATAATAATAATAAATTGAGAAGATAATCGGAATTAAATTACTCGAAAATTTGCAAAAAATCACTCACACTTGAAAATGACCGTCAAGCGTCGAAACTAGAGTCGTGATATGTGTAGAAATTTATATAACGGTGAATAATAAATTATATAACATTTTTACATATTATAAGTGTGGTGAAAACTGAAATTTTCAATTCAACAACAAAATAAACTTTAGATTATTACCTAAGTCTAGTCTATCTAATTAGTCTAGACTCTCTAAAACCGTTAAGTTCGTCTGACTGTCTGTTTTTAATCTATCTTTATTTTCACAAAATAATTTAGCTAGTCTAGATTTAGCCAACTAATCTAGACTAACTAATTAGTCAAGTCTGTCTAAAACAGTTAAAAGCTAAGTTTGTGTGTCTGTCTGTCCATAATCTATCTGGCTCTCCACAAAACTCTTTCGCTAATTTTGCTAGTCTAGTCAGTCTAGACTTACCAACCAATCTAAACTAACTAATTAAACCGGTAAACGCTAAGTTTGTCTGTCTGTCTGTCCTTAATCTATCTAGATTTCCACAAAACTCTTTCGATATATTTTTGGGTGTAATTTAAGTCTGAGTTGACGTGTTTTGTACAAGTGTTTGCACGTTGCTATATGCTGATTTCTTAAAAATCAAAACGTTCTTTTATCTCATGGCGCGAAGGTAAATCGTATACTAAACGTGAATACAGAGACTTTGAGTATTGCAAAGACCGTATATGCCTGATCAGTGCGGAGCAATTATATCAGTTAAAGGCAACAGATTTAACAACGACATAAAATTTCGCTTATGCTTAGCCTTAATCAGACAAGTTGAGCACCCATAAAATCAAAATGTTCTTTAATTTTAGGGCGGGTGAATAAAGCCTGTGAGTATTGCAAAGACCGCTATCAGTGGTCTGAAACAGAGGAGCAAACCTCGTTAAAAATAGCCACGGTAAGTTGGGGGGCAGGGAAGGAGCCTCCACGCGGCGCCCCCTGGTAACATTGTCCCACCAGACAGTGGCCAATCCTTCCACCAAGTGCCGTTCATACTTGGCCCTTACCGGACAAGCTGGATGAGCACCCGCGCGCGTCGGTTTAGACTAAATGTATCTAGGTGCCGTTTCTAGATACTGCTTAGGGTAGTATTTTATTTTCATCCGAAAGCCAACCGCAAACAAGGCCTAAAGTCGGGAGTGTTAGATTCGCGAATTTAAATGTTTAGGGAAATTGTCCGAAACTTTGCTGATAGTGCGCGTTTTTTTTTGCGAGTGTTAGATTCGCGAAACTTTAAACCCGTAAAAGTTAGGTAGTGATGGAACCCTTCCCTTTGGCTGGTGGATATGGTTGGGGGAGCGGCGCAGACTGCAGGAAGTGCCTGTTGGACAAGGAAGCCGCCTGGTCCGCAGGACTTCAGAAGAGTCCACTGCACAAAGGTAGGCCAGCATTAGAGATGACTCCAAGACGCAAGTAGTAAGTGATTTTCTGATTACGCGGTCGGGAAGTGCGCGAAAGTGTCCACACATGCTTGAAATGAGGAGATTTCAAGCAGCGAAGATCCGTCCGAATACCGCGAGAAAAACAAATGGACGTTTGGACGATTTGAGTGGTTTAAGACTGACTTTTGTTTCTTATTTAGATTAATAATTTGTGCTGCAATGTTAACAGCGACGAATTCTTAATCGGCGGTTTGAGTCTTTGAGGTTTTAGATTAGTTTGGCGACGGATTTGCTTTATTCACACAGTAATGGGGTTTCACTTATTTGCCGTTTCGCCAATCAAGTCTTGAGCTGTTGAGAGTTTTTCGAGCTCAAAAACTTGTCATTTTGCCAAGCCTCATTTTACAAATTAGTAGGTGATGCTGATACTGATGATTATCTGATGTAATTAATATAATTGTGGCCAAACTGTTGAGCGTTAGTCGAGTTTGGCACAGAAAAAGAATAAAGAGCTAGTAATTTATCTAACTCTCACCCAGTTGTTGAGTTTAGTCATTGCTTTGACGACAGAACTGGGAATTATTTCATCTAATTCTGGCGTATATTCTAGATATATTTTAATACATTTACACTTTAAACTACGAGAACTTATTACAAAATATTTATACAAACGATAGTTATAGGTTTATTATTTTTCTTAAATTGGTTTATTTTATTAAATCTGCAACTTTTGTGGATTAATAATTGGAAATAAAATATAGGCAATTTAACTGGCATTAGTATAAATTGGTATAAATCAAGCTGTTGAGTTTTAAATCCAGCAAGAATTCTAGTTTTAAGTTTATCTTCCTTAATTAGTTTTGCAGGTGAAAATCTTTTACTGGAACTATATAATCGACTATAATTGAATTTCGTTATTTGATTGGTGAGAGTTCATCAAATTTGCTAAAATTAAATGTCTTTTAGTATCTAATCTTGTGATACTAATTTGTAGGAAACGCAATTTTAATCGCAAATATTTCGGGGGTTTTAGATATTTGATTCGCGTTTTTGTCTAAAATTGCACTCACAATTAGGTTGGATGTTTCGTGGGTTGGATGGGAGTCATTGGTGAAACTGCAGTCGCAATGCAGAGTTATCCTGATTTATTACGACTTGCTAGCACAATCAAAATTCTACTAAAGTTAGTCAAATTCAATTTAATTTAGAACATTTATATGAATTTCTCAAATTTATTATTCTTGCGCTAAATTATTCGTTTACAAATTAGTTTGCGCGATTTTCAATTGGTTCTGTCCGATTGAAATACTTTAAAACTTCTTCTAAGCTTGCATTTCATTCGCTTTGAATTAGTTTCTTTAAGATTCAGTGTTGGTTCTGACCAAACTGAAGACGTAATTATTGTCTTTTGCGCGGGATGGTTGTTCGGTTTTCGCGGATTTAGTTTGCGTTTCCCAATTGCGGATAATTCAAATCCAGATTGGAAGACAATTCCTGTTTGTTCTGTTCAAAAGGAACTTGTGGTTTTAGGCGAGTCAAGTTTAATATTATTTTAGTTTTCTTCCTTTTCTCTATTTCATAGATAAATCCTAATATTCTGTTTATGTAATTAGGCAAGTCTCATACATTTAATTAAATTAGATTTGACTGATAAATAGTAAACTGCAATGAATAGTTTACTCGCGAATTTATTACATGTGCAAGTTGTGAATTTTGGGACAACTATTTTGGGGGAAATCGCGAAAAGGGGTAAAACATTTCCTTTTTGAGAGTGGAATCGTTCATTCAATCTAGGGTCCGACTAAAAACGACGCGAAACGTTCGGAATATTTTCGATTAATAATTGAATTTTCTTTTTCTAAATTCATCCGAAAAATGAATATAAGGATGCCATTGATGAATATCAATCCAGTCTTAACGTTGAAGAAGATTGAGCAGGATAATAGTTATTATGTTTAGTTTTAAATTAGAATTGTAATAGGACCAAGCTGTTGAGCTTTTGCCGAGTTTGAGTCCAGGTAAACCAAAGCTATTGAGCTACTGTTTGAGTTCCGAACTTTATTACTACAGATCGGATTATATCCAACATAAAAAGTTTGAAAATTGCACGCAAATATGCATGACAAATGCCTAAAATATGCACGAGAATTGCCAAAATTAAAAACATTAAATGGATCGTTGTCGAAAATTAAACTTCTACATCCACTGAGGTAACTGAACAATACTTAGCTTTAAGTTAAAATTGTAATAGGACCAAGTTGTTGAGCTTTTGCCGAATTTAAGTCCAGGTAAATCGAAGCTGTTGAGCTACTCTTCAAGTGTCGAGCTTTATTGCTAGAGACCGGATTATATCCAACATAAAAAGCTTGAAAAGTGCTTGCAAATATGTATGAAAAATGCATCAAATATGCACGAAAATTGCCAAAATATCCAACATTAAATGGATCGCTGTCGAAAATGATCCCTCTACATCCACTGAGGTAACTGGGCAATATTTAGTTTTAAGTTAGAATTGTAATAGGACCAAGTTGTTGAGCCTTTGCCGAGTTTGAGTCCAGGTAAACCAAAGCTGTTGAGCTAATCTTCGAGTGGCTTTTTTATAAATCGGAAATTGATTTACGCTAATTATGCCTCAAGACGAGAATATGCTAAGATTATTATTATAGGCGTAATAAATAGATGTTACCAATACCTAGATATATAGAGCGTCAGAAGCTTCGTGTAGGTAAAATATTTCCGGAAAGTGTCCACAATCTTGTAGTTTTGACAAATAAACTGATTTAACAGTAAGGGTATTAATTACAATTCACACATTACACAAACACAAATTACATTCAAGTTAGGGGTGCGTACCTATATGGAAACACCGGCCGCAAATTCTCAAATCGTGTTTAACGTAAATATATTAACAGTCAGTCAAGAAAATCACTCAAAGCCAGACGGGCATCGTCGATATTTTATTTCCCAAAAGTCTTGAAAATATGTTTCTAACGTAAATGTATTTTCATACTTTTAACCTTTCGATAAACCACTGCAACTCGCTGCAGAAACCGAAGATCCGGATTTTCGGCGCGTGTGCAATTATAATAAGACGGTAAGTAAATTTCTTAAAGCCATCCCAAGGATGCAAAAGTCGCATTTATAAACTTGTAAAACCCAGGGTCAGGATAACCAATCTGGCCCTTTAACTACTAATCAATATGTTTCTGTTTCTTCTGTTTCAGGGTGGGTGCGAAGGTACGAAGGTGCCAGGCACACTAAATGCGAACATAAAGCCTCTGAGTGTTGCAAGACCGCATGCCAGTGGTCTTAGATCACCCCTTCCCGAGGTGCACCTGTTTTCACTAAAGGCAGCGGATCTAGAAGAGGAAACCTCGAAGAAAAAATCCCGCTCATACTTGACTCTCCGGGCAAACTGGATGAACAACCGCGCGCGTCGGTTTAGATTAAATATATCTAGGTGTCGTTTCTAGATACTGCTTAGGGTAGAGGTATCGTTTCTAGATACTGTTTAGGGTAGTATTTTGTTTTTATCCGACAGCCAACCGCAAACAAGGTTTGAAGTCGGGAGTGTTAGATTCGCGAGAAATGTCTAGGGAAATTGTCCGAAACTGTGCGCGTTTTTTTTGTGTTAAATTCGCGAAACTTTAAACCCGTAAAAGTTAGGTAGTGATGGGAGCGGCGCAGACTACAGGACGTGCCTGCTGGACAGGGAAGCCGACTGGTCTGCAGAACTTCAGAAGAGTGCAGGCTGCAAAAAGATCCAGAGATGACACCCAGACGCAAGTGATTTTCTGGGTACGCGTTGATTTCATTGATGCAATTGAAATGCCATATTTGATTGGTGCAAGTTCGTCAAATTTAATAAAATTAAATATCATTTTTCTACTGATATATGTGAAAACTAACCAAATTTGCAATTTTCCCTTATTAACTACTTCAATTTCAATAGAATATTTTATGTTCAAACTTAAAACGAGCCTGAAACTATTTAAAAACCCGAAATAAAATTAGGACATTTGACTTGAAAAGTATCACCTTCTTTGAGAATGCAATATGTTACCATGGAATCCAGAAAGAACTGTTAAGGAAGGCAAAGGTTCTCAAGGAAAGGGGCCACCAGATTAAAGTAGGATACCAAAGAATGGAAATAGATGGGAATTGGGTACCATGGGACAAGGTAGCAAAAAACGACCAAAGAAAGAGGGGACAGTTACACAACGACGGAACGGAAAAGGAAAATGTAAAGCTAATGTTTTGGAATGTAGCAGGGCTCAGGAAGAAATTGGATAAGGTGGACGGGTCTTTTATAGAATTCTTGAGGAAATTCGAAATAGTTGGGTTAGTGGAGACCTGGGTTCAAGAAAAGGAATGGGAAGCCTGTAAAGAGAGACTCCCCAAGGAGTACAATTGGAGGATACAACCGGCACGGAGAGAGAGTGACTACGGAAGGGCAAATGGGGGAATAATAACAGGGGTCAGAAGAGGCATCAAGGAATCGGAGAGAATTCTAGAAGAGGTGGAGGGTCTAGTTTTTAGGGAGGTAGAACTGAAGGGGGAGTGGTGGCAGATAGCAACCGTTTATAACAATAAGGGACTGGAAAAAATTAAAGAGGGTATAAAGAGGAATTTAGAAGATATGGTAACGACAAACTTGCTACTAGGAGGTGATTGGAATGTTAGGATAGGAGAAGAGCAGGTCAATACGGTGGATAAGACGGGTGATGTGATAAGAAGGAATTCTAAAGACAAAATTAAAAATGCAGAGGGAAATGTTTGGCTGGCGTGGGTGTTAGAGAACCAATGGGATATTTTGAATGGGTGTATTGAGGGCGACTGGGAGGGAGAATTTACGTTTGTGGGTGCAATGGGTACCTCAGTTATTGACCTAATAATTACAAATGATGCGGCGAGACGGCAAATAAAACTGATGGAAATCGGAATAAGAAGTGAGTCGGATCATATGCCGGTAGTGGTGTCGTTGAAGCAGCAAAGGGAGAAAGATGTTAAGACGGAGAAATGGGTGGCCAGATGGGATAAGGAGGCGACAGAAGAATACAGAAGAAAATTAGAAGAGGTAGAGTGGAACGCCATAGAGGATATAGACATGATGGCAAAGAAAATGGAATCTGCACTGGTGAAAAAGAAAATCAAAGAAGCGTTTCCAGGCCGAGCATGGTAGGACGGGGAAGTGCGGAACGCAAAGCAAAGGTTTCGAGAAGCTATGAGAGAATGGAGAAAGGGAGAAGGGCTCAAAGTGCACGTGCTGGAAGCGAAAACAGAATTGCAAAAAATGGAGAAGAAGAAAAAGGAGATTTGGGAGGAGAAGGAGAAGCAGCGGGTACGAGAAATCAAGACGGAAGCTGAGCTGTGGAAATACGTGAGAGAGAATAGGAAAAGGAAGGAAAGATTACCCAAGAGCATTGCGATAGAAGAATGGCAAAACCACTTCATGAGGATGCTAGGAGGGGTGGAGATGCGGTCAGAAAGAGATGATAGTTCAGGAGATCGACAGAGAAAGCAGGAAGAGCTCGCTGAGGATATCACCGTGACAGAGGTGGAGGATGTTATTGATTCCCTAAAGCCAAGAAAAGCGGGAGGTTTTGATGGGCTCGGAAATGAAGCGTGGAAAGAAGCACCTGGAATCTGTAAGGAGAAGTTTACGGAGGAATTGAGAAGGATAGGGAGAGGAGAGAAAAGGATACCAGTCAGCTGGAAAGTGGGGATAATTCAACCGGTGTTTACGAGTGGAACGAGGGACGCGCTAGAAAATTATAGAGGTATAACTTTGATGAACTCCTCATACAAAATATTTGCTAAAATCCTGGATTGTCGCTTGAGGAAGGAAATCAATGAAAGGAAGCTTTTGCCGGAAATACAAGCGGGGTTCAGAGAAGGAAGGAGCACGGTGGAACACCTGGTGACCTTGAGAGTCATCACAGACCAAGGAATAAGAAAGGGATGCCTGTTTGCTCTATTCATTGATTTGAAATCCGCATATGACTCGGTGAACAGAAGGATACTTGACGAGTGTTTGGGCAAGCTAGGTATCTCAGAGAGTGTAAGAAGGAACATCAGGAATTTGTACGTGGAAACGGTCTGTAAGGTAGTAGCGAATGAATGGGAATCGGACTATTTTGAGGTGAGGAAGGGCCTGAGACAAGGCTGCCTTTTGAGTCCCACGCTTTTCAATCTGTATGTGGCGGATATGGAAAAGGTTCTACAGGCCGGGCAAGCTGGAGGAGTGGTGATTGGGAAAAAGAAGGTGTGGAGCTTGGCATATGCGGATGACATGGTGGTATTTGCAAAGTCGGCTAGTGAGATGAAGGACGTGATTGAAAGGCTCGGCAGGTATTTCGAAAAGAGGGATTTAAGGGTGAATGTTGGTAAAACAAAATGGATTCGGTTTAAAAGGGGTGTGCGATATAAGAAAGAAAGGTTTGAATGGCAGGGTACTGAAATAGAGGAAGTTAGTAAATTTAAGTATTTGGGGTATGTCTTTGGGACTGGATACAGTACTAAAGAACACATAGGGTATGTTACAAAGAAGGCATGGGTGGCGGCGGTTCGTATCTGGGAGGTTTGGAAAAGGAACGTTGATGGAAACTTTAGAGCAGCAGAGACCATATGGAAGGCATGTGTGCGAAGCGTGTTACTGTATGGATGCGAGGTCTGGGGAACGAAAGAGGAAGACAAGATCGAAAGGGTGCAGCTAAAGTTTTATAAGAAAGTGTTGAAACTTGATAGGTCGACGCCTGGTCACATTGTGCTTCAGGAAGTGAGTGCTTGTAAGGTGGCGGTAATAGCTGCGGAAAGAGTGATAAAGTTCGAGTATAGGGTGGATGGGTTAGGAGATGAAAGGATAATAAAGGAAATCTTTCGAGTAGTGAATAAAGAGGGGTTAAGTGGTAGAAGAGAGAGCGGTTGGGGGTTGAATAAAAGGAAACTGTATGAGATAGGCGGTTTATCATCCGAGGGGTTGGAAACGGAAAAAAGTGCGGGTGCTCAGTGGAAACGGATGCTAAAAGAGAGGTTATTAGAAGTGGACTTCCAAGAGCGCCAATCGAAAATAGAGGCTAGTAAATATCACCAAGGCTACAGTCAGATACAAGTGCACGGCCGTGTTCCTGGTTATTTGAGGACAAGTAAAGGGTCGGACGACCAGTCAGTGTTGGCGAGATTTAGGTGTGACAATGAAGAGCGTGGAAGGAGACATTGGATGAAGGAGGAAAGTAGAAGGTGTTTGGTGTGTGGGTTGAAAGAAGATATGTGGAGTCATTGGTTGGAAGAATGCACGATGGCGGAGTGGAATGACCAGGAGAGAAGGCGAGGAAAGGATTGGAGGGAGTGTATGGACGAGAGCGGGAAAGGACTGTCGTTTTTACACAGAGTGAAAACATGGAAAGAGCGGATGCGACGGGGTAGTTTTTTGAGTGTTGCGGTTTAGTTTTTTTTTTTTTTGGTGAGCTTATGTCCGATGTACAGGTGTTGAAGTATAGGTTTATAGGGTGGTAAAATTTCTTTTTTCTTTTTAATGGGGTTTTAGTTTCACAACTTTTTATTATTTTTTATTGTTTTATTTTGTATGTATATTTTGTATGGAAATTATTTTAATTATGCCAATAAAGGTTACCATGGAAACGACCAAACCAAAAATTAAATTTGTATTGACAGTTAGCTTCGAATTTGATTTATTAAAGTCGAATTATGAATACTGCAACCGAAATCAGTAGAAAAACTTGCATTTACTACTCGAGATGAAAGCGTTTTTTTTTGGTTCGGTGTGATTGCTAACTCGCTGGCGTCGTGAGCAAACTCTCACCTCACAAAAAAAACGCCACTTTCATCTCTTGCTGTAAAATATACTATTAGTCATATTAAATCGAGTAACCAATACAATCTTTTATGCAATTTTGCCTTATAAGGCCGAGGCCGCACTACGGTTCTTTTCCGCGAGCGGTAACCGATATAATCGCGAAACCTTCCGAGAAACACGCAGTACGCTATGGGAAAAATCAGTCGCGGAAAAAATCGCAAGTGAGGTTAGTGAGGGCGCTGGTATTAGCTTACTGAATCACAAAATCACGCGATTAAAAACCGCGGCGGTTTAGCCGTAGTGCGGCCTAGGCCTAAAGTCATGTTTAATTCCATGGATACGATCAATAAAAGTGTAGATTACTCACTAGAGAAAAAAAAACGCATCAAAATAATTTACTTACTGGCTCAGTAAACATAACCCTAAATGTTGACTTCGCTGGTGTTTTTTGATCACCAACAACAAAACTTATATTAACTTTTTGTTGTATAAATTTCTTGAAGTCTGCAGGAGCAACCTTTCAACAATTGCGTCACCATCTAACAATAATACTTCGGATGTATCCATTTAATATTAATAAAACACAAATTAATTAAAGACGCTAAACAAAATTTTGACGTACGAATCAACAATTTTATCGTTGTCATGACAAGAAAAAAAAACACGGAACAAAGCCTTCTCGAGGTGCGCCTGTTTCAATCAGGCAGTGGTTCTAGAGGAGAAAACCTCAAAGAAAAAATCGCGATCATACCTGGCCTCCAAAAATTATAAATTTGAAATTTATTACATTTATTTAGAAAACTATATAGTAGTAATTAAAATCTCATTGCTCTATCTATTTAAATATTTAAAGTTTCATTGCTCTATCTAGTAGTATCTAGTTTAGTAGTCTATATATTAAGCGACAAAGTGGGTTTAATTTTAACACAGATTTAGAACAGATTTTCTTGGACTAATTTTCAAAGCAGTATCACTTAGTTTCGATAAAAGTTAAATTTCGGCTTTTTTTAGCGGCTAGCAAAATGCAATTTGCATATTAGCAACGGGGAAGCACTTTCAGACACACTTTGAAATTTTCCAATAACTTGATATTTAATTTAATGTAACGATTGCTCAACATATTGCTCAACAATTGATATATTCCCTATATATTCCCCGGCATCATATCACCTCTCTTATCTTTTACAAGGTCTTCCGTCGGCATAATAGTGTAAATTTTGCTGCAGTCATTCAATTTATGTGAATTAAACGCGAATTCAGTTGAAAAAAAGGTTAAACAGCCATCACATAAATATTTCTTCTCGCGGTGTGATGTGATCTGACTTTTTACAAGCCGTGAAATATTTTTAATATAAACATAATGTCGTTTAACACCTTCTTCCAAAAATAATAAATTTACGTCTTTCCCTAGTCTCCCTAGTCTTAGTGTGAAAAATCGGTCCTACTACGTCATGTTGTTTAGATTTAAAATTAAACTCCAAGCTATAAACGTTAATACTAATATTATTCAGCTGTTCAAATTTAGGAATGTCTTTAATTCTAAGCGGAAACTCTAGTCTGTCATATTTTAAAATTGATGAAAAGTGGGGATATGATGCCGGGCGAGCAGAAGATTTTAGCGAAATAATTTTTTTTCGCATTATCCGCGGATTTAACGATCCCATAAATTCTAAACCTGCTACAACACAAGTTTTGCTTTAACCGCGAATAAAGGTCACACTCATTTTTTGTTCGTTCCTAAGCTATATACTTTTGGATCAGTTTGGACACCCCTGATTTAATTTTAATTAGAGTTTAAAATTAATGAAAATACAAAACATTTTAATTACTGATTACAACGTGTAAACATTCTGATAAGACTATCATCTTTTTTCAACATATCTACAATGGAATGAATTCTATGAACAGTAAATTCTTGATTTGTCTGCAAATGCTCCCTTCCGTGTCTTCCTAATACTTTAGCCACGCCAGGCTTTTCCAAGAAATTATCTCTTTCCGCAGGTTTTTCAACCTCTTCCTCTTTTATCGATGGAGTTGTTTGCGCCACTTCGGGTTTATTTGGATGCACCGTGTGGTATCTATAAACCTTGGCGACAGGTTCAAAATCAATGTCTTGTACAATATCTGCAATGGGCATGTTTAAAAGACAAACTCCGCTCTTGTATAAGGGGCCAGCTCGAACGATATCTTTAAATCTAGATTCCTCTACATGCATAGCAGATCTGGTAAGTTCCAAAGAATCTTTATGCAAAACAAGCAATGATTCAAACTTCTTCTTCTTTCGGGAAGAAGAATGTAGTTCTTGATTAGATTCGATTTTGTACGTCTCTTCTTGTTCATTTAACAGGCCTGTGGAAGTAGCTTTGTCGTTGAATTTCTCACACACTTCTTCACACACTTTGTACTTCCTCCTGCTGCCGAGTTTAAACGTTTCCTCAGAAATCGTTGCACACGGACTATCCATAGACGCACGGTCGCGGTTTTTGCGAGAAACACTCAAATTTATTGTGTCGCAACTGAAGTGTTTTACTATTAACTCTTTGCTTCTATCATCCGTGAGCTACAAATATGTTAATATTAAGACGAAAATGTCTGATATTCGTTACATACCTTTGATGGAGCCCGTTCGACATTTTTGACGATGGTGAGAGAATCTGTGCTGGCTAAGATGGCACAGGACGGTTGCTTGATATAAACCTCAGAAGAAAGCGAATGTGAAACCTTACCAGATTTCTGCAGTTCTATTGAATCTTGTGCCGCTAATAATCCAATTCCAAACGAGCCATTGTTAGGGAGTTTTGGATTTGCGTTGAAATGAACGTTTGAAACTTGCGATCTATAAATTAATATTCTTTGTATTTAAAATCTTTAATTTTATTGAGACTTACTTTATTTCTTTATTTAGGCTTCCGATCGATTCCTCAATTGAAGTGTTTTTCAGCAAATTGATCAAATTTTCAACATCTTTGTTCCAAATCATATTCGTCGCTGTGATCTCCTCCCCGTTGGAAATCATATTCCTGAAATCCTCTCTCACGTACAACTTTTTCTTATATTTCACTGAATACACTTCATCCGACGTTATCTCATCATCGTCATTTTGCGGCGGATCTTCCTCGTTCAGACAATCGTGATACTTATCGCCGAGGTCATCCATTTCTGATGTCATCACCCGCACGTCAGGAACCTTTACAGCCTGCCACGGCATCACCTGCTTGACGGGATGGACGTGGCCCAATTTTGCAATAGCTTGCGTTAGCTCGAAAGTCATCATTTTGTTCATGTCCAGGAGAAACTCGGCTTGAGCCGGCACGGCTCTCAGAGCGAAATTGATGAACTTCTGGAATTGCTCCAAAACTCTTGTCATACACTCCTCACGAATCTACAATAAAAAGAATTCAATAAAGATTAATCGACCTTTTACGGTTAGTTAAGCGCATGCGCGTCCGCCTCTTTTCAAATGCGGGAATTTGAAAGTTTCGGGCACATTTTCTTATTTTCACTGGTTATATGTCAAAAAAGTGCCCGAAAACATGGCGGAAACCGACCTTTTTACCAAGTTTGGCAAAAGTTTAGACCAAGTTTGAAGGGCAGGAATATGAAAGTTTCGGGCACATTCACTGATTATACGTCAATTTTGGACGTATAACATGGTGGATATTGACACATTTCAACTACAACAAAATGTCAACTATGAAAAGGTCTATTAACGCATGCGCATAAAAAAATGTGAACTATGAAAAGGTCTACTAAAGATTACTTAAAGAGTAAACTGTAACATAATTGAGGTGGTTGATGCCTGTGTGGATTAACAAATTACAATACAATACAAATTCTGAATATTTCTTCAGTAAATTCGTACAAACCTTAATCTTAAGCATCAACTTATCACATTCCTTCTTCATTTCATCCAAATCGAACGTCATTTGTTCCTTCGTATTCTCCATAACGAGAATCTTCCTCTCGTAGTTAGCGACTATCTGCGTCTGTTCCAGGAAACATTTTCGCCTCTCTGTACACAGCATGTACATCAAGTTGGCTATATTATTACAGTATATATTGTGTTTCAATTGTTTCACTAGTTCGCGGTACGCATCCCGTTCCGTTTCCAGACTTCTGGCATACATCTCCTTCTCAGCCCTACAAAAAACGCATATTAAAATATTAACATCTTCTAGAATTAGCCTTGACGCTTGACAGTTAAGGGATTTGATCAAATTACTTACTTCCCCCCCACTGAGTTTAACCCTTTGACCGCCATTGCGGGAGAGGCACATCTCCCGCAATGGCGCCCTGAATTTATACAACGCCGTGCCGAGGTCTCTTTTTTTTTATCAGCGCCATCTAGTTTTGCTGGATTACTAAACTATAGTCCATTTTTTTAAGAATGCAGTAACTAGAAACCTGATTGACACTATGACAAATGTTCATCTAGTTACAAATTTTGGCGCTAAATTCAAATATAGTTACTTAAAATTGGTAATTTATTAATGGTTTCATTGAATATCTTTTATTCAATATTATTATTGATCAAATATCTAAATGGCAACAATAGTAATAAAATACGTAAACAAATAAATGGAGAAAAACTCAAAAAATTTAAATGATACAAACAAATCGGATGATAAATGTGAATTGACACGGCAGCCATTGACAACTTACAGCTGCAAATGTATGTGAAAAGAAAGAGAGAAAAGAGGTTGAGATGGAGAAGTAAATATCGTTGGTGTGAACTTTTCCTCGATTTAGGCCAATCAGAGAACAAGGTCAAATAAGCCCTATCTTCTCTGTACTGCATTCTTTAAAAAAATGGACTAGTAACGAGCCGTCACTAAACTTAAAGGGAGAGAGAAATCGCGATTTTTTGTAAATTTTTAAAAAAATATTTAAAAATCACGCAAGGATTGGAAATCCCCCACAACCGATTTGCAAAAAAATCGGGAATTTTTAAAAAATAATTTCACCAAACTGCTGTCTCCGGGGACGGTTGGGCGAATTTTTCCAAGTTTTTCACTTTTTCATGTGACAGTTTTCGTCGCACGAACGTGATTCCGGCGCCGATGTGTCCGGAACGTCGCCGTCCATCCGACTGCCACCTCACTTTTCGACATTTTTACTTAAATTTTGTGGGACATGCGAAAAACTCGTCATTTTTGGACGCCTAAATGACGCGATCCGGAAGCGTTAGCGACAATCGCCGTGCGTGGGGTCGTTCGTCTATTCTTTGCCTACAATAATCTGATACACCGCCGCCGTAGGCGGCGTTTGAGCCGGAGGACTCGGATTCGCAGAAAAGTGTCGTCGACAAAAGTTGCGCAGCGATGAGAGTGGTGTCAGAGGACGCGTCTCGAAGTTTTTTCCGGAAATTCTATCGTATGAATTTCCCGGAATTCTATCGTGAATTTAATTTTCCCCTGGCATCTTCGCCGTGACCTCCGTAAAAGTGGTAATTTTTGTAATTCAAACTTTTGGGGTCCGTGTTAGGAAGCGTTCGGCCTGAATCGCCAGGTCACGACGGAATCGCAAATTTCGATCAATTATGATAATCCCCTGAGACGACTGGCGTGTGACGCTTTCCGAATTTCACCTGGGGGACCGCACCACGTGGGTTTTTGAAAAGGTCAAATTGGGCTTTTTTATGCCGCTGGAAGAGGCAGATCTTTATCTGCTTCTTCTTGTTTAACGGGGTCTTCGATGCTTTAACTGCGAATGTTCGTCCGCACGTTGCGCATCCCCAGGTTTCAATCTCCGTCCTGCCGCCCCCTTCCAGAGGGTAAAAACACCCTCGAAAATCGAGGTTTTTCCGGAAACGGAGGCTAAGGCGGCGGCGCAAAACGGGGTTATAGATTTTTCTAGTGTAGAACCGAGAGCCCTGTCGAGCGGTGCCATTTTCGCGACTCAACTCCAGACTACCCCAGGTTCGGACGCACCACACCGAAACCACGTTTTTTTTACCTCCTAGGCGCATTTTGTGTCTGATCTCGAAAATTCTTCCCGGACGCTTTAGCTGCCGTCGCGCCACATTTTTAGAGCCCTCGCTCGCCGTCCTGCGCAGTCCCGTTCACCTGGTGCGCAGGAAAATGCAACTTTTTTTTTTATTAAAAGGGCTCCAGGTCGCCGGTTGGGGTCGTTCTCTTCAGAACACTTGCCCGCAGCTATTCGATTTTCACCTGGGTGACCGCATCACATGGGTTTTTGAATAAGTCAAATTCGGATTTTTTATGCCGCCGGTGTCGGCAGATTTGCTGCATTAACCGCGCTCCTTCGATGCTTTAACTGCGAATGTCCGTCCGCACGTTGTGCATCCCCAGGTTTTGTCCTCCGTCCTGCCGCTCCCCTCCAGAAGGTCAACCCCCCCCCCCCCCCGAAAATCGAGGTTTTTCGGAAACAGCCCGACGGAAGCGGATGCGGCGGCGCAAAACGGGATTATACATTTTTCTGATGTAGAAACGAAAGCCACGTCGAGCGGTACCATTTTCGCGACTCAACTCCATCAGGTTCGGACGCACCAGACCGAAACCTAAAATCTCGAATTTTTTACCTTCGAGGCGCATTTTGCGTCGAAACTCGAAAATTCTTCCCGAACGCTTTAGCTACCGTCGCGCCACGTTTTTATAGCCCTCGCTCGCTGTCCTGCGCCGCCCCGTTCACCTGGTGCATCAGAATTTAAAGGGCTCCAGATGGCCGGTTGAGTTCAATTGCCAGTAGAACAATTGCCCGCAGCTATTCCGGCAAGAATTTTTAAGCTGCGACGACTTTTTGCGAATCTGCGACAATTTAAAGAGAAAAATGCGGAAAAAGTGAAAAAAAAACCAGAGGCGTTTTACGATGGTACTTATGCTGGACACGCCGATTGGGTTCGTTCTCGTCAAAACACTTGCCCGCAGCTATTCGAATTTCACCTGGGTGACCGCATCACATCGATTTTTGAAAAGGTCAAATTTGGTTTTTTTATGCCGCCCGAGGCGGCAGTTCTTCGTTGATGTACTCTCGCTCGCGTCTTCGATGCTTTAACTGCGAATGTCCGTCCGCACGTTGCGTATTCTCAGGTATCGTTCTCCGTTCTGCGGCCCCCTCCAGAGGGTTAAAACCCCCCCGAAAATCGAGGTTTTTGCGGAAACGGTCCGACGGAAGTGCCATTTTCGCGACGCAACTCCCCCAGGTTCGGACGCACCAGTCCGGAACCTAAAATCACGATTTTTTTTCCTTCGAGGCGCATTTTGCGTCGGATCTCGAAAATTCTTCCCGAACGCTTTAGCTGCCGTCGCGCCACATTTTTATAGCCCTCACTCGCCGTCTTGCGCCGCCCCGTTCACCTGGTGCAAATAAAGAGACTTTTAAGGGCTCCAGATCGCCGGTTGAGTTCGTTCTCGTCAGAACACTTGCTCTGCAACAATTTTTAATCTGCCAAAACTTTATAGAGCCCTTGTTTGAGGTCCTGTACCGTCCTGTTCACCTGGTGCAAGAGAAAATGCAACTTTTTTTTTGCCGATTTTGCATTCACTTCCACTGACGCCCTACACTAATTTAAAGGGCTCTAGGTCGCCGGTTGGGTTCGCTCCCTTTAGAAAACTTGCCCGCGGCAAGAATTTTTAAGCTGCGAGGACTTTTTACGAATCTGCGGCAATGAGTGCGCAAAAAACAGAGGCGTTTTGCGGTGATACCTAGAACGTCCGAACCAATTGACGGATCGGTACGGGACCGGCGCCGTTCGATCGGGCATAGAACCTGTTAGTTTGTTTTCGAGTTTAATCCCGATTGCATTGAAGATGGCGTCGCGACGCCATAAAAACGACGTTTTTTTGACCTCCAGGAAAACTCCCGCAACATTGTCAACATAAGCTCCGCGCGAAGAATTTCGCGCGATGCCTGCAGATAATTGAACGCTTTATCTTATACTGCAAGCGGCATCGCGCTGCGTCGTTTGAAACCGTCGCGACGCCCGCCGGAACTCGCCGTATTGCAGGAAACAACCACTACTTTTAAAAACCCATGTGGTGCGGTCCCCCAGGTGAAATCCGTGAAACGCCACACGTCAGTCATCTCAGAATTGATCGAAATTTGCAATTCTGGCGATTCAGGCCGAACGCTACCCCACACAGATCCCAAAAGTTTGTTAACAACCACTTTTACGGAGGTCACGGCAAAGATGCCCCGGGGCAAATAAAATTCTGAGATGAAAATGATTTTTCAGTTTTGGCTTTCTGCACCCATAATTGGACGTCGCGGAATCGCATCGCGACGCCCGCGTATAACTGTTAATCTGCACAGAGAAAAACTTGAATGTCGATTTGGGGCACCAGGATGTTGCGTTTTTGAAATTCCAAGTTGACCGGCGCGTGAGCTCCGCCGAGCCGCGCATTGCTACCGGCGCTGCGTAGCTCCGATCATGGAGTCACCCGCCACAGTTCGAAACGTATCACCACTCGTTCGCTGGAAAGTGCGGTCAATCTGACCGCTGCAGTTTCGGAATATATACATATATATATATATATAAATATATATATATATATATATATATATATATATATATATATATATATATATATATATATATATAAATATATCGGAAACGTGGACACTGCTCAAACCGGACCTAAACAAGCTCGAGGTCTTCCAAATGCGATGCTTCAGACAAATACTCAGTGTCTCTATCGATCAACAGAAGCTGCGATCGAAGAAGAAATACAAAAACCAAGACCACGTTGGTTTGGCTACGTCTGCCGGATCAATAACACCCGGCTTCCACGCAAACTCCTTCGGCGGGATCAATCGCCAGATTAGAGAATACAAAGAAACGCGCCAAAGAAGACATGGTTGAAACAAGATCTGCGAAACCTAAGACTGGATGATACTCATCAAGCCAAGGACATCGCAATCGATCGGAAAGAGTGGAAACGTATCGTGAATGGAGCAAGAAATCCTGCGGCACCGACAACAGCGTATTGGTTGCGCGGGCGACCCCTTTCTCAATCGCCAGCTACAGAGTAAAAGAAAAACCTCAACCTACGTTGTCGGTTAGGTTTTGCTGGACCGATTTTGATGAATGTTTTTGTGTGGGTACTTGGACAGTTTGGATTTACGTGGCGCTGCGATCAGATTCCAGGATTTTTTTATATATACTTACTCCATTCTGGCCTCAAAGACAGCAACGATCTCCTTCTCTTGCAATTCCAACTCGTTCAAGAATTTACTGGTCAGAGTGTTAACGGTCTCTTCGACGGCTTCTTCGATCTTCTTCGTCCAGATGGCTTCCTGTTCGCGCAGAATCTTCTCGGTCTCGACCGCCAACATCTCCTCGTACGTCTCGCGGAGCTTCTCTTCCACGCGGCTCAGCAGATTCTGGACGAGCTGCTCGAACTCCTCGTTCAGTTGGATGAGTTTCAGACGGAAGAGCTCCTGTTCACGGGCGACCGCGTCCATGACCGCCTTCTCGCGCTCCTTGGCCGCGATGAACCGCAGCCAGACTTCCTGTTCGTACAACGCCTTCTTCAGCTCCTCCTCTTGCAGCATCTTCTTCTTCAGTTCAACTTGCAATCCAATTTCTAGATACATCAAAAAAATTTAAAGGCTGTCCACTCTGAAGGAATGCGAAATATTCTAAAGTGATACTACTAAACTGCTGTTACTTCTAAACTGATACTCGATACTGCAGTGGCCAAATTAAAATTAATCTAAAACTAACACGTTGACGCCGGCGCTTGGTTTTGTGTTTTAGTCTAGGCGTGTACCACCGGTGGTACTGCGCGTGTACCACCGGTGGTACACGCCGGTGTTAAACATTAATAATGATTTAAACATGGCGTACCTAGTATGCCTTCGTGTGTTAAAGCCTTGATGTGTTTGTTGGTCAAAGGAGGCTTTAGCACTAGTTTGTTAATTAGTAGGTCGCTGGGTGAAGTCCATAGGTCAGGTCCGGGACCGTTAAGTTTTTGAGAGGATGAGATGGACATTTCTGCTTGTAGAGATTCCGGGCACGATTTAAAGAAAATATCGGCGAGTTTTGGGCCTAAATTCTCTTTGGTCTCCGTGATCGTGGGCACTTGCAGATTGTTCAGTTTGTCTTTCCGAATGTGGTAGTTGCTGCTGAAATCTTGGGAACGTTAATTGAGAGGAGAGTGGGTTTGGGTTTGGTTACTTACCCATACTATAATTTCCCAAGACGAAAATTTAGAAATTTGGGTAATTCACACACTTTTTACAATTTTGCAATCATTTTTTGCAAACAATTTTGACAGGAATGTCACTAGAAACAAGGTAACATTGAGATTGAAGAAAAAAACAGAGTAGGTGTTGTAGATGTTACTTCTTCTTAATGGTGCTACAGTCCTAGCGGGACCTGGACCTCCTCACACAGCCTACACTTGTGCTTCGTGTCTTGATGTTAGACACAAAATATACATACAAAATAAAACAGTCTTGATGTTAGACACAAATGTAGATGTTACTTAGGGTTGTTAATATTAGTCTTCATATTACTCAAAAGATAATCAATATTTGGTGGAGTGGAGTCCACGACATCATCACAAGCGTCCCACTAAAGCTCCTATTCCTCTTTGGCTTTCAGTATGCGCACCCCAGTATCGCATATTTTTGCATTCATTCAGGATATCATCACAAGCCTAGAGGAAGATCACTGGACAGTGGGACAAGGATGTTAAGATGATATATGCTGGCAGAGACCTCCCCAAGACTGTTGAACTTGGAGAGACTTTGGAGTTCCTTGACTTTAAGAGGCCACATCACCTAATTGATTAATGTTGAAATAATCAAAACATTTTGAATTTACTCAAGCAATATTCTGTCAGTTACTAAACTAACCTAACCTAATTGATTAACAGAATTGAAAGCTTCTTCAGCAGGGTGTGCCAAAGAGTAACAGAAGATTTCTGTGTAATTCCAGCTACTGACAGATTTGAAGATATCGTAGTGGTAATCTCCTACTTTCAATTCTATTATTAATTTGGTTGAAACCATGACATCTCATTTTAAACTAGTTGATTAACGTTGAATAATCAAAACATTTTGAATTTACTGTCAGTTTATTTTATTTTGACATTTTGAAGAAAAAAAATATTTTTGGTTCTCCTTCTGTTGAGCAATTTATTCATGCAAAGTCCACTCGGGTTTATTCATTTATCGCAGGATATTAGAAAAAGCATGAATGCATATTTGCGACAAAAATTTTCCCAAGAAAATCTCCCAAACGTAACTTTTTTTCAATCTCATTCAAAACCAATTCCCCAACATGCGTATACCAAAATTGAGCAAGTTTGAATCAATAAAGGAACGTCTTCGTTTACAACAAGATAGCACGATGCCCAAAATGTGGATATCCACCCTCAACACCTCCATCTACAACAAAAGTCGAGGACTCTTCCACTATCACGGTTATCTGTACAAACGAATGTACACCATCGGCAAAATCAATTCCATTAAACACTTCCCCAACAAATCCATCATGGAACTTGATGATAACACCGGCGTAATCTTTGTCACAGTTAATTTAAATCCGCCATATAATAAACCACCCTTGGAACATTCCACTCAGAAGATTTTCGAAAGGAAATTTAATAAGCAAGATATAAACAATTGCCTTGCAGGAAATTTAGTCATGGTGACCGGAACTTTGAGAGAACACCTCGGCAGAAATTATATAATCGCTTCATTTATAAATAAACTGCCTGGTTATCCACAAGCAGTAATCAACAAATGGTTTAATGATAGATACACCATGTAAAATTGTTAAATTACATTTAAATATTTACAATCTTACTATGAATTTCATTTCGATCGCTGTACCAAAACTAAAAATTTGGACACCCCTGACCTACATCATCTGATTTTGACATTAGTTGTAAGACCTGAATATGCCGAGCTTGATTCAATTTTAAAATTATTATTACAACTTTCTAAGATTAAAAGTTATAATAACGATTTAAACAAATTATAATTTACGCTTTTAAATAAAAACGTTTATTTGCGTTAAAAACGTTTTAAACACCCTATTTCCATTAAAAAACAGTGAATATATCTGGTTATTTTCGTAATTTTCAAACAGTAGTTGTCAGCAATGTGTTTTCATTTGTCAAAAAGTATAAATGTCACGCTAGTGTCATTTACATCGTCTGTAATTTAAAATAATTTCTCCTAATAAAGGCGATGTACGTGCAATGGCAAACGATTTAGAATCCATTGCAATTCTAATATGATTCCGACACACTGTTTAGAATGGGTGGTTGTATAGGCATCACGCGTAGCAGAAGCGGGGCCATCGATGACTCCTCTGGCTCTATATCCCGACCCAATTCAGGTAAATCCCAGCAGCGTCGCAACACCAAACAAAAAATCGCTCGTTTCAGGTGGGAACCGTAAAAACCATCCCCTTTGTCACGAAACAATCCGCTGGAAATCCGATGTGCCATTAACTGAGGGTCAACTCAGAAGTAAACGAGACGAGTTCTGGGACACGGCGCCCGCCTTCGACGGGCGTAAAGAAATATGGGACGCTCTCAGAGCTGCAGCCGTCGCTGCCGAAAGCATGGACTATGTGTTAGCACAAGCGATTCTGGACGGAGCCTGTATATCAGTTCCGAATGGTTATCTCACAGAGTGCTACGACGAATTGGGGGCTCGTTATCTTGTTCCTATTTATTGCCTCAGTTATCCGATAAATATTGTTCGAGAGGATAACGGTAGAGATTCCCCGGCGGATTATTCGGAACCCATCGACGGAGGCATGGAAACTGTCTTGAAACTCAGACTGTCTCACAACTGCATCGATGTTAAACTACCCGTTTACACAACGGATACGATTAGTATGTGTAAAAAGAAATTACAAGTGAGTTAAATGTTATTAACGCTTTGAGTATTTATTTAGAGAATGTATGCTAAGTGAAAGATGAAATGTACCCAAAGGGTTAAAAAAATAATGATAATATCTATACTGTAATTGAATTTTTGTTCTTAGAGTCAAGAAGGTATAGAATCATCGAGGCAACGATGGTTTTTTGGGGGGAAATTGTTGGGGGATAAATTACACGTGGAGGAAGCCAAAGTGCCGTCGGGGTACATAGTTCAAGTTATTGTTAATACAGAACAGTCAAAACCATCATGAAATTTACAATCACACTTAGTTGCAGGTAAGAGACATCTTTTTTTAAATAAACAATGCGATTTATTGATGTTTGATTTTTTTTAAACGTCCTGTATAATTTTTTAAACCTTGCTGTCTGCTCTTGCCTAACTAGTATCGTCTACCACACTAATTACTTTCCTCACTCCATGTTTGCCTTGCATAACATGGTTTTATTTGTCAAATTAATATACTTCAGTTTCTTTAGTTCCAGTAATGAATCAACCCATCCACTATGAGTTGTCGCATGATTAAAAGACTGTAACATAATTTGCAGTAGATTTTTACAAACTACATTCTGATATTAAATTTAAAAAAAAAATGTTTTTTTTTCAAGAGTTCTGGGTAGCTCAAGATTTCTGAACAAATCTAAAATTTCTTTGTCTGACCAATATTAAAAAAGTTTTAAGTAAAAATGCGGCGCTAAGTTTTTTTGAACATTAAAGAATTCAAAAAATATTTGTTTTCCATGAGTTCTTTTAAGAGTTCTGAGTAGCCCCCCCGAGAGTTCTGAACAAATATCGTATTTAATTTCTTTGTCCGACCAATATTAAACAAGTTATAAGCAAAAACGAGGCGCTATGTTTTGATTATGTAAATATTTTTGAACATGTGTAGATTACGGAAATTGTGATAGTGTTAATAAATCGTGTTGGTCTCTTATGAAATCGGATTCGAACATAAATACCATGATCGTTAGAAAAAAATTGCAACATTGCTTATTATAAATACAGTATAATAAACCGGCGGTTGGTTAATCAAAAAAAGTTGGTTAATCAATGTGTCATAATTTTGACACATTGAAAATTGGCAAATAATGCAGCTCTGTAATCACCTTACTGCAGCCGGTCCCAAGCCCGGATAAAAGAGGAGGGTTGAGCGGAGGGTTAACTACCCACCCTCGGAAAAAAGAAACTAGTTATGAAAACTGCAACTTTGCCTCGGAACCGGACAGACAAACACAAAAAACGACAAATGCAATGTAAAAGGACCATGAATATTGGAACTTGGAATGTCCAGAGTTGGTACAGACCTGGAGCTGCTATAAATGCTGTGGAACAACTGGAAAACATAGGAATGGATATAACAGCCGTCCAAGAAATAAGATGGCCAGACGATGGAAATATAAAAATAAGTAAATCCACCATCTTCTTCAGCGGTAACAAAAACGGAAGACATGAATTTGGAACGGGCTTTGTGATTAGAGACAACCTAGTACAGAATATACTAAATTTTAAACCTATAAATGAAAGGATATGCTACATACGAATGAAGGGAGAGCGATACAACATTTCGATTATCTCAGCGCATGCACCAACGGAAGAGAAGGATGAAGATATCAAGTATGACTTCTACGATGCCCTAGAAAGAGAGATAGATACGATGCCCAAACAGGATATGCGCATACTCTGCGGGGACTTTAATGCTAAAATAGGCAAAGAGCCCAGCCTATACCCCACAATAGGTAAACACAGCCTACACAATATATCCAACGACAATGGCTTAAGACTCACAGAAACTGCAGCAGCTAATAATATGCTAATAAAGTCAACCATGTTTCCGCATAAAGACATCCATAAGCAAACCTGGGTCTCAAACGACCATATTACACGCAACCAAATTGACCACATCATTGTAGATGCCCGTCATGGCAACAATATTATAGACGTAAGAAGCCTGAAAGGAATAGACGGAGACACAGATCATTACTTAGTCAGAGCAAAAGTCAAGTCCAGAATATCTAGCCACAAATACAATAAAACAACAATAAACCCACAATGGAACATGGACGAAATACACAATGCAGAGAAACAACAAAACTATAGAGAACAACTTGAACAAACCTTGAACTCTGAAAGAGAAGACAATGATATATAACAGCTATGGGAAGCGACTGCCGAAATAATAACCAAGACAGCTGACAAGATCTTTGGAAGGAGTAAGCAGAAGAGGGCAAAAACATGGTATGACGAGGAATGTCGGAAACAACTGGAAAAAAGACAAACAGTAAGAAAGACTTGGATACAACTGCAAACAGACCAAAGTAAAAACGAATATGACGACTGTCGAAAAGAAACAAGAAAAATAATACGCACAAAGGAAAGAAACTATGAACAACAAAAATATGAAACTATAGAGAGAGACCGGCCCAAATCAGGCTCCAGAGAATTCTACAGAGCAATTTCCTCTGAGAAAAGGGTGCATAGAGCCAATTCCATCCACACACTGAGAGACAACCAAGGCCGTATGATAATCGACGGTAAAGAAATAACTGAAGAATGGAAAAAGTATTTTAGAGACCTTCTAAACATCATACAGGAAGAACAGCACAAAGAAGAGATCTATATCACAGCGGACATGCCCGTCAAAAATCCTTCCTTTGAAGAAACCCAAAAGGCCTTAAATAAACTGAAAAATCACAAAGCGCCGGGTACGGACGAGATACCAGCAGAACTTCTGAAATATGTGGGAGACGCACTACATCGCCAAATCCACCAGCTAATAACGCACATATGGTTAGAAGAAAGGATACCAGCACGATGGAAGGAAAACATAATAGTGCCCATCCACAAAAAAAGGGGCAAAACAAAATGCGCGAATTATAGAGGAATCCCACTCCTAAAAACGGCATATAAAACCCTCTCAAACATCATTCTTAGTAGACTAATCCCTTATGCTGAAAATGTCCTAGGCGAATATCAAGCCGGGTTTAGGGCAAACAGATCAACAATAGATCAACTATTCACGCTGAGACAACTTCTAGAAAAGGGATGGGAGTATAACAAACCCATACACAATCTTTTCATAGACTTTCGACAGGCATATGATAGCGTAGAAAGAAGCCAAGTATGGAATGCCATGGCGGAGTTCTCAATACCAAAGAAACTCATTCGGATGACCAAAGTCTGTATGGAGGGTGGAATATCTAAAGTACGTGTAAATAATAAACTGTCTGGCAGCTTTGAAATCAACAGTGGACTTAAACAGGGTGATGCGTTATCTCCACTACTATTCAACCTTGTATTAGAGAAAGCCATGAGGTCGGCCGAAATAAAAACAGAATTGCTATCGGGTCAAGGTCCCAAAGTGTTACTCGCATATGCAGATGACATAGATCTCGTTGGAGACTCCATTCTATCCACGAAAGACATTTTCAACAAGGTGGAAGGAGCAACAAGTGAAGTAGGGCTGAAGATTAATGAAGAGAAAACGAAATATATGTGTATAAATAGAACGACACGAAGAGACAGAATAGGACAAAATATGACGATCAACACCTTTAATTTCGAAAGAGTACAACGTTTTAAGTATCTGGGGGCCGTAATCACAGCGGACAACGATGTTACCGAAGAAATAAAAGACAGAATCCAATCTGCAAACCGCTGTCTATTTGCACTGAATAAGCTCATAAAATCAAAAAATCTCACAAGAAGTTCAAAGATCAAAATCTATAAATCCATCGTCAGACCTGTAATAACATACGGATGCGAAACGTGGACCATGACCAAAGCAAACGAAGATAAGCTCAGACGCTTTGAACGAAAAATACTTAGAAACATTTTCGGACCTCACCATGACATCACCACAGACCAGTATAAGATCAGAACCAATATCGAATTAAAAGCACTCTACAACGACACCGATATTGTCCAAGAAATTAAATCACAGCGACTAAGATGGGCAGGCCACGTGCACAGACTGCATAACGAAAGACTTGTAAAACTGGTATGGGAGGAGATTCCCACAGGCAAGAGACCGCTCGGACGTCCCAGAATGCGATGGAGAGATAACATCCAAGCAGATCTCCGGAAAATGAACATTCCATTTGACCCTAGGTTGATGGAAGACCGAACAAATTGGAAAAAAGTTGTACAGTCAGCCAAGACCCACCCAGGGTTGTAGCGCTACGTGATGATGATGATGATGATGTTTAGCCGGAGACGTTTTCGAGTACACCAGGATAGTAATGCATCTAGATAAGATTGGAGATCTCGACAATCTTGGGGTGTCTTGATTGGGTGAAAAAGCTTTAAGTCATCGGCAAATAGAAGAAAGTTACAATTTGGCAAGTGAATCTTCAAATCATTGACAAATACGAGGAACAGAGCTGGGCCCAAATGGGAGCCCTGGGGGACACCCGATGACACGTTCACTTCCCTCGACACGCAGGACTTATATTTCACCCTCTGTGTTCTACCTGTCAGGTAACTTCTCATCCACTTCAGTAGGGTCCCTTTTAATCCTAAGCGACTGAGGTCATCAATAAGAAGGGTATGGTTTACCGAGTCGAAAGCCTTGGAAAAATCTGTGAAAATGGTATCCACTTGGGTACCATTTTCAAGATTCTCCAAGATATGTTGCTGAAAAGTTAGAAGATTTGTTATTGTGGAACGATTTTTCATGAAACCGTGCTGTTCAGTAATTATATGTGGGTTCAAAATGGTGGTGAGTTTTTCAGTAATTATGGCTTCCATGAGTTTCGGTATAGTGCTTATTTTCGAGATAGGTCTATAGTTTTCGATATTTGATCTATTGCCGTTTTTGAAGATTGGGGTGATATAGCTAGTTTTGAATTTTGGCGGGAAGTAGCCCTCCCGGAGTGAACGAGAGAACAGGTAGTGTAGAACGGGTGTCAATGTTGCGTTGCGTTGCTTGATAAGGGATGATGGTATGCCATCCGGTCCGGGGTCATTACAGTCCCTCATACTGCCAATGGCTTTGAAGACATCAGGTTGTGTCAGGACAATGTTGTTGATATCAAGAGGCAAGTCTGTCAAGTCACCAAGCGGGGCAGAATTTACTACTTCGGTTGAGTACACTGATTCGAAAAAGCTTGCAAATAAATCCACAATGTCTTGGGGATTTTGTGCGGTATTTTGCGCGTAAAACATAGAGCTAGGTAGACCAGACGTGCCTTTTTGGCATTCGCGAATTTCCAAAAGGGTTTGATATCGTGGTTAATAGACTCTTGAACAGTGCGCAGGTAACTAAAATAGTCTTCAATCGTAACTAATTTACAATTTCTTCGTATATCTGAGAAGAGTTTGTAGTCCGCATCATTCAGAGATTGTTTGTAATTTGCGTGTGCTTTATATTTTTCTCTAAGAAGTACCTTAAGTCTGCTGGAGTACCATATTGGATACGTTGAGGCAGTGATTTGCATTTTCGGAACATGTTTATCTATCGTATCGTAAAGCGCATCATAGAGTGCCTCGACGCAGTGATCAAGGGAATAATACGTAAAAGTAGTAAACCAATTAAAATTAAGCAAGTCGTTGTTTATCGCCTCATAATCAGCACGTTCGAATTTATATCTCGTTTCGCCGCAAAATGAAGGAGTTAAATTTTCCGGTATTGAGATCAACGCATCAATTGGGGGGTGAAATGTATCTATTAGGTGCTATTAAGAAATGTAAAAATGTAAATAAGAATGTATCTATTAGGTGCTATTAAAGGAAAATCCGAGATGGAGGTGGAACATTGAAGTGAGTTTGACACAAATATAAGGTCGAGTGTATTCCCATGACTATTTCTGGCTGAATTTAGCTGATGTAAATTTAGGAAGTTAAATGTGTCTACTAAGCATGTACAAATTTGAATTGTCGTAGGGGTAGCATTATCATGTTGAGTGAAAATGCGGTCCGGATCGTTTTGCCATACGGTTCCCGGGAGATGAAAATCACCACAAATAATAAATGTAGCTACAGGGTACCTATCTGAATCGAGTTCAAGAGTTTCTGCAAATTTTATATAATCTGTGAGTGGTGATTTTGGGGGGAAATATACAACGCTCACAATGTAATCGACGGATCCAATACGCATCAATACAAATATGACCTCGAGATTTCCAGTCTTTTAGCTCAGTACTTTAAAAATCTACTCAACTGTGACCCACCCAGTGAAGACTTCGACTATAAACAAACCACACCAAACCCAGACTCGTTTCCCCCTTCATTGGAAGAAGTTGGCCAGATTATTCAATTTCTTAAGAATAATAAGGCAGTTGGAGAGGACTATCGTTGCTGAACTGTGGAAAGGTGCTGGAAACAATGCCGTGCGCAAGCTAACCGAGATCATCCAGGACATCTCAGAAACAGAGAAATTACCACCCGATTCGAAATCTGCTCTGATCCATCCGCTTCACAAAAAGGGAGATTTTTCTGATCTGAACAACTACCGTGGAATTGTACGAAAACGTCAAAATAATTTGCAAAAATTGTCAAATTTTCAAAAACCAAAATCTGTTTCCAGCAAATTTTGTTTTTTGTTGATTTGAGTGGACAAACTTTGCGAAATACTTTTGTTTTATGCCCAAAATTGGACGGAAACGTCAAAATAATTTGAAATATTGTCATAATCTCTATTCGAAGCAAATTTTGTTTTTCTTTTGTTGATTTGAGTGGACAAACTTTTCAAAAATCCTTTGATTTTGACAAAATTGGACGAAAAAGTTAAAATAATCGGCAAATATTTCCAAATTTAAAAAAAACAAAATCTTAATACGAAACAAAATTTGTTTTATCTTTGTAAATTTGAATGGACAAACTTTGCAAGATTCATTTGTTTTATGTCAAAATTGGACGAAAATGTCAAAATTTTTGGCAAATATTGGCAAATTTTCAATAACCAAAATCTCTATTCGAAGCAATTTTTTAATTTTTTGTTGATTTCAATGGACAAACCTTGCAAAATTCTTTTGTTTTGTGTCAAAATTGGGCGAAGACGTTAAAATAATATGCAAAAATTGCCAAATTTAGTAAATAACCAAAATCTCTATTCGAAGCAAAGACTATAATACATAGTTTGAACTATGAGAAGAGATTTTTTCACCTCGAATCCACATTTCATCGTCAAATTCACGTTGAAACAACTTCATGTTGCGACAACTTCATGTTGAAACCACTTCATATTGCGACAACTTCATGTTGAAACCACTTCATGTTGCGACAACTTCATGTTGAAACAACTTCATGTTGCGACAACTCCATGTTGCGGCTTCGTATTGCGACAACTTCAAGTTGCAACAACTTCCTTTTGAACTTGAAATAAACTACTAACTTATAATAATTAAGTGGACCATGGAACGCATCTAATACATCTAGTCCAATTCAGTTAGCTTTATAGAGAATTCATTAAATTAAATACATTTTAATCTAGAAGACTAGACAAGACAAGAAAAATACAAGACTAGATAAAGACAAGATTAGACAAGATTGTACAAGATTGGATAAGACTACACAAGACTGGACAAGACTGGAAAAGACTAGACAAGACTAGACAAGACTGGAGAAGACTAGACAAGACTAGACATGACTAGACAAGATTAGACAAGCTGGACTTAAAAAAATAAATATATGGCTATCATATATGGCTTTGCATAGTTTACAATTATTTTTTGGGATTTTGTGAAATATTCATCTTAAGAAGAAGAGTCAAATCGTTGTTGTTGTTTACATTAGTTCCTTTTCTTCTCCTTCTTCATCAGCTTTCTATCGTCCACTCTGTTCCTCTGTCCCATCGTCCACTGTTGTGCGGTTTAGCTAACTTTCATTACTTTAGTTTTTGATATATTTGTTTAGACCTGAGGAGGTGCTTTCTTCGTGAACTCGGACCAGCATGTGTTGTAGGTCTTTTTCGTTTTCGGATAGGATACATGAGTCATCGAAAAAACCGGTGTTGTTTATCCATCGACCATAAATTTGTATGTCCATTTCTACGTCTTCTAGAGCGTTCTTGAATATTTTCTCTTTAAAAGCCTTAAAGAGCATCGCGACAAGATATAACTGGCGGACTATATTCTCTCCTTCAATTTTAATTTTTATTCTGGATGATGCGGATGTTTTTGCCATCCAGTCCAGATTTGTTCAGGTCTTTGATTAGTTCCTTGTGTCATACCTTATCAAATGCTTTTTGGTAATCAATAAGTCAATAGTCTGGTCTAAGCATTTTTGTGTAAGGACTTGTAGTGCGAATAGTGCTTGCTGTGTTCCCAGGCCGATACGAAAGCTGAATTGTACATTACTGTTCTCCATTTCATATTGTTTGTATATTCTATTTTTAATGATATTCAGAAACACTTTCAAAGTGTAACGCTTTAAACCAATGAGTTTGAAGTCTTCAACAAGATTTAGCGTTAGCTATCTTATAACTTCTAGTTTTCTGTAAATTCTATTCTGAATGATTGTAACCCTTACAATGATGCGAATTACTTTTTGAACTGATTTGATTGTGTGTTCAATATTCTGAACATTCCATTATAGCCCGTGCGAATACTTTTATAACTTTGTATTATTTGCAATATTTTGCAAAAATTTTCAAAAACCAAAATCGCTATTCGAAGGAAGTTTTTTTTTTTTGATGATTTGAGTGGACAAACTTTGCGAAATACTTTTGTTTTGTGTCAAAATTGGACGAAAACGTCAAAATAATTTGCAAAAATTGTCAAATTTTCAAAAACCAAAATCTCTATTTCAAGCAAATTTTTTTTTTGTTGATTTGAGTGGACAAACTTTGCGAAATACTTTTGTTTTGTGTCAAAATGTAACGAAAACGTCAAAATAATTTGCAAAAATTGTCAAATTTTCAAAAAGCAAAATCTCTATTTGAAGCAAATTTGTTTTTATGTTGATTTGAGTGGACAAACTTTGCGAAATACTTTTGTTTTATGCCTAAAATTGAACGAAAACGTCAAAATAATTTGCAAAAATTGTCAAATTTTCAAAAACTACAATCTCTATTCGAAGCAAATTTTCTTTTTTTGTTGATTTGAGTGGACAAACATTGCGAAATACTTTTGTTTTGTGTCAAAATTTAACGAAAACGTCAAAATAATTTGCTAAAATTGTCAAATTTTCAAAAAGCAAAATCTCTATTTGAAGCAAATTTGTTTTTATGTTGATTTGAATGGACAAACTTTGCGAAATACTTTTGTTTTATGCCTAAAATTGGACGAAAACGTCAAAATAATTTGCAAAAATTGTCAAATTTTCAAAAACTACAATCTCTATTCGAAGCAAATTTTCTTTTTTTGTTGATTTGAGTAGACAAACATTGCGAAATACTTTTGTTTTGTGTCAAAATTTAATGAAAACGTCAAAATAATTTTCTAAAATTGTCAAATTTTCAAAAACCAAAATCTCTATTCGAAGGAAGTTTGGTTTTTTTTGATGATTTGAGTGGACAAACTTTGCGAAATACTTTTGTTTTGGCTCAAAATTTAACGAAAACGTCAAAATAATTTGCTAAAATTGTCAAATTTTCAAAAACCAAAATCTCTATTTGAAGCAAATTTGTTTTTATGTTGATTTGAATGGACAAACTTTGCGAAATACTTTTGTTTTATGCCTAAAATTGGACGAAAACGTCAAAATAATTTGCAAAAATTGTAAAATTTTCAAAAAAGAAAATCTTTATTTGAAGCAAATTTGTTTTTATGTTGATTTGAGTGGACAAACTTTGCGAAATACTTTTGTTTTATGCCTAAAATTGGACGAAAACGTCAAAATAATTTGCAAAAATTGTCAAATTTTCAAAAACTACAATCTATTCGAAGCAAATTTTCTTTTTTTTGTTGATTTTAGTGGACAAACATTGCGAAATACTTTTGTTTTGTGTCAAAATTTAACGAAAACGTCAAAATAATTTTCTAAAATTGTCAAATTTTCAAAAACCAAAATCTCTATTTCAAGCAAATTTGTTTTTATGTTGATTTGAGTGGACAAACTGCGAAATACTTTTGTTTTATGCCTAAAATTGGACGAAAACGTCAAAATAATTTGCAAAAATTGTCAAATTTTCAACAAACTACAATCTCTATTCGAAGCAAATTTTCTTTTTTTGTTGATTTGAGTGGACAAACATTGCGAAATACTTTTGTTTTGTGTCAAAATTTAACGAAAACGTCAAAATAATTTTCTAAAATTGTCAAATTTTCAAAAACCAAAATCTCTATTTCAAACAAATTTGTTTTTTTGTTGATTTGAGTGGACGAACTTTGCGAAATACTTTTGTTTTATGTCAAAATTGGACGAAAACTTCAAAATAATTTGCAAAAATTGTAAAATTTTCAAAAACCAAAATCTCGGTTTCCAACAAATTTTGTTTTTTGTTGATTTGAGTGGACAAACTTTGCGAAATACTTATGTTTTATTTCAAAATTGTACCAAAACGTCAAAATAATTTGCAATTAACTTTGCGACAAACTTTGCGAAATACTTTTGTTTTATATCTTAATTGGACGGAAACGTCAAAATAATTTGCAAATATTGCCAAATTTTCAAAAACCATAATCTATTCAAAGCAAAATTTTTTTTTTCTTGATTTGACAAACTTTTCAAAATTCCTTTGATTTTGTCAAAATTGGACGAAAAAGTCAAAATAATCGGCAAATATTTTCAAATTTAAAAAAACCAAAATCTTTATACGAAACTAAATTTGTTTTATCTTTGTAAATTTGAACGGACAAAGTTTGCAAAATTCATTTGTTTTATGTCAAAATTGGACGCAAATGTCAAAATAATTGGCAAATATTGGCAAATTTTCAATAACCAAAATCTCTATTCGAAGCAATTTTTTGTTGATTTCAATGGACGAACCTTGCAAAATTCTTTTGTTTTGTGTCAAAATTGGGCGAAGACGTTAAAATAATATGCAAACATTGCCAAATTTACTAAATAACCAAAATCTCTATTCGAAGCAAAGACTATAATACATAGTTTCAACTATGAGAAGAGATTTTTTCACCTCGAATCCACATTTCATCTTCAAATTCAGGTTGAAACAACTTCATGTTGAAACCACTTCATTTTGCGACAACTTCATGTTGAAACCACTTCATGTTGCGACAACTTCATGTTGAAACAACTTCATGTTGCGACAACTCCATGTTGCGGCTTCGTATTGCGGCAACTTCAAGTTGCAACAACTTCCTTTTGAACTTGAATTAAACTACTAACTTATAATAATTAAGTGGACCATGGAACGCATCTAATACATCTAGTCCAATTTAGTTAGCATTATAGAGAATTCATTAAATTAAATACATTTTAATCTAGAAGACTAGACAAGACAAGAAAAATACAAGACTAGATGAAGACAAGATTAGACAAGATTGTACAAGACTGGATAAGACTACACAAGACTGGACAAGACTGGAAAATACTAGACAAGACTAGACAAGACTGGAGAAGACTAGACATGACTAGACAAGATTAGACAAGCTGGACTTAAAAAAATAAATATATGGCTATCATATATGGCTTTGCATAGTTTACAATTATTTTTTGGGATTTTGTGAAATATTCATCTTAAGAAGAAGAGTCAAATCGTTGTTGTTGTTTACATTAGTTCCTTTTCTTCTCCTTCTTCATCAGCTTTCTATCGTCCACTCTGTTCCTCTGCCCCATCGTCCACTGTTGTGCGGTTTAGCTAACTTTCATTACTTTAGTTTTTGATATATTAATATTTAGACCTGAGGAGGTGCTTTCTTCGTGAACTCGGACCAGCATGTGTTGTAGGTCTTTTTCGTTTTCGGATAGGATACATGAGTCATCGAAAAAGCCGGTGTTATTTATGCATCGACCATAAATTTGTATGTCCATTTCTACGTCTTCTAGAGCGTTCTTGAATATTTTCTCTTTAAAAGCCTTAAAGAGCATCGGGACAAGATATAACTGGCGGACTATATTCTCTCCTTCAATTTTAATTTTTATTCTGGATGATGCGGATGTTTTTGCCATCCAGTCCAGATTTGTTCAGGTCTTTGATTAGTTCCTTGTGTCGTAACTTATCAAATGCTTTTTGGTAGTCAATAAAGCATATGTAGATCTCATTTACGTGGTCTAAGCACTTGTAGTGCGAATAGTGCTTGGCGTGTTCCCAGGCCGATACGAAAGCCGAATTGTTACATCGCTGTTTTCCATTTCATATTGTTTGTATATTCTATTTTTAATGATATTCAGAAACACTTTCAAGGTCTAACGCTTTAAACCAATGAGTTTGAAGTCTTCAACAAGATTTAGGCGTTAGCTATCTTATTTCTAGTTTTCTGTAAATTCTATTCTGAATGATTTTAACCCTTTCGCTGCGAATTACTTTTTGAACTGATGTGATTGTGTGCTCAATATTCTGAACATTACATTATAGCCCGTGCGGAATACCTTTATAACTTTGTATTATTTGCAATAATTTGCAAATATTGTTAAATTTTCAAAAACTAAAATCTCTATTCGAAGCAAATTTTCTTTTTTTGTTGATTTGAGTGGATATACTTTTCGAAATACTTTTGTTTTGTGTCAAAATTTAACGAAAACGTCAAAATAATTTGTAAAAATTGTCAAATTTTCAAAAACCAAAATCTTTATTTCAAACAAATTTGTTTTTTTTTTTTGTTGATTTGAATGGACAAACTTTGCGAAATACTTTTGTTTTGTGTCAAAATTTAACGAAAACGTCAAAATAATTTGCAAAAATTGTCAAATTTTCAAAAACCAAAATCTTTATTTCAAACAAATTTGTTTTTTTTTTTGTTGATTTGAATGGACAAACTTTGCGAAATACTTTTGTTTTGTGTCAAAATTTAACGAAAACGTCAAAATAATTTGCAAAAATTGTCAAATTTTCAAAAAGCAAAATCTCTATTTCAAACAAATTTGTTTTTTTGTTGATTTGAGTGGACAAACTTTGCGAAATACTTTTGTTTTGTGTCAAAATTTAACGAAAACGTCAAAATAATTTGCAAAAATTGTCAAATTTTCAAAAACCAAAATCTCTATTTCAAACAAATTTGTTTTTTTGTTGATTTGAGTGGACAAACTTTGCGAAATACTTTTGTTTTGTGTCAAAATTTAACGAAAACGTCAAAATAATTTGCAAAAATTGTCAAATTTTCAAAAAGCAAAATCTCTATTTCAAACAAATTTGTTTTTTTGTTGATTTGAGTGGACAAACTTTGCGAAATACTTTTGTTTTGTGTCAAAATTTAACGAAAACGTCAAAATAATTTGCAAAAATTGTCAAATTTTCAAAAACCAAAATCTCTATTTCAAACAAATTTGTTTTTTTTGTTGATTTGAGTGGACAAACTTTGCGAAATACTTTTGTTTTGTGTCAAAATTTAACGAAAACGTCAAAATAATTTGCAAAAATTGTCAAATTTTCAAAAACCAAAATCTCTATTTCAAACAAATTTGTTTTTTTGTTGATTTGAGTGGACAAACTTTGCGAAATACTTTTGTTTTGTGTCAAAATTTAACGAAAACGTCAAAATAATTTGCAAAAATTGTCAAATTTTCAAAAACCAAAATCTTTATTTCAAACAAATTTGTTTTTTTTTTGTTGATTTGAATGGACAAACTTTGCGAAATACTTTTTTTTGTGTCAAAATTTAACGAAAACGTCAAAATAATTTGCAAAAATTGTCAAATTTTCAAAAACCAAAATCTTTATTTCTAACAAATTTGTTTTTTTTTTGTTGATTTGAATGGACAAACTTTGCGAAATACTTTTGTTTTGTGTCAAAATTTAACGAAAACGTCAAAATAATTTGCAAAAATTGTCAAATTTTCAAAAACCAAAATCTTTATTTCAAACAAATTTGTTTTTTTTTTTGTTGATTTGAATGGACAAACTTTGCGAAATACTTTTGTTTTGTGTCAAAATTTAACGAAAACGTCAAAATAATTTGCAAAAATTGTCAAATTTTCAAAAAGCAAAATCTCTATTTCAAACAAATTTGTTTTTTTGTTGATTTGAGTAGACAAACTTTGCGAAATACTTTTGTTTTGTGTCAAAATTTAACGAAAACGTCAAAATAATTTGCAAAAATTGTCAAATTTTCAAAAACCAAAATCTTTATTTCAAACAAATTTGTTTTTTTTTTTGTTGATTTGAATGGACAAACTTTGCGAAATACTTTTGTTTTGTGTCAAAATTTAACGAAAACGTCAAAATAATTTGCAAAAATTGTCAAATTTTCAAAAACCAAAATCTTTATTTCAAACAAATTTGTTTTTTTTTTTGTTGATTTGAATGGACAAACTTTGCGAAATACTTTTGTTTTGTGTCAAAATTTAACGAAAAGGTCAAAATAATTTGCAAAAATTGTCAAATTATCAAAAAGCAAAATCTCTATTTCAAACAAATTTGTTTTTTTGTTGATTTGAGTGGACAAACTTTGCGAAATACTTTTGTTTTGTGTCAAAATTTAACGAAAACGTCAAAATAATTTGCAAAAATTGTCAAATTTTCAAAAACCAAAATCTTTATTTCAAACAAATTTGTTTTTTTTTTGTTGATTTGAATGGACAAACTTTGCGAAATACTTTTTTTTTGTGTCAAAATTTAACGAAAACGTCAAAATAATTTGCAAAAATTGTCAAATTTTCAAAAACCAAAATCTTTATTTCAAACAAATTTGTTTTTTTTGTTGATTTGAGTTGACAAACTTTGCGAAATACTTTTGTTTTGTGTCAAAATTGGACGAAAACGTCAAAATAATTTGCAAAAATTGTCAAATTTTCAAAAACCAAAATCTTTATTTCAAACAAATTTCTTTTTTTTAAATTTGTTTTTTTTTTGTTGATTTGAATGGACAAACTTTGCGAAATACTTTTGTTTTGTGTCAAAATTTAACGAAAACGTCAAAATAATTTGCAAAAATTGTCAAATTTTCAAAAACCAAAATCTCTACTTCAAGCAAATTTGTTTTTTTGTTGTTGATTTGAATGGACAAACTTTGCGAAATACTTTTGTTTTGTGTCAAAATTTAACGAAAACGTCAAAATAATTTGCAAAAATTGTCAAATTTTCAAAAAGCAAAATCTCTATTTCAAACAAATTTGTTTTTTTGTTGATTTGAGTGGACAAACTTTGCGAAATACTTTTGTTTTGTGTCAAAATTTAACGAAAACGTCAAAATAATTTGCAAAAATTGTCAAATTTTCAAAAAGCAAAATCTCTATTTCAAACAAATTTGTTTTTTTGTTGATTTGAGTGGACAAACTTTGCGAAATACTTTTGTTTTGTGTCAAAATTTAACGAAAACGTCAAAATAATTTGCAAAAATTGTCAAATTTTCAAAAACCAAAATCTCTATTTCAAACAAATTTGTTTTTTTGTTGATTTGAGTGGACAAACTTTGCGAAATACTTTTGTTTTGTGTCAAAATTTAACGAAAACGTCAAAATAATTTGCAAAAATTGTCAAATTTTCAAAAACCAAAATCTTTATTTCAAACAAATTTTTTTTTTTTTGTTGATTTGAATGGACAAACTTTGCGAAATACTTTTTTTTGTGTCAAAATTTAACGAAAACGTCAAAATAATTTGCAAAAATTGTCAAATTTTCAAAAACCAAAATCTTTATTTCTAACAAATTTGTTTTTTTTTTGTTGATTTGAATGGACAAACTTTGCGAAATACTTTTGTTTTGTGTCAAAATTTAACGAAAACGTCAAAATAATTTGCAAAAATTGTCAAATTTTCAAAAACCAAAATCTTTATTTCAAACAAATTTGTTTTTTTTTTTGTTGATTTGAATGGACAAACTTTGCGAAATACTTTTGTTTTGTGTCAAAATTTAACGAAAACGTCAAAATAATTTGCAAAAATTGTCAAATTTTCAAAAAGCAAAATCTCTATTTCAAACAAATTTGTTTTTTTGTTGATTTGAGTGGACAAACTTTGCGAAATACTTTTGTTTTGTGTCAAAATTTAACGAAAACGTCAAAATAATTTGCAAAAATTGTCAAATTTTCAAAAACCAAAATCTTTATTTCAAACAAATTTGTTTTTTTTTTGTTGATTTGAATGGACAAACTTTGCGAAATACTTTTGTTTTGTGTCAAAATTTAACGAAAACGTCAAAATAATTTGCAAAAATTGTCAAATTTTCAAAAACCAAAATCTTTATTTCAAACAAATTTGTTTTTTTTTTTTGTTGATTTGAATGGACAAACTTTGCGAAATACTTTTGTTTTGTGTCAAAATTTAACGAAAACGTCAAAATAATTTGCAAAAATTGTCAAATTTTCAAAAAGCAAAATCTCTATTTCAAACAAATTTGTTTTTTTGTTGATTTGAGTGGACAAACTTTGCGAAATACTTTTGTTTTGTGTCAAAATTTAACGAAAACGTCAAAATAATTTGCAAAAATTGTCAAATTTTCAAAACCAAAATCTTTATTTCAAACAAATTTGTTTTTTTTTTGTTGATTTGAATGGACAAACTTTGCGAAATACTTTTGTTTTGTGTCAAAATTTAACGAAAACGTCAAAATAATTTGCAAAAATTGTCAAATTTTCAAAAACCAAAATCTTTATTTCAAACAAATTTGTTTTTTTTTTTGTTGATTTGAATGGACAAACTTTGCGAAATACTTTTGTTTTGTGTCAAAATTTAACGAAAACGTCAAAATAATTTGCAAAAATTGTCAAATTATCAAAAAGCAAAATCTCTATTTCAAACAAATTTGTTTTTTTGTTGATTTGAGTGGACAAACTTTGCGAAATACTTTTGTTTTGTGTCAAAATTTAACGAAAACGTCAAAATAATTTGCAAAAATTGTCAAATTTTCAAAAACCAAAATCTTTATTTCAAACAAATTTGTTTTTTTTTTGTTGATTTGAATGGACAAACTTTGCGAAATATTTTTTTTTTGTGTCAAAATTTAACGAAAACGTCAAAATAATTTGCAAAAATTGTCAAATTTTCAAAACCAAAATCTTTATTTCAAACAAATTTGTTTTTTTTTGTTGATTTGAGTTGACAAACTTTGCGAAATACTTTTGTTTTGTGTCAAAATTGGACGAAAACGTCAAAATAATTTGCAAAAATTGTCAAATTTTCAAAAACCAAAATCTTTATTTCAAACAAATTTCTTTTTTTTAAATTTGTTTTTTTTTTGTTGATTTGAATGGACAAACTTTGCGAAATACTTTTGTTTTGTGTCAAAATTTAACGAAAACGTCAAAATAATTTGCAAAAATTGTCAAATTTTCAAAAACCAAAATCTCTACTTCAAGCAAATTTGTTTTTAGGGTTCCGTACCGAAAACGGAACCCTTATAGGATCACTTTGTTGTCCGTCTGTCTGTCTGTCTGTCTGTCTGTCTGTCTGTCTGTCCGTCTGTCTGTCTGTCAAGACCTTTTTCTCAGGAACGCGTAAAGGTAACAAGTTGAAATTTGTATCAAATACTCGGGTCTGCGGTCTCTTTCAGCTGTGAAAAAATCAAACTTGTAAGTCAACGCGATCTAAAGATATGACCGTTTATGTCGCATATTTTGCGATTTCACAAGGGAATCAAAACCTATAGGGTATTTCCCGTTCACCTAGAATCATGAAATTTGGCAAGAAGCGGTGTCCTACAGCACATGTAAAGGGAAAAATCCGAAAACCGTAAACATGTAGTTTAATTACAAGAAAAATGCGAATTTACTATTACAAATTTATGAAAATATACTAATGTTGTCGTAGTGGTATTGTCAGGCTCCAGAAGCATATGGGTTGCATACAGTTAGGTCCTTTTCAAGTAAGGTCCGAAGGTAAAAAGTATGTGTTGGCACCAAGCTGTTTATTCTGAATTTTCTTTGTTTATATTTGTTATGCATTTCATCACGTACGCTCTATATACATAATAAATACAGGGTATATATTATGTCTAAATTTTGCTTGTTTATAACCGACATGCGACATACTCAAATCCCGTAACATCCTGTATATATTATATTTCGTCTAATTTTTCTTTATAATCTACATAATATGTTGATAATCTACATAATAATACTATACTATACAAGTTTGTACGGAACCCTCGGTGCGCGAGTCACTCGCACTTGGCCGGTTTTTTTTTTTTGTTGATTTGAATGGACAAACTTTGCGAAATACTTTTGTTTTGTGTCAAAATTTAACGAAAACGTCAAAATAATTTGCAAAAATTGTCAAATTTTCAAAAAGCAAAATCTCTATTTCAAACAAATTTGTTTTTTTGTTGATTTGAGTGGACAAACTTTGCGAAATACTTTTGTTTTGTGTCAAAATTTAACGAAAACGTCAAAATAATTTGCAAGAATTGTCAAATTTTCAAAAACCAAAATCTTTATTTCAAACAAATTTGTTTTTTTTTTGTTGATTTGAGTTGACAAACTTTGCGAAATACTTTTGTTTTGTGTCAAAATTTAACGAAAACGTCAAAATAATTTGCAAAAATTGTCAAATTTTCAAAAAGCAAAAGCTCTATTTCAAACAAATTTGTTTTTTTTTTTGTTGATTTGAATGGACAAACTTTGCGAAATACTTTTGTTTTGTGTCAAAATTTAACGAAAACGTCAAAATAATTTGCAAAAATTGTCAAATTTTCAAAAAGCAAAATCTCTATTTCAAACAAATTTGTTTTTTTATTGATTTGAGTGGACAAACTATGCTAAATACTTTTGTTTTATGCCAAAATTGGACGAAAACGTCAAAATAATTAGCAAAAATTGCCAAATTTTCAAAAACTACAATCTCTATTCGAAGCAAATTTTAATTTTTTTGTTGGTTTGAGTGGACATACTTTTTGAAATACTTTTGTATTATGTCAAAATTGGACGAAAACGTCAAAATATTTTGCAAAAATTGTCAAATTTAAAAAAACCAAAATTTTTGTTTCCAGCAAATTTTGTTTTTTGTTGATTTGAGTGGACAAACTTTGCGAAATACTTTTGTTTTATTTCAAAATTGTACGAAAACGTCAAAATAATTTGCAAAAATTGTCAAATTTTCTAAAACCAAAATCTGTTTCCAGCAAATTTTTTTTTTGTTGATTTGAGTGGACAAACTTTGCGAAATACTTTTGTTTTATTTCAAAATTGTACGAAAACGTCAAAATAATTTGCAAAAATTGTCAAATTTTCAAAAACCAAAATCTTTGTTTCCAGCAAATTTTGTTTTTTGTTGATTTGAGTGGACAAACTTTGCGAAATACTTTTGTTTTATGCCCAAAATTGGACGAAAACGTCAAAATAATTTGAAATATTGCCAAATTTTACAAAACCATAATTTCTATTCGAAGCAATTTTTTTTTTGTTGTTGATTTGAGTGGACAAACTTTTCAAAATTCCTTTGATTTTGTCAAAATTGGACGAAAAAGTTAAAATTATCGGCAAATATTTCCAAATTTAAAAAAACCAAAATCTTAATACGAAACAAAATTTGTTTAATCTTTGTAAATTTGAACGGACAAACTTGGCAAAATTCATTTGTTTTATGTCAAAATTGGACGAAAATGTCAAAATAAATGGCAAATTTTCAATAACCAAAAACCCTCTATTCGAAACAATTTTTTAAATATTTTTTTTTATTTGAATTGACAAACCTTGCAAAATTCTTTTGTTTTGTGTCAAAATTAGGCGAAAACACCAAAATAATATGCAAAAATTGTCATATTTACTAATAAACAAAATCTCTATTCGAAGCAAAGGCTATAATATATAGTTTCAACTACGAGAAGAGATTTTTCCACCTCGAATTCACATTTCATCTTGAAATTTACGTTGAAACAACTTCACGTTGCGACAACTTCATGTTGAAACCACTTCATATTGCGACAACTTCATGTTGAAACCACTTCATGTTGCGACAACTTCATGTTGAAACAACTTCATGTTGCGACGACTCCATCTTGCGGCTTCGTATTGCGACAACTTCAAGTTGCAACAACTTCATTTTGAACTTGAATTAGACTACTAACTTATAATAATTAAGTAGACTATGGAAAGCAAAATCTAATACATCTAGTCCAATTCAGTTAGCATTGTACAGAATTCATTAAATTAAATACATTTTAATCTAGAAAACTACATAGACAAGGCAAGAAAGAGACAAGACTAGATAAAGACAAGACTGGACAATATTGGATAAGACTACACAAGACTGGACAAAACTGGACTAAACTAGATAAGACTGGACAAGACTGGACAAGACTGGAGAAGACGGGACAAGACTAGACAAGATTAGACGACATAAAAAAAATAGAAAAATAAATATATGGCTATCCGCATAGTTTAAAATTAATTTTTGGGATTTTGTGAAATATTCATCTTTCCAGCTATAAGACGCAAGGTGCAGGGTTGACACCCAATTCTTTCACCCATGGCAACGCAACGCTAAAATGAGCGTGTAAGTATTTATTAATCTCTTTGTTATGTTTAAAAAAGCCACAATGATTTCATGAAGTCTGTAGACTGCTATAGCAGTCCATAGCATCTGAACGCCCAATCAATTGGACTACTATAACAGTCCATAGCACTTGGGCGTCAAATAAATTGAACTGCTATAGCAGTCCATAGCAGCGAAGGGGTTAAGAAATAATTTGGGCTTGAAAGGGTTAAACTTGTTTCGCGATTCTGACCAAGCTAACTTTTTCGATAATCCGGCGGTTGTCAGATTATCAAAATTATACTGCATATGTACCTGGTCTCTGAAGTTTTATACATTGTCTAAGACATGAAACAGGCAATCAAAGTTTATTTAATTGACTGCTTGAATCAATTGACAACTCATATATGTGGAATTTGCGTTGATTTATTGCTGGAACTACAATCAATAGATGAAATATGTTTATTGTGTGTGAATGAATGTTTTGTGTAAAATTGTAAATAAATTTTTGGCAATCTGCGGAAACGATCTATTTTACACTTTTGTTTTCAGAATCGTTTTGTTCGAACAACTTTAGCAAACGGAGGTGATTTCCCCTAAACATAAGTTATATTATATTTACAAAGAGAATTTGTTTTGTTGGTGATTTTTGAGACTCTTGACCATATCAAAATAACGAAATTATTAGTGTGGGTTCGCCTTTTCCTTTAATTTGTGTTTGTACAAATATGAATCAGTGAAACTAGTTTTTTAAGATCCACTTCGAGTCGCACTAGTCCGAACGAGGAAACAAAATATAAATATTCCGTGAAAAGCAAATAAAAATATTTGGAGATTTATTAATTTATTTTTCAATTAAATTCAGACCTTTTAGTTTCGCGCTTTTCGCAATATTTTTTGTTTTGTTTCGTTTTTAACATGTGTATAAATATGGTTTACGTTTCAATGGCTTTATGTATTATATAATTTAATTGCGAGGGAGATTTTTGTATTTTATTTACACTTTTTAATTGTATAAACAGTTTTTGTGCAATTTGTTATTTAATTTTCTTTCTTTAAATACTTTATTACAATAAAATCAAATCTCTAATTCACCAAAGCGTTATATAACAGAGCGTTATAAACATTTTGTAAGACTAAATTTGTATACACTTTATTGTGCTAACACCCATACACCTAATAAATCTCATTAATTGTTGAATATTATTATTGTGATTATTTCATTGCGTCACTATATATAAGGCGTGTCCAAAACTGAGATGACATTTTGATATTTGAATAAAACACATTTTTTATTTTAAAAGTTTTGCAATTTTACGAAAATCTAATCTTTCGGCAAATTCGAGAGATCTACAGAGACCTCTCTCAAAAATTGGAGATGTTAGAGATGTGAAAATTCGTAATTGTTATATTCTTCTTTGATAATGAAGAAGGGGGCGTTCATTAATTACTATGTACACTACAGTAGCGACACCATGCGCAACTATTCGGGACATGTTGTTGACATTTTTCAACAATTTGTTGACATTTTTCAACATAAGTTTGGCGTCCTGTGGAGAGTACAAAACAACTTTAATTGGTCTTATTTTTGATGCATTAAATTTTCCGAGCCTAAATTGTTTAACATTGTTTTTGTTGAAATTATAATCTTCTAATAAGTACTCCACTGCTTGTTTATCTTCAGAGTTACGATCATGTTGTGTGTTTTTATGAGATTCATTTATATTATAAATTATTAGAAAACAGAAAACGTTACGTTATACGATCTCTTTCTCTCAGTGTATATTTCTATACCGCGCGCTCTCTCTTTCTTTCTCTTTTTTTTAGTGTATATTTCTATGCGTGCTCTCTCTGTTTCTTTCGCAGAGTGACAGACGAGCGTGGTCGGTTTATTGGACACTCCTGATCTAAATCAAATACTCAACTACACATGTTATCTGTCATTTATGACCGACTAGATTATTTTCGCACACATTTTTTGCGACCGAAAGTTTTTATGTAATATAATAATCTCGTCTATACTTGTTCTCGGAACTTGTCTGACCAGTTCCAATGCGGCCCAAAACAAAACCGACAATTTTTTTTCATTCATTTATCAAATTGACGCTTTTTATTTCGGACCTCATTTCAACTTATCTTGTCCCAGTTTGACAATTTGTTTTTCATTTATTTACTAAATTTTGGACCGCATTGCAACTTGTCCGCATGAGGGTCAGTTTGAATTTGTTCATTAGATTAACCGTTCTATTTTAAGCCGCATTGCAGCTTGGCTTGTGACCGCAGTTTGGACACCCCTGACCTAAACCATATACGTCATACGTGACAGATATTTTCACAAATCCTTTAACATCCGTGTGGACGATAGGCTTTATGTTAAGTACTTAGTTCACTCGCCTTTCCTAGTAGCCAATAAAATAGATACAGTCTAAAAAATATTCGACGACAAAAACTTTAGTCTTATGATAACGCTGCGAAATCGACTTTGTCTCCCACAGGAAAGATCGGTGGGGTTGCCGAAGTTCTCGAGACAGAAGGGGTCGGAGGCGATGCCCATGGTGGTTGTTGTTGACGGTGATTTTGGAAGGCAGCAGCGATTCTAGCCAATCGCTCATTACCATGTTTCTGCCTGTTGCGAAGTCTATTAACAGCTCTCCATTGTTGTTGGTTAATTCATGCTGACCATGCTTTTCAGTTGTTCCTCTATACTCTATTTCTGTTCCGATTTTGGCGTTCATATTCCCTAAAATAATTTTAACGTCACTAGATGGCGAAGAGTCATAAACTCTTTCTAGCTCATGATACAAACTTATCTTTGTGTAATCGTCTTGCTCCTCCGTGGGGCAATGTACATTAATGATCGTTGAATTCGTGTATGGATTCGTAGCTTACATATTCTTTCATTGACAGGTTGGAAGTCAATGATTGCTGGTTTCATAGCGTTGTTTATGATGAATGCTACTCCCAGTTCTTTGTTCCCATCTGTTTTTCCAATATAACATATCGAATATGATTTGTAGTCTCAGATACTTTTGCCTATCCATCTCGTCTCTTGGACGGCTGTAATTTCTAGGTCGTATTTGTTGATTTCTTCTACGAGCGCTGTTTGTCCTCCTGGTTTATTGAGCGTACATGGTGTATTGTGTACGTGGTGTATTGACCGTTCCTGGTTCGTACATTCCAGGTTCCAAAAGAAAAATAATTGTCCGGTTGCTGATGTCGTTGTTTCAGGTCATAGTTAGTTCTCTTCCGAGGCATTGTTAAGGGTTTCGTAGTGTTTTCGTTTTTGCAGGGGCGGATTACTGCCCAATCCTCCTCTTTTACCCGGGCTTGGGACCGGCTGCCTCGGAGGATTAGCTACTCAATCCACCAATCCTCCTCAGCAGGCAAAGTTCCGGGTGTGTAGTGTTCGTTGTTTATGGTAATGTCTGGTATTTTGTATGCTATCTTGAGAGTTTTGTACCAGAAGGAACTTCCTTTGTCATCTTGAGTTTCCTTGTACACAGATAGCCACTTATTGGTACGAAATTGTTGTAATAGTTGTTGAATGTCTCTGTCAAGTCAGTGAATTTCAGTTTTGATCGTCTTATCGTCCGTCCTGTTGTATTCTCTGTATAGTTTTCTTTAATATTTAATCAGTGTTAATATATACGGATGCAATATATTCGTAGCTTGTCGTTTTCGTAGTCGCTGTGATATTTTCGACGCGTTGTTTTATGAAATGAAAAATAAAAGTGGTCCCAATAGAGAGCCTGGGGGTACCTATACACATATCATTATTGTAAAGTAAATCCGAAGGCTGTGTATTGGGGCCAACTTTATTTTTCATGTCTGTTAATGATCTGGCGCAAACAAATAACGTTCAAAGCAAGTATATTTTGTACAACGACGATACCAACTTTATACTATCTAACCCAGAAATACACGATTTAATTAAAAATATCAATTTAAAATCAGAAACGTTAAGAGGATGATGTATACAAAATGGATTGACTTTAAATAAAGGCATTTAAATAAAGGCAAAATGTATGTTTCATGAGATTTCTTCCAAAAAATGTGGCCAATGACTATACTTTACTTCCAAGTCTTGATCAAAAATCAATCAAAGGGGTTCGATTTTCGAAACCGATTTTTTTACAAATTTTTTTGTAGGAGCTTGAGATTAATAGATTTTTAGTGCCGGAGGCACTATCGGTCCTCTCTGCACTGGCGAAAAGTGCCAGAGCCGATGGATCGGCCCGCATCTTGTAGATTGTAGATAAAGTGGTGACGACTTGTATTGCCACCTTTAGATATAGATACATTTGCTACCTTCATAGATATTGTACCCCACTTTCTTGCTCTAAGCGATGGTGTACTAACCCATCTAGAGCGCTTCCTCTAATCCTGATCCCTTTAAGAATTTCAGAATCTGGGTGGGATTCAAGGACTGCAGCTCCTCTACGTTCAAGCAGTGCGCCCCGAGGTACATCTGTCACTTGCTCTCTCTTGCCCTCTGTGCTCTGCAGTCTTTGAGCAGATATGTGGGGGTTTCCTCTGCTGAACCACATAATCTGCATCCGTCATTCTCCTCTAGGCCTAGGACCTTGAGGTGTTTTCTAAGTCTGCAGTGTCCCGTCAGTACTCCTGCCAGAATTCTGAGCTTATTCCTGTTTAGTTTCAGGCAAAGCTTTTGTTTTATTCTGGTTAAAAGATTCCAGCATCACTTTGGACTGCCTTAACCCTGGAAGTTCTTTCCAGGTTTTCATCCATTGTTGTCTTATTTCTTCGTCTAAACTTTTGTGGATGGTGTTCACACTCATGCCGCAAAAGGGTTCCGGACCTATAAAGGAACTACTGGATCCCTTGTTTGCTAGGTGATCGGCTTCTTCGTTTCCGTCTATACCAGTGTGTTAGCGTTAATTTATTTTCTTTGCCAAGCTTGTTTAGCTTCCCCACACAGTCCCATACCAGTTTGGATCTGATGGTGTATGAGCTAATGGCCTTGGTGGCCGCTTGGGTGTGTGACATTCGTTTTTTGCGATAATTCCTGGCGAGGTTAAACTGTGCACATCTTTCGATTGCGTGTACCTCTGCTTGGAAGATACTTGGGAATATTCCCTTTCGAAGTACTTGGTACGAGGTCCAAATACTCCTGCAACGGTACCTTCCTTTGTCTTCGAACCATCTGTGTACCACGTGATAGCATTTTGCTCTATGTGGTATGCTGAGGATTCGTCGCTCCAATCGGCTTTACTACTACACATGGCTTTGTAGTTTCTCTCGAAGTGGTATTACCATAGCATTTCGTCTTTTGGTGCTTCCAGCCAGGGGATCTTGGCAGCTTCTCTGCTCTCGATTATTTTACCTCTGCCTATTCCTTCCTTGCTGAAACTTCCTTTTTCCACGACAAGGTGCAGCGGAGTCAGATCCAGCAGCAGCTCCACTGCTGATTTCGTGGACGACTCCCTCGTCCCCGTGATGCAGACACACGCCAGTCTTTGAATCTTCTCAAGCTGTTTCTTCATAGAGGCCCAGCTTGGTTCTACTTCCCAACGCAACTGCCCCATAAGTGATCGCAGGTCTATTATCATGGTGTACATCCATCGCAGGATTGTGGGGTTACAACCCCACGTTTTTCCTGCCAGATTTCTGCGCACCATTAGAGCGCGTTTGGCTTTACCTACCGCTGCCTCTCTGCCTCTATCTAGTGTGATACCCAGATACCTTATCTCCTGTTTGTATTCTACTGCTCTCCCATCTAACAGTACGGGCTGTAGGCAGTTTAGTTTTCTCCTTCTAGTAAATGATATCACTGTGGTTTTGCTCGGGTTGAGTCTCAGACCCAGTGTTTGACACCATCTACTAGTTATTTTGAGGCCTCTCTGAACGATTTCACAGAGCGTTCCCTCAAAATTCCCTCTGGCCATTATGACTATGCCATCGGCGTAATGTTCAGCCTAGCCAGTACTTCATCAACTACCAGGCTCCTCATTAGTGGTGATAGTACACCTTCCTGTGGGCACCCTCGAGTTGTGGAGATCTTAATGGTGGCTCTTGCCACTTGTGTCTTCGCCGTTGTGGTTCTCAGCATTTCTCCCAACGACTTTGAGCCCGCACCTTATAGCGCTTTACTATTTCTGCCGGTTATCTTCGTATAAGCACCTCACTAAAAGGGTTAAACTGAATTAATATTGCTCAAATAATGATTAAACTCAATGAATCTTGCTCGCGCGCGCTAATCGAGGAGCAATTTATGAATAATTGAAATGGAACTGAAATGACATTTTCTGCAATATTAGCGATTAATATGCAAAATTGATTAAAAACAGTAGGCTGTATGTAACAAAACAAGCATCAACAAAATTAACAAAACGTCAGTTAATATCTAAAAAATCGTTGGAAGATAAATAAATAAAATGCTTTCGATAATTTCACGACGAGTTCTGCGTGCGTTGCCGAAACGTTTCCGTAAGTTCTCGACGACCAAATCAGCGTGTAGTCCCATTCTCAAGTACTCCCCGAACGCTCAACTGAACAAAAACATTCTCGACAAATATCTCTGTCTTCCCACCCCCGAGACCAAATGCCAAGTGAAATACGTCTGGATAGATGGAACCGGAGAAAACGTGCGCTCCAAAACCAGAACCCTCAACTTTGTGCCAACCAACGTGGAAGAAATCCCCCGCTGGACTTACGACGGAAGCTCCACGTTTCAAGCGCGCGGTGAAAACTCGGACACATTCTTGGTACCAGCTGCTTTGTACAAAGATCCTTTTCGTCGAGGTAACAACAAAATAGTACTGTGTGAAACGTACGATTCCGAAATGCATCCCACAGTTACGAATCACAGATGCGCTTGTGCTGAAGCCATCGGCAAAATCTGCGATAAAAAACCGCAGTTTGGTATCGAACAGGAGTACCAATTGATGGATATGGAGGGAAGACCTTTCGGTTGGCCACACCCTCTAGGACAACCTGATTTAGCGGGACCTTATTACTGCGGAGTCGGCGCCGATAAAGCTTACGGCAGAGATATAGTCGAAGCTCATTACAGAGCCTGCTTATACGCAGGTGTTATGATTGAGGGTAGTAACGCTGAGGTAACTTTGGCCCAATGGGAATTCCAAGTCGGTGTTTGTAACGGAATTAAAGCTGCCGATGACACCTGGATGGCCAGATTCATGTTGTGGCGTATTGCTGAAGAGTTTGGAGTCTGCGTTTCACTTCATCCAAAAATCATTCCAAATTGGAATGGCGCTGGTTGTCACACCAATTTTTCAACAAGTGAAATGAGAAATGAGGGAGGACTAGAGATTATAGAAGCCTGTATGGAGAAATTAGAAAAAAATCACTCCAAACATATGGAGAGATACGATCCCAAAGGAGGAGAATATAATAAATTGAGGTTGACCGGTGGGCACGAAACGAGTTCTTTGGAGGACTTTTCTTGGGCGGTTGCTAATAGAGGAGCCAGTGTTAGGATTGGGCGGGAGGTGGCTGAGAAGAAAAAGGGTTATTTCGAAGATCGTAGACCGGCATCGAATTGTGACCCGTATGCCGTTTGTGATGCTATTGTTAGAACCTGCTGTTTAGATGAATAGTAACCATTTATTCAAAAAATTAAAGCGAATGTCTTAGAAATTAGTTGGGTTTTTAATTTGCAACTTTATAATTCGAAAATTATGCCAGGCTTGAATAATTTATGCCTGTGTGAAAGTAAGACGACTACATAAAATATATTAAGTAAATAGATTTGAATTCAATTGAATGGAGAAAGTCTTTGCGAATGTATACACTACTTTTATTTTTAACGAAAACTATTTCTACAGTGTAATTTTATCAAATAAATCTTTTGTTTTAAATTCAAAAAGCATTATTTGAATTACAATTTAAATTCCCTCGTCAACTTGAAATTTCATATCAAGTCTCGTCGAAATGTTTCCTAGACAAACTGACAATCAGTTGAGCGATATTTCACTGTTCGTGATATCAAGTGTCATCGAAGAGCAATGAATTGTTAAAGTGCAACAAAGTGTTCCCGAGACAAACGAAGTGTCATTGAAGTGTCGTCGAAGTATAATAAAGTGTTTTCGGGACAAATAAAGTGCAAATAAATACTGCGTTGACTTTTGTCGACATTTCATTTTCAACTGATTTTTAGAAACATAATTCGAATCATAATTAAATTTATTTAATTCCTTATGAAAAAAGGTTTTGTTTCAAAAGTTTTGCCCATTTTTATGAGTCTACTTTAAACTGTAATATCTTAGTGAATACTTATTCAATTTATTCGAAATAAGCTCCATTTGAATCCGTGCACTTTTGCCAACGTAATAAATATTTCAAAAAGAGAACACTGGCGTGTCCTATGTACAAAACGACGGAAACGTCTGGGGGATGCTGCCTACGCACTCGCCACCAGGGAACTAAGGCTGAGGTACCCAAAGTTCCCATAGAGCAGTTGCAGATGTCCTGTTCCCAAAACACGAGGTTCCACAGTGGAATCTACCGGCTGTTACAGAAACCGGAGATTTCACGCTTGAGGAATTAGAAAGAGCCAGCAGACGACTAGGGAATAATAAAGCGCCAAGATCCGACGGTATACCGCCGGAAGTTTTTAAAATTGCCGCAAAGATATGTCCTGACTTCATATTAGAAACTGCAAATGCGATGGATGAATGAAGGATGAAAATTTCCCTGATATATGGAAAAAATCCAGATTGGTCCTCCTAAGAAAAGGGAACAAACCCATAGAGAAACTGTCTTCCCATCCTAGATGTCGCAGGGAAGCTATTAGAACATCTAATACTCAAGAAAATTGCAAATAAGTTCAAGCAAGACAAAGGACTGTGAGACAGACAATTTGGTTTTAGAAAAGGGCTATCCGCCAACGATAGATGGCATAGATCATTTCAAGGCTGGACGTCACACCGAAGCATTGCAATGCCCCAACAATGCCCTAAATATCGACCCAAAGAATGTGGAAGGTCTTGTAGCCAGAGGAGCACTTTACGCTAACAGCGGCAACTTCCAAAAGGCCATCGAAGATTTCGAAACCGCGTTAAAACTAAACCCTAATCATGCCAACGCTCGTAAGTATATGCGAGAAACTTTAGTAGCTATAGGAAGAAACTACGAAGAGGAAAACAAATTTGAGGAAGCTAAGAAAGCTTACCGAAGCTGCTTAACAATAATCCAATTCCACGAAGAAGCACAAAATAGTTTAGAGTTTTTGAAGAACAAAGAATCTGATAGAGCCAGGAGAACTGTTATTACCAGCTTTTAATGCCAATAAACCCCCTGCAGATGTCGACCCTTTTAAACAATTATTGAAAACCGAAGACGAAGAAAGGAAAGACAATAAAAAAAGAAGAAAGGTAAGAAACGTAAAAGCAGGAGGAGGTCAAGCCCGCGACAAGTTCTAGTTCTTCTGGAAGCAACGAAAGCTCCAGCAGTTCGACTTCAAGCAGCTCAGATTCAAGCTCTAAAAGAAGAAAGGTAAGAAACGTTAAAGCAGGAGGAGGTCAAGCTCCACGTCAAGTTCTAGTTCTTCTGGAAACAACGAAAGCTCCAGCAGTTCGACTTCAAGCAGCTCAGATTCAAGCTCTAGTTCGGGAGATTCCGATTTTAAAAAACTTATCTCGTCGCGAAAAACAAAACTCGCTTTCACCTCTCAGTAAACGTATGGCGATGATGGATCCTGCCCACGACACTCCCACCAACTACCAGTTTAATAAACCCGCAACCTCTTCGAATCCGTTAGAATTTTGATTGGAACGGCCCAAATCTGACGGTGAGAGTTACGAGGCGAAATTGCGATCGCTTTTAGAGCAAGCTAAAGGCGATACCGATTATGAGGATAACGTAAGTAATTTTTTAGAGGAAAGTGCGAATGGAAAAAGAAAAGAAAGATGACAAGAAAAAGAAGAAGGACAAGAAGGAAAGCAAGAAGAAGCGCAAAGATAAGAAACTTAAGAGAAAACTGGATGAATATGATTTGGGTCATGCTTTGAAAAAGGAATTGGGGATTAAACATAAAAGGTGCAGCATGAAACATTCTGGACATTCTGATGATGAGGAATATTTACTTTAAAAACTTGCGTTATAGCAAAAGATTTTTAGATAGTTTTCCTGATTTGGACGAGTTGGAGTCTAAAATATCTGCTTATTGCGACCTTGATGAAGAAGTTAAAAGAAGTGGAAGTGATATGAGTGAGAGTCCAAAACGATCTATGGGATCCACATCGCCGTCTAGGGAGCAGAAAACTCTTCAGGCAGTTGCCAAAGCGAGTGTCCTCATCGAGCGGTCCCCAAAAATGGAAGATGCAAATTGGAGCCACAGCTCCAAGTACTTCTCGTTTCAAGCGTAAACCAGATCGGGACGATTGCCAGGACGTCCTTCTACTCGACTCCCACGCCCATGATTAAAACGGAGAACATCAATCCATTACCAGAAAAGAACATATCAGTGCGTAAAGCCATGGCAATGAAAGAACCCACTCCTAAAAATGTCCCTGAACCTCCTAAGGAAAAACTTCCTCCTATTCCCAAATCTAATCCAATACCACAAGGACAAGTTGTTCTTGACAAATTTGGTAACTTTGGATTAGCAACTCCTAAAAATAATCCACCTTTACCACCAGGAGCTCCACCAAAGGATAGATATGATGGTCGTGGTATACCTCCAGAACCGCCAGGAAGACCAAGGTGCGATAGTAGATCGCCACGTCGTACGCGTTCCCTTTCACGCGGCAAATACAGCCGTTCCGGATCCAGCAGCGGTTCGCGTTCAGCAGTCGTTCAAGGTCACGTTCTCGTTCGTACTCCGGCGACAGGCGTAGGAACCGTCGCGGCGGTTTCCGAGGTAGATTCAATGATACAGGAACCTATTACAAACCCCGAGGAACAATTATCCCAAAGGAGGATGCGGAGGAACTTACCATAATAGGGATAGATATAACGATCGCGAATTACAGAGCAGGAAGACGAGGCGGAAGATATTTGAATAGAAGACGGAGACCGAGAGGAAGGTTCCAAAGGGAGAGTGGATATAGAGATTTTTACAGGGATAGGAGACATGATAGGAGTAGGTCGAGGGATCGCAGCAGGTCTTGGAAGTAGAGATAGGGATTCACCTGTTGATAGAGAACCCATGAAGAAGGTACAGGAAGAGATAGAGAAAATCAACAAGTATTTGGATAATGAAGGAACTGAACAGAACGAAGGGCCGCTTTCTGAGGGCGAGGACAGAGATAATTACAGTAATAAAATGTTAGATAGAATATCAGAGATAATTACAGTAAAAAATATGTGGATGTGGAAGCTTATAAAATGGGCTGATAAAGATGAAATGGCAGGCGGAGATAACGCATGCTCTAGGAAGGAAATACCTTCAGAGACAAATATAGAGGAAATGGATAAGTTTCTAAGCAAGGCAAAAAAGGATAAGAAGGAGGAGATGCTTGAAATCGCCATTTCATTTTCACCTGATTTTTAAAAACATCATTTGAATTATAATTTAATTTTTCTGATGAAAATAAAGTATTATATGGAGTGTCATCGAAGTGTTTCCGAGACAATCGAACTGTCATTAATATGTCGTCGAAGTGCAACAGTAGGGAAAAATGATATGTTCTGGACCCTCGACCTCCACTTTCGTTTAGTATTTAAACATGCAGATGTGATGTGTGACAATTTTATTACAACTTCTATATAGACCTCACATTCTGTTTAGCCTAAGACTACATAGACCTCACATCCTGTTAAGCGTGAGGTTACATAGACCTCACATCCTGTTTAGCGTGGCGCTTGAGGAATTATAAACATCCAGCAGACGGCTAGGGAATAATAAAGCGCCAAGATCCGGGGTATACCGCCAGAAGCTCTTAAAATTGCCGCAAAGATATATCCTGATTTCATATTAGAAACTGCAAAAGGCGATAATGAAGGATAGAAATTTTCCTGATATATGGAAAAAATCCAGATCGGTTCTCCTAAGACAAGGGAACAAACCCATAGAGAAACTGTCTTTCCATAGGCCCATATGCCTCCTAGATGTCACAGGGAAGCTATTAGAACATCTGGTACTCGAGAAAATTGCAAATGAGTTCATGTAAGGCAAAGGACTCTCAGACAGGCAATTTGGGTTTAGAAAAGGGTTATCCACCAACGATAGATGGCATAGATTATTTCAAGGCTGGACGTCACACCGAAGCATTTCAATGCCCCAACAATGCCCTAAATATCGACCCAAAGAATGTGGAAGGTCTTGTAGCCAGAGGAGCACTTTACGCTAACAGCGGCAACTTCCAAAAGGCCATCGAAGATTTCGAAACCGCGTTAAAACTAAACCCTAATCATGCCAGCGCTCGTAAGTATATGCGAGAAACTTTAGTAGCTCTAGGAAGAAGCTACGAAGAGGAAAACAAATTTGAGGAAGCTAAGAAAGCTTACCAAAGCTGCTTAACAATAATCCCATTCCACGAAGAAGCACAACATAGTTAAGAGTTTTTGAAGAACAAAGAATCTGATAGAGCCAGGAGAACTGTTATTACCAGCTTTTAATGCCAATAAACCTCCTGCAGATGTTGACCCTTTTAAACAATTATTGAAAACAGAAGACGAAGAAAGTAAAGACAAAAAAAGAAGAAGAAAGGTAAGAAACGTAAAAGCAGGAGGAGGTCAAGCCCACGACAAGTTCTAGTTCTTCTGGAAGCAACGAAAGCTCCAGCAGTTCGACTTCAAGCAGCTCAGATTCAAGCTCTAGTTGGCAAGATTCCGATTTTAAAACACGTAAGAAGAACCGATCAAGATCTCGTTGCGAAAAACAAATCTCGCTTTCACCTCTCAGTAAACGTATGGCGATGATGGATCCCGCACATGACACTCCCACCAACTACCAGTTTAACAAACCCGCAACCTCTTCGAATCCGTTTTTCATTGGAACGGCCCAAATCTCACGGTGAGAGTTACGAGGCGAAATCGAGATCGTTCTTAGACCAAGCTAAAGACGATACCGATTATGAGGATAAGGTAAGGCATTTTGTAGAGGAAAGTGCGAAATGGAAAAAGAAAAGAAAGATGACAAGAAAAAGAAGAAGGACAAGAAGGAAAGCAAGAAGAAGCGCAAAGATAAGAAACTTAAGAGGAAACTGGATGAATATGATTTGGGTCATGCTTTGAAAAAGGAATTGGGGATTAACGATAAAAGGAGCAGCATGAAACATTCTGGACATTCTGATGATGAGGAATATTTACTTCAAAAACTTGCGTTCTAGCAAAAGATTTTTGGATAGTTTTCCTGATTTGGACGAGTTGGAGTCTAAAATATCTGCTTATTGCGCCCTTGATAAAGAATTTAAAAGAAGCGGAAGTGATATGAGTGAGAGTCCGAAACGATCTATGGGATCCCTATCGTCATCTAGCGAGCAGAAAGCTCGTCAGGCAGTTGCCGAAGCGACAGCAGTGTCTTCATCCAGTGATCCGCAAAAATGGAAGATGCAAATTGGAGCCGCAGCTCCATGTACTTCTCGTTTCAAGCATAAACCAGATCGGGACGATGGCCAGGACGATCTTCTACTCGACTCCCACGCCCATGATTAAAACGGAGAACATCACTCCATTACCGGAAAAGAACATATCAGTGCGTAAAGCCATGGCAATGAAAGAACTCACTTCTAAAAACGTCCCTGAACCTCCTAAGGAAAAACTTCCTCCTATTCCCAAATCTAATCCAATACCACAAGGACAAGTTGTTCTTGACAAATTTGGTAACTTTGGATTAGCAACTCCTAAAAATATTCCACATTTACCACCAGGAGCTCCACCAAAGGATAGGTATGATGGTCGTGGTAAACCTCCAGAACCGCCAGGAAGACCAAGGTCCGATAGTAGATCGCCACGTCGTACGCGTTCCCACTCACGCGGCAAATACAGCCGTTCCAGATCCAGCAGCGATTCACGTTCAGCAGGCGTTCAAGGTCAAGTTCTCGTTCGTACTCCGGCGACAGGCGTAGGAACCGTCGCGGCGGTTTCCGAGGTAGATTCAATGATAGAGGAACCTATTACAAACCCCGAGGAACAATTATCCCAGAGGAGGACGCGGAAGAACTTACCATCATAGGGATAGATATAACGGTCGCGATTACAAAGGAGGAAGAGGAGGCGGAAGATATTTTAATAGAGGACGGAGACCGAGAGGAAGGTTCCAAAGGGAGAGTGGATATAGAGATTTTTACAGGGATAGGAGACATGATAGGAGTAGGTCGAGGGATCGCAGCAGGTCTTGGAAGTAGGGATAGGGATTCACCTGTTGATAGAGAACCCATGAAGAAGGTACAGGAAGAGAAAGAAAAGATCAACAAGTATTTGGATAATGAAGGAACTGAGCAGATTAGACACAAAGGGCCGCTTTCTGAGGGCGAGGACAGAGATAATTACAGTAATAAACTGTTAGATAGAATATCAGAGATAATTACAGTAAAAAATATGTGGAGCTTATAAAATGGGCTGATAAAGATGAAATGGCAAGCGGAGATAACGCAAGCTCTAGGAAGGAAATACCTTCAGAGACAAATATAGAGGAAATGGATAAGTTTCTAAGCAAGGCAAAAAAGGATAAGAAGGAGGAGATGCTTGAAAACGCCATTTCATTTTCACGTGATTTTTAAAAACATCATTTAAATTATAATTTAATTTTTCTGATGAAAATAAAGTATTATATGAAGTGTCATCGAAGTGTTTCCGAGACAAACGAAGTGTCATTAATATGTCGTCGAAGTGCAACGGTAGGGAAAGATGATATGTTCTGGACCCTCGACCTCCACTTTCGTTTAGTATTTAAACTTGCAGAGTTTTAATGTGTGATAGACAATTTTATTACAACTTCTATATAGACCTCACATTCTGTTTAGCGTAAGACTACATAGACCTCACATCCTGTTAAACGTGGGGTTACATAGACCTCACATCCTGTTTAGCGTGGCGCTTGAGGAATTATAAAGATCCAGCAGAAGACTAGGGAATAATAAAGCGCCAAGATCCGAGGTATACCGCCAGAAGCTCTTAAAATTGCCGCAAAGATATATCCTGATTTCATATTAGAAACTGCAAATGCGATAATAAAGGATGGAAATTTCCCTGATATATAGAAAAAATCCAGATCGGTTCTCCTAAGACAAGGGAACAAACCCATAGAGAAACTGTCTTCCCATAGGCCTATATGCCTCCTAGATGTCGCAGGGAAGCTATTAGAATATCTGGTAAATGAGAAAATTGCAAATGAGTTCAGGCAAGGCAAAGGACTCTCGGACAGGCAATTTGGGTTTAGAAAAGGGCTATCCACCAACGGTAGATGGCATAGATCATTTCAAGGCTGGACGTCACACCGAAGCATTTCAATGCCTCAACAAGGCCCTAAATATCGACCCAAACGATGTGGAAGGTCTTGTAGCCAGAGGAGCACTTTACGCTATCAGCGGCAACTTCCAAAAGGCCATCGAATATTTTGAAACCGCGTTAAAACTAAACCCTAATCATGCCAACGCTCGTAAGTATATGCGAGAAACTCTAGTAACTCTAGGAAGAAGCTACGAAGAGGAAAACAAATTTGAGGAAGCTAAGAAAGCTTACCAAAGCTGCTTAACAATAATCCCATTCCACGAAGAAGCACAAAATAGTTTAGAGTTTTTGAAGAACAAAGAATCTGGTAGAGCCAGGAGAACTGTTATTACCAGCTTTTAATGCCAATAAACCTCCTGCAGATGTTGACCCTTTTAAACAATTATTGAAAACAGAAGACGAAGAAAGTAAAGACAAAAAAAGAAGAAGAAAGGTAAGAAACGTAAAAGCAGGTCAAGCCCACGACAAGTTCTAGTTCTTCTGGAAGCAACGAAAGCTCCAGCAGTTCGACTTCAAGCAGCTCAGATTCAAGCTCTAGTTGGGAAGATTCCGATTTTAAAACATGTAAGAAGAACCGATCAAGATCTCGCTTTCACCTCTCAGTAAACGTATGGCGATGATGGATCCCGCACATGACACTCCCACCAACTACCAGTTTAACAAACCCGCAACCTCTTCGAATCCGTTTTTCATTGGAACGGCCCAAATATGACGGTGAGAGTTACGAGGCGAAATCAAGATCGTTCTTAGGGCAAGCTAAAGGCGATACCGATTATGAGGATAACGTAAGGAATTTTTTAGAGGAAAGTGCGAAATGGAAAAAGAAAAGAAATATGACAAGAAAAAGAAGAAGGACAAGAAGGAAAGCAAGAAGAAGCGCAAAGATAAGAAACTTAAGGGGAAATTGGATGAATATGATTTGCGTCATGGTTTGAAAAAGGTATTGGGGATTAAAGATAAAAGAAACAGCAAGAAACATTCTGGACATTCTGATGATGAGGAATATTTGCTTCAAAAACTTGCGTTGTAGCAAAAGATTTTTGGATAGTTTTCCTAATTTGGACAAGTTGGAGTCTAAAATATCTGCTTATTGCGCCCTTGATAAAGAAGTTAAAAGGAGTGGAAGTGATATGAGTGAGAGTCCGAAACGATCTATGGGATCCACATCGCCGTCTAGGGAGCAGAAAGCACGTCAGGCAGTTTCCGAAGCGACAGCAGTGTCTTCATTCAGCGGTCCACCAAAAATGGAAGATGCAAATTGGAGCCGCAGCTCCAAGTACTTCTCGTTTCAAGCGTAAACCAGATCGGGACGATTGCCAGGACGTCCTTCTACTCGACTCCCACGCCCATGATTAAAACGGAGAACATCACTCCATTACCAGAAAAGAACATATCGGTGCGTAAAGCTATGGCAATGAAAGAACCCACTCCGAAAAATGTCCCTGAACCTCCTAAGGAAAAACTTCCTCCTATTCCCAAATCTAATCCAATACCACAAGGACAAGTTGTTCTTGACAAATTTGGTAACTTTGGATTAGCAACTCCTAAAAATATTCCACCTTTACCACCAGGAGCTCCACCAAAGGATAGATATGATAGTCGTGGTAAACCTCCAGAACCGCCAGGAAGACCAAGGTCCGATAGTAGATCGTCACGTCGTACGCGTTCCCACTCACGCGGCAAATACAGCCGTTCCGGATCCAGCAGCGGTTCGCGTTCAGCAGTCGTTCAAGGTCACGTTCTCGTTCGTTGTCCGGCGACAGGCGTAGGAACCGTCGCGGCGGTTTCCGAGGTAGATTCAATGATAGAGGAACCTATTACAAACCCCGAAGAACAATTATCCCAGAGGACGCGGAGGAACTTACCATAATAGAGATAGATATAACGATCGCAATTACAGAGGAGGAAGAGGAGGCGGAAGATATTTGAATAGAGGACGGAGGCCGAGAGGAAGGTTCCAAAGGGAGAGCGTATATAGATATTCTTACAGGGATAGGAGATATGATAGGATTAGGTAGACGGATCGCAGCAGGTCTAGCAGTGGAAGTAGAGATAGGGATTCACCTGTTGATAGAGAACCCATGAAGAAGGTACTGGAAGAGAAAGAAAAGATCAACAAGTATTTGGATAATGAAGGAACTGAGCAGATTAGACACAAAGGGCCGCTTTCTGGGGTCGAGGACAGAGATAATTACAGTAATAAAATGTTAGATAGAATATCAGAGATAATTGCAGTAACAAATATGTGGATGTGGAAGCTTATAAAATGGGCTGATAAAGATGAAATGGCAGGCGGAGATAACGCATGCTCTAGGAAGGATATACCTTCAGAGGAAATGGATAAGTTTCTAAGCAAGGCAAAAAAGGATAAGAAGGAGGAGATGCTTGAAATCGCCATTTCATTTTCACCTGATTTTTAAAAACATCATTTGAATTATAATTTAATTTTTCTGATGAAAATAAAGTATTATATGAAGTGTCATCGAAGTGTTTCCGAGACAAACGAACTGTCATTAATATGTCGTCGAAGTACAACAGTAGGGAAAAATGATATGTTCTGGACCCTCGATCTCCACTTTCGTTTAGTATTTAAACATGCAGATGTGATAAATGTGTGATAGACAATTTTATTACAACTTCTATATAGACCTCACATTCTGTTTAGCCTAAGACTACATAGACCTCACATCCTGTTAAGCGTGAGGTTACATAGACCTCACATCCTGTTTAGCGTGGCGCTTGAGGAATTATAAACATCCAGCAGACGGCTAGGGAATAATAAAGCGTCAAGATCCGAGGTATACCGCCAGAAGCTCTTAAAATTGCCGCAAAGATATATCCTGATTTCATATTAGAAACTGCAAAAGGCGATAATAAAGGATAGAAATTTTCCTGATATATGGAAAAAATCCAGATCGGTTCTCCTAAGACAAAGGAACAAACCCATAGAGAAACTGTCTTCCCATAGGCCCATATGCCTCCTAGATGTCGCAGGGAAGCTATTAGAACATCTGGTACTCAAGAAAATTGCAAATGAGTTCAAGCAAGACAAAGGACTGTCAGACAGGCAATTTGGGTTTAGAAAAGGGCTATCCACCAACGATAGATGGCATAGATTATTTCAAGGCTGGACGTCATACCGCAGCATTTCAATGCCCCAACAATGCCCTAAATATCGACCCAAAGAATGTGGAAGGTCTTGTAGCCAGAGGAGCACTTTACGCTAACAGCGGCAACTTCCAAAAGGCCATCGAAGATTTCGAAACCGCGTTAAAACTAAACCCTAATCATGCCAACGCTCGTAAGTATATGCGAGAAACTTTAGTAGCTATAGGAAGAAACTACGAAGAGGAAAACAAATTTGAGGAAGCTAAGAAAGCTTACCGAAGCTGCTTAACAATAATCCAATTCCACGAAGAAGCACAAAATAGTTTAGAGTTTTTGAAGAGCAAAGAATCGGATTGAGCCAGGAGAACTGATATTACCAGCTTTTAATGCTAATAAACCTCCTGCAGATGTCGACCCTTTTAAACAATTATTGAAAACAGAAGACGAAGAAAGGAAAGACAAAAAAAAGAAGAAAGGTAAGAAACGTTAAAGCAGGACGAGGTCAAGCCCACGACAAGTTCTAGTTCTTTTGGAAACAACGAAAGCTCCAGCAGTACGACTTCAAGCAGCTCAGATTCAAGTTCTAGTTGGGAAGATTCCGATTTTAAAACACGTGAGAAGAACCGATCAAGATCTCGTTGCGAAAAACAAATCTCGCTTTCACCTCTCAGTAAACGTATGGCGATGATGGATCCCGCACATGACACTCCCACCAACTACCAGTTTAACAAACCCGCACCCTCTTCGAATCTGTTTTTCATTGGAACGGCCCAAATCTCACGGTGAGAGTTACGAGGCGAAATCGAGATCGTTCTTAGCGCAAGCTAAAGGCGATACCGATTATGAGGATAACGTAAGGATTTTTTTAGAGGAAAGTGCGAAATGGAAAAAGAAAAGAAAGATGACAAGAAAAAGAAGAAGGACAAGAAGGAAAGCAAAAAGAAGCGCAAAGATAAGAAACTTAAGAGGAAACTGGATGAATATGATTTGCGTCATGCTTTGAAAAAGGAATTGGGGATTAACGATAAAAGGAGCAGCATGAAACATTCTGCACATTCTGATGATGAGGAATATTTACTTTAAAAACTTGCGTTATAGCAAAAGATTTTTGGATAGTTTTCCTGATTTGGACGAGTTGGAGTCTAAAATATCTGCTTATTGCGCCCTTGATAAAGAAGTTAAAAGAAGCGGTAGTGATATGAGTGAGAGTTCGAAACGATCTATGGGATCCACATCGCCGTCTAGGGAGCAGAAAGCTCTTCAAGCAGTTGCCAAAGCGAGTGTCTTCATCGAGCGGTCCCTAAAAATGGAAGATGCAAATTGGAGCCACAGCTCCAAGTACTTCTCGTTTCAAGCGTAAACCAGATCGGGACGATTGCCAGGACGTCCTTCTACTCGACTCCCACGCCCATGATTAAAACGGAGAACATCAATCCATTACCAGAAAAGAACATATCAGTGCGTAAAGCCATGGCAATGAAAGAACCCACTCCTAAAAATGTCCCTGAACCTCCTAAGGAAAAACTTCCTCCTATTCCCAAATCTAATCCAATACCACAAGGACAAGTTGTTCTTGACAAATTTGGTAACTTTGGATTAGCAACTCCTAAAAATAATCCACCTTTACCACCAAGAGCTCCACCAAAGGATAGATATGATGGTCGTGGTAAACCTCCAGAACCGCCAGGAAGAGCAAGGTCCGATAGTAGATCGCCACGTCGTACGCGTTCCCACTCACGCGGTAAATACAGCCGTTCCGGATCCAGCAGCGGTTCGCGTTCAGCAGTCGTTCAAGGTCACGTTCTCGTTCGTTCTGCGGCGACAGGCGTAGGAACCGTCGCGGCGCTTTCCGAGGTAGATTCAATGATAGAGGAACCTATTACAAACCCCGAGGAACAATTATCTCAGAGGAGGACGCGGAGGAACTTACCATAATAAGGATAGATATAACGATCGCGATTACAGAGGAGGAAGAGGAGGCGGAAGATATTTTAATAGAGGACGGAGATTGAAAGGAAGGTTCCAAAGGGAGAGTGGATATAGAGATTCTTACAGGGATAGGAGATTTGATAGGAGTAGGTCGAGGGATCACAGCAGGTCTTGGAAGTAGGGATAGGGATTCACCTGTTGATAGAGAACCCATGAAGAAGATACAGGAAGAGAAAGAAAAGATCAACAAGTATTTGGATAATGAAGGAACTGAACAGATTAGACACGAAGGGCCGCTTTCTGAGGGCGAGGACAGAGATAATTACAGTAATAAAATGTTAGATAGAATATCAGAGATAATTACAGTAAAAAATATGTGGATGTGGAAGCTTATAAAATGGGCTGATAAAGATGAAATGGCAAGCGGAGATAACGCAAGCTCTAGGAAGGAAATACCTTCAGAGACAAATATAGAGGAAATGGATAAGTTTCTAAGCAAGGCAAAAAAGGATAAGAAGGAGGATATGCTTGAAATCGCCATTTCATTTTCACCTGATTTTTAAAAACATCATTTGAATTATAAATTAATTTTTCTGATGAAAATAAAGTATTATATGAAGTGTCATCGAAGTGTTTCCGAGACAAACGAAGTGTCATTAATATGTCGTCGAAGTGCAACAGTAGGGAAAGATGATATGTTCTGGACCCTCGACCTCCACTTTCGTTTAGTATTTAAACTTGCAGATTTTAAATGTGTGATAGACAATTTTATTACAACTTCTATATAGACCTCACATTCTGTTTAGCGTAAGGCTACATAGACCTCACATCCTGTTAAGCGTCGGGTTACATAGACCTCACATCCTGTTTAGCGTGGCGCTTGAGGAATTATAAAGATCCAGCAGACAACTAGGGAATAATAAAGCGCCAAGATCCGAGGTATACCGCCAGAAGCTCTTAAAATTGCCACAAAGATATGTCCTGACTTCATATTAGAAACTGCAAATGCGATAATGAAGGATAGAAATTTTCCTGATATATGGAAAAAATCCAGATCGGTTCTCCTAAGGCAAGTGAACAAATCCATAGAGAAACTGTCTTTCCATAGGCCCATATGCCTCCTAGATGTCGCAGGGAAGCTATTAGAACATCTGGTACTCGAGAAAATTGCAAATGAGTTCATGTAAGGCAAAGGACTCTCAGACAGGCAATTTGGGTTTAGAAAAGGGTTATCCACCAACGATAGATGACATAGATTATTTCAAGGCTGGACGTCACACCGAAGCATTTCAATGCCCCAACAATGCCCTAAATATCGACCCAAAGAATGTGGAAGGTCTTGTAGCCAGAGGAGCACTTTACGCTAACAGCGGCAACTTCCAAAACGCCATCGAAGATTTCGGAACCGCGTTAAAACTAAACCCTAATCATGCCAACGCTCGTAAGTATATGCAAGAAACTTTAGTAGCTATAGGAAGAAACTACGAAGAGGAAAACAAATTTGAGGAAGCTAAGAAAGCTTACCAAAGCTGCTTAACAATAATCCCATTCCACGAAAAAGCACAAAATAGTTAAGAGTTTTTTAAGAGCAAAGAATTTGGTAGAGCCAGGAGAACTGTTATTACCAGCTTTTAATGCCAATAAACCTCCTGCAGATGTTGACCCTTTTAAACAATTATTGAAAACAGAAGACGAAGAAAGGAAAGACAAAAAAAAGAAGAAAGGTAAGAAACGTTAAAGCAGGACGAGGTCAAGCCCACGACAAGTTCTAGTTCTTCTGGAAGCAACGAAAGCTCCAGCAGTACGACTTCAAGCAGCTCAGATTCAAGCTCTAGTTGGGAAGATTCCGATTATAAAACACATAAGAAGAACCGATCAAGATCTCGTTGCGAAAAACAAATCTCGCTTTCACCTCTCAGTAAACGTATGGCGATGATGGATCCCGCACATGACACTCCCACCAGTTTAACAAACCCGCAACCTCTTCGAATCCGTTTTTCATTGGAACGGCCCAAATATGACGGTGAGAGTTACGAGGCGAAATCAAGATCGTTCTTAGAGCAAGCTAAAGGCGATACCGATTATGAGGATAACGTAAGGAATTTTTTAGAGGAAAGTGCGAAATGGAAAAAAGAAAAGCAAGATGACAAGAAGAAGAAGAAGGACAAGAAGGAAAGCAAGAAGAAGCGCAAAGATAAGAAACTTAAGAGGAAATTGGATGAATATGATTTGCGTCATGGTTTGAAAAAGGTATTGGGGATTAAAGATAAAAGAAACAGCAAGAAACATTCTGGACATTCTGATGATGAGGAATATTTGCTTCAAAAACTTGCGTTATAGCAAAAGATTTTTGGATAGTTTTCCTGATTTGGACTAAAATATCTGCTTATTGCGCCCTTGATAAAGAAGTTAAAAGAAGCGGTAGTGATATGAGTGAGAGTTCGAAACGATCTATGGGATCCACATCGCCGTCTAGGGAGCAGAAAGCTCTTCAGGCAGTTGCCAAAGCGAGTGTCTTCATCGAGCGGTCCCCAAAAATGGAAGATGCAAATTGGAGCCACAGCTCCAGGTACTTCTCGTTTCAAGCGTAAACCAGATCGGGACGATTGCCAGGACGTCCTTCTACTCGACTCCCACGCCCATGATTAAAACGGAGAACATCAATCCATTACCAGAAAAGAACATATCAGTGCGTAAAGCCATGGCAATGAAAGAACCCACTCCTAAAAATGTCCCTGAACCTCCTAAGGAAAAACTTCCTCCTATTCCCAAATCTAATCCAATACCACAAGGACAAGTTGTTCTTGACAAATTTGGTAACTTTAGATTATCAACTCCTCTTAAAAATATTCCACCTTTACCACCAGGAGCTCCACCAAAGGATAGATATGATGGTCGTGGTAAACCTCCAGAACCGCCAGGAAGACCAAGGTCCGATAGTAGATCGCCACGTCGTACGCGTTCCCACTCACGCGGCAAATACAGCCGTTCCGGATCCAGCAGCGGTTCGCGTTCAGCAGTCGCACAAGGTCACGTTCTCGTTCGTACTCCGGCGACAGGCGTAGGAACCGTCGCGGCGGTTTCCGAGATAGATGCAATGATAGAGTAACCTATTACAAGACCCGAAGAACAATTATCCCAGAGGACGCGGAGGAACTTACCATAATAGAGATAGATATAACGATCGCAATTACAGAGGAGGAAGAGGAGGCGGAAGATATTTGAATAGAGGACGGAGACCGAGAGGAAGGTGCCAAAGGGAGAGTGGATATAGAGATTTTTACAGGGATAGGAGACATGATAGGAGTAGGTCGAGGGATCGCAGCAGGTCTTGGAAGTAGGGATAGGGATTGACCTGTTGATAGAGAACCCATGAAGAAGGTACAGGAAGGGAAAGAAAAGATCAACAAGTATTTGGATAATGAAGGAACTGAGCAGATTAGACACAAAGGGCCGCTTTCTGAGGGCGAGGACAGATATAATTACAGTAATAAAATGTTAGATAGAATATCAGAGATAATTACAGTAAAAAATATGTGGATGTGGAAGCTTATAAAATGGGCTGATAAAGATGAAATGGCAGGCGGAGATAACGCATGCTCTAGGAAGGAAATACCTTCAGGGACAAATATAGAGGAAATGGATAAGTTTCTAAGCAAGGCAAAAAAGGATAAGAAGGAGGAGATGCTTGAAATCGCCATTTCATTTTCACCTGGTTTTTAAAAACATCATTTGAATTATAATTTAATTTTTCTGATGAAAATAAAGTATTATATGAAGTGTTATCGAAGTGTTTCCGAGACAAACGAACTGTCATTAATATGTCGTCGAAGTGCAACAGTAGGGAAAAATGATATGTTCTGGACCCTCGACCTCCACTTTCGTTTAGTATTTAAACATGCAGATGTGATAAATGTGTGATAGACAATTTTATTACAACTTCTATATAGACCTCACATTCTGTTTAGCCTAAGACTACATAGACCTCACATCCTGTTAAGCGTGAGGTTACATAGACCTCACATCCTGTTTAGCGTGGCGCTTGAGGAATTATAAACATCCAGCAGACAACTAGGGAATAATAAAGCGCCAAGATCCGAGGTATACCGCCAGAAGCTCTTAAAATTGCCGCAAAGATATATCCTGATTTCATATTAGAAACTGCAAAAGGCGATAATGAAGGATAGAAATTTTCCTGATATATGGAAAAAATCCAGATCGGTTCTCCTAAGACAAGGGAACAAACCCATAGAGAAACTGTCTTCACATAGGCCCATATGCCTCCTAGATGTCGCAGGGAAGCTATTAGAACATCTGGTACTCGAGAAAATTGCAAATGAGTTCATGTAAGGCAAAGGACTCTCGGACTGGCAATTTGGGTTTAGAAAAGGGTTATCCACCAACGATAGATGGCATAGATTATTTCAAGGCTGGACGTCACACCGAAGCATTTCAATGCCCCAACAATGCCCTAAATATCGACCCAAAGAATGTGGAAGGTCTTGTAGCCAGAGGAGCACTTTACGCTAACAGCGGCAACTTCCAAAAGGCCATCGAAGATTTCGAAACCGAGTTAAAACTAAACCCTAATCATGCCAACGATCGTAAGAATATGCGAGAAACTTTAGTAGCTCTAGGAAGAAGCTACGAAGAGGAAAACAAATTTGAGGCAGCTAAGAAAGCTTACCAAAGCTGCTTAACAATAATCCCATTCCACGAAGAAGCACAAAATAGTTAAGAATTTTTTAAGAGCAAAGAATCTGGTAGAGCCAGGAGAACTGTTATTACCAGCTTTTAATGCCAATAAACCTCCTGCAGATGTTGACCCTTTTAAACAATTATTGAAAACAGAAGACGAAGAAAGGAAAGACAAAAAAAGAAGAAGAAAGGTAAGAAACGTAAAAGCAGGAGGAGGTCAAGCCCACGACAAGTTCTAGTTCTTCTGGAAGCAACGAAAGCTCCAGCAGTACGACTTCAAGCAGCTCAGATTCAAGCTCTAGTTGAGAAGATCCCGTTTTTAAAACACGTAAGAAGAACCGATCAAGATCTCGTTGCGAAAAACAAATCTCGCTTTCACCTCTCAGTAAACGTATGGCGATGATGGATCCCGCACATGACACTCCCACCAACTACCAGTTTAACAAACCCGCAACCTCTTCGAATCCGTTTTTCATTAGAACGGCTCAAATATGACGCTGAGAGTTACGAGGCGAAATTGCGATCGCTTTTAGAGCAAGCTAAAGGCGATACCGATTATGAGGATAACGTAAGTAATTTTTTAGAGGAAAGTGCGAAATGGAAAAAGAAAAGAAAGATGACAAGAAAAAGAAGAAGGACAAGAAGGAAAGCAAGAAGAAGCGCAAAGATAAGAAACTTAAGAGAAAACTGGATGAATATGATTTGGGTCATGCTTTGAAAAAGGAATTGGGGATTAAACATAAAAGGTGCAGCATGAAACATTCTGGACATTCTGATGATGAGGAATATTTACTTTAAAAACTTGCGTTATAGCAAAAGATTTTTGGATAGTTTTCCTGATTTGGACGAGTTGGAGTCTAAAATATCTGCTTATTGCGACCTTGATGAAGAAGTTAAAAGAAGTGGAAGTGATATGAGTGAGAGTCCAAAACGATCTATGGGATCCACATCGCCGTCTAGGGAGCAGAAAGCTCGTCAGGCAGTTGCCTAAGCGAGTGTCTTCATCGAGCGGTCCCCTAAAATGGAAGATGCAAATTGGAGCCACAGCTCCAAGTACTTCTCGTTTCAAGCGTAAACCAGATCGGGACGATTGCCAGGACGATCTTCTACTCGACTCCTACGCCCATGATTAAAACGGAGAACCTCACTCCATTACCAGAAAAGAACATATCAGTGCGTAAAGCCATGGCAATGAAAGAACCCACTCCTAAAAATGTCCCTGAACCTCCTAAGGAAAAACTTTCTCCTATTCCCAAATCTAATCCAATACCACAAGGACAGGTTGTTCTTGACAAATTTGGTAACTTTGGATTAGCAACTCCTAAAAATATTCCACATTTACCACCAGGAGCTCCACCAAAGGATATATATGATGGTCGTGGTAAACCTCCAGAACCGCCAGGAAGACCAAGGTCCGATAGTAGATCGCCACGTCGTACGCGTTCCCATTCACGCGGCAAATACAGCCGTTCCGGATCCAGCAGCGGTTCGCGTTCAGCAGTCGTTCAAGGTCACGTTCTCGTTCGTTCTGCGGCGACAGGCGTAGGAACCGTCGCGGCGCTTTCCGAGGTAGATTCAATGATAGAGGAACCTATTACAAACCCCGAGGAACAATTATCCCAGAGGAGGACGCGGAGGAACTTACCATAATAGGGATAGATATAACGATTGCGATTACAGAGGAGGAAGAGGAGGCGGAAGATATTTGAATAGAAGACGGAGACCGAGAGGAAGGTTCCAAAGGGAGAGTGGATATAGAGATTTTTACAGGGATAGGAGACATGATAGGAGTAGGTCGAGGGATCGCAGCAGGTCTTGGAAGTAGAGATAGGGATTCACCTGTTGATAGAGAACCCATGAAGAAGGTACAGGAAGAGAAAGAGAAAATCAACAAGTATTTGGATAATGAAGGAACTGAACAGATTAGACACGAAGGGCCGCTTTCTGAGGGCGAGGACAGAGATAATTACAGTAATAAAATGTTAGATAGAATATCAGAGATAATTACAGTAAAAAATATGTGGATGTGGAAGCTTATAAAATGGGCTGATAAAGATGAAATGGCAGGCGGAGATAACGCAAGCTCTAGGAAGGAAATACCTTCAGAGACAAATATAGAGGAAATTGATAAGTTTCTAAGCAAGGCAAAAAAGGATAAGAAGGAGGAAATCGCCATTTCATTTTCACCTGATTTTTAAAAACATCATTTGAATTATAATTTAATTTTTCTGATGAAAATAAAGTATTATATGAAGTGTCATCGAAGTGTTTCCGAGACAAACGAAGTGTCGTTAATATGTCGTCGAAGTGCAACTGTAGTGAAAGATGATATGTTCTGGACCCTCGACCTCCACTTTCGTTTAGTATTTAAACTTGCAGATTTTAAATGTGTGATAGACAATTTTATTACAACTTCTATATAGACCTCACATTCTGTTTAGCCTAAGACTACATAGACCTCACATCCTGTTAAGCGTGAGGTTACATAGACCTCACATCCTGTTTAGCGTGGCGCTTGAGGAATTATAAACATCCAGCAGACGGCTAGGGAATAATAAAGCGCCAAGATCCGAGGTATACCGCCAGAAGCTCTTAAAATTGCCGCAAAGATATATCCTGATTTCATATTAGAAACTGCAAAAGGCGATAATGAAGGATAGAAATTTTCCTGATATATGGAAAAAATCCAGATCGGTTCTCCTAAGACAAAGGAACAAACCCATAGAGAAACTGTCTTCCCATAGGCCCATATGCCTCCTAGATGTCGCAGGGAAGCTATTAGAACATCTGGTACTCGAGAAAATTGCAAATGATTTCATGTAAGGCAAAGGACTCTCAGACAGGCAATTTGGGTTTAGAAAAGGGTTATCCACCAACGATAGATGGCATAGATTATTTCAAGGCTGGACGTCACACCGAAGCATTTCAATGCCCCAACAATGCCCTAAATATCGACCCAAAGAATGTGGAAGGTCTTGTAGCCAGAGGAGCACTTTACGCTAACAGCGGCAACTTCCAAAACGCCATCGAAGATTTCGAAACCGCGTTAAAACTAAACCCTAATCATGCCATCGCTCGTAAGTATATGCGAGAAACTTTAGTAGCTCTAGGAAGAAGCTACGAAGAGGAAAACAAATTTGAGGAAGCTAAGAAAGCTTACCAAAGCTGCTTAACAATAATCCCATTCCATGAAGAAGCACAAAATAGTTTAGAGTTTTTGAAGAGCAAAGAATCTGATAGAGCCAGGAGAACTGTTATTACCAGCTTTTAATGCCAATAAACCTCCTGCAGATGTTGACCCTTTTAAACAATTATTGAAAACAGAAGACGAAGAAAGGAAAGACAAAAAAAGAAGAAGAAAGGTAAGAATCGTAAAAGCAGGAAGAGGTCAAGCTCACGACAAGTTCTAGTTCTTCTGGAAGCAACGAAAGCTCCAGCAGTTCGACTTCAAGCAGCTCAGATTCAAGCTCTAGTTGGGAAGATTCCGATTTTAAAACATGTAAGAAGAACCGATCAAGATCTCGTTGCGAAAAACAAATCTCGCTTTCACCTCTCAGTAAACGTATGGCGATGATGGGTCCGCCCACGACACTCCCACCAACTACCAGTTTAACAAAACCCGCAACCTCTTCGAATCCGTTTTTCATTGGAACGGCCCAAATCTGACGGTGAGAGTTACGAGGCGAAATTGTGATCGTTCTTGGAGCAAGCTAAAGGCGATACCGATTATGAGGATAACGTAAGTAATTTTTTAGAGGAAAGTGCGAAATGGAAAAAGAAAAGAAAGATGACAAGAAAAAGAAGAAGGACAAGAAGGAAAGCAAGAAGAAGCGCAAAGATAAGAAACTTAAGAGGAAACTGGATGAATATGATTTGGGTCATGCTTTGAAAAAGGAATTGGGGATTAAAGATAAAAGGTGCAGCATGAAACATTCTGGACATTCTGATGATGAGGAATATTTACTTCAAAAACTTGCGTTATAGCAAAAGATTTTTGGATAGTTTTCCTGATTTGGACGAGTTGGAATCTAAAATACTGCTTATTGCGCCCTTGATAAAGAAGTTAAAAGAAGCGGTAGTGATATGAGTGAGAGTTCGAAACGATCTATGGGATCCACATCGCCGTCTAGGGAGCAGAAAGCTCTTCAGGCAGTTGCCGAAGCGAGTGTCTTCATCGAGCGGTCCCCAAAAATGGAAGATGCAAATTGGAGCCACAGCTCCAAGTACTTCTCGTTTCAAGCGTAAACCAGATCGGGACGATTACCAGGACGTCCTTCTACTCGACTCCCACGCCCATGATTAAAACGGAGAACATCACTCCATTACCAGAAAAGATCATATCAGTGCGTAAAGCCATGGCAATGAAATAACCCACTCCTAAAAATGTTCCTGAACCTGAACCTCCTAAGAAAAAACTTCCTCCTATTCCCAAATCCAACCCAATACCACAAGGACAAGTTGTTCTTGACAAACTTGGTAACTTTGGATTAGCAACTCTTAAAAATATTCCACATTTACCACCAGGAGCTCCACCAAAGGATAGATATGATGGTCGTGGTAAACCTCCAGAACCGCCTGGAAGACCAAGGTCCGATAGTAGATCGCCACGTCGTACGCGTTCCCACTCACGCGGCAAATACAGCCGTTCCGGATCCAGCAGCGGTTCGCGTTCAGCAGTCGTTCAAGGTCACGTTCTCGTTCGTACTCCGGCGGCAGGCGTAGGAACCGTCGCGGCGGTTTCCGAGGTAGATTCAATGATAGAGGAACCTATTACAAACCCCGAAGAACAATTATCCCAGAGGAGGACGCGGAGAAACTTACCATAATAGGGATAGATATAACGATCGCGATTACAGAGGAGGAAGAGGAGGCGGAAGATATTTCAATAGAGGACGGAGACCGAGAGGAAGGTTCCAAACGGAGAGTGGATATAGAGATTCTTACAGGGATAGGAGATGTGATAGGAGTAGGTCGAGGGATCGCAGCAGGTCTTGGAAGTAGGGATAGGGATTCACCTGTTGATAGAGAACCCATGAGGAAGGTACAGGAAGAGAAAGAAAAGATCAACAAGTATTTGGATAATGAAGGAACTGAGCAGATTAGACACAAAGGGCCGCTTTCTGAGGGCGAGGACAGAGATAATTACAGTAATAATCTGTTAGATAGAATATCAGAGATAATTACAGTAAAAAATATGTGGATGTGGAAGCTTATAAAATGGGCTGATAAAGATGAAATGGCAGGCGGAGATAACGCAAGCTCTAGGAAGGAAATACCTTCAGAGACAAATATAGAGGAAATGGATAAGTTTCTAAGCAAGGCAAAAAAGGATAAGAAGGAGGAGATGCTTGAAATCGCCATTTCATTTTCACGTGATTTTTAAAAACATCATTTAAATTATAATTTAATTTTTCTGATGAAAATAAAGTATTATATGAAGTGTCATTAATATGTCGTCGAAGTGCAATGGTAGGGAAAGATGTTATGTTCTGGACCCTCGACCTCCTCTTTCGTTTAGTATTTAAACTTGCAGATTTTAAATGTGTGATAGACAATTATATTACAACTTCTATATGGACCTCACATTCAGTTTAGCGCAAGGCTACATAGACCTCACATCCTGTTAAGCGTCGGGTTACATAGACCTCACATCCTGTTTAGCGTGGCGCTTGAGGAATTATAAAGATCCAGCAGACAACTAGGGAATAATAAAGCGCCAAGATCCGAGGTATACCGCTAGAAGCTCTTAAAATTGCCACAAAGATATGTCCTGACTTCATATTAGAAACTGCAAATGCGATAATGAAGGATGGAAATTTTCCTGATATATGGAAAAAATCCAGATCGGTTCTCCTAAGGCAAGTGAACAAATCCATAGAGAAACTGTCTTTCCATAGGCCCATATGCCTCCTAGATGTCGCAGGGAAGCTATTAGAACATCTGGTACTCGAGAAAATTGCAAATGAGTTCATGTAAGGCAAAGGACTCTCAGACCGGCAATTTGGGTTTAGAAAAGGGTTATCCACCAACGATAGATGGCATAGATCATTTCAAGGCTGGACGTCACACCGAAGCATTTCAATGCCTCAACAAGGCAATAAATATCGACTCAAAGAATGTGGAAGGTCTTGTAGCCAGAGGAGCACTTATCGCTAACAGCGGCAACTTCCAAAAGGCCATCGAAGATTTCGAAACCGCGTTAAAACTAAACCCTAATCATGCCAACGCTCGTAAGTATATGCGAGAAACTTTAGTAGCTCTAGGAAGAAACTACGAAGAGGAAAACAAATTTGAGGAAGCTAAGAAAGCTTACCAAAGCTGCTTAACAATAATCCCATTCCATGAAGAAGCACAAAATAGTTAAGAGTTTTTTAAGAGCAAAGAATCTGGTAGAGCCAGGAGAACTGTTATTACCAGCTTTAAATGCCAATAAACCTCCTGCAGATGTCGAGCCTTTTAAACAATTATTGAAAACAGAAGACGAAGAAAGACAAAAAAAAGAAGAAAGGTAAGAAACGTTAAAGCAGGACGAGGTCAAGCCCACGACAAGTTCTAGTTCTTATGGAAACAACGAAAGCTCCAGCAGTTCGACTTCAAGCAGCTCAGATTCAAGCTCTAGTTCGGGAGATTCCGATTTTAAAAAACGTATCTCGTCGCGAAAAACAAAACTCGCTTTCACCTCTCAGTAAACGTATGGCGATGATGGATCCTGCCCACGACACTCCCACCAACTACCAGTTTAATAAACCCGCAACCTCTTCGAATCTGTTAGAATTTTCATTGGAACGGCCCAAATCTGACGGTGAGAGTTACGAGGCGAAATTGCGATCGCTTTTAGAGCAAGTTAAAGGCGATACCGATTATGAGGATAACGTAAGGAATTTTTTAGAGGAAAGTGCGAAATGGAAAAGAAAAGAAAGATGACAAGAAAAAGAAGAAGGACAAGAAGGAAATCAAAAAGAAGCGCAAAGATAAGTAACTTAAGAGGAAACTGGATGAATATGATTTGCGTCATGCTTTGAAAAAGGAATTGGGGATTAACGATAAAAGGAGCAGCATGAAACATTCTGGACATTCTGATGATGAGGAATATTTGCTTCAAGAACTTGCGTTATAGCAAAAGATTTTTGGATAGTTTTCCTGATTTCGACAAGTTGGAATCTAAAATATCTGCTCATTGCGCCCTTGATAAAGCAGTTAAAAGAAGTGGAAGTGATATGAGTGAGAGTTCGAAACGAACTATGGGATCCACATCGCCGTCTAGGGAGCAGAAAGCTCTTCAGGCAGTTGCCGAAGCGAGTGTCTTCATCGAGCGGTCCCCAAAAATGGAAGATGCAAATTGGAGCCACAGCTCCAAGTACTTCTCGTTTTAAGCGTAAACCAGATCGGGACGATTGCAAGGACGTCCTTCTACTCGACTCCCACGCCCATGATTAAAACGGAGAACATCACTCCATTACCAGAAAAGAACATATCAGTGCGTAAAGCCATGGCAATGAAAGAACCCACTCCTAAAAATGTCCCTGAACCTCCTAAGGAAAAACTTCCTCCTATTCCCAAATCTAATCCAATACCACAAGAACAAGTTGTTCTTGACAAATTTGGTAACTTTGTATTAGCAACTCCTAAAAATATTCCACCTTTACCACCAGGAGCTCCACCAAAGGATAGATATGATGGTCGTGGTAAACCTCCAGAACCGCCAGGAAGACCAAGGTCCGATAGTAGATCGCCACGTCGTACGCGTTCCCACTCACGCGGTAAATACAGCCGTTCCGGATCCAGCAGCGGTTCGCGTTCAGCAGTCGTACAAGGTCACGTTCTCGTTCGTACTCCGGCGGCAGGCGTAGGAACCGTCGCGGCGGTTTCCGAGGTAGATTCAATGATAGAGGAACCTATTACAAACCCCGAAGAACAATTATCCCAGAGGAGGACGCGGAGAAACTTACCATAATAGGGATAGATATAACGATCGCGATTACAGAGGAGGAAGAGGAGGCGGAAGATATTTCAATAGAGGACGGAGACCGAGAGGAAGGTTCCAAACGGAGAGTGGATATAGAGATTCTTACAGGGATAGGAGATGTGATAGGAGTAGGTCGAGGGATCGCAGCAGGTCTTGGAAGTAGGGATAGGGATTCACCTGTTGATAGAGAACCCATGAAGAAGGTACAGGAAGAGAAAGAAAAGATTAACAATTATTTGGATAATGAAGGAACTGAGCAGATTAGACACAAAGAGCCGCTTTCTGAGGGCGAGGACAGAGATAATTACAGTAATAAAATGTTAGATAGAATATCAGAGATAATTACAGTAAAAAATATGTGGATGTGGAAGCTTATAAAATGGACTGATAAAGATGAAATGGCAGGCGGAGATAACGCAAGCTCTAGCAAGGAAATACCCTCAGAGACAAATATAGAGGAAATGGATAAGTTTCTAAGCAAGGCAAAAAAGGATAAGAAGGAGGAGATGCTTGAAATCGCCATTTCATTTTCACCTGATTTTTAAAAACATCATTTGAATTATAATTTAATTTTTCTGATGAAAATAAAGTATTATATGAAGTGTCATCGAAGTGTTTCCGAGAAAAACGAACTGTCATTAATATGTCGTCGAAGTGCAACAGTAGGGAAAGATGATATGTTCTGGACCCTCGACCTCCACTTTCGTTTAGTATTTAAACATGCAGATTTTAAATGTGTGATAGACAATTTTATTACAACTTCTATATAGACCTCACATCCTGTTTAGCCTAAGACTACATAGACCTCACATCCTGTTAAGCGTGAGGTTACATAGACCTCACATCCTGTTTAGCGTGGCGCTTGAGGAATTAGAAAGAGCCAGCAGACGACTAGGGAATAATAAAGCGCCAAGATCCGACGGTATACCGCCGGAAGCTCTTAAAATTGCAGCAAAGATATGTCCCGACTTCATATTAGAAACTGCAAATGCGACATTGAAGGATGGAAATTTTCCTGATATATGGAAAAAATCCAGATCGGTTCTCTAAAGACAAGGGAACAAACCCATTGAGAAACTTTCTTCCCATAGGCCCATATGCCTCCTAGATGTCGCAGGGAAGCTATTAGAACATCTGGTACTGGAGAAAATTGCAAATGAGTTCATGTAAGGCAAAGGAATCTCGAACAGGCAATTTGGGTTTAGAAAAGGGCTATCCACCAAAGATAGATGACATAGATCATTTCAAGGCTGGACGACATACCGAAGCATTTCAATGCCCCAACAATGCCCTAAATATCGACCCAAAGAATGTGGAAGGTCTTGTAGCCAGAGGAGCACTTTACGCTAGCAGCGGCAACTTCCAAAAGGCCATCGAAGATTTTGAAACCGCGTTAAAACTAAACCCTAATCATGCCAACGCTCGTAAGTATATGCGAGAAACTTTAGTAGCTATAGGAAGAAACTACGAAGAGGAAAACAAATTTGAGGAAGCTAAGAAAGCTTACCGAAGCTGCTTAACAATAATCCAATTCCACGAAGAAGCACAAAATAGTTTAGAGTTTTTGAAGAACAAAGAATCTGATAGAGCCAGGAGAACTGTTATTACCAGCTTTTAATGCCAATAAACCCCCTGCAGATGTCGACCCTTTTAAACAATTATTGAAAACCGAAGACGAAGAAAGGAAAGACAATAAAAAAAAGAAGAAAGGTAAGAAACGTAAAAGCAAGAGGAGGTCAAGCCCACGACAAGTTTTAGTTCTTCTGGAAGCAACGATAGCTCCAGCAGTTCGACTTCAACCAGCTCAGATTCAAGCTCTAGTTCGGGAGATTCCGATTTTTCCGAAAAACGTATGGCGATGATGGATCCCGCCCACGACACTTCCACCAACTACCAGTTTAATAAACCCGCAACCTCTTCGAATCCGTTAGAATTTTCATTGGAACGGCCCAAATCTGACGGTGAGAGTTACGAGGCGAAATTGCGATCGCTTTTAGAGCAAGTTAAAGGCGATACCGATTATGAGGATAACGTAAGGAATTTTTTAGAGGAAAGTGCGAAATGGAAAAGAAAAGAAAGATGACAAGAAAAAGAAGAAGGACAAGAAGGAAAGCAAAAAGAAGCGCAAAGATAAGAAACTTAAGAGGAAACTGGATGAATATGATTTGCGTCATGCTTTGAAAAAGGAATTGGGGATTAACGATAAAAGGAGCAGCATGAAACATTCTGGACATTCTGATGATGAGGAATATTTACTTCAAAAACTTGCGTTATAGCAAAAGATTTTTGGATAGTTTTCCTGATTTGGACAAGTTGAAGTCTAAAATATCTGCTTATTGCGCCCTTGATAAAGAAGTTAAAAGGAGTGGTAGTGATATGAGTGAGAGTTCGAAACGATCTATGGGATCCACATCGCCGTCTAGGGAGCAGAAAGCTCGTCAGGCAGTTGCCGAAGCGAGTGTCTTCATCGAGCGGTCCCCAAAAATGGATGAGGCAAATTGGAGCCACAGCTCCAAGTACTTCTCGTTTCAAGCGTAAACCAGATCGGGACGATTGCCAGGACGTCCTTCTACTCGACTCCCACGCCCATGATTAAAACGGAGAACATCACTCCATTACCAGAAAAGAACCTATCAGTGCGTAAAGCCATGGCAATGAAAGAACCCACTCCTAAAAACGTCCCTGAACCTGAACCTCCTAAGGAAAAACTTCCTCCTATTCCCAAATCTAATCCAATACCACAAGGTCAAGTTGTTCTGACAAATTTGGTAACTTTAGATTAGCAACTCCTCCTAAAAATATTCTACCTTTACCACCAAGAGCTCCACTAAAGGATAGATATGATGGTCGTAGTAAACCGCCAGGAAGACCAAGGTCCGATAGTAGATCGCCACGTCGTACGCGTTCCCACTCACGCGGCAAATACAGCCGTTCCGGATCCAGCAGCGGTTCGCGTTCAGCAGTCGTTCAAGGTCACGTTCTCGTTCGTACTCCGGCGACAGGCGTAGGAACCGTCGCGGCGGTTTCCGAGGTAGATGCAATGATAGAGGAACCTATTACAAACTCCAGGAACAATTATCCCAGAGGAGGACGCGGAGGTATTATTACCATATAGGGATAGATATAACGATCGCGATTATAGAGGAGGAAGAGGAGGCGGAAGATATTTTAATAGAGGACGGAGGCGGAGAGGAAGGTTGCAAAGGGAGAGTGGATATAGAGATTTTTACAGGGATAGGTGATATGATAGGAGTAGATCGAGGGATCGCAGCAGGTCTTGGAAGTAGGGATAGGGATTTACCTGTTGATAGAGAACCCATGAAGAAGGTACAGGAAGAGAAAAAAAAGATCAACAAGTATTTGGATAATGAAGGAACTGAGCAGATTAGACACAAAGAGCCGCTTTCTGAGAGCGAGGACAGAAATAATTACAGTAATAAAATGTTAGATAGAATATCAGAGATAATTGCAGTAACAAATATGTGGATGTGGAAGCTTATAAAATGGGCTGATAAAGATGAAATAGCAGCTGGAGATAACGCAAGCTCTAGGAAGGAAATACCTTCAGAGACAAATATAGAGGAAATTGGTAAGTTTCTAAGCAAGGCAAAAAAGGATAAGGAGGAGGAGATGCTTGAAATCGCCATTTCACTTTCACCTGATTTTTAAAAACATCATTTGAATTATAATTTAATTTTTCTGATGAAAATAAAGTATCATATGAAGTGTCATCGAAGTGTTTCCGAGACAAACGAAGTGTCATTAATATGTCGTCGAAGTGCAACAGTAGGGAAAGATGATATGTTCTGGACCCTCGACCTCCACTTTCGTTTAGTATTTAAACTTGTAGATTTTTAATGTGTGATAGACAATTTTATTACAACTTCTATATAGACCTCACATTCTGTTTAGCCTAAGACTACATAGACCTCACATCCTGTTAAACGTGGGGTTACATAGACCTCACATCCTGTTTAGCGTGGCGCTTGAGGAATTATAAACATCCAGCAGACGGCTAGGGAATAATAAAGCGCCAAGATCCGAGGTATACCGCCAGAAGCTCTTAAAATTGCCGCAAAGATATATCCTGATTTCATATTAGAAACTGCAAAAGGCGATAATGAAGGATAGAAATTTTCCTGATATATGGAAAAAATCCAGATCGGTTCTCCTAAGACAAGGGAACAAACCCATAGAGAAACTGTCTTCACATAGGCCCATATGCCTCCTAGATGTCGCAGGGAAGCTATTAGAACATCTGGTACTCGAGAAAATTGCAAATGAGTTCATGTAAGGCAAAGGACTCTCAGACCGGCAATTTGGGTTTAGAAAAGGGTTATCCACCAACGATAGATGGCATAGATCATTTCAAGGCTGGACGTCACACCGAAGCATTTCAATGCCCCAACAATGCCCTAAATATCGACCCAAAGAATGTGGAAGGTCTTGTACCCAGAGGAGCACTTTACGCTAACAGCGGCAACTTCCAAAAGGCCATTTAAGATTTCGAAACCGCGTTAAAACTAAACCCTAATCATGCCGACGCTCGTAAGTATATGCGAGAAACTTTAGTAGCTATAGGAAGAAACTACGAAGAGGAAAACAAATTTGAGGAAGCTAAGAAAGCTTACCGAAGCTGCTTAACAATAATCCAATTCCACGAAGAAGCACAAAATAGTTTAGAGTTTTTGAAGAACAAAGAATCTGATAGAGCCAGGAGAACTGTTATTACCAGCTTTTAATGCCAATAAACCCCCTGCAGATGTCGACCCTTTTAAACAATTATTGAAAACCGAAGACGAAGAAAGGAAAGACAATAAAAAAAAGAAGAAAGGTAAGAAACGTAAAAGCAGGAGGAGGTCAAGCTCACGACAAGTTCTAGTTCTTCTGGAAGCAACGAAAGCTCCAGCAGTTCGACTTCAAGCAGCTCAGATTCAAGATCTAGTTCGGGAGATTCCGATTTTAAAAAACGTATCTCGTCGCGAAAAACAAAACTCGCTTTCACCTCTCAGTAAACGTATGGCGATGATGGATCCTGCCCACGACACTCCCACCAACTACCAGTTTAATAAACCCGCAACCTCTTCGAATCCGTTAGAATTTTCATTGGAACGGCCCAAATCTGACGGTGAGAGTTACGAGGCGAAATTGCGATCGCTTTTAGAGCAAGTTAAAGGCGATGCCGATTATGAGGATAACGTAAGGAATTTTTTAGAGGAAAGTGCGAAATGGAAAAGAAAAGAAAGATGACAAGAAAAAGAAGAAGGACAAGAAGGAAAGCAAGAAGAAGCGCAAAGATAAGAAACTTAAGAGGAAACTGGATGAATATGATTTGCGTCATGCTTTGAAAAAGGAATTGGGGATTAAAGATAAAAGGAGCAGCATGAAACATTCTGGACATTCTGATGATGAGGAATATTTACTTCAAAAACTTGCGTTATAGCAAAAGATTTTTGGATAGTTTTCCTGATTTGGACAAGTTGAAGTCTAATATATCTGCTTATTGCGTCCTTGATAAAGAAGTTAAAAGGAGTGGAAGTGATATGAGTGAGAGTCCGAAACGATCTATGGGATCCACATCGCCGTCTAGGGAGCAGAAAGCTCGTCAGGCAGTTGCCGAAGCGAGTGTCTTCATCGAGCGGTCCCCAAAAATGGAAGATGCAAATTGGAGCCACAGCTCCAAGTACTTCTCGTTTCAAGCGTAAACCAGATCGGGACGATTGCCAGGACGATCTTCTACTCGACTCCCACGCCCATGATTAAAACGGAGAACATCACTCTATTACCAGAAAAGAACATATCAGTGCGTAAAGCCATGGCAATGAAAGAACCCACTCCTAAAAACGTCCCTGAACCTGAACCTCCTAAGGAAAAACTTCCTCCTATTCCCAAATCTAATCCAATACCACAAGGACAAGTTGTTCTTGACAAATTTGGTAACTTTGGATTAGCAACTCCTAAAAATATTCCACCTTTACCACCAAGAGCTCCACCAAAGGATAGATATGATGGTCGTGGTAAACCTCCAGAACCGCCAGGAAGACCAAGGTCCGATAGTAGATCGCCACGTCGTACGCGTTCCCACTCACGCGGTAAATACAGTCGTTCCGGATCCAGCAGCAGTTCGCGTTCAGCAGTCGTTCAAGATCACGTTCTCGTTCGTACTCCGGCGACAGGCGTAGGAACCGTCGCTGCGGTTTCTGTAGTAGATTCAATGATAGAGGAACCTATTACAAACCCCGAGGAACAATTTTCCCAGAGGAGGACGCGGAGGAACTTACCATAATAGGAATAGATATTACGATCGCGATTACAGAGGAGGAAGAGGAGGCGGAAGATATTTGAATAGAGGACGGAGGCGGAGAGGAAGGTTCCAAAGGGAGAGTGGATATAGAGGGATTAGGAGATTAGATTTTTACAGGGATAGGAGACATGATAGGAGTAGGTCGAGGGATCGCAGCAGGTCTTGGAAGTAGGGATAGGGATTTACCTGTTGATAGAGAACCCATGAAGAAGGTACAGGAAGAGAAAGAAAAGATCAACAAATTTAGATAATGAAGGAACTGAGCAGATTAGACACAAAGGGCCGCTTTCTGAGGGCGAGGACAGAAATAATTACAGTAATAAAATGTTAGATAGAATATCAGAGATAATTACAGTAAAAAATATGTGGATGTGGAAGCTTATAAAATGGGCTGATAAAGATGAAATGGCAGGCGGAGATAACGCAAGCTCTAGGAAGGATATACCTTCAGAGGAAATGGATAAGTTTCTAAGCAAGGCAAAAAAGGATAAGAAGGAGGAGATGCCTGAAAGGAATAAGGATACCCTGAATCCTAAAGCATAAGTAAGTGTGTTTCTACTAAAATTCTCTTTATAAGGATTGGATATGTGGCCGAGAAGAGACCGGTGCCCAGCAGTGGGACATAAAGGCTGATGATGATGATGACTAATTTTGAAAAAGGATCCGGCTTGGAAGGCTTAAGCACCTGGTCAAATACAATAGCATAACATCATAATATTTATTTACAATTCATAATCATCTGGATGATACAGCTCAGACAACAGCCTGTAAATGTATGAAGGAGCATTTCCTCCCCTGGAAATACAGAAACGAGTTATTAAAAAATATATGAGTAAACTACCTGGTCAACTTACTGGTGAGAAATAAACAATGTAACCAATTCTGGAGGTATATAGTCAAACATGGGATTCCAAACCTCGGTTTTACTTACAACCGATCCATCAAACGAATACGGTAAAACGGGACCAGGTGAAGAACAAACATCAAAGGCATATGAACAAATATACATTGGACTCAATTTGTACATGTGTGCTAATACCATTACCTAAAAATCAATATATGTTTAACAAGATTAATCTTGACCCATTAGTTTTGGGGTAATAATTCTATCCTTGACTATTCAATTCTTATAGGTCTAGTTCAGGGGTCGGCAACCTTATGCAACGGGAGAGAAAACTGAAACAGAAATTGCATTTGAAGAGATCCATAATTAAATAATGAATTCTTCCTTATCGAACTGGAGATTTCTGGAGAGCCGCAGTTTTACATCGAAAGAGCCGCATTTGGCTCGCGAGTCGCACGTTACCGACCCCTGGTCTAGTTTAAGTTTGTGATCATTTACATTACCGGAACAGAATAATGCTTGGCAGCCAAAGCTACGGCATGCACCCCGCTGGAAGTCCTTAGTCCACCGTTTGCCATCACTGAATGCACGCCAATTATGACTTTGTTAACTCTAGACATCATTGCAAAAACAGCAGAATCTGGAATTACGGTCGTCTGAATGTTGCTGTTTGCCAAACTTGCAGCCATCATATGCCCCTATAAATAATTGGCTATTATTATTTTTAGTATTAAAAATTAAAAAAGGAACAGTCTTGGTTTGGTAGAAGTAAGTTAATGGTTGATATTAAATTGAGAAGTTGAAGTGAAAACTGAGTTGATCCGGGTTCGATTCCCGGCCGAGAAGGCATTTTCAAGTAGAGCGGTTTTCACTAACCGTTCGGTCTACCCACCCTGAATGAATGCGAAATATGCGATACGCCAAAGATACGATAAGTGGAATAGGGGGTTTAATGAGAGCTTTTTGCTCCAATGTGGTATCCAGACACGGGGGTTAATAACCCTTCAAAAACTACGGCCCAGTGGCCTATTGTATTTTGCCCACATTTTTCTCTTATAGGGCGAGAAACCTAGATGTTTTTATAAATTTGCGCTAATTAATTACACATTTGTCTTCTGGTACAAATGCGGCCTATACTCGGGATAGATGATGATGATGACTAATTTTGAAAAAGATCCGGCTTGGAAGGCTTAAGCACCTGGTCAAATACAGTAGCATAATATCATAATATTTATTTACAATTCATAATCATCTGGATGATACAGCTCTGACAACAGCCTATAAATATACGAAGGAGCAAAAAAAAGAAAGAAGAAAGCTGGAAAGTCTAGAGAGCTTCTCCCTAACCACTTAAAAAAAAACCTGAAAACCGAACTTTGTTCAAATACATTTGTTCGGGCCACTTTTGTTGGTCTAATTGGCTTTCGGCCTCTATCCGAAGGAGGCCGACAGATGCCCCGACCTGGGTCGAGACCTCGCCAAATTAGCCGAAAATCACGCCGCGATATGAGATATCGGACAGTGTGTTTTGAGCGGTCGGCGTTTCCGCGACAGGTTCGTGCGTCTGACCTCAGCCGACATGTTGGCCAAGCTAGCGTTTGTTAGTTCATTTGATGTCAATCCCCGCATGGAAGGCAGCATCGGCTTTTCACCCGTCCGGAACAATTTGATTTAAGGTTTTTCTTTCCTTGTATTTTCCTGCTCATATTATTTCTTCCTATTTCCTCCCTTAAATAGGCGACGGAAGGACGTTCCACCCAGCGGGTCAAAGACGGTTGCAGCTTAAAGGTAAGTGACGGGACCATCTCGATTTGATATACATTCGCTAAATTTATCGTTAAATACAGTCTATTCATTGGTTCTTCGATGCGCCTCTATTCAAAGGAGGGCGACAGGTGCCCCGACCTGGGTCGCGGACTCGCCGAACGCTCAAACATGCTATAGCCCGTATATATCTCATGTCGCGGCGTGATTTTCGGCTAATTTAGCGCGTTCTAGACCCAGGTCGGGGCACCTGTCGCTCTCCTTTGGATAGAGGCCGAAAAGCAGTTAGACCAACAAAAGTGGCCCGAACAGTATTGGAAAGTTGTTGAAAAAGGATAACCTAACCAGACCTTTATTTTATTGTGGTTTTGAAGAACCTCTCACTAAAACAACTCCCTTTTCCACTTGCCTTTTAATATGCGTCACCCCTGTATCGCATATTTCGCATTCCTTTATGGACAGTCTAGACGCTTATTGTCGCCCTAGCTCTGCCTCGGCGGGGAATAGAACCTCGGTCTCCCGCACCTTAACCGAACCTAACATGAAATCTATTTTAATCTCTTAATTCGTTTTTCGCTTCAACTCCTTTCAATTAACGACAATTCTGTTCTATTTACATGATAATTGGGGGCGGATTCAACGACGATAACTTGAAACGTTCTTGTTTTGGCAGCGGATTTGAAAAATTTCTCGACAGTGCTGGAGCGGCCGATGGTGAGAATAATTTCGTTCGAGTGGATGTGTTCGGGAGCTTGCGCTGCAATATTATCCGCGCTAGTTTCCAATTCCGTTTTATACTCGGTGAGGTGATCCAGCAGCGATGCTTTCAGTCCCGCCAAGTTCTTAGAGTAGTCGCCAATACTATCCGAGTCTGACGTCACCAAATGATGTAACGATTGCTCTTCATCCACTCTACTCTAAAAATAATAATTTATATTTATTATTAAAACATAATACAGGGTGTTTCAAAAAGAATATACGTATTTCGCATGCATATATTTATTAAACTTTAAGACATACGAATATGAAACTTTACACACATATTTACGAACCTCTCATGTTTAGATTAAAGATGTTCAATTTGTCCTCCATCAGCGACACGAACAATATCACACCGATACTCAAATTCTGTCTACACCAACAATTTGGCGTGTTTTGAGATGACGGTTGGTTATTTTCGTGGCCCCTTCTGTCGTAGGACTGCGCTGGAAATTCGACGCTAGCGAACTACCAGCGGTTATAATCTCAACTAAACTTTCTGTCAAACACTCGCACGTCTTACTCGAACTCTCAAATCGAAGAAAGGTTGGTTATAAAGCCGTACAAGTTACAGCTGTTACAAGCTCTGCGTCCTGATAACAAACGCAAACGTGTGGCATTTTATAACGAGATGATATTGACAATAACACTTTCGTAAAACGCATCGTGTTCAGTGATTAAGCGACTTTTCATGTTAGTGGTCAGGTAAACAAACACAATGTTCGAATCTGGGGCCTACAGAACCCACCTGCAGTCAATGAACATGTACGTGATTCGCCCAAAGCCAATGTATTTTGTGCGATATCCCGTTCATCTGTTTACGGCCCATTCTTCTTTGATGGAAACACGATTAACAGTCAGCAACATCTCGCTATGTTAAACAACTTGTTGTTTCCGAGGCTGCACGAAGACAACTTCATTTTTCAACAAGACCCTCACTGGAGTCGCCAAGTGCGTGAATATCCGAATGAAACTCTACTGAACCGTTGGATTGGTCGACAAGGAGCTGACGACTTAGCATGTCTCAGCTGGGCTCCACGGTCACCGGATTTGACACCCTGTGGGGTTTCGTTAAAGACAACGTTTATGCACCACCACTCCCACAGAATCTGGAAGAGTTGAAGAACCGGATCCGTACTGCCATAACATCAGTGACGAACGACATGCTTGCCCGAGTATGTAAGGAATTTGAGTATCGGTATGATATTGTTCGTGTCGCTGATGGAGGACATATTGTAATCTAAACTTGAGAGGTTAGTAAATATGAGTGTAAAGTTTCATATTCGTATGTCTTAAAGTTTAATAAATATATGCATGCGAAATACGTATATTCTTTTTGAAACACCCTGTATAATAAAACTTAAAAAATGGAATAATAAAACTTCTAAAATTATGTGATCTTGTCTGCCTGATTAATCTAATTAGGCTTATATTAATAGATTTTAAAACTGTTTACCTTGAATCCAGAATCGTATTCTTCTCTGATAATTTTTAACACATGTCGCATAATGTTCGTGGAGATGGCTTGCTGTGGCAAAACCTCTGAAATCTTTTTAACCTGTGTGATAATTAAATCCATTAAATCTCTGTAACAAACCGAATTAATAAACGGAAGAGTCTCAATGAACTAAATTTACTGTGCGTTGTTCCATTTCCCCTCCGTTATGAGTTTCTCCAAGAGGTTTTCCGTTTTCCGGGCGACATCGTAAGAGGTATATATTTTTCTAAAAATTCAAACAGCTTGAGATGTTTTATGTAACGTTTTACTAAAAATAACAGCATGATTTATTTTTGAATCAACACTTGAAATTGACCAAATTTTGTTTTTGATAAGTTTCAAATAATTTGATAATACAGTGTAATCTCGATAATTCGCCCGTTGGTTAATCGAACACGTTCAGTAATCTGGCGGTCTGGAGAAACGAGTTTTTACTTGTCGGTCCGCCGCACAGGATACATGTTATACAGGGCATATTTACGCCCTCTTGCGCTCTCCCTCCAAGGTTTGGGATTCGTTTCTTAACTGTCCCAGGAGAAACGTTATTAAGTGATGTTCCGACCGTTGATCATTTTCAGAAGAAATTAGAATTAAAAACCAAGAATTAGATCTCTTACCAGAACAGGTTTACAATGCAGATGAAAGTGTTTTTTTCTGGATGAAGCTTCTGCATAAGACCTTTGTACACTGTTCCGAAGAAAGTGCTCCAGGAAGAAAAATGTCAAAGGACAGACTGACATTCATGCCTTGTGCAAATTCCACAGGCACACTCTAACTTTCCTTATTGGTTGTAGCAAAATCTAAGCATCCACGGGCTTTAAAAAACGTGACTCACTTACCAGTTACATAGAAAAATCGAGCCAAAGGATGGGTTAACTAAGGTGTGTTTATAGAATCAGTCTCGTTCGAGAGTTCAACCGTGAAACATCGCTTTTGTGCCGTTTAAGATGTCATTAATGTTTTGCTTTCCAAGTGAAAAATAATATAAACAGTACCTAAATTTATTGTATTATATACTTATATCTTTAATTTCTGTGAGTGATTTTGTTAAAATATTTGATAACTTATCTTAAATTAGTTTTTGTGCACCGGTCGGTGTGAAACCGCGTGGTATCTTTATCTACGTTCGACCTGGCGTATCGCCGTATTCTTTAATAGTGAATTTTAATTCGAAAAATATCGAGGGACGAATAAAACAAAGTTTTCGTTTACTAACTAATAAAGTGAATTAAGTAAACTTTTACAAATAAAATTCATTTTATTAATATTGACTTGAGTGGATTGATAGTGATTGATACCCCGACACTGGACAAATGTTCAATTCGTAATTAGACAATCAATAACAAATGGTATAAAATGGTTGTTTGTGCTTCCTGTCAACAACAAATTTCTAGAAGCAGTAAAAATATTCAATGTTCGGCTTGCTTGGGAGTTTTTCATATAGCATTAAAATGTGGTAATATTAAATGATGATTACCAGTACTTAATTAAGGAACAAAAACTAAATACTTGGAGGTGCTCTCTGTGTACAAATAGTCGCAGAGAAAGCATTTTAAAAACCCAACAAACAGAAGAGATGGACTCCCCCGGTCTTACTGAATCTCAAATTGAAAATATAATGAGTAAGTTTGTAAATAGAATTGAAAAAAAGTTAGATGAGAAGTTGGATAAATTAGAAAAGAGATTTGGTAAAGAAATAGATTCCTTAGTAAAAGAGAATGAAGTACTAAAAGAAGAAAACAAAAAGCTAGCACCTAAAGTTGAATCCTATGAACAATATGTCAGGCGAGATAATTTGATTTTGCGAGGTGTATTAGATACAAAAAACGAAAATACAAATGAAATTGTGTTAACTGTGGCAAAACAAATTGGTATTAAACTTGATATAAATGACATAAGCACTTCTCATAGACTTCCGTCTTCCCGTACTGATTTGCCACGGCCTATCGTGGTTATGTTTGTCAGAAGAGATATGCGAAACTCATTCCTTGAGACATTTAAAAAGGAAGCAAGAAAAGATGGGTCAGGTCCTAGAGTGTCTGCATCAGTAATTTCAGCAGCCTTAGTAAAGTCTACATAAAGAAAGATGAAACTTCAACTAATAAAATTGTCCCTACTGGGACAGACTTAAATGTATTTTTTTCAAATAACGAGTAGTCCGATAAATTGTTAATATTTCTGTTATTGTAAACAAAGCTGTACTTTTTTCAGTTTTTTTTCTTAACCTGTAAACTCATATTTTTCTCAAAATAGATATACAAAATAGAATAGATCAATTTAATATACAATGTAAGCTCACTGATAATTATAAAGACATTTTTAAACTAGTTTTAAACGTAATTTTTTAACATGTTTTTACCAAAACATAAGGAGTATGAATAGAAATTTTGATGAGTTGGAGGTGGTTTTGGGGGCTATGGATGTCCGGTTTGACATTATTGTGTTAGGGGAATGCTGGTTTGGCGGCAGGGATCTTATAACTAACGAGATTTATAATATATCAAATTATAAAGCTCATTATACAATGAATAATTTCAATCAAAATAGTGGTATGGTTTTGTACGTCAGAAATGAATTGGCCCAGAACATAGAAATAAGGGAACAAAATCTATCTGAATGCAACTGTATGTTTCTTAATGTAAACTCTGATTTTATAAAAATTAATATCATGGCAATATACAGATCTCCATCGGGAGATTGTGATTTGTTTTTGGAACAAATTGAGCCATTTTTGTCGTACAATACCATATCAATTGGAGATGTTAATATTGAAATACGCGATTAGCATAGGTCTAATGTAGGTGATAAATTTCTGGGATTGATGGTGGGGCGGGGATTCATGCCGAGGATCACTATTGCTACTAGAATTAATCCTGTAACAAGACAAAACACGGGCGGGGTACCATCAGATTCATGCTTGGACCACATTTTCTCAAATATAGATAATCAATATCAACTTCAGGCTGTAGTTCTAAATTACCATATTACAGACCACAGAGCAGTCTCTTTTGCTATCGAGCACCCAGTCACAAGGTGCACCCATTCCGAAAATAATAATGTACGCACTATAAAAAAATTTGAAATAGAAAAATTCTCAAATCTCATGCGCAATATAGACTGGTCTGACGTATGTTCTTGCAATGATCCAAATACTGCTGCTTTAAAATTTGTACGAATTCTGAGGGAGAACATTGACCTTTCGTCTACCATGAAAACAATTAATAATAATCACAAACAAAAAAATACGAAACCATGGATGACGAGAGGTCTAATGGTCTCGCTCAGAAAAAAAAGATAAACTACATAAAAAATTGAGCAAGGAACCATTTAATGTCAGGTTAAAATCATACTGTAAGAAGTACAAAAATAAATTCAGAAGTTTAATACGCATAGCAAAAGACAATTATTTTAAAAATAGAATTACTGAACCAGCGAACGACACCAAGTTAGTATGGGATACAATAACTTCAGCCATTGGCAGTAAAAATACAAAATTTAATATAAAATCTATTAATATTCAGGGTGAATTGGTGGAGGTGGCAAGAGAGCCTGTGGCTTGTGCCAATGCCTTCAACCAACATTTCGGTACGGTAGGAACAAGGATGGCTTTGACCTTGCCGGGGGTGGATTGGGAGCCTGATGAGGGTGTGGAGGTAACTCATCACTTTGTTATCATGGAAGTTGGAGAGGCGTGTATCTCCGAAGCGATAGATCAGCTTAGGGGGGGCTCAGGCCCTGGATGGAACAGTGTTACAGTAAAAATGATAAAAGAAGTTAAAGAATTCACTCACACCTTTAGTTCATATAGTAAATTTAAGCTTTGTAGCTGGTATATTTCCGAAATGTTTAAAAACTTCAATTATCACACCTATTTTTAAAAGTAAAGAGCCAACTGTACTAGAAAATTATAGACCAATAACTATGGTTTCTAATATAGCCAAAATAATCGAAAAAGTGGTTAAAAAACAATTTACAAATTTTTTAGAAAATAATAACTTAATTACTTGTAGACAATATGGATTCCGAAAGGGCCTGGGCACCCACGATGCTATAGACACGGTGGCCTCAGAGATATACTCCTCATTAGATTCACATGTGAGGTCCCTGTCCATCTTTTTTACTTGGCTAAGGCCTTTGATACCGTGTCCCATGCCCTGCTAGTGAATAAATTAAAACAGGTGGGAGTACTTGGAACGGCACTGGCCTGGTTTGAGAGCTATTTGCACGAAAGGGAGCAACGGGTTAAGTTAGAAAGTTCGCTAAGTTCTACCTTTGTTGGAACTAACTACGGGGATCCCTCAAGGAACTGTTCTCGGTCCAGTGCTATTCCTGGTTTTTGTGAACGATCTAGCATCACTTGAGGAGGAAATCCAGGGAAAATGCTATTTATTTGCCGATGATTCAATCTTATTATTCTCTGCTCCCTCCTGGTACCAATGCTTAACAGTTGCGGAGCGTGGCTTAAATAGGGTTAAAAAATGGATGGTCTATAATTTTAAATAAATTAACATTAAATATAGAAAAAACTAAATTCATTACATATTCTATATATGATAACGGTCAACCTTCCTCAGACAGCCATTTAATAATTCACAATAGTAACTGTCAAATAACACAATGTAATTGTAATAACAAAATTTCAAAAGTAAGCTCAATCAAATATCTTGGTATTGAAATTGATCAACATATTAGGTGGAATAATCAAATTAAATTGTTAACAGGGCGTCTAAATAGGTTAACTTATATTTTTGCCAGGCTACGTCGCATACTGAAAATCGACACACTCAAGATGGTGTACTATGCTCTTGCTCAATCCGTCCTCAGTTATGGTTTGCTGTCGTGGGGAGGCACTTATACCTCCACATTGCACAGTGCCGTGGTGGCACAAAATAATATATTAAGATCTATGCTGGGTAAGCTGAGGACGGATTCGGCAGGTGCGATGTACCGGGAGTTGCAGATACTTCGTCTAACTGAGCTGTATAAGTTCATAGTTATGCGACGTGTGTGGAATTCCCTAGGGCGATTCAGTGTGGTCGAGCATGGCCTTGGAACCAGGAGAGAGGTGAGCGGCACCCTGGCCACCCCCAGGAGATTTACCTCGCATGGCATGGGACACTGGTCCTACCTCAGTCCCAGGATGTATACTGAGCTTCCTCTGGAGATCCATTCTGCCAATAACTTTGGTCAATTCTTTAATTTACTACGAGCCTACCTAGCACTACCTAATGGTCCATGGCTGCCGAAGACATCTACAGCTCTGTAGTTTCTATTCATACTCCCAAATGACTTACCCTTAAGTCAACAATTAGAAGATATATAATTTAATTTTTTATATAGAATGGTGTTCATTTTAGTTAATTTTTTATAATTTTCTTTTTATTTTTCCCACATAAAATAGCAGGACATTTTATTTTATTTTATAGAATAATATTAAGTTAAAACAAGGGAATGTAGGTAAATATTTATTAATAATTTCAGTGCAGAGCTCCTTGCCACGCTCTGGCTTCGCCACTGTGGCAAGTAATTTCTTAATGTACCTTATAAATAAATGAAAAAACCTGTATATTTAGAAGAAATAAAGATGATTAAAAAAAAAAAAAAAAAAGGTTCAATCAAGATTTTATTCCGGCGGTAAAAGTTTTTTCTGGCAAGTTCACAACTTGCCTGCTAAAGCTTTGCTTCTTCTGGATAACGCTCCTGGACATCCTAAAGAAGAGGAACTTCACCAACAAATGAAAGACCAACAAATTCAAGTCCTCTACATGCCTCCAAATACGACACCACTAATGCAGCTCCTGGATCAAAATGTAATTCAGCAAATAAAAATATATTACAAAAAATCTCTACTTTCAGATATAATCAAACAATCTGATGGGATCAATAATTTTTTGAAAAACAACAAACATTAACAAGACGATTTTAATCTTGCTCACAGCTGGAATAAAGTCAAAAGTGACACCATTCAGTGTTCTTGGAAAAAGCTCTGGTCAAATCACCCTGCTTTTAACTCTGAAAACCTGATCATCAATTCTGAACAAGCTAACTGCACAATTGTCTTCAAATTTTTTACAAGAGCTTTCCAGCAAATGTGAAGTGGATGTTACCCTGACAAACGATGACATTGGTTTCAAGCCACAAACGAGGAAAATTTGCATGTCCCTTTCTTGCAAAGAAATCCTCTGGCAAAATTGTTCCACGGATGACGACGAAGCTAACGATGACTTTAATGTTTCAATTCAGCCGAATTGTAAGCCTGAAAATAACCGAACTGTAAGCAATGGTGACGCATTCAACGCACTCAATGTTTGTACGAAATGGGCAGAAGAAAACGCCATAGCAAGTGTTAGTGCTAAAAAAATTGCAAGAGTGCGTTTTTGATAAAATCTTTAAGGCAAAGAAACAAAAATTACTTTCTAAAACTGACACACAAGGAATTCTTTTGGTGTTTCGACAAATTCTTTGAAGTAATTTTATTTAAATTAAGCCAACGTTTCGACCTACATTAGGTCTTTCTCAAGGCTACAAAAGAAAAACAAAATAACATAATTATAGAAATTCTAAAATACTATATATATATATATATATATATATATATATATATATATATATATATATATATATATATATATATATATATATATATTACTTCCAAGTTTATACTATATATATATATATATATATATATATATATATATTACTTCCAAGTTTTGAAAATATTCTCCTATTGTTCTTCCAGTGGTGCTACAGTCCTAGTGGACCTTGACCCCATCTCTCTTGTATTATATAGGGGAATTGATTTACGTGGTAAATTAGCATACTCAGAAATATTAAAATTTAATAATTAATGACTGTCTTTTTATTTGTTTTAAAAACTCAAGTGAGCAATAGTCATATTATATATTGATCTATTTTTGACCTGATTTTGGATTTTTTATAATTTAGAAAATGAAATATATTTGGATCATTTGCAATTTTTGAACCGCATGTACATATGTATGTAGATGTATTTTGCTTACATTGCTTAAACCACCAAGATTTTTTTAAATAATTTTAATTTAGAAGTACACTCAAGTATTACTATTGTTGATCAATTTTCTATTCAAACAAACTTTATACAGAACATTTAGGTTAATTCAATTATAATACATTTTCTACAAATTCAGCCAAAAAGTCTTGTAATTGCAATTCATTTCGATAGCAGCTTAGTTATCTGATAAGTCGACTCAAAAAGTCAAGAACAAGCATATGTGGTCTGATTTTTTATAATGTTTTTTTTTTATTATCTTTTTCACTTTTTGGGCTTTACATTGTACATGCACACTCAAATATTTTAATATCTACGACTATGAAATGCTATTGTTGAACATATGTTGGAACGAACTTCATTAACGCGGCTTGTGGTAGGTAGGTATGTCGATTCACTTTAAGAAATATCGATCTCCGATTCGATTCAAATTGAACGTACTAGAATCGATTCTTGTTTAAATCGGGCATTTAAAGATCGATTTCCGATTAATCGCGCCAATTTCAATTATGCCTAATTGCTTAATATAGATACAGGACATTATTGATAACCATTTACCGCTAATATAAGTAATTGGATAGAAATATTATTAAATTAATAAACATAATATCACGCCTATATTCCTTCGAAAGAATAGGTAGAGGTGGGGATTGAACTCAGGATCTTTTGCTCAGGAGTAGTGCTTGCAACCACTAAAGTAATGTGACAGTTTACATTTCTAGTCTCGCCTAAGTACTCTAACTCAGTCAATAAATTAATCAAATTTTAAGTTTATTATTAATTTATATATTTAATTTTATATATTTAATTTAATTTTAAAATTTTATTGAAATTAAATACAAATTTAACAAGAAATTATATTTCCCAGTATTTTAAGTCAAGTGACTTCAAAAAAATTAACTTATCTAATCGCTCAGGATCTAAACGACTCCTTTCGTCGGTAGCAATATTTCCCGCAACAGAAAAAAGCCTTTCACTTGGAACAGATGTTCCAACTATGCAAAAGTACTTGTTGGCAATTGGCGTTATTGAGCTGTACAAGGAATTTCTTTGGTGATACCAATATGTAATAGGAGCTGTCGTTTTAAAGTCGACGACAGGCTGAGTTAAATAATGTTTCAATTCGTCTTGTAAACCTTGTCCTTCAGTTTCTGCTTGAAATAATTGTAGCTGTTTTTTTACTAATATGTTATGGAATTCCCAAATGTTAGATTCTTCTGCTTCCTTTGGCTGGCATTCCAAATTATTTTCTGGATTTTCATTACTTAATTTATTCTCCGATTGGTTTTTTGAAGCTACAATCATATTATTAATTTTATCAATAGCTCTAGAGCATGCTATTCTTTCAGAAAAATGAATTTTCTTGAATCTTGGATCTTGTAGTGTGGTGATAGCTAACATATGTACTTGTTCCACTGTACCAAATCTCTTTTTTAATTCTTCCAATATTAAATCTTTAGTTGCAGCACAGACATCTGTTTCCGTCTTCATTGTACTATACGTTTTCAAAAGACAGGATACTATTGGTATAATTTTGCTTGACATTACAAATTTTTCTACGGATACTTCTTTTGTCACAGTTTCCATAGGTTTCAAAATATTTATAAGATCTTTGATACCATCTAGTTGACTGGCTGTTAACATAGGTGGAGCTTTCGGGTAATTAAGTAATATTGGGGCAAGTAGCTCCGATAACTTTACAAACCGAACTAGCTGATAGTAAATTGAATTCCATCGTGTGCAAACTGACTGAATCAATTTGAGTGGTACTGCTATATCATTTTGCGCTTTACGAAGAGCATCAACCACATTTACATTTTGTTTACAGTATCTAGTTATATCCTTTACAGTATTTAGTAACTGTTTGGCACCTTCAATACCAGCTTTTTCTTCAAAAGGTTTTTGAGCTGCTAAATTCAAAGTGTGGGCAAAACACCATAAGTGTTTTTGTTTGCCAAATGCAATTGTTATGGCCTTAACGATATTCGCACCATTATCAGTAATAACTGCTGCCACTTTTTCTGGAGTTATACCCCATTTTTCAGTCATTGTTATTAATATTTGACATAAATAATCAGCATTATGGGGCTCAGTTAAATGAGATTCACCAAAATTTATACTGATTAGTTCACTTTCACGTATAAAATGTCCAGTTAAACCCATGTAGCTTCTAGTATTATGTGTATCTGTCCATATATCCGTAGTTAAACATATTGATTCTACTTCTAAGAGCATTTCTCTGAATTGCAAAGAAAGAACATCATATTTGTCGGATAACGAACCCTTTCCTGGTATAGGATTTTACAAAAATACCCACGTTTCTTGTAAAACATATCAAGATAACGTAATGGATATTTTACAATCCTAATCCCTTACAATTAGTATAAAAAATGAATTCGTAGATCGTACCTGGGAAGGGAATATAAATTGTAACAAATTCGCCAAGAAGATCAGTTATTAGTTTACAGTAATCAGTGACTCTTCAAGCATCTTTCAACATCGACTACGAAACGTCATTGGTCATCAAGTTTATAGTTTTTATCTTTCGGTCATTAATAATTGTGAGATGTCTGATTTTACACATGGCAGAGATATGGGATGGCCGAAGAAAGTGAACCTGATTCCAAGTTCCAGACTAGTGAAGAGTGGAAAATACTCTTAAAAACGGCGCTAGTATATTGTGAACAGCTCCTACTCGAAAATAATAAAATCGCGAGGGAACCCTCTGCGGTGATTAAAGAAGAACATATGGAAATCGGGAAAAAATTGTATAGTGCAATAATGAAAACTCTGGCGGAACATATAAGAGTTGTAAGAGACGATCTTATTATGTTTGAAGAACTCGACGAAGAAGGTCTGTTTGAAGAAGTCTAAGAATCTGCATTACAATCAGACGACGAATCTGCATTGGAATCGGACGACGAATACCATCCAGATAAAAGGTCGAAAATCGAAAGGGATAATATTGCGCTTGATTATAAAATAAAGGTGGTTAATTTGGCGAAACAGCACCCAAAATGGAGCCTGAAAAGTCTGCAAAGAAACGGATGTACCCGTCTTAAGAAAATGCTTCAGTTGAAAATATGGGAGGAACACATTAGGAGAGGTAGATCCACGAAAGATAAATATTCAACAATTGATAAATGGACTTATGATCGCTTTGTGGAATCTCGTCAATCTAACCGACAAGTCACGACGAGGAATTTGCAACAATGGGCTCTAGCTGCTGGCAGCCAATTTCCGGATTTGAAATTTAAAGCTTCAGAGGCCCACTCCTCCTGTGATCTTCAAACGATCAAAAAGACATCGAATTCGACAAAGAAAAGAAACTAAATTTGTGTCGGAGAGAGAAACCGCGACAATGGTGGAGACTCTTGCTGCAGCAGAAAAGTTTCGGCTCCATACACGAGCCCTCATCCCGAACTACGACAAGGAGTTTGTCATACATACCGACCAAACAGGTATTCGGAAAAGAAATCTTTTTTCCATATGAAAAAAAATATTATGTAGACAATGAAGTACTTACATTCGACTGTTTTTGTTTAGGGTGCCAATACCAGTCGACGTACAACCGGACTCTCGCCGATCAAGGATCGAAGGTAGTGCTTGTTAAACGGAAGGATATACATAAGATCACGCATACTTATACTGCACAATATGCCATGACCCTATCCGGAATACTACTTCCATCGGTTTTTGTCTGTTTGCAAGAGGCAACTGGCAAATTTGGACCGAGGGTGCAAAAATCGGTAGACGCGTATGCTGAAATGTATACAAACGTTGCCATTAGATCCTTAAAATCAGGCAAACTGACAACAGCGTTGTACAAAGATTTTTTGATGGATGTGATGAAGCCCTATGCTAAGGAATAAAAATTTCTGTTGATAATCGATTCTTGGGGAGGGCAAACAAATCCGGCTTTGTATGATGAGATTTTCGAGATGAGAGATTGAGACTGACATGAGAGGTAAATACGGTATATCAACTTGCACAATAAAAATAATTCCAGCAAAATGTACTCCATTAGTGCAGCCTTGCGACGTATATTTTTATCGGCACGTTAAAAATTGTATTAAAAGATTGCAAAACTGTGCCTACATTATAGAACAGGACAGAGAAGTAAATTCCAAAGAAGTTTGTGTCAAAATTCAGTCTCTCGTTCACCATCAATTGTCGGCACCAATATTCTGTCCTATGTTAAAATACGCCTGGTTTGCAGTCAAATTGTGCGACGACAGGACATCGTTCATGAACGTCAATGAAGTTTGCTTTGCGATAGACGTTTTAAAAAATCCGTGCAAATGCAAAAATACGGCATTTATCACATGCTCAAGATGCCGTAATAATTATTGTTTTCCCTGCTTCTATGACGAATATCATCCAAGTTCGTGCAGTAATACGTCGCTCGAACAGGACGATAGTGAATAGGGTAAAATAAATTGTCACTATATTATGGAAGAGGGATGTATATAAATAATAAAATAATAAATATTTACAATTGATTCCAAAATAAACATTAATATTTTTTCAAATTTCCTTTTCCCGCTAAAAAAAACAGTTATTACAATTAATTCCAAAATAAACAATATTCAAGATACATGAATATGTAAAAAATGTGAAATAATTGAAGAAAAAACACAAGCTCGCCGGGTTCGAACCGGCGACCTAGCGCTTTCGAAGCGCGACTGTTACCGTTGCGCCACTCGTATGTTGAATGTTTAATTTGTATAATGCAGACGAACGCACTAAAAATAATTAATTTCTCAATTAATTAATTTCTCGGAAACGGATGAGTATTGTATCTTACTACTTGAACCTGTTATACTACTATACTAGTAAAAATACTATACTAGTAAAAATGAATCGAATCGGTGATTTCCTTATCATACGGTCCCCTTGTAAGTACTACCAGTTGCTTTTGCGTCTGACAACCGCAAAAAATTAAAAAACTAAATATACCGCAGCCAGTTTAGAAATATTATCGCTACTTTTTTGAACTGATCCGTCCGATTCGGGAGGTTTATGAATCGATTCAGTGAATCGATGTAGGGTTCAAAATCGATCTGAAAAAACGATTATATTACTCTAAATTATCGATTTTGCGATTAATCGATTTTAAATCGACATGCCTAGTGGTAGGCATGAATCGGGAGAAAATGTAACAAAATTTTTGCGTTATAACCTCTCAATGCGCCTTTCCTTTCTCGCTGTGTATCTTTCTATGATCATGCTTATGCGCATGCTCTCTTTCTTTTTTGATTTGATTCCTTATTTGCATTGAAAATATGATATGAAATGCATGAACTGTACAGATTTTATTGCGAATTTAATTCGAAGTTCAAAAATGCGTGAGGAACTTCGTTCCTGATGGGGTCTCCTGACCGCACGTTTTTACTTAAACAAATTTTATAAACGGTATTTCAGTGAATTAAATTTTGATCAAACTTGTCACACCCAAATTTGGCACAAAGAGTCTTACAATTGTAAATCATTCGGATGGGTGTTTGGCTATCTAATAAGACAGGTATAGATAGGTATTTTATGATATTTACTGTGGACGCTAAACCATGGGCACTTTTCAATGGCATGTACATCTTCTATTAGAAAGTTACTTGGTTATATGTGGATGCGATGAATTTAGTATGTGACCCATATAATCCTGCTGTTGTGCATACCTTATTCTTTGAGCCATCTATATACCACTTAAAACCTACGCTGTACTATGCATTGATTACTCCACTTTAATGGCTTTAATTCTTCACATTGTTTTGTGTTTTCCAGTTAAAATAATATTTCTGTTTGGTGTACATTCCAGAATATCTTCCCTCTGTCAACTCCTTCCTAGCTGAATTGACTATCATCATTGGAAATGTTTCTTCTACTATTAGGTGTAGCAGAGTCATTAGTTACATTACCGTCGTGAATGAACTTTATAGGAATTGAGAAATCATTGACAACACAATTAATTGAAAAGTTAAAGTTGAGCTGTATTGATAAGTGAAATAATTATAAACTTGTAGCAACTGGAATTTATTAAAAAAGTTATCATTGCAAGGAACATGAGTGATGAACGTTGTGTTGTCAATTAAAATGTTGCAAAAATGTGTTCAAAAATGTAAGTTGATTTAATTACATTCTTCATTAGTTCATCTTTTTTACAAAGTAATTCTCGATATTTGATAAATTTAAAATAGCAATTTTTCTAAAATTACAAATTTGCCTTTATGGAAATGAAACTTTGCACAAATGTTTTTAATCACAAAATATTTTTTTATTACTCATGCGCGCGAAGTACTTCCTGACGCACGTTTTTTAATTCGAGAAATGCCACTTCGCATTGTCTTTCCACATAACCAATGTTCCCTCTAATTTTTTCACTGACTGCGCGGCACAAAAGTATGATTGTGCAAAAATCTTCGAGAGCTTTTGGAAGTGCAAAAAAGAGAGCTGCGGCACTACGATTTCCTTCGGGTAACCAAATTTTTTTTTCTCAAAACGGAAGAATAGCGTAATATAACTTGCATATCTGTGTTCAGCAGCGAAAATGCTTTCAGAAACGTTTTTAAATTTTGATGTAACTCAAAAGATAACGATTTTGACAAAATCGATTCTCTCGAATTTCGTCGTTTCCGCGGTCTAGACCCCGTGTTGATGGTTTTTCTTAACTGAAAGCTTCCTAGGGAATATAATTATACACGTTTTCCGACTAATTTTGGGACGCTGTGGTTAGCGGTTCAAAACTTATGACAGCGTGAAATCTGTCGGAAATGCGAGATGGTGTACAGCGAAAAAAATATATATAAAACTTGTTTATTTGTAACTTTAGAACAAAATAGACTGGAAAACCGTTTTCAGCACTTCGATTTCCTTCGAGTAACCAAAAAAAAAATCGAAAAATAGCTGTATTGTGATGTGCACGGTGTTTGTATGCGAGTAATTTTGTCCCAATGAACGTCAAAACGCAGGCGATGATTTGTCGACATCCGTTCTCTAATGAAGTATACGAGGATAAAGCAAACCAAGTAAATGTTCGATGACGTAGTTGATGTAAACAAAAGAGATTTCGTTTCAAAGTGTGCTGCACACTTTTGGTGCACAGATGCGCGGCCGCGCACCCGCTCAACGTATAGGGAACTTGCACATAAAACATTAAAAACAGTCAAGACCTCTATATTAATATATATATATATATATATATATATATATATATATATATATATATACAATATTAATAAAATACTATATATACAATATTAATGTTTGTTGTTTTTCAAAAAAAATATTATTATTGTAAATTGTTGTAATTTTCATATACGTATTTTAGAATTTTTATAATTATGTTATTTTGTAATTTTGTTTTTCTTTTGTAGCCTTGAGCAAGACCTAATGTAGGTCGAAACGTTGGCTTAATTTAAATAAAAAATTCTTCAAAGAATTTATCCAAACACCGGATTTAAACTACCCTAATCATTGACACACAAGGGTTCCTAAACTCCGCATCTACTGTTCTCTTGAATAGAGTCGTTCTCCTCATCTCTCCTTATTTCAATATAATATTTATATTATATTTTGCATATTGGGAGGGGGGTTGAACCCCCCAAAACCCCCTGGCTACGCCCATATCACCACTAATAGTAGGACGCTGTTTACGTCTACTATTAGTGGTGGTATTGCATAGTGGTATCATTGAAAAACAACAGACAACCACTTAGGGAGAGGAGCGAGGGAGAAGTCGCAATAACAAGAAAAAGAAATAATTTGATACTGATATTAGTTTCAGGATGAGTTCCAATATCAGGGCCTATGTGTGCCAATCAAGCTAAAATCTTTAGCTTTGATGTAGAACTTTCAGTTTGCAATCACATGTATCATATTTAAGCCATTACCTGCCTTAATTGAAAAACCAATTATAGGAATCATGAATGTTGTAGGAACTAAAATGCAGATAGTAAGTCCATGGCCAACAACGCAATTACAATTGGTTTTAATTCTAATCACAATTTTTTTTAAATAGAATTTGTGTCCCAAAAATGGGACATTGGTGACTAATGAGTTAATGATCTAATTAAAAACCCACTGGGTAAAACATGTCATATAGAGCTTTTAAAGATAACCTGGAAAGAACTTCCAGGGCTAAGGCAATCCAAAGTGATGCGGGATCTTTTAACCAGAAGAGAACAAAAGCTTGCCTGAAACTAAGCAGGAACAAGCTTAGAATTCTGACAGGAGTCCTGACGGGACACTGCAGACTTAGGAAACATCTCAAGGCCCTAGGTCTAGAGTCTAGAGGATGATGATGGATGCAGATTCTGTGGCTCAGCAGAGGAAACCCCCATAATCTGCTCAAAAACTGCGGAGCATTACTCCGCAAGAGACAGATGTACCTTGGGGCTCACTGCTTGAACACAGAGGAGCTGCAGACTTTGAATCCCGCCCAGATCCTGAAATTCCTTAAGGAATCAGGATTAGAGGAGGCGCTCTAAATGGGTAAGTACACCAATGGTTGGAGGAGGAGGGTAGGGTACAATAGATCTATAAAGGTCACAGTACAACTCGTCACCACCATATCTACAATCTATAGATAACATTATGACATATTTTTGACAGTCATGCCGAATGAATGGACCACTTTACCAATGTCGAGGTGATGGGAAGGGCAGGTGTGGACACATTACTATTCAATACCATAAAGCAGTGCAAGATTGGGTATCTGGATCACATACTAAGGGGGCAAAAATATCGAATACCCCAGCTCATACTCGAAGGAAAAATAGAAGGCAGGGTACATACGGAGCATTGGACAGAAACAGCCATCATGGCTTAGAAACATTAGGAATCAAAAAGTTTGGTGACATGTGCCAAGCAGCAATAAACAAAACATTAACAATTATTGAATGAATGGTGAATTACCCAATGCACAGAAGAAGAATACTGAATGGGTATCTAAATAGGGAGAAAGACTCATTTATGGGACAGTGGCACTCAAGCTACTTTACGGTAATGTTGCTTAATGTTGCGAAATGAAAATTAACAATCCAGGAATAAAATTGTGTCATGTAATGAATTATATTAGTAATACATTTGGTAGAATTAACCTGTTAGTTTATAGTCGTAGAATTATAGTAACTAATGTGGTATTTGGATTAGATTAAAAAATTTGGAAAACATACCCATGACGGATGTCACTAATAAAGTTGTTGAAATCGTAGGATTCTTTCTCAGGCATCTTGTTCAACAATTCTATATTTACAAAGAAAACCTTACAAAACGTACTCTTACTTAGTTTAAAATAATTCTGACGTTAAACAGGTTATAACTTCTGTTTTGCAAACATCAACATGAAGTTGGCTGCTTAACCATAACATTTTTATTCAATAAATACAGGTTACTCCTCATTTAACGACTGCTGAGACTTACGACCAGCTCTCTGCTCAAATTTTCTGCAGCAATCTCTTTTAAGATATTGATCAGATTCAAGAATAAATTAATTCCAGGCGATCACAAGTCGTACGAGCCCAGAAATTAGTGGCGCTTCCGTGGCATAAATTGAACTAACGTAATACAAAGTTTCGCAGGACCGTAACTAAACAGGGGCAGCAGGGGCACGTGTCCCAAAAAGATCCGAAAAATAGGGAATATTTATATTTTTTATTCACAGTTTACACCGTTATAACATATTAAAAAATATAAATACTAATAATAATAATATCCTTTATTGCCATAAAATCTACAAGCGGACATAGCAACGTCAAATAGGTTTAGGTTACAGAGAAGGGTTGTTTATCAGACATGATATACAAATTAAAGTATAAATAAAATGTACAAGAAGGAATTAATCACAATTAAAAATTACATAAATATAGATATAAAATAAGCACCTAACACATATTTTCACAAACATAATACAGACACGTATATACATATAGATATATTGAAATTCATCTCTTAGCTGCTATTGAAATTGTAATAGACTTTTTTTTTCAAGTAGTCTGTGACTGAAATTTTGAACTTTTTTGTGTGTACGATATTTCTAATTTCAATAGGAAGAGAGTGAGGCTTTGATTGCTCTATACTGTGTTCCTTTTTCAAAAAATGATGAGTTGTGATGTGGTATCCTGAGTTCATTTATATATCTTGTATTGATTGTCATTTGGTTTGAATATGAATAACAGTTTCTTGTAAAAATATTATAGTGTTTTTTGGCAAATGTGACTAGTTGTAGAAAGTATAAAGATGGTACTGTTAAGAATTCTAAATTGACAAAGTGGGATTTACTCGATGTTCCATATGGTAATTTCAACATAGATCGAATAATTCTTTTTTGTGTTTTGAATATTTTTTCTGAGTGGGTGGAACTTCCCCAGAAGATGATGCCATACTGTATGATGGATTGTACATGGGCATAGTAATATATTTTGAGGCTATTTATTGATACCTGATCCTGTAGAGCTCGAATAACTCCACATAAAGAGCAGAGTCTAGAATTTAGAATATTTATGTGTGTTTCCCAACTGAGACTGCTTTCCATTGTCACCCCTAAGAATTTGATTTCATTTATTAGTGGAATGGATTTGGAGTTTAGCCTAACATAGATAGACTCTTGACTAAGTTGATATCTAGAGAATGATATAAGCCCTGTTTTCCCTGTATTAAGCTTAAGTCCATTTTTTGTACACCATGTTGACATGTTCTCTGCTATATCTGATAATCCCCCTGAGAGCTCTGCAAGCCCAGGAGTGGACATTATTACCGATGTATCATCTGCAAACTGATAGACCAGCCCTGGTCCCAAAGCCTCCGGGAGATCACCAACATATAGCAGGAAAAGAATTGGGCCTAGGATAGAGCCTTGTGGCACCACTTGCGATATTTCATTTTTCTCTGAGAAAAATAGTTTATTTTTTTGTGAAACATTTACTATTTGGGATCGTCTCGATAGATATGACTTTAAGAGATCATTACACTTTCCTTTTTATAGTCTGACAGATACCTTCTGTAAGCACCCTTTTCTCTCTTATATTTAATATATACATTTTCGCATTTTGTTTCAATGTAGAGTTCATAGAGATCTCGGATATAGAGAGAATAACGTTTTATTTCAGAATTTATCCAGTGGCATTTGTTATTTTTCGGTTTGGATATGGTTAATGGAAAACATATGTCGAAGTGGTAGTATAATATGTTGTAGAAATTATTATATTTACTATTTATATCACTTGCTTTATAAACATCATCCCAAGTTTCAGTTTCTAGTGCTGACATGAATCTCAATATATTTCTTTCTATGAAGAATCTTGTTCTACAGCTGCTTTGTTTGTTTGCTACTCCTGTAGTATACACGATCTCAAAGATCTGACTAAAATGATCTGATATAACTGTTTTTAGTATGGTACAAGTTGATATTTCTTCGGGTACGTTTGTGAATACATTGTCAATCAGAGTTGAAGAGTACTGTGAAATTCTAGTCGGTGAGTTTACTCTCGGAGTTATCCCAAACTGACTGAATAATTGTAATAACATTAATGACTCATTTTCAGGTTTTGCAAAATTAACATTGAAATCTCCACAAACTATGGTGAGTTCTGACCGACTAGTAATGAACTCTAAAATTTGAGACATATTGTTTAAAAAACAATTAAAATCTCCTGATGGAGATCTATATACACAAACTAAGTGACATATACATTTATTTAGTGCAAATTTACAGCTGGAGTATTCAAATGATTTTTCAACTTGCGCAACTGGTGTTTCTGCAGTACTAATTGTAATTTCTTTTGAGGCATATATTGCAGTACCTCCTCCTCGATATTCACTTCGATAGGAGTAGCACACTAATTTATGATTACCAAGACTTATTTTTTCTATCTCATCACCCCTACACCAATGTTCAGTGACACAGAATACTTTTGGAGATATTTCGTCTAGAAGAACTTGTACTGATAGTATTTTGTTTTTGAGGCTTTGCAAATTAAGATGTAAAACTTTAGTGGTTTTCAAACTGTTTTCATTTTTGGGTACGTTATTTGTGTCCACTGCTTGTTGTGTTAGAAAAAAAAATTCGATTTCAAAAATTCACAGTGGATTCTGAAGTCGAATCTTTTTATCCCTACTTTGTTTGGCCAGAAATTGGGATCATACATTTGATCTTTGCGATTTAGTGAAGCTGTAACTACAAACCTCTTTAATCTTCCTGGATCTGAAGGTAATTCTTGTACACCAATTTCCTCGTTTTCAAAAGTGTCTTTTTTTACAATATAGTCCTTTATCAATTTCTCAGACACATGTGTCCTTACCCTATAAATATATAACCAGACCTTTCGATCTGCTCCCACAAATCCATTGGCATCTTCCTCGTTAACTTTACCTGTTCCTAGTCGACACTTTGCAGATCTTTTCTGTTTTTGGTATTGAAACCCTTCATTTTCTCCTGCTTGTCTGTTGTTTTCCAGATTAAAATCGTTTGATCGATCATTTTTTTCGAACCAATCACTTTCCCTTTGATTGTTTTCATTTTTTCCTTGACTGGTACAGCTTTGTTTATTTTTGGGGTTTGTTGTTTCACAATTTTTCCATCCTGCCATCTGTGAATGCTCTTCAATTTCTGAATGGAGTGATGTGAGGGGTGCCCCCTGGTTGTGAGTAGATGAACTCGTTGAGGCTAGATTTCCAATGTGGAGTGCTTTCGATCTTTGGTTTGCATCTTGAGAACTTGAACCTACTTTTTTTGCCCAGCTAACAAATGATGTTCTTTCAGGGGCCTTTTTTGCTTCAGCCCATATTTTCTCTTCAAGGTATTTCGTTTTTTCTAATAGTAAGTTGTTGTTTACCATAAGGATGTTATTTTGCTCCCGAACTTCATGCAATAGTTGTTTGAGGTAATTGTTTTCCAAAACTACTTGTTGCTTTTCCAACTCTTTCACTTGTTCCGAGTTGTCCCTGCTAACATGGGTGATTTTCTTTTCACAACACTCTATCTGGAGTTCACTGATTATTTTCAAGTTTGATAATCTTTTTGCGCAACTTTTATGAAATACACTGTTACAGTTTACACATACATAAACTGCAATATCTTTGGCACAACATTTCATTTTATTTTCGTTATCAGGAGGAGGGTCCGATAGAACATCGTTACTCCCCGCCATCTTTTTTATATTTCAACTTTTACTGCAATTAAGTTTAAAAAAATATTTAAAATAGAAAAAAAAATTGAGCTGTTTAAACGCCACTATTTTCGTGCGGTCTTTCGATGACGTCAATTACTACTGACAGTTAATTTCATTGTTTACAACAGCTGTTCTCATTTTTAACTTCACGTTTTTGACGTTTGGTTTCTAACCAAAAGACTACAATGACATACAAATGTAAACAAAACGAACTTGTTTACATAGTATGTTACGTCACTTTCGTTTTAACGAATGGTTTTGGCGTTTTACAAATTTGTTTAATTTGCACTCTTTATTAATTTCAAGAAATTAAAACGATGCTAATTACAAATATAATGGTTTAGTTCAAATGTCCGGTCAATAAAGTATCGCAAAAAAATATTTAAAGCAAATTTCAAATTCATGAATATTCCCTAGTCATAATAAAAAGTCCGAATTTCAACAGTTTTTTGGGAACCTGCACGAAAATAATATAATATTTTAGACTGAGTAATAGTAGTTTAATGCAATTCATAAAATGAGTCCATTGATATTCAATTCAATTTGAGTCCATTGATAAGGTCCTGCCCAGGGCCCCCAAGAAAGCTAGTTACGGCCCAGCAGTTTGGTACTGAACAAATTTTGTAAAAAATGAAAATAAACAATAGCAAAATAAGGTGGTTAAATTACAGCCAGACAAATACAGAAGACCACATACCGTGCGGCAGCGCATTCTCTTAATCCAAATTAAGAAAGGTATGCTGCTCTGGCTACAAAGTATACTCTTTTCAAAATTTATTGTTAGGTTTTTCAAAACATCTTTGCAAAACTTAGATGTGAAGTTATATCTGGGGCTCATGTTCCAATTGTTTTTATGTGTAATTCGTTTTGAATTGATAGGTACAACCTCAATTAAAAATAAACAGTCTTCGCTTATCGACAAATTCGCTTAACGTCTTAGTCATAGGAACGAAACTCGTCGCAAATCGTTCTGTAAGGAATCAACTGTTACGTTGAAAATGTCAATTTTAAGAACAACAAAAACACGAATATTTATTGAACCAGGCAACATAGAAACTTCATTTTTGCTTTCCGATCTTAGTTACGCAACACGTAAGTTTTAAAAAACCGTAATCTACACCCTACCTGGAGAAATTGTATTATTACATGAAATTAGTGGTTTGCTGGAGCGGCTCGCGTAAGCCCATTGTTAAATTTTGTATAAATTGGCGAGCCCATTGTTAATTTTGTTTATAAATTTGCGAGCCCTTTGTTATTTTTTTGTTAAAATTATCTTTTCACAGTTTCCACTATGCCAATCTATGTATGTACAGTGCGTTTGATAAAGAATTCCGTAGTTTTATTTTGTCATAGAAATTGTTCAAAGTGATACACACTATTCTAGTTTGTGGTGTTTCATTCATCAAGTGTCCAAGTTTTGCTCCCCTGCAGTTGGCAGTTAGCACTTGACCTTGAGACGGCGCTAGGGCTCCGTTCGAAGTTATTTTATTTAATTAAGTTCAAAGAGGATAGACTAGGATAACCGAACCTATCCTATTTGATTCAGTTGAGGCGTGTAGTGCAGTAGAATGGCTACTCCACAACAAAACTTGAAAGTACCCTCTTTTGTTGTATGTACTCATTGATGTAATTTTTTATTATATTTCAACGTTAAATTTATACTTAAAACTAGGGAGTTCTTCACACTTCAACACACTGTTCATACATTGTATAATAGACCAAGTTTTGTTATCGTTTTTATTATAAGAATTTAAATTTTGTGATATGGAACTAACATGAACTAACAATAATTTACTACCCTTTGTCATTAAAAAACGTAACAGAACTTGCTTACATACTGTTTGGACCGTGTCTCACGAAAATCAAAATTTTCCAGTTTTAAAACAGGGCTGGTCTAACCACTTATCTGTTAGGGTTGCTCGCGTCTCCGCCACGTGTGATCGTCCTCCCGACGCCTTTTTTAAGGGAGGAAATGGGGATAATAAGTATGGAGGGATTCCCTTAAAATTGTTGTCTTCCAGACGTTGGATGCCGCTTCAGCCCGTGATTATACCCCATTGGTTAATTTGATTTAAAACGAGAAACTTAAAGATGCGTGCACGTGTCGGTCGAGCTTCGTTCGCGCTTCGATTCTTGTATCTACGTTTCACGCACTCAAAGCATACTCCAGAATAATATAAATTCGCGACATAAATTGATAAATCGCACGATTTCGGCCCAGGTCGATACACCTTTCCCCTTCTGTTGATCGGTGCCGAAATCGATTCAAATGTTAAATTAAAAATATAGGTTTACTAAAATTGGCGCGAACACATACACACGTGGACAAGGTACAAGCAAAGAAGAGCAGAAAGCTCCTTATTGGTCGTGTCTAGCCCTGTCCTCCTCGGTAGTGTAGTTGACAACATACTCGCCTTTCAATGCGGGAGACCCGGGTTCGAATCCTGATCGGGGAGGAGACAACTAGGGTGGTTTTCACTAACAGTCCGGGCTGCCCACCCTAAATGAATGCAAAATATGCGATACCAGGGTGGCGCGTACTAAAAGCCAAAGTGGAATAGGGGGTTTAGTTAGTAGTCGTGTCTAGCCAATGTGTGTCAGGTGTTAGGAAGTGCCAGATCTTGAAATTAAAAAAAAAATCGCTCCCTTCCCCCAGGTCGCGGTCATCGAGCCCATTGTTAACAGTTTCCCAGCACACCACTGCATAAAATGATACTGGGTAATTTACTCCACTTCAATATTGACTACCACAAGTTTTCCAGAAGAAATATGGCAGACTTTTGTTGAAATGGGCTTATACCACCCTCAATCATCTGTGATCTATTCTTTGATAAATTCTTTGCAAAATTAGATTTCTAACAGTCCTGAGACACTTAGAAAACACCTCAAGATTTTGAGGAAGATAACAATTGCAGATTCTGTAGCTTAGAGGAAACCCCCATAGGACTTCTCAAAACGATCCACAAGAGAAAGATATACATTGGTGCCCCACACTTCAAAGAACACGAGGCAACGTCTTGCCTCGTAACGTCTTCTCAGTCAGCATCCTAGCCTATAGGTAAGAGTGTTGGCTTCTGAGGTACTGGGTTCAACCCAAGCGATGTCCGACAGCATTTATTCTAATTAAAATAAATGTGACTACCAACATAACAAAGAGACAAACTTGACAGATGACACAAAAGCATTTACAAACCTAACAATGATAGGGGATTATATAATCTGTGGGACCATTTCATAGACAATGTAAATGGAGGTACAAACTTTATATATGATACCTTATTGATACCTTGATATATATGATACCTTATATATGATAAGGGTCAGTAATGATACCATATCAATAAAGATAAGTGGCGGTGACTAGGGTGAGGAAAGTAATCAACAAAAAACCTTTCATTGGATGATTAATGGGACAAAGATTACTTTGAATCATCATTGCAAGGGAGAAAAGCAACTGTGTCATACTTCTCATACACTCTCTCTGTATAAGAACAAACATCCAATGGATGAATCATCGAAAATGTGGAGAAATGCAATAGGCCATTGGGCCACAGTGTTTGTAGGGCTGAATAATAGCCCCGAACCACATTGGGGAAAAATAACGTCTTTTCAAGTATTGATCCACAAGAGAAAGATGTGTCTTGGAGCCCGACGTCACGCGACATCGCCTGTCAAATAATGATTACATTGTTTTAAATGAGTACGTTCTCACAATGGCTACGCGACGTGCCCATTTAAAACAACGTCGCACGACGTCGCGTAGCTGAGTGCCGCGCTATAGGACCCTCAAGGACTCCTGAGCGTTGATCCGTGAAAGATGTACCTTGAGCCTCTACACTTCAAATTTAGAAAACACCTCAAGATTTTGAGGAACATAACAATTGTAGATTCAGAAGAAACCCACATCACTTCTCAAGGACTTTTGAGCATTGATCTGCAAAAGAAAGATGTATCTTGTGGCCCTACTCTTCGACGAAGGGGAAGTAATATCTTCTCAAAGATTGCCAAGTATTGAACTACAAGAGAAAGATGTACCTTGGAGCCCTATGCTTGAAAAAAAAAGAGTTGACTTCTCAAGGACTGCCAAGCATTGATCCGTAAGAGAAAGAAGTGCTTTGGCGCCCTGCACTTCAAACTTAGGAAACACCTCAATATTTTGAGGAAGATAACAAATGCAGATTCTGTAGCTCAGAGGAAACCCCATATCACTTCTCAAAATCTCCTGAGCATTGATCTGCAAGAGAGAGATGTATCTTGGGGCCCTACACTTCAAACAAGAGGAGGAAACATCTTCTCAAAGATTGCCAAGCATTGATCTACAAAAGAAAGATGTACCTTGGAGCCCAATGCTTGAAAGAAAAGGAGTCAACTTCTCAAGGACTCCCTAGCATTGATCAGAAAGAGGAAGATGAACCATGGCCCTACACTTCAAACTTAGAAAACACCTCAACATTTTGAGGAAGATAACAAATGCAGATTCAGTAGCTCAGAGGAAACCCCATATCACTTCTCAAGGACTCCTGAGTATCGATCTTCAAAAGAAAGATGTAGGCCCTACACTTTAAACAAGAGGTAATGTCTTCTCAAAGATTGCCAAGTATTGATCCTCAAGAGAAAAATGTACCTTGCTTTTTTTAGGTTTAATTAGGCTGCAAGAGAAAGATGTACCTTGGGGCCTTATGCTTGAAAGAAGAGGATTTGCAATCCTTGAATTCCATCCAGATCCTGTAAAAACTAAAGGAATCAGGACTAGAACAGGAATCAGGACTAGAACAGCACTCTAAATGGGTAAGTATACCAAGAGGGTGGGATAGAATAGATCCATAAAGGTCACAGTATCCAAGTCACCACCTATAATTTACAATCACTCATTTCATACCATTATTTTATTGTAATCCTCTGTATATATTTATCTCATAATTGATGTACATAACTTTATTAGCAATCGACTGGATTAAATGTAAGATAAACTTAACATTAAGTAAACTGTCTCATTGCAAAGTTAATTGTGTCTGTCTAGCCTCGCCTGTTTCATTAATGACTATCCATCTAGATAATCATTAATAATTATCTGGATGGATAGTTAGTCATCCAGATAATCATTAATGACTGGACTATCCATCCAGATAATCATTTATGACTGGATTATCCATCCAGATAATCATTTATGACTATCTATCCAGATAATCATTAATGAAAGAACAATATTTGAATGAATCTACTTCCACAATTTCATTCAAATATTTAATTTTCACTTAGAAACTAATCTTAATTTAAACATTCTACAAAAACAAAGTTTATTTAATTAATAAAGATTTTTTATTAGCTAATAGAGTGGAAATTCATAAACATATTAAGTGATGGCTGTTGGAACAAACATTAGGTAACATTTGTTGTTTATAAAAATCTATTCCTTTGCATTTTACTTAGATAATATTTAGTTTACATTTACCAAACATATAAACAAGCAAAACATATTTTTGACTATTGCAACAATAAGTTTCAAGTTCTAATTATCATCTTTATTAATCAAATGAAATAAAATCTACGGATATATATTAAAATCTCTAAACAAACTAAATGGAAATAATTGGAACTATGTACAACACATCGAATACTTAACCAATGGAACAAAGAGAAAGTTTCAAAGATTGCGAGAGAAACTTAAAATCTCCCTCACAGCAAAAATTAAAAGAAATGATTGAATTATTTGATTGGTGCATTGGCCTGAAAAAAAAAACAAAAAAAAAAACAATTAAATTATAGTTCACTTGAAGATTATGATTTAGGTTACCCATTCCTTGGCGACAATCATCAAAATGTTTTTCTCTATTTTGGGTCCAATCAGTGGATTCATCTGGGTCATATAACAACACAGCCAGCTAAAACAAGAAATACATATAACGATAAGTTTTCTTTTTAATAACACCAGTTATTAACCCGCGCGTTAACGTGTCCATATACATGTGATCTTATCACATATGCATGACGTCTTGGAGAAGTCATTGTATGTTAAGGGGTTAATCATAAAATTAATTTATTTATTTTTAATAATATAAGTAATTAGACTTACAAGAGCCAACAGGTAGCTGCTGTTAACATCAAAACGACTTGAATAATTCTGAAAAAACAAAATAATGTAATCATAGATTGACAATGACATAACCATCTGCACATGTAACAATGGCAAGGTAGTACGACTGGAGGATATCTGTGTCGAACAGATTAAATATTTTGGCAATGCCACAAATATCTGGCTTCTAAATCGTTTCAATCACACTGTCACACCAAAATTATGGCGCAAGGCTCGTGGAATTTCAATTTTAAAGCCTGGTAAAGTATCAAAAACAAAAACCCTGATGGGACAAGAGATGCAGGAAGTAATGAGATCTGTCCAAGATAGAGAGCGCTGGCAAGGAGTCATTGCGAGCGTAGCAAATTGATGTCACTACACCCTGCAGAAGGGTTATGGACTGAAGAGAAAGTATCAAATGACCCCAAAAGTTTTAGACCAATATCTCTTCTTTGCCACCTCTACAAGATCCTAGAGATAATGATTCTGAAACAGCTAGTTAACTATAACGTCTTCCAGTGGTACAACAGTACTGTAGCAGACTTGGACTTTATCCCCCTGTCTGGCCCCCTGTGCATGGTGTTTAGATCTAAGACACAAGTATATTGGGCACTTGCAGTTTTTAATGAGCCACTATTTCGGTTTTGTGGCAGATTACTGTTAGGGCTTTGCCAGAATCATGCACAGAAGGACAGTGGTGGCTATTGTGCCACCCTCAGGATTTGAACTTATACCTTATGCCCGCCATACACACAACGGTCCACCAGAGAGGTCTACCTGTACAGGTGGACTGTGTGGGAATAGACCTGTGCATTTTTTTGCTTACAGTTGACCTGCGCAGGCAAACCTGCACAGGTAACCTCTCCGGTAGACCGCAGCGTGTATGGCAGGTATAAGTAATCTGGTACCTTGACTACTAAGCCACCACCGCCCCTTAACTTAAACTTAACTTCAAATAATTGGATAACAATCGAATTTACATGTTTTTGTTACCTTGTGCCACTTTATACCTTCAATAAAAAATTATTATCTTACCCTCTGTTTGGGCCCTTGGGTACCACGAAGGGTAGAATGATACCCACTACGCCCCATATTAGGGTGAAAACGATGAAAGGAATAGCTGCGGCTCCCATTGTTTCCAATTAGACTGAACGGATTGAACAAGTCAGCTGACACAGTTCGTGAAAACTGTCATGTGATGCGAATGACATTGACACTCCTTATTCCCATGGCTGCCAATATTTTAGAAAGCAATAACATGAAGATAGCAGCAGTTTATTACGTGCAAAATTTAAATAAATCCAAAATAATAAAATGATTTATAGATGATAACTTTTGTCATTCCCTAGAAACAAATTCTTTGAAATATTTTTATAAATTATTTAAAAAGTTTGGACGAGTTATAAGTTAAAATATTTGGTGCATTTCGCAATACGCAAAATCTGAAACCTCGCACAAATATTCTTATCTTGCGCTCCTAATTTAGCGTTATCAAGTATTAAGCGTTATGATTCAAAAACATTTATAGAGGGCAAATTTACCGCGCAAACTCAATAACTAAATGCTCCTCGTAACTAACTTCATGTAGTAAAGATGTTGCCGCTTTGTTAAAAATAAAATTAAAATAACGACTCTTTGTTGCGTTAAACACATGCGAGTTAAAATATGTTAAACTGCTCACGAATTGTTATTTTGTGTTAAGTTAAGCTTAAGTGTGTTAATTAAGCGTAAGTGTGAGCATATCCGTTGCTTTTTATATCACTGTTGTTGATATTTTCGTGAGTTTTAATTCCTGTTACGGATAACGCTGAAACTTAAATTTGTAAATATAACCCATTTCAGAACTGTATTTATTTAATTGCAATAGCTATGGTTAGCACGCAGCGTGCGAAAACTCCTTTTATTTTTTTATACGTAAACTGTTTAGCAAACATGTTTATAATGTGGGCTTTTGTGCAATAATCGGCAACACTGTGAATTAAAGGAAATTATAAAACTGTCACAAATATATCAGTTGTCAATTGGTCTGTGAGTAGGTTTGCGTGCTGTCACGCACGTACTAAGTCACACTCGATCCATCAGATCCCGAGAAACTAATAATACGCGAGGTAAGAAAACAAAATGTGATATATCAGTGACGTTTCGAGTCGGAATTATTGTGCCGTCAAAATTTCCAAATTCTTAGAGAATGTGCCGCAAGATCTAAAATGTATGTAATTCAAATTCCAGAATGTTTTGCTGAACGTCTTTCGCGCTTACCTGCTACAACACACCATCCGATTTACCAATAAAATGCCGAAATATTTCGAGAGCACAACCATATTCAATTACACGTGGGAACAGGTCGCACAGGCCTTTTGGAAAAGATATCCAAATCCAAACAGGTATTTTGGACTAGTTACATAATCCCGGTTATTCTAATCGATTTGTTTTTAGTAAACATGTTTTGACGGAAGATACAATCTCCAGAGAAATCCATGGGGATCAGTTGATGTCGAAGCGGCTGCTCAGGAAAACCAATGCCATTCCTAAATGGGCAGAACGGTTCATCAACACCAAACACGTTTATATTATGGAAGAATCTTCTGTTGATTTGAAGAATAGGGTTTTGGTGACCTATACTAGAAATTTAGGATTTGCTAAAGTTATGGTTAGTATTTTTTTTAAATTGCTAAATACTTTTTGTGATTTCCTGCTCGCTGTTTTTCTGTAGTAAAAGCATAACATTACTGTCTTAGTACTCGCACATACTTGAGTTGTTGTGGTACATAGTGTAAATAGTTGTGTCGACAATTTTCAAGGCATAAATAAACCTGCTCGCAGCCTACGGGCCACAATTTCATCTTGTGTGTAAATATGGTTCGAGCAGCAACACAAAAGTGAAATTTTAGCATTACTTTTATTTGTTCGGTGATATCTGGTGGTGGAAGGATTTGCCACTGTCTGGTGGGACAGTGTTACCAGGTAGCACCGGCATGTTCTGTATATACAGAAGAAAATGCATGCATGGAGGTTCCTTCCGTGCTTCCCTTAGAATTACATTGATGGTGTGTATGGGTTTTTCTCACAGCCCATGGAACCTGCAATTTTTCTGCAATGTGATTAATGTTTTATATTAATATGTTTAATCTGTAACTGCTATTTTGCTTATGTAGGTAAGCTTACACTAGAGTGAAGGTCAAATTGAGTTGTGGGCTATGAGTGAATACATCCTAAAGTATTAATTTGTTAATTTTAGCCACGAGCTTCAAATTTATTTATTGTATGAATTTTTATGTAATAATCTAACATCGTTATAGCACTTTTGAAAAAATGCTATGTTATAATAAAATAAATACTACTTGACAAGTGACAAGTGACTAACTTGACAAGTGACCCTCTTGAAATCACAAGCATCTTGGTACCGCTGCAAGCATAACCTCAAGATGTCGTTGTCGTAGGATAGGATTCTATATTTTTTATCCTATACATCCCCCATTCACTATGAGTGTTTAGGGGTTCTGGAACTTAATTATTGTTTTTTTTTTTCTGTTTATTATTGCCTCTGCATCCGTCGTTGCTCGTTGAGTTCTTTTTGTGTAATAATCTCTCTTATCATGTTTTCCGTGTATGACTATTATTGTGCTGATTTAAGCATTTCGTCTACTAGTGTAGATGTACTTCGAGCGTCGAGTTTGTTTGCCTGTTTCATCCACTTTTCTCTTTCTGGGGTCCACCTGTCGCATTCGAAAATGGTATGTTGTGTGGTGTCTGCGTTCCCACAGTACACACAATAGTCGTCAGAGGCCCTGCAGATCCCATGCAAGTACTACCGCAAACATCTGTGGCCGCTGAGAGCATGTGTTAGGTGATAGGAAACATCTCCATGCTGGCGTGTTGTGCATAATTTCACACAGGATATTAAGAGTCTCGTCCAGGGTCTTTTTTCCGATGGGCCCCAGTTCTAGTGCAAACATTTGGTCCTTTGCGCTTCTTCTGTAGTGTTCTCTGTTTGTGGAGTTTCTGGTCTTGTACAGTTTTACTCTTTCCTGTATTTGATATTCTATCGGTACAACTCCGGCGATGACTAGTACGGCGTCCTTAGATATTGTTCTGTATGCGCTGCATACTCGAATGGCTATTTTTCTTTGTACAAAAGCGAGCGTGTTTTTAATCTTTATTTTCGTAACGGCCCTTGCCCAGACCGGAGCTCCGTACAGCATAGTTGATTGGACCATCGAGCAAAGCAGCCTTCTCTTACTACTTTTTGGGCCACTAGTATTGGGCATTAGTTTTTCTAAAGCTGAGGTGGTTTTAAAGGCCTTTGCCGTAACTCTTTTGATGTGCTCCTTGAAGGAGAGCATTCTGTCAATGGTTACTCCAAGGTAGCTTAGGTTTTTTTTTTTTTTTCGGGGATATCTATTTCCAAGCTAATGTGTATTATATGTAAGCTAATGTGTATTCCAATTTTTAAAAAAGCAAAGCTGCACTGATGAGAGATAAATCTCGAAACGCTGCTGCAGATGGCTATTCACTTAAGTTCTTCTTCTTTAAGTTCCATGTCCGTTCCGAACGTTGGTAACCATCTGGGCTATGATGACTTTATTCACTGCGGCACGGAAAAGTTCTGTTGTCGTCATGCCGAACCAGGTTCTTAGGTTTTTCAACCAAGATATTCGTCTGGCGCCGATTGACCTCTTTCCTGCCACCTTTCCCTGGATAATCTTCTGCAGCAAATGAAATCTATCTTCGTTTCTCATGATGTGGCCAAGATATTCTAGCTTTCTGCACTTGACTGTGTTTAGAACCTCTCTCTCCTTGTTCATTCTATGGAGGATCTCATCATTGGTTATTCGATCCCTCCAGGAGACTCTCAGCATTCTGCGATATATCCACATTTCAAATGCCTCTAACTTTTTGCTGGTGGCTTCTGTCAGTGTCCACGATTCCATTCCGTAAAAAAGAACCGAAAACACATAGCATCTCATCATTCTCAGCTTTGTAGTCATTGTTAGGTTGTGGCTTGTTAGTACAGATCGCATTTTGGTAAAAACAGATCTTGCCTTTTCAATGCGAATTTTTATCTCCTGAGAGTGATCCCACCGATCATTAACATTTGTGCCAAGATATGTATACCTCTCCACCCGTTCGATTGGCTCTTGATTGACAGTAAGTTCACAGTTTTCAATATAGGACTTGCTGATGACCATAAGTCTTCTTGATGTTAATATCCAAGCCATATTCTGTGCTCTTTTCTACAAGTCTGTCTGCAGATAGTATAGATGTTGTAGTCCTTCTATACTATCTGCAAACATCACTGTGTCATCTGCATATCGTATGTTGTTGATTTTTTCGCCATTGAGAGAGATGCCAGCTTAACTTAAGTTAAATACATAGAAATGATCTTAAAAACAATGCTATTTGTCTAATACTCGTTGAGTGACATGCAAATGTACTGGGACTAATAATACCATGCAAATGTCCGTTGTATACTTCTATATCCTGCGTGGTATTAGCAAGGGAAGTAGTTGTTTCAAAATGAGATTTAATATTAGAGCTGTAAACATGTTGAATACAATTATACAATATTCAAACTATATTTCGTTTTTAATAAGTTTGTATTAATTTGTTTGTATTGTAGAGTGTGACTGAAAAAGTGATATATAAAGAGAGTGAAAGTCAGCCGGGACAGACGATCGTCATCAGGTCAGCATGGATCGATTCACAAGTTAGAGGTTTCAGTAAGGCCATATGCGCCTTTGGCTACGAGAGGTTTAAGAAAAACTGCCACAAAATGGTAAAAAATAATCTTTTCTATTTGGTTTTTATTTAACCTCAATTAGTTTATATGTAATTACTAAAACTTCAATAGACCTTTTCATAGTTGAATTTTTTGTGTATGCATGCATCGCCATGTACGTCAAAAAAGTGCCCGAAATTTTTTGACGGATAACCAGTGAAAATAACAAAATGTGCTCGAAACACGCCTAATGCGTTTAAATGCGCTTAACTAACCGTAAAAAGGTCTATTGATTGATGATATTTAAAAAAATTGATTTTTTCAAAATGCATGTTGTATGTTCTGCGATTTTTCTGTTTTAAATGAAAATTAATGGTGATAAAGATGTGATATCAAAGTGTGTACAGTATAATCTCGGTAATTCGGCCGTTGATTAATCGGACGACACGTTCAGTAATCCGGCGGTCTGGAGATCGCTCGCGCTCTTCCCTCTCACCAGTCTTCCTGATAATCCGGCGGTTGTCTGGTCCCAAATGTATCGGATTTTTAATTATTATTTTTTTAATCTCTCAAGTGGCTCCACTGAAACGGAAGGACAGTGGGACCGCCAGCGATAGCATTACTGCCTCTGCCTACTCTTCAAGTCTTCCCGCAACGGGCACCAGATGAGCTTTTTTCAATAGTACAACAGGATTTACATAAAAATACAAGATGCTATGCAATAGCATTTACAATAACAACAAAAGTAAAACAAAACAAAAAAAGAAATAACCCTACCGCCCTTGTTCCCACCCAGACAACTCCTTATCCCGCATGACTGAAGTCGAGAATCGGCTTAAGGCCGCCCCATCTCGCCAGCGAGATGGCCACCTGCCACGGCTTCGTCCGTGACTTCCAGGGCCGACGCCAGGGCTTGTCGCTCCTTCTTCCAACGCGGCCACTCCACGAGAGTGTGCTCCGCGTCGTCGCGCACGCCCTCTCCACAGGATGTGCACCTGTCGTCTGGGGCTTTCCCAATCCTGTGGAGATACGCTCCGAAGGACCCGTGTCCGGTAAGAAGCTGGGTGAGGAAGTATGATCCCACCCGTCCAGCCATCGCCCCATCCACCGAATTAAATCAGGCGACGAGTCCACGCGCCGTTTCCGCCGCGTGACCACCTCTCCTGCCAGCAGGCAAGTAGTTGCTCCCGAGCAACTCTCGTTGCCTCCCCGCGGTTCCCACCAGATGTTCTTGCGTCCCTCACCGACGCGCGCTCCATAACAAGGAGGTCCGCGGGAGGAATCCGCAATATGACCTCCACGGCGTCACTGCTGACAGTGCGGTAAGCCCGGGCGACCCTAATGGCCACCGGGTACAGTGCCCGTCGCAAACGCTCCCTGTTACGGGCGTTACCCCTCACCGCCGCTGCCCACACCGGTGCCGCGTATAGGAGTCTGCCACGCTGGCCATAAGCCTCTTCCTACTCTCCCCAGGCCCGGCGGCCCTCGGCATGAAACGCGCCGCCCGGCTTCGTGGCACACGTGTAATCCCCACTGACCGGCCTGGAGGATCACACCGAGGTACCGGATCGACCGTTAGACCGGTATCCTCTCTCCTAAGATTTCAATCTCCAGAATGCCTCTACCTGACCTTCTGGTGGAGAGCAGGGCCGCCTGTGTCTTAGAGGCGGCGAGCTGAAGGCCCGCCGTCTCCATCCAGTCCCGAACGAGTACCCTGCGCGCTTGACCCTGAGACGCAGCATATCTCAGCACCTGTCGGTGAAGAGCTCGGTGAAGAGTGTCAGCTCGTCTGCGTACGCCGCAATACCCACCCCTGTGGGCAGTAACCGTCTCAGCGTCCGCAGAAGGCCGTCATAGGCGACATTCCACAAGAATGGTCCTAAAAGCGATCCCTGCGGAACCCCGGTAGACAACCCCCGCTCACGCCAGTTCTCCCCCTCGCGGTACCTGATGGTTCTGTCGCGCAGGTAATCGGCAGTGAGCCTCAGCAACGTCTCCGGTAGTTTCCATTCTGCTAGGGCCTCGAGAACGAGCCACCATTGTACCGTGTTGAAGGCATTGGCGACGTCAAAGCTGATGACCACACAATGCCCCCCTGGTACGGTACGGTCCGCTGTTGGCCCCCTCCGCGACACGAAGGACAGCCCAAATGGCATCACAACCCAAATGCCATTTGGGACAGCCCAAATGGCAACCCTTTTACGAAAGCTGAACTGCTCCCGAGCGAGTCCGCCCCCATGTGTCGGATTATCGAGATTATACTGTATTTGGTACCTGTACAGAATTGTTATCCTTGAAGATATTTAAATTTACGCTATGACCTAGTTTTCAAAATTTCCAGAATTAAAAAAAAATAAAAATAAGTACTTTTCTGTTATTAGCATTTTCGTAATTGGATGGTAATTAATTGTTATCTGTAGATAAGTACAAATTGCATATTCCTAAAAATAATATTGTTTGCGTCATCAAAATTAACAATTGTAATTTTGTCCACCACTTATAAGAAATAAACTATCTAAACAAGTATGAGGTATAATAGTAACAAGCAATTAAATTTTCCTCGGAAAATTTAATTGCTTTTCCAGTGCTCTGTCCGAGCGACAACATTTCAAACACTCAGACACAAATTTTCCATTCACTTGATAAATAATGATTTTAGGGAAATACATTTTCTCGCATGTGTCATAACTTTTGAACGGCTCACCATAGACACTTCTAGTCTTCACCAATCGATTCAGTATCCCAAAATTAGTCGGATAACGTATATAATATTCCCTATGCCGAAAAATCATGTATTTTTCGAACGAAATGTTGGAACATTTTTTTGCAAATTTTTTTCGTGATTTTTTTTTTGTTACACGAAGGAAATCGAAGTGCTGAAAACAGTTTTCCAGTTTATTTCGCTCTAAAGTTACAAATAAACAAATTTTATATTTTTTTTCGCTGTACACCATCACACATTTCCTACTGATTTGACGCTGTCATAACTTTTGAACCGCTCATCTCAGAGACTTCTAGTCTTCACCAATCGATTCCGCGTCCCAAAATTAGTCGGAGAACGTATATAATATTCCCTGGGAAGCTTTCAGTTAAGAAATACCATCGATTCGGGAAGTCTAGACCGTGGAAACGACGAAATGCGAGAAAATCGATTTTGTCAAAATCGTTATTTTTTGAGTTACAGCAAAATTAAAAAACGTTTATGAAAGCATCTTTGCTGCTGATTACAGATATGCAAATTATATTTCGCTAGCTCTTTCGGTTCACTTTCGCCTGCAAAAATTGAAGAAATTTTTATGAAATTTCGGCGCTCTAGTGAAGATCTCGGAAAGTCGTGAATTCCCCGCGGACAATCTTAGTGTATCCATAGGAAAATGACCTTCTGAAAACGATGCCGCACTCCGTTTTTAATTATCTGCAACCGTTTCCGAGATATCTATTTAGCAAATCGAGAATCGGGTTAATTTCAGTTTGAAATTTATCGATGAATTATTGAATATTTCCGGACAATTTACATATCGAATTGTTCGTCTTGTCGTGTAGTTTCTGTGTGCCCAAAATGATTGCACTGCTCTTTACCGTTTTCGAAAAAAACCGAAAAAGCATGTATTTTTCGAATGAAATGATTTTTGTCGAATTTTTTTTTGCAATTTTATTTCGTGATTTTTTTTTTGTTACACGGAGGAAATCGAAATCCTGAAAACGGTTTTCCAGTTTATTTCGCTCTAAAGTTACAAATAAACAAATTTTATTTTTTTTTTCCGCTGTCACAATCACACATTTCCTACAGATTCAACGCTGTCATAACTTTTGAACCGCTCACCACAGAGACTTCTAGTCTACACCAATCGATTCAGCGTCCCAAAATTAGTCGGAGAACGTATATAATATTCCCTGGGAAGCTTTCAGTTAAGAAATACCATCGACTCGGGAAGTCTAGACCGCGGAAACGACGAAATGCGAGAAAATTCTTTTTTTTCAAAATCGTTATTTTTTGAGTCACAGCAAAATTTAAAAACGTTTCTGAAATCATTTATGCTGCTGATTACATATATGCAAATTATATTTCGCTAGCTCTTTCGGTTCACTTTCGCCTGCAAAACTTGGAGAAATTTCTATGAAATTTCGGCGCTCTAGTGGAGATCTCGGAAAGTCGTGATTTTTCCGCGGACAATCTTAGTGTATCCATAGGAAAATGACCTTCTGAATGCGATGGCGTAATCCGTTTTTAATTATCTGGAACTGTTTCCGAGATATCTACTTAGCAAATCGAGAATCGGGTAAATTTCAGTTTGAAATTTATCGATGAATTATTGAATCCTTCCGGACAAATTACACATCGACTTGTTCGTCTTGTCGTGTAGTTTCTGTGTGCCCAAAATGATTTCGCTGCTCTTTACCGTTTTCGAAAAAAAACGAAAAACCATGTATTTTTTGAACGAAATGATGGAATTTTTTTGTCGAAATTTTTTTTGCAAATTTCTTTCGTGATTTTGTGCTGAAAACGGTTTTCCAGTTTATTTCGGTCTAAAGTTACAAATAAACAAATTTCATATTTTTTTTCGCTGTACACAATCACACATTTCCTACTGATTTGACGTTGTCATAACTTTTGAACCGCTCACCACAGAGACTTCTAGTCTTCACCAAACGATTCAGCATCCCAAAATTAGTCAGAAAACGTATATGATATTCCCTAAGAAGCTTTCAGTTAAGAAATACCATCAGTAGAGAGAGATGATATAGTCTATTCCCGTTCTCTGACCTTGACCAAATCTTGACATGACCTTGGTGTTAGCTTGTCACTTTTGGTCCTCACCTCACTTCTGATCCTTCACCCCACTTCCGGTTCACCAACCACTTCCTGTCCACCACGCCCATTTCCTGTCCACCACCCCCATTTCCTGTCCACCACCCCCCACTTCCGGTCCACCACCCCACTTAGCCACGAGCAATAAACTTGGGCGTCCGGGTTTTGGTTTATCTGGTGCCAATCTCCTCACACTTTTTTACCCATTTCTGAATGAGAGCAATGCCGGGCGCATCATTTAAGTGACGAAAACCAAATTCAAATTATTTATTTACCAAATGAGATACATAAAATATCTATAGGCTATGTCATGTAAAATAATTAAATAATTAAAATACAATATTACAATAAGTAAAAGTAATAAGTTAGTTAAATTTAAAATACATAAAATCATTAAGACAGTACATCGGGTTCATTAGTAGAACTTTTTTCAAATTATTTCTAAATTTTTTAAGTGACATTTCGTTTTTTATTGTGTTTGGTATTTTATTGTAAATTTTATATCCTTGATTCTCAAGTCCTTTTGAACACAAGTTTAAATTTGTTTTCCTGGGATAAAGGTGGTGTTTTCCTCTTGTGTCATATATATGGATATCTTTATGTTTTTGGAGAGTATCGCGAATTTTGTGGATATATGAGGCAGTTTCCAATATATATAAACTGACTACTGTCAAGATATTTAAATTTTCAAAATGTGGTTTGCACGATTCTGTTGTTTTTATTCCCACTATATTTCGAACAATTCTTTTCTGTGCTAGAAGTATTTCTTCTATAAGTGATGTAGCTCCCCATAGAATAATGCCATATGTTAATATGGATTGCACCTCGGCAAAATACCAACTTAGCAGGTCTTCCTTGTTCACCAGATTGCGCAGATGTTTAATTTGGAATGTTTTCTGATGTAGTAGCCGACTAATTTTTTGTATGGTGGTTGTCCAGAGGCGATGCTCTTCCAAGTGGATTCCTAGGAACTTTGCTTGTTTAGCTCTTTTTAAACAGTGGTTTTGTATTTTCAAATCAAATCAATGTTCTCAGCATAGGTGCTTCTAGCTGTCTGAAAAATGACATACTCTGTTTTTTCTTTATTAAAGAAAAGGTTGTTTGCTGAGAACCAAGTGTTGATTGAACTTAGTAATAAATTAGCTTTGTCTGCATTTTCTTTTATATTTTTTCCAGTTATAATAAAACTGGTATCATCTGCGTACAATGTACAATGCTGTCCGTTTATATAACTTATTAAGTCGGCGGTGTACAATAAGAAAAGTGTTGGTGCAAGAACGCTCCCTTGAGGGACCCCAATATTGGTACAAATGGTGTTGGACTTTCCTGTTTCATTTCCACTTCTTATTGTAACACATTGCTTACGGTCTTCTAAGTAGGATTGTAGCCATCTCCTGGCTTTCCCTCGGATTCCATATCTAATTAGTTTGTTTAATAGTGTTTCATGGTAGACACAATCAAACGCCTTACTTAAGTCGCAGAATATTCCTATAGGTTTATTACCCATGTCTACTTCTTTTAAAATAGTGCTGTGGAAATCTGCTAGCGCTGTTGAAGTTGATTTCCCTTTACGAAATCCATGTTGTTGGCCTGGAATAATGTTATATTTTTCTATGAATGGGATTATTCTACTATGTATGGCGTATTCAATGATTTTTGATAGTACAGAAATAAGATCAATCGGCCTGTAATTTCCAATATCCTTTTTTGATCCCTTTTTATGCACTGCAATAATTTTTGCTATTTTGAGGATTGCTGGAAATTGTTCATCCGCGATGGAGGCATTGATTATGTCTGTTATAGGAGTCAATAGGTAATGGCTGAACTCTTTGATAATTTGACATGGAAGGTCATCGGGTCCGCTTGTTGATTTGTTTTTTAGGGAAGCAATTATAGATAGAACCTCATTTTCTGAGAATTCCTGCAAATATATTGTATTGGGATTAAACTTTATGTGTTGATCCGAAATGTCTGTAGGAATAATATTACCAACAGTTTTTTTTTTTGAACCTCGAATATTGGAGAAATTTCCTCGCGCTATATTCGCAGAATTAACATTTTTTAAAAATTCTCGCTCCCGAGAAACCCTCAATAGCGACTAAATTCCCAAGAGTCAGGCTACCGCGCATCCCCGCGCCCCTCAGAATAATGGTTTCCTGTTATTCTTCTTCTTTAAGTTCCATGTCCGTTCCGAACGTTGGTAACCATCTGGGCTATGATGACTTTATTCACTGCGGCACGGAAAAGTTCTGTTGTCGTCATGCCGAACCAGGTTCTTAGGTTTTTCAACCAAGATATTCGTCTGGCGCCGATTGACCTCTTTCCTGCCACCTTTCCCTGGATAATCTTCTGCAGCAAATGAAATCTATCTTCGTTTCTCATGATGTGGCCAAGATATTCTAGCTTTCTGCACTTGACTGTGTTTAGAACCTCTCTCTCCTTGTTCATTCTATGGAGGATCTCATCATTGGTTATTCGATCCCTCCAGGAGACTCTCAGCATTCTGCGATATATCCACATTTCAAATGCCTCTAACTTTTTGCTGGTGGCTTCTGTCAGTGTCCACGATTCCATTCCGTAAAAAAGAACCGAAAACACATAGCATCTCATCATTCTCAGCTTTGTAGTCATTGTTAGGTTGTGGCTTGTTAGTACAGATCGCATTTTGGTAAAAACAGATCTTGCCTTTTCAATGCGAATTTTTATCTCCTGAGAGTGATCCCACCGATCATTAACATTTGTGCCAAGATATGTATACCTCTCCACCCGTTCGATTGGCTCTTGATTGACAGTAAGTTCACAGTTTTCAATATAGGACTTGCTGATGACCATAAGTTTTGTCTTCTTGATGTTAATATCCAAGCCATATTCTGTGCTCTTTTCTACAAGTCTGTTTATTAGATGTTGTAGTCCTTCTATACTATCTGCAAACATCATTGTGTCATCTGCATATCGTATGTTGTTGATTTTTATAATCGTGTATAAAAGTATAACAATCGTGCGTAAAAGTCGAATGTAAATCAAATGGTGTTTCATTATTAAATGATTTCTGTTTGTTGGTACTATAACAACAACTCGCGTCGCTAAAGTCTGCTTATAAAAGACGTGGTTGAAATTTAGACGTGGTGAAAATTTTCTGACTTCATTTTAAGTCTCGGCCCGTCAGTCTGGATTTGTCTGGCTCTAACATAACTTAATCTAATCCAGATTAAATCTAGGCTTACCTAGATTACATCGACAACGACCGAATAGTGTTCCCGTCACTGTACGTTTTTTACTAGTTAGCAACTTTTGCCACGAGGGCGCTGAACGTTCTAAGAAACATTGGTTCTATTCAATATCTTAAGCAGAATATTCTACATCCTTATGTTTTAAATGTATAATTTTTTTATGAAATATGTTTTTTTTGCCACAACTTCTATAATGTCCAGGGCCGAAAGACCTAAGGTCTTTTATACGTTTAGTATAATAAAAATTAATATTGGTACTTACGTATTAACGCCACCACCGCTATATATTGGATCGAGAGTCTTGATTATATTGTCTTGATTTATCTGTCCGCTTCGCGGCGGGCAACCTAATCTAACCGGGGTTAAAAAATAAAGTATTTTGAGTTTTAAAAATGTTTTAATTTTAAATAAAATGTTTTATTCTATGATTTATCATCAAAAATTTTTATGTACATAGGCGGCATTTAAAAATGTAGCTGTGGTGGCGTTAATACGTAACTAACTGTAAAAAACCTTATTATTATTATTATAATCAATATTTTTTCTTTAAGGCGGGTGGATTCAATCATGTGTTATCCAACATGTTTCCGACGCATAACCTGCACCAAACAACGCACGTCCACCCTACAGCGTCCACGAAAAGCAAACTGAAAGATGCAGCCAAGAATGCGTCAGAGTTGGCGAAAGCCAAAGCAGCGCCGATTTACGCATCCCTGCATCCGAACCAATCTTAATCTACGCAAAACCGCAAATATTCATTCCCCTTCTGAATATTCCAACAGAAACATTTTTTATTGTTTTATCAAGTATTACAATGTTTTTTGCTTGGACAGTGTTTCTTTATAAACACTGTCCAAGAATAATGTAGAAAAAAAAATGTATTTATCACAATTATTATTATTATTATATAAAGATTTGTATTGCGATCATGTGGTTGGAGGTTTTTTTAGTATAAAAAGCGCTTGACAAAGGAAAGGGTTTGATTCGGATAAGTGATAGTACAATAGATCTTTTCATATTTTGTGCGCATGTGTCAATTTTCGCCGTGTCAAAAAGCGCCCGAACTTTTTGACGTATAACTAGATATGTGCCCGAAACTTTCATATTCCCGCCTTTCAAACTTGGCGGATGCGCATGCACTTAACTAACCGTAAAAGGTCTAAATTATAATCCTTGCTGATTCAGTGATAGTACAATAGACTTTTTCATATTTTGTGCGCATGTGTAATTTCCGCCATGTTATACGTCAAAAAGTGCCCGAACTTTTTGAAGTATAACTAAATATGTGCTCGAAACTTTCATATTCCCGCCTTTCAAACTTGTGGATGCGCATGCACTTAACTAACCGCAAAAGGTCTAAATTAGAATCTTTGCTGATTCAGTGATAGTACAACAGGCCTTTTCATATTTTGTGCGCATGTGTCAATTTCCGGCATGTTATGCGCCAAAAAGTGAAAAAAGCGTCAAAAACTTTTTGACGTATTATTTGTGCCCGAAACTTTCAAATTCCCGCCTTTCAAACTTGGCGGATGCGCTTAACTAACCGTAAAAGGTCTAAATTAGAATCTTTGGTGATTCAAATATTTGTTTACATTCTCAGGTTTTTCTCTGTAAAAACTTTTTGCAAAATCTTGCAAGAACACAACGATAGAATATAATAGTTTTAAGGAAATTGAACCTGAAGTACTTACTTGTACTAGTCTAGTTAGCCCTCATTTATTAGTGTTAAGTCTTTAGTTTGTTTTCAAATGAGATTTAATTGAACCCATTGGCAGAAAATATTGGCTTAAAGTTTCAGGCGAACGGAAAACAATTATATTCGACTTTTTCGTAATTAAATAAGTTGTATATAGAATTGATGATTTTATTTTCGTTTTGATAAAATTAATTTGATTCTAAGGGTGGTAGTCAGTGTAATATAGGAGTAGTTTGTAATCGTTTAAATACTTAGTCTAGTCTGTATTGTTGTTGCTATTTGTATCTATTTAAGTAAAGTTAATGTTTTATTATTATTAAGTTTTTACCCATTTTTTTAACGATTTAATTAAAAAAATACAGATGGAACTACATAGACTAGATCAGACTAGACAGTCATCTAGATTAGATTTGTCGCCATGAAGAACCCAATCGTCTTTGATCTCCGGGCTGATTTTATTTAATTTTTATTTTTGTAATTTTTTTTATTCGAAACTACAAATACTAGATCAGATATATAACTACAAAGACGGACACTAGATTGGAACTCAACATCAGAAACTTAGAAAAGTAGAAATATTTGAGTCACTCATTTCAAATTTTTACTGTAACAGCGCCAACATATATTCTTTTTAAAACCATTAAATTTCCAAGGTCCGCAAACTATGAAAGTGAAAAATCGCTACGTTTTTGCACTGAATTTTTTTATTTATTATATTGCAACTGCAAACCCTATTTAATATTTGTAATAAGTAAGTAAAATAAGTGGACTTTTACATGGACCACCATATATATTTTTTTTTTGATCGCCCTGTATATAGCTAGCCTAGCCTTATGCATAGAAATTTATGGAGCGAACTTCATGTCTATTTTTTTTCTCCCAAACGTTAAATTTGAGTGACGAAAACCTCGAATATTTAATATATTAATAATTCAATATTTAATAATTCAATATTTGAGGTTTTCGTCACTCAAATTTGTAGGTTGGGAGAAAAAAAATAGACATGAAGTTCGCTCCATTAATGTCTATGCATCAGCTAGGGTAGCAAAATATAGGGCGATCCAAAAAAATATATATAGGGTGGTCCACGTAAAATTAAATGAGAGTCTTAGAAGTATTTTCACTTTTAAATAGGGTTTACAGTTGCAACATTATAAATAAAGAAATTCAGTGCAAAATTGTAGCGATTGTCAAGGGCCTTTCAAATTTAATGGTTTTAAAAATAATATATATATATATATATATATATATATATCAAGTAAGCTGCATCAAAACCACTGCACCAAACAAAAACCTGCACCAAAACTCAACATCTACAAAGTGGTTTACAATCTTTCAGACCAGCCCCTTGACGAACCTACCAAAACCGTACTGGCCAAGGGTTTTAACTTTGCAATAGCACCAACTCGCCTTCCCAAAGAAGACATAATCACTGGTGTCGAGACTGCTATTTCACAACTCCCTGCCACATTAGCCGAGACAATAAGACAGGAAACATGCCACATTTTAAGATCTGCCAAACCACCGACAAGAAACATCTCATACGAGGAATTCAAAGCCCTCAAGGCACTAAGGGAAAACAACAGCATTGTGGTCCTACCAGCTGACAAAGGAAATTGCTCTGTAGTCATGAACAGTGCTGACTATAAACAAAAAATGACCACAATCTTAGATGATCCAGCTTATCTGCCCAGTACAACGGACCCCAAAACCTATCTTGAGAAAACTACCAGACAAAAGATCCTAAGCTCTAGCATTGACAAGGAAACAATGAATTATCTTATACCAAGGGAGAAATCTTCACGGTGTCCCAAGATATATGGTTTGCCAAAGATCCACAAAGATGGAGCCCCACTACGACCAATAGTGAGCTCCGTTGGTTCACCGGTCCAACTTCTTGCGAAACATTTAGCAAAATGTTTACAACCATACGCCGAAGATTGTGATTCCTATGTCCGCAATGCTGAACACTTCATAGACATACTGAAAAATCACCAACTCCAGCCCGGCCACCTCCTTGTGAGCTTTGACATTGTATCTTTATTCACAAAAGTACCGGTCCCTGAGGCCTTAAACATCATAAGATCAAAATTAAAACCAGAAAAGTACGTATCAGATCTGGCAGAACATTGTTTAAAGAATACATACTTTAGGTACGGTGGTCAAATATACAAACAAGTCCTAGGAGCACCAATGGGTTCACCTCTATCCCCAGTAATAACCAACATATTTCTTACAGATTTTGAGGAAAAGGCAATCTCATCAGCCACACTTAAACCTACACTCTGGTTAAGATATGTTGACGACACATTTGTAATCTGGCCCCACGGCAGACCAGAGCTGGACAAATTCCTTACCCATCTTAACTCCCAACACGACCAAATTAAATTCACAATGGAGATAGAAAAGCATCAACGACTTCCTTTCTTGGATGTTTTGGTACAGAAGAGACCTGACGGCACCTTGAGTCACACTGTGTACCGGAAACCAACCCATACAGACAGATATCTGAACGCTTCTTCGCACCATCATCCCAAACAACTAGCATCTGTAGTAAACACTCTTACCACCCGATCAAAAAGACTAGCCGACCAGCTGAACTTACTGAAAGAATTGAGGAACTTACGAGAAGCTCTTTCTTCAAATGGATATCCAAACAGCTTAATATCCAGAGCTTTTCGTCGTACAGAGAACAGTAGCCAGAGAACTGAAGAACGCCAGAAACCCGTTAGCACAGCATACCTACCATATGTTCATGGATCAACTGACAAAATCTCCAGAATTCTTAAAAGACACAACATCGACACCATTTTCAAACCTAACCAGAAAATATCCTCCATGCTACGCAGCGTTAAAGACACCATCCCGTTAGAATCCCATGGAATTTACGAAATACCTTGCGGAACATGTGAACGAACCTACATTGGACGTACCAATAGAAAAATATCTGCTAGGATTCAAGAACATGTAGTTTCAGTCAGACACAGAGACAAAGTTTCATCGGCACTTGTCCAACACACAAACACCGGTCACTGGATGGACTTTAGAAATTCAAGGACTCTTGCACAGATTAGCCACGAAATGTCACGAGTATACAGAGAAGCCATAGAGATAGAAAAACGAGACTACTGCATGAACACGAGAGATTCCTTGAGACTGCCCCCAGCATGGCGACCGATCATAACCACCCTCAAAATGCAATCCCAGACACCCCAGACTCATGTACGACCAACAAGACAAACAAACAACCGAACCGAAGCACCGCACACAACGCGCATGACCCGAAGCCAGACAGCTATAAGTAGTCGCACCGCACGAACGAGTTCTCAGTATGCGTCTAACCGTTGACCCGCACGGACGCATATATCTCTTGAGAATGGCGAATGTTAGTCCGCCGAAACGTCGAGAATCCGGTTCTTTTCAGAACCAACCCTCAACATCAACGCGGAATCCCCGAGAAAACAATACAACACAGGTATCTATCCGCGAAAACCTCAAATATTACATATATATATATATATATATATATATATATATATATATATATATATATATATATATATATATTCGCGCTGTACTCGCAGAATTATGATTTTTGTAAAATTCGCGTACGCACATCGCGCTAACCGCTCCCGAGAAAGGCTCCATAGCGGCTAAATTCCCAAGAGCCAGGGTACCGATTTACATATCCCCCGCGCCGCTCCGTATAATATTTTCCTGTTTTTTTCCAACATGAATTACAGGATTAAAGATTTACAGGTCAGTTTTTGTGATTACAGACTTTAACTTAGATTTTAAAATTGTTACGAGGGCCGGATAAAATCTAGTCGAAGACCCGCGGTTCCGGCGGTTCCGAATCAAATTAATTCATGGACTGTAAGTTAGATTTGAAAATTGTTACGAGGGCCGGATAAAATCAAGTTGAAGGCCGGATGGAGAAAAATGGTACTACCTTGTCTAAATCTCTTAAATTTGATGGTACCTAGTCTAAATCCGTCTTAAATTTGATGGTACCTAGTCTAAATCCGTCTTAAATTTGATGGCACCTGGTCTAATTTCGGCGAAAACTAGTCCTGAACCTAAGAAAAATGGGACTACCTTGTCTAAATTTGTCTTAAACTTGGTGGTATCTGGTCTAATTTTGGCTAAAACTAGTCTGGAACCTAAGAAAAATGGTACTACCTTGTCTAAATCCGTCTTAAATTTGATGGTGCAATGTCTAATTTTGGCTAAAACTGGTATAGAACCCAAGAAAAAAGGCAACACCTTGTCCAAATTTGTCTTAAACTTGGTGGTACCTGGTCTAATTTTGGCTAAAACTAGTCTGGAACCTAAGAAAAATGGGACTACCTTGTCTAAATCTGCTTGAAACTTGGTGGTACATGGTCTAATTTTGGCTAAAACTAGTCTATAACCTAAGAAAAATGGTACTACCTTGTCCAAATCTGTCTTAAATTTGATGGTACCATGTCTAATTTTGGCTAAAACTGGTATAGATCCCAAGAAAAATGGAACTACCTTGTCTAAATTTGTCTTAAACTTGGTGGTACCTGGTCTAATTTTGGCTAAAACTTGTCTAGAACCCAAGAAAAATGGGACTACCTTGTCTAAATCTGTCTTAAATTTGATGGTTCATGGTCTAAATTTGTCTTAAATTTGATGGCACCTAGTCTAATTTCGGCTAAAACTAGTGTAGAACCTAAGAAAAATGGGAGTACTTTGTCTAAATTTGTCTTAAACTTGATGGTACCTGGTCTAATTTTGGCTGAAACTAGTCTGGAACCTAAGAAAAATGGGACTACCTTGTCTAAATTTGTCATAAACTTCGTGGTACCTGGTCTAATTTTGGTTAAAACTAGTCTAGAACCTAAGAAAAATGGTACTACCTTGTCTAAATCTATCTTAAATTTGATGGTACCATGTCTAATTTTGGCTAAAACTGGTATAGATCCCAAGAAAAATGGGACTACCTTGTCTAAATTTGTATTAAACTTGGTGGTACCTGGTCTAATTCTGGCTAAAACTTGTCTAGAACCCAAGAAAAATGGGACTACCTTGTCTAAATCTGTCTTAAATTTGATGGTTCATGGTCTAAATTTGTCTTAAATTTGATGGCACCTAGTCTAATTTCGGCTAAAACTAGTGTAGAAGCTAAGAAAAATGGGACTACTTTGTCTAAATTTGTCTTAAACTTGATGGTACCTGGTCTAATTTTGGCTAAAACTAGTCTGGAACCTAAGAAAAATGGGACTACCTTGTCTAAATTTGTCATAAACTTCGTGGTACCTAGTCTAATTTTGGCTAAAACTAGTCTAGAACCCAAGAAAAATGGTACTACCTTGTCTAAATCTGTCTTAAATTTGATGGTACCAGGTCTAATTTTGGCTAAAACTGGTATAAAACCCAAGAAAATGGGACTACCTTGTCTAAATTTGTCTTAAACTTGGTGGTACCTACTCTTATTTTGGCTAAAACTAGTCTAGAACCCTAGAAAAATGGGACTACCTTGTCTAAATCTGTCTTAAATTTGATGGTACCTGGTCTAAATCTGTCTTAAATTTGATGGCACCTGGTCTAGTTTCGGCTAAAACTATTCTAGAACCCAAGAAAAATGGGACTACCTTGTCTAAATTTGTCATAAACTTCGTGGTACCTGGTCTAGTTTTGGCTAAAACTAGTCTGGAACCCAAGAAAAATGGGAATACCTTGTCTAAATTTGCTTGAAACTTGGTGGTACCTGGTCTAATTTTGGCTAAAACTAGTCTAGAACCCTAGAAAAATGGTACTACCTTGTCTAAATCTGTCTTAAATTTGATGGTACTGGGTCTAATTTTGGCCAAGACTGGTATAGAACCCAAGAAAAATGGGACTACCTTGTCTAAATTTGTCTTAAACTTGGTGGTTGGTACCTGCTCTAATTTTAGCTAAAAGTAGTCTAGAACCCAAGAAAAATGGGACTACCTTGTCTGAATTGGTCTTAAACTTGGTGGTACCTGCTCTAATTTTGCCTAAAACTAGTCTAGAACCCAAGAAAAATGGGACTACCTTGTCTAAATCTGCCTTAAATTTGATGGTACCTGGTCTAAATCTGTCTTAAATTTGATGGCACCTAGTCTAATTTCGGCTAAAACTAGTGTAGAACCTAAGAAAAATGGGACTACCTTATCTAAATTTGTCTTAAACTTGGTGGTACCTGCTCTAATTTTAGCTAAAACTAGTCTAGAACCCAAGAAAAATGGGACTACCTTGTCTGAATTGGTCTTAAACTTGGTGGTACCTGCTCTAATTTTGCCTAAAACTAGTCTAGAACCTAAGAAAAATGGGACTACCTTGTCTAAATCTGCCTTAAATTTGATGGTACCTGGTCTAAATCTGTCTTAAATTTGATGGCACCAAGTCTAATTTCGGCTAAAACTAGTGTAGAACCTAAGAAAAATGGGACTACTTTGTCTAAATCTGTCTTAAATTTGATGGCACCTGGTCTAGTTTCGGCTAGAACTATTCTAGAACCCAAGAAAAATGGGACTACCTTGTCTAAATTTGTCTTAAACTTGGTGGTACCTACTCTTATTTTGGCTAAAACTAGTCTAGAACCTAAGAAAAATGGTACTACCTTGTCTAAATCTGTCTTAAATTTGATGGTACCATGTCTAATTTTGGCTAAAACTGGTATAGATCCCAAGAAAAATGGGACTACTTTGTCTAAATTTGTCTTAAACTTGGTGGTACCTGGTCTAATTCTGGCTAAAACTTGTCTAGAACCCAAGAAAAATGGGACTACCTTGTCTAAATCTGTCTTAAATTTGATGGTTCATGGTCTAAATTTGTCTTAAATTTGATGGCACCTAGTCTAATTTCGGCTAAAACTAGTGTAGAACCTAAGAAAAATGGGACCACTTTGTCTAACTTTGTCTTAAACTTGATGGTACCTGGTCTAATTTTGGCTAAAACTAGTCTGGAACCTAAGAAAAATGGGACTACCTTGTCTAAATTGGTCATAAACTTCGTGGTACCTGGTCTAATTTTGGCTAAAACTAGTCTAGAACCCAAGAAAAATGGTACTACCTTGTCTAAATCTGTCTTAAATTTGATGGCACCTGGTCTAGTTTCGGCTAAAACTATTCTAGAACCCAAGAAAAATGGGACTACCTTGTCTAAATTTGTCATAAACTTCGTGGTACCTGGTCTAGTTTTGGCTAAAACTTGTCTGGAACCCAAGAAAAATGGGACTACCTTGTCTAAATTTGCTTGAAACTTGGTGGTACCTGGTCTAATTTTGGCTAAAACTAGTCTAGAACCCTAGAAAAATGGTACTACCTTGTATAAATCTGTCTTAAATTTGATGATACCAGGTCTAATTTTGGCTAAAACTGGTATAAAACCCAAGAAAAATGGGACTACCTTGTCTAAATTTGTCTTAAACTTGGTGGTACCTGGTCTAATTCTGGCTAAAACTTGTCTAGAACCCAAGAAAAATGGGACTACCTTGTCTAAATCTGTCTTAAATTTGATGGTTCATGGTCTAAATTTGTCTTAAATTTGATGGCACCTAGTCTAATTTCGGCTAAAACTAGTGTAGAACCTAAGAAAAATGGGACCACTTTGTCTAACTTTGTCTTAAACTTGATGGTACCTGGTCTAATTTTGGCTAAAACTAGTCTGGAACCTAAGAAAAATGGGACTACCTTGTCTAAATTGGTCATAAACTTCGTGGTACCTGGTCTAATTTTGGCTAAAACTAGTCTAGAACCCAAGAAAAATGGTACTACCTTGTCTAAATCTGTCTTAAATTTGATGGCACCTGGTCTAGTTTCGGCTAAAACTATTCTAGAACCCAAGAAAAATGGGACTACCTTGTCTAAATTTGTCATAAACTTCGTGGTACCTGGTCTAGTTTTGGCTAAAACTTGTCTGGAACCCAAGAAAAATGGGACTACCTTGTCTAAATTTGCTTGAAACTTGGTGGTACCTGGTCTAATTTTGGCTAAAACTAGTCTAGAACCCTAGAAAAATGGTACTACCTTGTATAAATCTGTCTTAAATTTGATGATACCAGGTCTAATTTTGGCTAAAACTGGTATAAAACCCAAGAAAAATGGGACTACCTTGTCTAAATTTGTCTTAAACTTGGTGGTACCTGGTCTAATTCTGGCTAAAACTTGTCTAGAACCCAAGAAAAATGGGACTACCTTGTCTAAATCTGTCTTAAATTTGATGGTTCATGGTCTAAATTTGTCTTAAATTTGATGGCACCTAGTCTAATTTCGGCTAAAACTAGTGTAGAACCTAAGAAAAATGGGACCACTTTGTCTAACTTTGTCTTAAACTTGATGGTACCTGGTCTAATTTTCGCTAAAACTAGTCTGGAACCTAAGAAAAATGGGACTACCTTGTCTAAATTGGTCATAAACTTCGTGGTACCTGGTCTAATTTTGGCTAAAACTAGTCTAGAACCCAAGAAAAATGGTACTACCTTGTCTAAATCTGTCTTAAATTTGATGGCACCTGGTCTAGTTTCGGCTAAAACTATTCTAGAACCCAAGAAAAATGGGACTACCTTGTCTAAATTTGTCATAAACTTCGTGGTACCTGGTCTAGTTTTGGCTAAAACTTGTCTGGAACCCAAGAAAAATGGGACTACCTTGTCTAAATTTGCTTGAAACTTGGTGGTACCTGGTCTAATTTTGGCTAAAACTAGTCTAGAACCCTAGAAAAATGGTACTACCTTGTATAAATCTGTCTTAAATTTGATGATACCAGGTCTAATTTTGGCTAAAACTGGTATAAAACCCAAGAAAAATGGGACTACCTTGTCTAAATTTGTCTTAAACTTGGTGGTACCTGGTCTAATTCTGGCTAAAACTTGTCTAGAACCCAAGAAAAATGGGACTACCTTGTCTAAATCTGTCTTAAATTTGATGGTTCATGGTCTAAATTTGTCTTAAATTTGATGGCACCTAGTCTAATTTCGGCTAAAACTAGTGTAGAACCTAAGAAAAATGGGACCACTTTGTCTAACTTTGTCTTAAACTTGATGGTACCTGGTCTAATTTTGGCTAAAACTAGTCTGGAACCTAAGAAAAATGGGACTACCTTGTCTAAATTGGTCATAAACTTCGTGGTACCTGGTCTAATTTTGGCTAAAACTAGTCTAGAACCCAAGAAAAATGGTACTACCTTGTCTAAATCTGTCTTAAATTTGATGGCACCTGGTCTAGTTTCGGCTAAAACTATTCTAGAACCCAAGAAAAATGGGACTACCTTGTCTAAATTTGTCATAAACTTCGTGGTACCTGGTCTAGTTTTGGCTAAAACTTGTCTGGAACCCAAGAAAAATGGGACTACCTTGTCTAAATTTGCTTGAAACTTGGTGGTACCTGGTCTAATTTTGGCTAAAACTAGTCTAGAACCCTAGAAAAATGGTACTACCTTGTATAAATCTGTCTTAAATTTGATGGTACTGGGTCTAATTTTGGCCAAGACTGGTATAGAACCCAAGAAAAATGGGACTACTTTGTCTAAATTTGTCTTAAACTTGGTGGTTGGTACCTGCTCTAATTTTAGCTAAAACTAGTCTAGAACCCAAGAAAAATGGGACTACCTTGTCTGAATTGGTCTTAAACTTGGTGGTACCTGCTCTAATTTTGCCTAAAACTAGTCTAGAACCCAAGAAAAATGGGACTACCTTGTCTAAATCTGCCTTAAATTTGATGGTACCTGGTCTAAATCTGTCTTAAATTTGATGGCACCTAGTCTAATTTCGGCTAAAACTAGTGTAGAACCTAAGAAAAATGGGACTACCTTGTCTAAATTTGCTTGAAACTTGGTGGTACCTGGTCTAATTTTGGCTAAAACTAGTCTAGAACCCTAGAAAAATGGTACTACCTTGTCTAAATCTGTCTTAAATTTGATGATACCAGGTCTAATTTTGGCTAAAACTGGTATAAAACCCAAGAAAAATGGGACTACCTTGTCTAAATTTGTCTTAAACTTGGTGGTACCTGGTCTAATTTGGCTTTTACACCTTAATATGATTCTTCATGTTTTAACTTTTCTTAAAGATCTAGATTATATTTTTTAGTCGTCTAGCTAATATAGTTAGCCACATCGAGACTAGAGATGAGCGTGAACGGCGCTAATATATATTTCTTTTAAAACCATTAATTTTGAAAGCCCCTTGTCAATCGTTTTTTCCACTCTGAATTTCTTTATTTATTATATTGCAACTGTAAACCCTATTTTAAAAGTGAAAATACATCAAAGACTCCATTTCATTTTACATGGACCACCTTATATATTTATTTTTTTGGAACGCCCTGTATTTAGCTGATGCATAGAAATTAATGGAGCGAACTTCTGGTCTATTTTTTCTTTAAACGTCAAATTTGAATTTGCCCGTTGGTATCTTAACCTATAAAAAACACAAAATATTTTTTGCCATTCCCACCTAAAATCCTTCCATATTAATGTAAAAATCGAGGAAAGCTGGATGATAAAATTGATACAATGATTGCTGCCACAGATCCACAGGTATCTTCAAATAAATTACCAAAACCTTTCCTTAACGTTTCTTCCATTTAGGAGTTCATTCCGGGTGGAAGGCAGCAAGCATTGCGACACCCAGGGCCTTTGGAAGCCGTGCGGACTGCCCAGAACAGATTACCAGATGATATCCTTTTGAGCCAGTTCAAGAAAGTTTCAATCACAGATGAGAATGCCGAATGGTGGAAGATTCGGAAGGTTCCTGTTTTAGACAAGCCTGAAAGCATCGAGACTCGACCTGATAAACAAAATGATGTTAATAAAAGTTACTTGCCATCGGAGAACAAGTCGCACAGTGAGATGTTGTTTGATGATTCGTGGAGCTTCAAAAGTGTAGAGACAAACGTTTCAAATAAGACTAATAAGAGGATTTCCGATGTGAATACTTCGAAGTTTTTCCAGAGCAAGAGGTTCTCTGCAGAAGCTGAATTTGGGTCAAAAACTAGTTTAAATACTAACAAATCTTTTATTGGTGAGGTTTTAATTGATGCAAGTTACAATTTTATTTGGGGTGTATTTCAGGCTCTTCTGGAGGATTAAAAACTGAAACAATCAAATTCAAACCAGAGTTAGGTTACATGGAGGAAGAACTTTACGTTAAAGGAAATATTGTTATTTGGACCAAAGGTCTTTCGTACAATAACGAAGATAGTGCAAGAACTACAATATGCTCTTACTCCTCGCTGTATCCCATTAAACATGCCACTTGGTGCACGTTTTACTGTGAACGGCCTGAGTATAGTGATATTACTAATTTCCAAGATGAGCCGTCTGGTGAGCCCCTACACTGTGTGTGCATTGTAGACGTGCACAATCTCAGGGTGTATACGGTAGACAATGAAGATTTTATTACAACCTTGCCGTTTCAAGTCGGCAAGATTTGGAATAGCAAGTTTGGAATTATTTTGGAGAAAGAACATTGTGGTAAGTGATTATTAATAAAATCTATTACTATTATAATCGAACTTCTTCTACCCTTTTGGGTGTAGAATCCTTGTCTTGAATTGAATGTCTTGATATTGATATGGAATATTTATTTTGTAGAACAAAATCGTGAATTGGAAGCGACGGTGTTTTCCTTGACGCATCCACTGGACGAAGTGACACCAGTAGTTATTTCAAAGCAAGGCAACTGCCAGCTGTTGAAAGATCCAAACATTGAGATAGTGTTTACTTCGGAGGAACCCAGTCTAGTGATGCTTTTCGATACACATTCTGGCTTGCACAGTGTCTATAAAATACGCAGAATCAAACAAGATGAGTGGATTAGGTTCGGAAATAAGACTTCCGATATTACATCGTCTGCTCATACCATGTCAAACCGGGTAAGATTAAATAGACCATTTTATGGTTAGTTAAGCGCATGTGCGTCCGCTTTGTTTAAAGTGCGGGAATATGAAAGTTTCGGGCACGTTTTGTTGTTTTCACTGGTTATACGTCAAAAAAGTGCCCGAAAACATGGCGGAAATTGACGCATAAAAAAATTTCAACTATGAAAAGGTCTATTCAAATGATTTAGTAAACATAATTATTTGTTCCTATTTTTGGTTGGAGTCTTTGAAATGTTATTTGAGGACCACAGTATGTCCCGATTAAATATATTGTTAATATCGAGATGTTATTCGCTCCGAGCATAACCGCGCTTAGCGCCACCCGTGGCCAAAAAAACAACTTCGTCTCCAATATTGGTGTATAAAAACAACAGGCAAAAACAAAAATTAATTAATTTAATAAAATATACAATATACCCGAAGGAAATCGAAATGCTGAAAACGGTTTTCCAGTTTAATTTCGCTCTAAAGTTACAAATAACAAATTAAAAATATTTTTTTTTGCTGTACACAATCAGATTTCCTACTGATTTGACGCTGTCATAACTTTTGAACCGCTCACCACAGAGACTTCTAGTCTTCACCAATCGATTCAGCGTCCCAAAATTAGTTAGAAAACGTATATAATATTCTCTAGGAGGCTTTCAGTTAAGAAATACCATCGACACGGGGTGTCAAGACCGCGGAAACGACGAAATGCGAGAAATCGATTTTTTCAAAATCGTTATTTTTTTATTTACCGCAAAATTAAAAAACGTTTCTGAAAGCATTTTTGCTGCCGATTACAGATATGCAAATTATATTTCGCTAGCTCTTTCGGTTCACTTTCACCTGCAGAAATTGAAGAATTTTTTATGAAATTTCGGCGCTCTAGTGGAGATCTCGGAAAGTCGGGAATTTCCCACGGAAATCTTAGTGTATCCAGGGGAAAATGACCTTCTGAATACGATGCCGCAATCCGTTTTTAATTATCTGCAACTGTTTCCGAGGTATCTACTTATCAAATCGAGAGTCGAGTAAATTTCAGTTTGAAATTATCGACGAATTATTGAATCTTTGCGGACAATTTACACATCGACTTGTTCGTCTTGGCGAGTATTTTCTGTGTGCCGAAAATAATTTTGTTGCTGTTTGCCGTTCTTGAGAAAATCGAAAAAAACCGAAAAAGCACATATTTTTTAAACGAAATGATGGAATTTTTTTGTTGAAAAATTTTTTGGTTAATTTTTTCTTGATTTTTTTTTTTGGTTAACCAAAGGAAATCCAAGTGCTGAAAACGGTTTTCTATTTTATTTCGCTCTAAAGATATACATAAGCAATATATGACGTAATTGGTCATGAAGTTCTTAAAAGTGTCACCTTTGGCGCTAGTGCTGTTGCGCTCGGAGCGAATATTGGTGATTATTATTTAAAATGTCGCAATTTTCTCTTGTTTTAGTATAAAAGTCACTTGTCTGCGATGGAAGGATTTAAAAATTGTCTGCAGCCTGGAGTTAGTCCCTTCAGTAGTCGAGCTACTAGTCTGACTAGCATTAGTAGTCATTTTCCTATAAGCCCAATGCCACCTTTAAGGTAACAACACCTTCAATACTACAATAATTTTAATTTAATAATTTTTTTTTGTGATTATTATTATTGATAGTCACTTTAGATAATTAAAGAAATTGAAATTAATACACCCTATTATTTGTATTTGATCCGGATATAGTTTTTTAGGAAAATTACAGTAAATTACAGTTTCTTGATGTAATTCAATGTCAGTCGTGGTGTTTGCCAGTGAAGTAGTTGTTTTTAAGAAATGTTTTTTTATAGAAATATTAGTTATACTAATGATGTCAATTTTGTTGATGATATGTACTAGGGCATCCAAAAACGTATTTTTTTGCTCTCCCTCCTTTTTCGACCTAATACACCGTCGTCTCCGCCGTCGTCTGGTCCCAAGCCCAGGGTGTGAAAGGAGGAGGGTGGTCGACCTGCCGCGCCGACCAGAATCGGGAAACCGAAGAAACTTGGCAAGAAACCGCATGGATACACGACTTAACCACTTACGAATTAATGCTACCGCATCCGGGGCAGCCGATGCGCCAGCTTTGGGTACCAGGGATGCTGGTGAGAAGTGGACTACTGGCCAAAGACTCAGGTTAATCACACCGAAATCAGAAATACGAATCGCCGCATGGAATGTGCGAACGGGACATCACGTTGGTCAAAAGGAAATTATCGCCAAGGAATTATTGAAATGCAAAATATCGATCTGTGCATTATCAGAACTGCGGCTCACAGGATCTGGGACAATGAAGGTTGACCCACCATCAATCGACGAGACGATGACGCTATTTTATTCTGGTGGCGACAAACGAGAAGCGGGCGTTGGCTTTATGGTTGATCGACGGGCCTCTGCCAGTGTTATCGCATTCCAACCGATATCCGAGCGTCTGGCGGTTATCACTATTGATGGAACGATTAAGACCCATATCGTATCCGTCTACGCCCCAACTGAGACCAGCCCGGACACAAACAAGGATGAATTTTATGCCCAGTTTCAACACACACTGGATACAATACCCCAAACCGAATTAATCGTACTTATGGGCGACTTTAATGCACATACGGGTGCAGATCGAACCGGTTGGGAAGAAACGATGGGAAAATTCGGATACGGGGAAATAAATGACAACGGATTACGCCTCTTATCATTTGCAGCGTCAAACAACTTGATCATCGGCAACAGCATCTTTCGTCACCCCCTCAAACATCAACTCACGTGGCGAAATCCATCCGGCAACGATTCGGCGATGTTGGACTACATTTTGGTCAACACCAGATTCGACGCTCAAAGATGTACGTGCGATGCGTGGACCCAACTGTGGATCAGACCATTATCTTGTCCGAGTGAAACTACAATTGAAATTACAAAGAGCAAAGAAAAAGGCACCACCATCAGCCAAGAGGAACTGGGCCTGTCTGCGAGACCCTGAAACCAGTCGAAAATTTCAAATCGCATTATCCAACAAATTTGCAGCACTCACGATACCAGTCGATATCAACATAGAAGAAAAACAACTTTCTGAGTCTATTGTGGGGTGTGCAACGGAGCTGTGTCCGCCCATCCGTCGACGGACGCAGCAATGGATCTCGGACGACTGTCTCAATCTAGTCGACCAGCGGAAGCAAATGAAACACGTCGATTTCAAACAATACCGACGATTGAACAAAGAAGTTCGACAGAAAATGAAATTGGAACGGGAAGCTTACTGGAATAACATCGCGGCTGACATGGAAGAAGCAGCGTCAAGGCATGAGTACCGGACGCTGTACCAGACAATCCGACGGTTAAGTGGCAAAACAACATCAACAAATGACAATATCAAAAAATTGGATGGAACTTTCGTGACCTCTCCTCAGGAACGTCTACAGCGGTGGAGAGAATTCTTTCATCAGCTGTACAACCACAATCCGCCAGTAGGTCCAGCACCCGAACTGCCGATTATTGAGCAGCCGATAAATCAGTTTCCCGATACTGAACCAACAATCAATGAGGTGAAGACGGCAATAAAATCCCTGAAAAATGGTAAAGCGCCGGGAGGAGATCAAGTAACTGCTGAAATGGTCAAAGCCGGGGGAGACGTCTTATTACATCAACTTCACGTTCTCACAGTGCATATATGGCATTCAGATTGTGTTCCATCCGTGTGGAAGAAAGCGATTGTTGTGCCTATTTTGAAGAAAGGCGACAGTCGGGAATGCAAGAATTACCGTGGTATTAGCCTCCTCTCGATCGTCGGCAAAGTATTTATGAAAATCATACAACCAAGACTACAGAAACATCGAGAGCAAACAAGCCGGGAAGAACAAGCTGGATTTCGACCACATCGAAGATGCATCGATCAGATATTTGCTCTCCGTCAGCTAATGGAAGAAAGAATTCGATGTGGCAAACGAACTGTCATCGTCTTCATCGATTTCAAATCTGCTTTTGATTGCATCGATTGGACAAGCTTGTGTGAAGCCCTGAAGATCGAACACGTGCCACTGAAAATCATTCAACTTCTTCAAGCATCGTACGACGGCTCAACCAGCAATGTTCGTATCCGAAACGACATGTCTGAGGAATTCCCGATTAGGACCGGAGTCCGGCAAGGAGACGTGGCCTCGCCGCTCCTTTTTAACATTGTGATCGACACGATTATGCGAAAAGCGTTTGATGGGCGACGCGGAGTTCGATATGATGACAAAAACTTCCTAACCGATCTGATGTTCGCCGATGACAGTGCGGTTTTCGCCAACACAGATGCCGAAGCAACAGACACCTTGTATGACATTTCCCGCATTGCCCAGTCATACGGACTGAGAATCAATGCGGATAAGACCAAAGTGCTTACAACGGATGGATCTGAAGCCAGAGTTTACCTCGATGGAACCACAATCGAGCAAGTACCACAGTTCAAATATTTGGGATCACTGGTTGTGGAGAAGAAAGTAGCTTCGACAGCCGAAGTTCACAGCCGGATAGGCCAGGCAACAGCAACGTTTGCTTCACTCAAGTGGTGCATATGGAAGCGGACGAATATTACCATCAAAACCAAAATACGCCTATACCGGACGCTGATCCTCCCAATTCTTCTTTATGGATCGGAAACATGGACATTACTCAAACCAGACCTTAACAAGCTCGAGGCCTTCCAAATGCGATGCCTGAGACAGATTCTCTGCGTCTCACTCCTCAACCACCTCCGAAATGAGACAATCAGAGAAAGGTGCGACCAACAGACACCGATTGTTGAGGAAATTCAAAAACGCCGATTACGATGGTTCGGCCACATCTGTAGGATGGGCGACAATCGAGTACCGCACAAACTCCTATGGAAAAAACGACCTCTTGATTGGAGAACACAAAAACAAGCACCGAAGACCACATGGTTGAAACACGTAGAGAACGATTTAAAAAACCAGCGAATAACAACAGCTGAGGCAAGAACCGTTGCAACTGATCAATTAGCATGGAAGCGTATAGTGAATGGAGCACGGAATCTAGCGGCACCAACAGCAGCGTACTGGCTACGAGGTCGACCACCTCTCCATGCGCCGGCTATGGATTAAAGAAGAAGAAGAAGTCAGATTTAAAAATTGTTACGATGGCCGGATAAAATCAAGTTTTAAATCTTACATCTTAATATGAGTCTTTTAATTTCTTAAACATCTAGATTATAGTTTTTAGTCATCTAGCGTCTAGCTAATATAGTTAGCTACATCTAGATCAAATTTCTAGTCACTTTAAATAATAAAACAAATTAAAACTAATAGACCTTTTCATAGTTGAAATTTTTTTGTGCGAATGTATCAATTTCCGCCATGTTATACGTCAAAAAGTGCCCGAACTTTTTGACATATAACTAAATATGTGCCTGAAACTTTCATATTCCCGTCTTTCAAAATTGGCCAATGCGCATGCGCCTTACTAACCGTAAAAAGGTCTATTGTGAATTAGTATATAATTAATAACTTGCACTAGACACATTGTTATTACATGTTTTTTTTTTTTTTTTATGTAGTCGTTGTCAAACTCCTGCCATTTCTCCGGCCGTAACGAGTGGAAGTCCGTGGCTGCAACGACTGTCGAGACTACACAGCTCGTTTCTTAACACCGATACCATCAGCACTGCGTCAGAACGGTTGCAACTCGACGAGACTTGCCAATCCAGTTTCACAACGGATCCTGCTTTCTGCTTCGACCATATCTGGACAGAAAACAATTCAGTCGTTCAGTAAGTAAAAATATTGTCAGATAATTAAAATAAAAAATATGATGGGGACTACAATGTGGAAGGTTAGAAAAATATATTGGGCTTAAGGTTAGGTCAAAAAAATTAAATGTGCTTGAGGTTAGGTTAGGTTAGAAATTTACAATGGGGGAAGGCTAGAAAAATAAAATAGGCTTAAGGTTAGGTTAGATTAGAAAACTACAATGGAGAAGGCTTCTTCTTCTTGGTTCACTTTCTCTGTTGGAGGTTGCTGATCATTATGGCAATTTTTTATTTTTGACATCGCGGAACGCAACAGTTCTGCTAATGACACTCCAAACGAATCTCTTAAGTTGTGCAGCCAAGATATGCCGCGTCGACCAGCACTTCGCTTGCCTTGGATTTTTCCTTGGATTAGGAGCTGTTGCAATCCATATTTTTCGTTTCTGGAGATGTGGTCTAAGTATTGTAACTTTCGTTTCTTTATGGTGAAGAGTATGTTCGTTAATTTATCCACCTACGGTATTTGCAGCATACGACGGTAGACCCACATTTCGAAGGTCATTATCCTTTTTGTTGTTTCCTGGGTCAAGGTCCAACCTTCCAGCCCGTATATCAAAATCGGGAAGGCATAGCAAGGGGTCATTAGCCTCAGTTCTATGCTCAGACCCGGAGAGGTGAGCATCTTTTTCATTTTAATGAATACTGCTCTTGCCTGTTCGGTGCGTGCTAAGATCTTTTGGCGGTTTGTACACTCATGTGTCATTTTGTCATTCATGTTGTCATTAATCCAGGTTCCAAGGTATTTCTATTTGGAGACCTGTTCTATGTGTTCCCGGTCGATGTGCAGTTGGATCTGCTGTTTGGTTTTTGAAATCAGCATGGTCTTTGTCTTTGCCGTGTTCACTTCCAGTCCGTAATCTCTACTTTTTACTGATATGTTGGTCATCTTGCGTGTGAGGTCTTCAATGTTCCGTGTCGTCCGCGTATCTGATGTTGTTAATTGGGGTCGAGCGTAACACCTAAATATTTGCGGATTCGGTTGTTGATGAGTGTCTGCCCCTCAAACTCCACGTTAATCGTCAAGTCAGCCATGCGGTTATTTAGTCAGCCAATCGGTTATACCGCATTTTATGCGGTTTGGAATAGCGCCACTTCTGTCTTACATGGGTTAGGTTTCAACCTCCATTTCGCAAAATACGCTCCTAAACTCTGAAGATCAACACTTAGCGCTTTCTCGCTGGCAGTGACCTCTGTGTGTTGGTATACGAGTGCAATGTCATCGGCGTATTGGAACTTCGATGCGGTCGTCTCGGGGATATCACTTACATACAGGTGGGACAGGTGAAGGACTGAACCTTGTGGCAACCCGTCGTTTAGTGCACGCCATCTGCTTTCTCTGTCGCCCATCAATACCTTATAACGTCGATTAGCTAGCATATTAGTTTCGGCAGTTTTAGACACGGGATAGCCTTGCCAAACTTTAGGAGCAGTCCATGGCGCCAAACCCTATAGTATGCCGCTGAAAGGTCTACGAACGCCGCTGCAGATTTAATTTTACGAAATCCTGCCTCTATGTGCGAAGTGAGTGTCAACCTCGGTTGGGCCTAAACCCCGCCTGTTCTATTGGGAACTCACTATCCATAGCATTTTTGACCCGGTTCAGTATAAGGCGCTCCAGAAGGTTGTAAGTTATACTGAGCAGCGAAATCGGTCTGTAGTGTGATGGGTCCGTACCATCCTTGCCAGTTTTAACAATAGCCACCACTGTTGCTCTTTTTAGTCTCTTAGGAATAATCCCAGTGTACATGATGTTATTACAATAATACAAGGATAGTAGCCATCTTTTAGTTCAGTCACCTACAGTTTTTAAGAAGTCTGGGTAGATTTGATAAGATAATACGTATATGATAAAACTAAATTATATATTTTATATATATTATTTTATATTTTTCTTAGGGACGTAGTTTTGAATGGTCCGGCGACGAACGTGTTCCTCACGGACGATCTCACGGGACAATGGTATTTGTGCTACTTTGTACTGAGCAGATCGCAACTGTCCATAGTCAAGTGTGACTACTCAAATCCCAACTGTATAGTCTTCGGAGTTATGACTAGCATCAGTGCCAAAGACGCTGTACCAATACCAGTAAGTTTCAACAGTTATTCAAAGTTTAATCCTTTGACGCATAGATTTTTGCATGCATCGAAGGTGGGACACTTTTAATACCACCGCAGCTCAAATAGTTAAATGTTTATTTTGATGCACAGAATTTTGCATGTATGTTTACGCATCAAAGGTGGGACATTTCCAGTACCACCGCTCCTCAAATGGTTAAATGTTTATCTTGATGCACAAAATTTTGCATGCATTTTTACTCATCAAAGGCGGGACACTTTTAATACCACCGCGCCTCAAAGAGTTAAATGATGAGAGAATTTAATTTGATGCACAGAATTTCGCATACATGTTTACGCATCAAAGATGGGACACTTTTAATACCACCACGCCTCAAAGAATTAAATGTTTATCTTGATGCACAGAATTTCGCATGCATGTTTACGCATCAAAGGTGGGACACTTTTGATGCCACCGCGTCTCAAAAAGTTGAATGTTTATCTTAATGCACAGAATTTTGCATCCATGTTTACGCATGAAAGGTGGGACACTTTTAATACCACCGCGCCTCAAAGGGTTAAATGTTTATTTTGAGGCATGGAATTTTAAATTTCCATGTTTACGCATCAAGGGTTGGATACTTTTAATACCTCTGTGCCTCCAAAGAGTTAAATATTTTTTGTAAGCTTCATTTTTCTACTCACATAGCAAAATGAACACATTAATAAATACATTTTTATATGTGAAGGATGCCATTATTATAATCGTGCGTAAAAGTCCAATGTAAATCAAATGGAGTTTCATTATTAAACGATTTCTGTTTGTTGTTACTATGGCAACAACTCGCGTCACTAAACAAAAAACATAGACGTAGCGAAAATAAATTTTCTGACGCATATTAAAATTGAATAGGCCTTTTCATAGTTGAAATGTTTTGTGCACGTGTGTCATTTTCCGCCATGTTTTACCCGAACTTTTTGACGTACAACCTTATTATTTGCCCGAAACTTTCATATTACCGCCTTTCAAACTTGGCGGATGCGTATGCGCTTAACTAACCGTAAAAAGGTCTATTAATTTTTCTTATTTTGAATCAAGAAGTCTCGGCCTCTCATTCTGGATTTATCTGGCTGTAATATAACATAACGTAATCATAATCTAATCTAGATTAAATCCAGGTTAACCCAGATTACATCAAAGTAGAGAAAGATGGTTCCTTCTAGGCGCTCCACCTCCATTGATCTTGATACTTCCGGTTCTGACTTCCGTTTCTGACTTTCGTTTCCGGTTCGACTTCCGTTTCCTGTTTCTTACATCCTGTTTTTCACAGATGAGAGTGTGAGGTCTATATAGTCCCACGTGCAAGGTCTATGTAACCCCACGCTGGGTGTGAGGTTTATGTAGTCCCACGATGAGGTCCATGTAACCCCAAGCTGGGTGTGAGGTCTGGTTTCGACTTCCATTTCCTGTTTTGACTTCCGTTTCCTGTTTCGACTTTTGTTTTTTGTTTCGATTTCCGTTTCTGGTTGCACCACTTCCTGTTTCCCATTTCTGGTTTCCCACATCCTGCCGCCCCATTTAAGGTAGACTTCCGAGCAACGCGGCTCTGGCGTCACTAACGCAGCGATACTGTCGCGGCGACATAGCGATAGTATTATGAACTATGGAAACTTATGAGGCGCCATTCGAGCGCAGCGACACTGACACATTGGCGCTGAGCGCGTCAGTGTCCCTGTGCTCGAATGGCGCCTCATAAGTTTCCCTTGTGCATAAAACTATCGCTATGTCACCGCGTCAGTATCGCTGTGTTAGTGACGCCAAAGCCGCTTTGCTCCGAAGTCTACTTTAACAGTTCCTACACTGTGCGCGGGAAAATTAAAAATATGGCGCAGGGGGAAGTTTTACGCAGGCGGGAAAATTCAATCGAAACCAGAAGTATCAAGGTCAGTGGAGGTGGAGGGCCTAGTGTTCCCGTTACTGTGCGTTTTTACTAGTTAGAAATTTATTCCATTGAGGCGCTGAATGTTCTAACCTTATTGTGTCAGTGATTTGAAGTATGTTGTCTGTCAACTGTTGTCTGTAACATGCTTCGTAGATAAAATAATGTATGAGACACGTGTGTGAAGAAGGGCGATTAAATTGCTTTTACTCATTACTCATTTACATTAGTACTCATTGGGATTAAACCACTCGCCTTCGGCTCGTGTTTGTAAACTTCGAAACTCATGCACAAAAGCCCTTCTTCATACACTTTTATCATTAACTACAATTAACATGCTTCGTAGATAAAATAATGTATGACACAGGTGTGTGAAAGGCTTTTGTGCTCTCATTACGATTAAACCACTCGCCTTCGGCTCGTGTTTTAAACTTTGCAACCCATGCATAAAAACCCTTCTTCACACACTTCTATCATAAACTACAATTAACATGCTTGATGACGTGTGTCATGTTTATGACGTGTGTCATATGACACAGGTGTGTGAAAGGCTTTTTTGCACTCATTGCGATTAAACCACTCGCCATCGGCTCGTGTTTTAAACTTCGCAACTCATGCACAAAAGCCCTTCTTCACACACTTGTTTCATAAACTACAATTAACATGCTTTGTAGATAAAATAATGTATGAGACACGTGTGTGAAGAAGGGCGATTAAATTGCTTTTACTCATTACTCATTTACATTAGTACTCATTGTGATTAAACCACTCGCCTTCGGCTCGTGTTTGTAAACTTTGAAACTCATGCACAAAAGCCCTTCTTCATACACTTTTATCATTAACTACAATTAACATGCTTCGTAGATAAAATAATGTATGACACAGGTGTGTGAAAGGCTTTTGTGCTCTCATTGTGATTAAACCACTCGCCTTCGGCTCGTGTTTTAAACTTCGCAACTCATGCATAAAAGCCCTTCTTCACACACTTTTATCATTAACTACAATTAACATGCTTGATGACGTGTGTCATGTTTATGACGTGTGTCATATGACACAGGTGTGTGAAAGGCTTTTTTGCACTCATTACGATTAACCCACTCGCCTTCGGCTCGTGCTTTAAACTTCGCAACTCATGCACAAAAGCCCGTCTTCACACACATGTATCATAAACTACAATTAACATGCTTTGTAGATAAAATAATGTATGAGACACGTGTGTGAAGAAGGGCGATTAAATTGCTTTTACTCATTTACATAAGTACTCATTGGGATTAAACCACTCGCCTTCGGCTCGTGTTTGTAAACTTCGAAACTCATGCACAAAAGCCCTTCTTCATACACTTTTATCATTAACTACAATTAACATGCTTCGTAGATAAAATAATGTATGACACAGGTGTGTGAAAGGCTTTTGTGCTCTCATTACGATTAAACCACTCGCCTTCGGCTCGTGTTTTAAACTTTGCAACCCATGCATGAGTGCAAAACCCTTCTTCACACACTTCTATCATAAACTACAATTAACATGCTTGATGACGTGTGTCATGTTTATGACGTGTGTCATATGACACAAGTGTGTGAAAGGCTTTTTTGCACTCATTGCGATTAAACCACTCGCCTTCGGCTCGTGCTTTGAACTTCGCAACTCATGCACAAAAGCCCGTCTTCACACACATGTATCATAAACTAATATTTTAAGTTAATTTCTCTTTGGTTGTAGCATTTGCATATGCTGGCGATATTGGAGCACACTGGAAATGTCGTCTTATATTCTGGTCTAACGGTGGTCGGCAAACTGCATATCGGAGGAGTTTTAGCGCAACACGTGCCCTCACCGTATGTAGTCAGGAAGAGTTTAAAGCAGTTCAATTCTCCATTTCCCAGGTAAATTAGAATAGACCTTTTCATAATTTAATTTTTTTATGCGCATGCGTCAATGTCATGTTTCGGGCACTTTTTTGACGTATAAGCAGTGAAAATAACAAAATGTGCCCGAAACTTTCATATTCCCGCCTTTTAATCTTATGTAATATTTTATCTATATGTAACATTTAAAATACGTTACTTAATACGTAAAATACGTTTACTATCGATCAGAAAATCATTACGATAAATGTTAAACAAGGCAGACGTTCCATAATAGGTCTATTAACATAAATTTTACGATGATTTTATTACGATACTCATATCTCAAAAACTGGAGACGCTAGAGATGTGAAAATTGGCATTTCAATTCTTCTTTGAAAATGAAGAAATGCAGGGTTAGGTTAGAAAACTAGAATGGGGAAGGCTGGAAAAATAAAATGAGAATAATTAAATAAGCTTAAGGTTAACATTTTGAAATTTTCACACACAAACTTCACGATGTCATAACTTTTGAACGGATTTTCACAGCGACTTCAAGTTTTTACCAATCGATTCAACATCCTATACTCGGAAAAGAAGACTAAACATTTCTAATCAGTTTTGCAATATTTAACTTTTTACAAACATCTAACAAGAATCATCATCATCATCATCAATGGCGCTACAGCCCGAGTCGGGCCTTGGCCTCCTGAATGCTCCGTCTCCAGTTTTCTCGGTCCAATGACCGCGTCCTCCACGTTGCAAATTTCAGAAGCGATCTGCTGTCTTCGTCAATGGAATCCTCCCAGCGTTTTCTTGGTTTTCCGACTGGTCTTTTTCCTTCCGCTTTTCCTTTTTGTACTCGCTTGGGTATTCTTCCGTCTTCCATTCGCTGTACATGACCAGCCCACTGTAGCTTTCGGAGTTTGATGAGAGTGGAGACTTCTGGGTCCTCAAAAATAGCATACAATTCCTTATTGTACCGAATTCGCCATGCGCCTTGTTCTCTCACCGGTCCGAGGATTCGTCGCAATACCTTTCTTTCAAAAGCATTGACCATTTTTTCTGATGCCTGTATAAAGGTCCACGTTTCACTGCCATAGCAGAGTACAGGTCTTATTATTGTTTTGTAGATTCGCAGCTTCGTTTTTCTGTGCACGTCTTTACATTTGATTATAGGAAGTACCGAATAATATGTCTTGTTTGCTATCATTATGCGTCTTTTTATTTCGTTGATTTCATTGCCGTCTTTGGAGAGATTGGCTCCCAGATATATGAAATTGTCCACATTTTCTATGTTATAGTTTGCTATCGTTAGATTTTGTCTGATTGGCGTGTTTCTTCGTGATTGTACCATAACTTTCATTTTGTTTTCATTCATGCGTAACCCTACTTCTAGTGCTGCCGTGTCAAGATTAACGAATACTTCCTTGGCGTCTAGTTTTGAGCGCGCCATTATGTTTATGTCATCTGCGTAAGCTACTATTTGGGTTGATTTAAATAATAGCGTCCCTCTGGTGTCAACAGAGAGTTTTCGTACGACATATTCCAAAGCCAGATTAAACAGTGTGGGTGCAAGGCCGTCTCCTTGCTTCAGCCCTGAGAGCGTTAGGAAGCTTGTTGTCAGCTCGTTCTGGATTCTTACTTGGCATGTTGAGTTGGTCATTGTAAGCCTTGTCAGTCGAACGAGTTTCGCTGGTATTCCCAGTTCCAGCATTATCGTGTACAGTACACTTCTGTCGATACTGTCATAAGCTTGTTTAAAATCTACGAATATTTGGTGCACATCGATGTTATATTCCCAGCATTTCTCTAGCACCTGCTTTACTGAGAAAATTTGATCCGTAGTTGATCGTCCGGCTCTGAATCCTCCTTGGTATTCTCCAATTATATTTTCGGCATAGGGTTTAATTCGAGACTCAATGATCTTCGTCAAGATTTTATAGCATGTGCACAGCAATGAAATCCCTCTATAGTTTTCGCAGCACAGTTTGTCACCCTTTTTGTATACCGGACATATAATGCTTTTTCGCCAATCGTCAGGTAGTGTTTCCTGTGTCCATATTTGTAGCAGCAAGGTGTGAATTTTTGTAGCTACGCATTCACCACCGCTCTTCAGGAGTTCGGCTGGAATGTCGTCTATGCCCGGCGCCTTGTTGTTTTATAATTTGTTGAGGGCATCTTTTACTTCTTCTACTGTAGGGAGGCTCACTATATTTTCGTCAGTAGCTGCCTCGGTCAAGTTGTCAGTTACGGTAGTGGACGGTGGTGAATTCGGGTTAAGCAACTGTTGGAAATATTGCCCCCATCTCGTCTTTATCTCCTCTGTGCTGCTGATAATGCCTCCTGCAGCGTCCTTGCATAGGCTCGTACTTGGTTGAAACCCTCGTTTTTGGTTTTTAACTATTGCATATGCCGCTTTTGTGTTATTTGACTTAAAATGTTCGTCCATTTTGCATAGCTCGTCATTCAGGTACTTTCTTTTCTTCTTTCTACAAATTTTGTTTGCAGATCGTCTGAGTTCGTCAAATATGTCTCTCTTGGCTCTTGTCGGTCGTTCGGTGAATTGTTTGTAAGCTACATTCTTTTTGTCTATTGCATCTCGGCATTCATCATCGAACCAATCGTTTTTCTTTCGCCGGGACTGGTGGCCTATAACCTCCTCTGCGACAGACTTAATGCCATTTTTGATGGAGAGCCATAACTGCTCTATTGGCATTTCGTGATGGTTGGATATTTGGTCAAAATGTCTGTTTAAAGCTGATGCGTATGCGCCTGCGGTTGACTCGTCTTTCAGCTTCTCGATGTCGAATTTGAGTGTCGGTTGGAATTTTGCAGGTCTTCTGTTTGCGATTCGACACCGGAATGAGGCTTTGACCAAATAGTGGTCAGAGTCGCAGTTAGCCCCTCTGTAGGTTCTTACATCTAAGATGCTGGAGGCTGCCCTTTTATCAATGAGAACGTGGTCTATCTGGTTATACGTCCTTCCATCAGGTGACGCCCAGGTTCTTTTGTGAATGCTTCGATGCGGGAAGCACGTTGAGCTTACTATTACGTTTCTACTGCAGGCGAAATCAACTAGACGTTGGCCGTTGTCATTGTTAATGTCGTGGAGACTGTGCCCTCCGGTTGTTCCTCTTTGTGTCTCCTCCTTCCCAACCTTCGCGTTGAAGTCACCTAGTATGATCTTGATGTCATTTGAGGGCAATGAGTCATAAATTGATTCAAGATGACTATAGAACTCGTCCTTAGTGGCCTCGTCCTTATCCTCCGTTGGGGCGTGAACATTAATGAGCCAGATGTTGAAAAATGTTGTCTTTATGCGAAGTGCACACAATCTTTCGTTAATGGGTTTGAAGTTGGTAATATGCTGTTTAAAAGCTTTGCTGACGACAAAAGCTACTCCAAACTCACGGCTTCCCGATAGTTTTCCACTTTTAAATATTGTGTGCGACCTCATGTCGGTTATCTCGCTGCCAAGCCATTTAGTTTCCTGGAGTGCAATAACATCAATGTTAAATTTATCAACTTGTTCTAGGAGTGATTTTAGAGCTCCAGGTTTGAACAAGGATCGTACATTCCAGGTTCCGAAAGAGTGATCAAATTTCCGTTTGCCAGGTCGTTTCCGTTGAATCTGTCCAATCCGAGGCGAAGCATCAGGTTCCTTAACAAGTTTTTTTTTTTCCGGGAATAGGTTGTTAGCCCATCGCCCAACCCCCAATCTGGAGGCTCAGGTCTGTGTACTCAACCGCACAGACACGGCTTGACAATTTTCAGCTGGATGGGATATGTTGGAGTTCTCACAGCTATGCCGCGAGTCCAACTCTATCCGTCCTTAGCCTACTTCCTGAGACGCACTGGTGTTTCTGGCCATTCAGGGTGTCTACCCTCCTCCTTTCGCAAACCGGGCTTGGGACCGTCTATGGCGGAGTTAACAAGAATCATAATGCGTTTTTATTACTCCTGCGGGATAAGTACTATTTTGGCGCCCGTTTTTTGGTGCGACAAATGGCTGTTTGTCAATTCTATTATTACCACATAACTTAATGGGGGACGTAAAATTTAGAAAAAATCGTTTTTTTTTTATTCGCTTAAAAGTTGCTTTGGGGTTTTAAAAATGACATACCAAAAGATGAAATGCGGCAAAAATATCTAAATGCCCAAATTTTCCATTCTGCCACAACGCCTCACAGGTATGCTCTGAGCGCCTTTTGTGATCCCGGGGCGCGCTGTAATTTTCGAGTACGGGAGCAGGTATAACGGTAGTCGATGGGGAGAGACCTGCCCTCCGAAAAGTCTATAGTATTTAAGAGTGTCTATAGGAGTCACTATATGTACTATACATTCCCTTCGCACACTCGTCGTACCGTTCGGTCGTGTTTTGTTTTGTGCTCGCTTGACAATTGTGTAACTGTCTTGCTTGTTTTGTTTTGATTATAGTCTGTGTGTCGCGAAAACTCTGACGCGAGTTACTGGTGTTCCACTTAACTGTGTAACCCCAATTGTGTAACTGTCTTGATATGTTTTGTTTTTGTTTAAAAAAAATAAATAAATAAATAAACACTTTATTTGCCAACTCTGACAGAAAATTGCTGACGCGAGTTATTGGTGAACTACTTATTGACCTACCTGTGAATAAAAAATAACGATCGCGACCTTCAATGGCTTTCTTCAAATGCGAAAATTGCCGTAAGGAATTCCCGGAAAAAGACAAAAATAACAAACTACGGTGCAGTGGAGAATGTCGTCGCTTTTTCTGCATGAATTGTACGGGCTTGGACAAGTCACTTACAAAAATAATGCTTTCGCAAAAACATCAAAATTTGAGATATTTCTGCGTTCTCTGTGACTCTCCCAATCTAAAATACCTCCATGAAAAGGTAACGAACATATCAAAAAATCAAATATCAAATGAAAACTTTGACGTTCTAATGGGCTCCATTAAAACAATATTGAACAACATTCCTGTTATCGCTGAAACCTACGACATGTTACTTAGCCACGATTCGAAATGGAATCGGTTAGAAAAGAAAGCCGATGATATTTGTAAAGTGTTTGAGTCATTCAATAACTTTAACCCCGATTCGATCATAAAATCTGTAAGGCTCATGGAGCAAAATATCTTCAACTTGTCGTCGGTTTTCTTCGATAAAGCGGAGGATCAACCAGTCAACGTGTCTGTTCACGACTCTGCATCCATCGAGGTAAAAGAGAAGCTGGAGAGTACGCAGAAGAGCTTAGCTCGCATAGAAAAACTAATAGAAGATCTTAACTACAAAATAAAAATAGTGACTCAAAAAATTAATGAGCCGAGGACTAATAGATTGAGCTATTCCTCCTCTTGTACCCAAACGGAGTGTCCTACACCACCTGAGGAATCCTCTCGCAAGGAAGTCAAAGTGCCCATCAACGCAAGAGCCTTTTCTACATTGAATCTGAGACATGACAGGGCTGAAACAAAATGGCACTATGTGGTTGCAAGTAATCTTCCCCCCAGCTTTTCATCCATTCAAGTGGTTCATCTTATTAAAGAAAAATTGAGGACTTTATAAGATGTTACCCACTAACAAAAGAACGTTACAACCCCTCTAACCTGTCGTTTAAAATTGGCGTGAGGAAAAAAAGCCTAATCTACGGCTTATTCGAAAGCAACCTCTGGCCTACTGGAGTTCTCGTAAATTGGTTTGCAGCATCTCCGCCGAAATTACCTTCTCCGCCGCAATTACCATCTCCGCCTCAATTGCCATCTCAGCGTAATCCTGAAGTTGACTCCCAGCAGACTAGGCAGGTCATTTTCACTAGCCAAGGAAATCCCGTCACTCCAGTGAACTCTACAGGGACCATCTCCTACAACAACAAACGAGCCACCGAGACTGTTACTACAATCACATCTGACAAGCAGGCTATTGCCGCTTGCAAATCAAATGTCCTAGCTAACAGTTCCTCGATAATATTTTCCAGCCCTATTAGGCCTAGTGACCCACAAACTTTATTGGACCCCATGACTCCACCAGTAGTTCGGTTAACAAAAAAATCTAGTGGAGATAATCGATACACCTTGTCAAGACTGAGGGAACCTATCATCATGAGAGCAGTTAAGTTATACCTTGTGTACCTTCATGACCAACCCGCCACTGTGTGTTACGATAGATTCACCAACACCAGCATAAAAGTGCTTCTAGCGTCAGAAGGCCTCCCAATAGAACTAAAAGCCCTTCATTCCATCTTCTTTAGTTTTCACGAAGCTTATGGCATATCTACCTCCGATGTGGAAGCCGACCTCTCCGCCTATAGATCCTACGTCTCTAAGTCCTGTTGACAACTCGGAACTATCACAAGCCATTACAGCTATAAAAAGTAAGTCTACATGCAGCACTGATGGTCTACCGGTTAAAGTATTTCTAAACCTTCCTCTTGAAGCAATGAACGCCCTGTCCCATCTAATCAACCAATCTTTCGAGAAGGGTGTTTTCCCCCAGTGCCTCAAGACAGCAATCATTATCCCTCTACATAAAAGTGGTGATAAAGACAGCTGCTGCAACTACAGACCAATCGCCTTACTACCTGCTCTATAAAAGATCATAGAGAGGCTCGTCAAGGTATGCTTGATGGCTTTCTTGACAAAATATAGCATCATAACATCGAATCAGTTCGGATTCTTATCCAGTAAAAGTTCGAGTGATGGCATATTCTCTGTTCTTAGTGATATCTACGACAATCTTAACAACAAGCTTTTCACAGCAACAGTTTTTTGTGACATTGCCAAAGCCTTCGATTGTGTGAACCATGAGATTCTACTAAAAAAACTGCACTTTTATGGAATTCGGGGAACTCCTCAGGAATGGTTCAAATCCTATCTTGGCAATAGAAGGCAGTTCATCGGGGTAAATGACTGCTCTTCCTCCTGCAGAGCGGTGGATGTTGGTGTCCCTCAAGGTTCCGTTCTAGGTCCAATTCTCTTCCTAGTATTTATCAACGATATTACTAATTTAAATATCAGCGGAAAAATTTGTCTCTTTGCCGATGATACTAGTATCACATGGTCCAAACCTAACCTGCCGCTTCTCCACTCTACAATATCTAATGACCTTGCATGTATTAAGTCATGGTACGATTCTAACTGCCTAGAATTAAGTACTAAGAAAACTGTAGTCCTATCTTATAAAGGTACTCTATCGCCTCTTATACTAGACAACAACGTCATTAACCCTGTTGACTCTGTTAGATTTCTGGGCCTCAACATTGACAATTCACTCAAATGGACCTCGCATGTGGAGATCTTAACCAAGAAGCTGTCTTCTGCTTGCTTCGCAATTAGGTCTATTTCCAGAGAGCTAAATCTCCATACTTCCAGATCTTCTTATTTCGCTCTTTTCGAATCACACCTGCGATATGGCCTTCCGTTCTGGGGTCACTCCAACCTTCTCCAACTTGAATCTTTATTCAAGCTACAAAAGAGAGCTATTCGCTATATGTTTGGTTTGAGTAGTAAAGCCCATTGTCAACCCTACTTTAAGAATTTCCAAATTTTAACTCTCCCTTCATTATTTATCCTGGAATCCGTTAGCTTAATGCATAAGCACATTCGTGCTTTACTGGAGAGACCACAACACAAACACAGTACAAGGAACTTGGATCAGGATATTTATCTACCCTTATATAGATCAGAACTTATAATATAAAAATCTATATTCTACAACGCGAAAAAATGTTCAATCATTTACCTATCCACCTAAAATCAATCACCAATAACTCCAAGTTTCGTTCCGCCGTCAAGTCATATTTCCTAGAACGACTTTACTACACTACGGCAGAATTCTTCGGTGATCACTAGTTTTTGAACTGCACACACACCTATTAGCCTCAGCTAGCCTATTGTTATTTATTTCATTGTTTATTTATTGTTTTTTTTTTTTTTTTCTTTATTTACTTCGTTATTTTTTTAAAAAAAAAATTTTCTCACGAATGTATGTATTTATGTATGTATGTACTTTCTTGATATGTTTTGTTTTAGATTTTTTAGTGACTTATTTATTTATTTATTTATTTTGCCTGTGCTTTGTCCACAGAAATCATGTATTTCTATTGACAATAAAGCAATATATTATTATTATTAAGAATAGGTGTGTAGCGACAGTTGGCGTAAGCCAGGCGTCAGAAATTGTGAATCAGTTGAACAAATGAAGAAAGCTATAAGGGCAACAAAATATCTACGAATGACC